>CM052886.1:85908044-85937267 GCA_028534135.1 Potos flavus
TTTTTTTTTTTAATTTATTTGACAGAGAGGGAGAGAGTGCGAGCACAGGCAGGCTGAGTGGCAGGGAGAGGGAGAAGCAGACTCCCTGCGGAGCAGAGAGCCGGACATGGGGCTCAATCCCAGGACCCTGGAATCATGACCTGAGCTAAAGGCAGATACTTAACAACTGAGCCACCCAGGTGCCCTAAACCTGCGTCTTGAAGCATGGTTCAGTTTGGACAAATGATTGGTTTGGACACTCTAGTCAACGTAAATCATAGGGCTGGAAGTTATCTTACAAATAATTGTTGTTTGCAGTATAAATATTGTTGATACCAATAACGCTTATCCCGATAGCATACCTAATGAGCATACTGTCTTATTCCAGACACCTCCAGTGATGGGAAACTTTCAGTTTGAGGGACATCCCCATTTACTAAAACCTTTTTTAAATTAAATTAAACTGAAAACTTCCTTCCTGGAGTTTCCAGGCATTGGTCCTAATTCCGTACTCTGGGGGGAGAAGCCTAATTTCTTTTCCACGTGGCAGTCTTGCCAGTATTTGAAGACAAGTGGGACATCATATTCTAAAATTGCTGCTTTTTGGCAGTGGTTTGCAGTTAGGTCTCCGGTCTGGTCAGCCTTCTCTAGATCCATTGAGGTTTGATTCTTTCAGACCATTAGGTTGCTGAATAGAGAGGGTGTAGCCCAAGAGCAAACTAATTGTTGGCATCTAGTTCACAATAATGACTTCAGTTTACCATTAGCTAAGACCTTGTAGCTCTTCAGACCTCCTGCTGTGAAGCCAACGGCTTCCTACTGAGCATTCTACAATCCGGATTTTAGAGCCCAGGACTTTTGTGCGTTTCTGTTGAATTTCGTCTTGTGGCAATTGGCCGATCATTTATCCAGGTGAGATCTTTCAGTGAGGTCTTTCATTCAGTCAGAGATCATTCTTAGCTTTGCTTTGTGTGGAATTGTAATTTGCAGGTCATCGTTGCCCTTACCCAGATGAAGAGTAACCAGTTAACTGGACTGGGCAAGTGTCAGTATTCTAAAAAACATCACTAGAAACCTTCCGCCATGCTGGCATCAGGTGTTACTCTCCATTGGGGAGCCATTTAGTTTTATATTAAGCTTACATTTCATCTGTTCTCATTTTGAAATCTCTTGAGCAGAGTATTCATCCGATGACATCTTAGTACTCCCATCAAAGAAGTACAGGTCAGTTGGATATGATTTATTCTTGGCACTTAACAAGTGTTGTAGGTGGGGTTCTTGTAAGCAGCATGCAGGTAGACTTAAAAAACAAACGAACAAAAAACAAAAAAAACCCCACACTGGGGCACCTGAGTAACTCAGGTAGTTGAGCATCAGTCAGGCTCTTGGCTTCTGCTCAGGTCATGGTCTTGGAGTCCTGTGATTAAGCCCCAACCTAAGGTCTGCCCTCAGCTCTCAGCTTGGAGTTTGCTCGATATTTTCTTTCTCTGCACCTCCCTCTGCTTGCACTCTCTGTCTCTCTAAATAAATAAAATCTTAAAAAAACTCTTACAATTTGAA
Source organism: Potos flavus (assembly GCA_028534135.1). Taxonomy (NCBI): domain Eukaryota; kingdom Metazoa; phylum Chordata; class Mammalia; order Carnivora; family Procyonidae; genus Potos; species Potos flavus. The sequence continues at coordinate 85,909,584 of CM052886.1, forward strand.
ATTTCTAAGTTCTAAATACCTTAAAACTTTATTATAATTGCTAATATGTTTGGACTCTTTCTTTGCATTTTACTTTGTTTTCTGGTTTTTTCTTGCTTTCTTGTTCTTCATTATAATATTACTGTTAGTTTTTCTATCTTTGTTTGGAATTGTTTCCTTTTCTTCCCCTACCAGTTATCCCTGGAAATTATATTCCCGTTTACATAATAATAGTCATCATCATATTTCTATATATAAATTAAAACCTAGTTTACTACTAATAGCTAGTTGGTATCTATTCCCCTTCTCCAGATAATTTGTCCTATTTACATTTTTATCACCCTTATCACGCTCCATCTCTACTTCCCATTGGCTTCCAGTTTGAGAGCTTGTATTTTATTTCTAGAATGTTACTTTTTTCTAGTAACACTTTTATTTTTTATAATTTTTTTTAAAGATTTTATTTATCTGTCAGAGAACACAAGCCGGGCGAGCGGCAGGCAGAGCAGGCAGAACAGGCAGAGGGAGAAGTGGGCTCCTGGCTGAGCAGAGAGCCTGATTTGGGACTCGATCCCAGCACCTCAGAATCATGACCTGAGCCAAAGGCAGTCACTTAACCGACTGAGCCACCCAGGTGTCCCTCTACTAACACTTTTAGACAGAAGTTCATTTTGGAGGAATGTTAGGGGTAGGTGGAAGATTTCGTTAATTAAAAAAAATTCTATCCCACAACTAACTTTGTTTATAGTAATTTTTTTGGAGAGACTAATTGGTATCCTTTCTATTTCCTCTCTCTCCCTGCCCTGTGGAAACACTTAGGATTTTCTTCTTTATCCTTTATCCTTTGAATTATGATTTTTCACCAATATGTGTCTAAAAGACATTTTTTTCCCCCACATCCAAGCAGTTTGTAACTTGTGAGACCCTTTCAGTTTGAATATTCAGATCTTTATTTAGCTTTTCTTCAATTATTTCTTCATGTCTTAATTTTTTTCCTTCTGAAAACTCTTTTTTAATATTTTGTAAAGTTGGTATCCTTTTGCATTGTAATCTGATAGAATTCTTCAACTTGATTTTCCATCTCACTACTTTCCTCTTCAATTATTCTCGCATGTCTCTCAGTATGTTAATATACATATTCAAATATTCTCAAATGTATCTCTGAGTATATTAAGTACCTTTAAGCCACTTATCTTTTTATTGTATTAACTGTTTCTATTGATGTTAGTTACTATATTTGCTATTTTTGTCTTCCTCCATGATGATAGTTTTTATTAAATATTTGTTCACATCTTTGTGTTTGCAATCTCATGTTTACTGCCAAATGGATTTTTTCCCCGTTTCCCATAGCTTGCCCCTAATGATTGTGGAGTTGGGCAGTGTACTAATGTCTTCTGGACATAGCTATTTCCTGTTTCTCTTGGGTTTTCTCGTGGCATACCTACCTGAAACCTGCTTTGCTAAACCAATCTAAGAGCCCATACTCATGGCTTTCTGTGGATACAAATGGAAAAGAGTTGCATAATCTCTAAGAGGCCACTTGTTCTTCCTCTTTTGTGCAAACCACTTCCTACTCTATCTCTGTCTTGGAACTTTCCCTACTCCTGCTCTGAGAATACTTTTTCTTCTAGCTCTGAGTGATATGGTTCTTCTGACCTTCCCAGAAATAGAGGGCATGGAGTTGTGAAGGCAACGTGTTCAGTGTTAATCTGATAATATTCTAAAACACCTGTAATTGAAAGGAGCAGAAGTCATTTTGGTGCCTGCTTTATTACTTTTGCTATGAAATGAACATTTTGGACCAAGCAGTATGTGGATAGCCATAACTGTTCCTTTGGGCCACTGGGTAATATGGCTTTAGGGATCTTGTTTGCAGTTTCTTCTGAGCAGCATTTGGATCATGTAGGAAAATAAGAGCATCTCCTTTTGGATAAAGTCTGACATATTGTAATTCTGAGAATACACTTGGCACTTGCTAGAGAAATGTCGGTTTTCCAGCATGAACCAAGTCCAGTGCAGCTGTTTCTGCTTTAGACCATTGAATTTGAAAATCTCTATAAGAGAATGTAACCAACCAACTTTGGAGGGAGCAGTGAGTTATGAGAGTTTCCCACCTCATGAATTTCTTGCATTGTAGATGGCAAATTTGGTAATAATAATACAACCTTGAGTTTGTGTATTGTGAGCCCCTTTAGGGCTCCTTTCTGCAAGAATTTTTTTAAAGATTTTATTTATTTATTTGACAGAGAGAGAGATCATAAGTAGGCAGAGAGGCGGGCAGAGGGAGAGGGGGAAGCAGGCTCCCAGCTGAGCAGAGAGCCCTATGCGGGGCTCGATCCCAGCACCCTGAGATCATAACCTGAGCCGGAGGCAGAGGCTTTAACCCACTAAGCCACCCAGGTGCCCCTCTGCAAGAATTTTTATAAATATTTAATGACATTGTCACCTCCTGTAATTCGTTCTCTTTTTCACACTAGTCTTATATAGCAGGAATTTAAAAATACTGTTTTAAACAAAGCATACTCTTCTCATTTGCTAAGGTATGAACCAAAGTATTTACAAACAAAAATATTTTCTAATTCTCTTGAGTTGGTTTTTTTTTCCCCTAGGAAAGTTTCATTATTTAGTCAGTTCGAAGTACATTATTGCCAATTTCCAGAATGCCAGGCATTGTTTTTATTCAAGTAGAAGAATAAAACACATTCCAATGCCCAACTCTACATTTCCCCCAACTCTCCACCACTTAGGAATATCTGTACTAGTTTCTTGCTATCCAGTTGGCAGATAATCCAAATTTGACTGGTATTTATTTGTTGACATTGTGTGTGTGTCTGTGTATGTGTGTATTGGGGAGAACAATGTTAAATAGTTTAACAAATTCCACATTTTAGGATTCAAAACCATACTATCAGCATTTAGTTGGATTTATAGAATGGTTTTTATTTGTTTAAAAGGAGGAGGATTTTCAAGGAATTGTTTTTGTCTGATAGCAATAAAAAGAGAAACTCCCATGAAAAGAGAATGACCAGAATGATACTGTGCATATCTTTGGAGCTCTTTGGATGTAATAGAAATGTTATGGATATGATAATTTTATTTATAAGAAGGTAATTGATAGAAAATTCATAATGGTAGATCTAGTTTAGAATAATGAAAAGAAATGACTTTTTTTGGTTTGTTTAAAGAAGCTAGTTATTAACATTGCATTTAATGGAATAAATAATTGGATAAATTATTTAAGAGAATGGAACTGCGGCAAATTTGAAATGAAGGAGAGCCTCCAACTCCCTCATCTCCTTACTCCTTGGATTTTTTTAGAGGAGATACTAAAATCCTGCCAGACTCATTTTCTCGCTCAGATTCTTGCAGTGTCTTAGAGGCCTTGTTGGGGTACAGATGGTCCGGCTGCCAGTACGATCCTCTTTTCCCCACACCTTGCTGAATCAGGTCAGGAAGGAAAAGAATATTGTGACTCATCACTTCTAAACTAGTTACTGTTACGGAACTGAATATAACGCTTCCTTAATTAACAAATGCAGGATGTTCATCATTTTTCCATACCAAAGCTTCCTTTTATATGCTAAAAAATTGCACACTGGTTTGTTTTTGAGGATGGTCTTTTCATTTTCCGTTCTTTTAAATGCACTTAGTCATGTTTTCTTTGGTGCTTTTGAATGTCAGGATGGTAGATGGTATTAGTTCACACTGACTCCTTTTTTCCTCAGGAAACCTCTCTGGCATACCTAGTGAGTGGCTGTGGAGCCATCTGGGAGGTAAAAGAAGATTGTACCACAAGAGGCATTGTGTTGTTCTTGGCGGTTAACCAGTATTTTCCCTGTAGAAACAAAGGCTGGCTTTTGAACTGGCACTGCTATATGGAGGGTAGCTAGGAACAAGTATGGGAGGGTACGTGGAGCAGGGCTGAAAATACTGAAATTGGTTGAAACTCTTGCATTTAAGTAAGCACTTAAAAACATTCCACATGGATGACAGAAAGTACGAGTAAGAAGAATTCATTTTGGAAACAAAAAATTGAAATTAAATCGATAGACCTTGTACTTTCCCTGTAAACAAACATATAGAGATAGAGTACATATTTTGAATTTGTATTTTCTTAGTCGAAGATAAAAAGTGGGATATGGAAAATTGGGAATATTAAGTTTGCGACGAGAGTTAGATACAATATGTATTTTGCAGTTTTAAAATGTGCATTCTTAAACATCAAAATTTAAGTAAGCCTGATAAAATCATTCATGACAATGTTTTATAATAGCAATACAAAGTAAAAAAAAATTTATTACCATCCATCTTGGTCAAGGATGCCATTTAAATTAATATAAGAATTGTGTATATTCTTAACCAATAAAGTGAGGATCTGTATAGTTAAGGGAAATGTTTCGAAGCTTGAAATTTGTTAGAAATAAAAAATAATGAAACTAATACTCGGAAGGTGGTAAAAATATGTTACTTTGTGATATTTCTTAATTGATTTATTACTGAGAGAGCATTATACCAAAGAGTAAAAATTGGATGTAGTTCTTTGAGACCTATACCGTGGAGGAATACTAGGTTTTCCCAATCTTTTGTGGTAGTTTGAGAACATAAGATTCAAAGAGCCCAATATGCAAATTGTTGTTTCTATCTTGCTGAATTAAGGGCACCCAAAGAATGATGGTTTTCCAGATTTTTTCACAGGACCCACAGGAAGATATTTCATGTTGTGACCCATCTATATTTATTTGATAGATGTGTACCAAATATTGTTTCATGATAAATATCTACCCTTTCTACATGTGTTATGCTCTGACATTTCCCCTTAAATTCCATTATATTAAAAAACACTGCTCATGACCACTAAATCGATTTCACAGTCTACTCGTGGGGGTCATGGTTTTGAGTTTTGAACAACACTGCTCTAAAAATCACTCCATAATTTTTCCAGGGGGGAGGACTGCTGAATTTGTAGTTATATGTGATTGTTATTATCTCTGTTGGCCAAATACATTTCAGGTACATAGTAGGTTTACATTTCCTGGCCCCATGTTCATTCTGGCCAATGAGTTCAGTGGAAATTGGCATGTGTTTCTGGACGGGAGCATATAATTGCCAGTCTGAGACATTCTAGGGCTCTTTACCTCTGCCATGGCAAGTGACCACGCTCCTCAGAATGGATCCTAAAATGAAGAATGCGGAGCAGAGCCCCCAGCCAGCCCATAGTGAACATATAGTGTGAGCAAAAAATAAACCTTTGTTGTTATAAGGCATTACAGTTTTTTGAAATACTTGCTATTTAGCATAGCCTAATCTCTCCTGTTTGGTAGAGGATAATTATGTGTCTGCTAGTGGTAGGAGAGAGCCTCTTTTCCAAAATATTAGCTTTGCCCAAAACATATACAAGATTAAAAACAAGTTTATTATTTCTGATTTTAAAACATATGTTCTTCATAGAAAAATTTGGAAAACATGGGAAAACAATGAAAAAAATTACATATTTGTAATGCTACTATCTGGAGGGATCAATTTTTGACATTTTTTTTTTTTTTAAAGATTTTATTTATTTATTTGACAGAGATCACAAGTAGGCAGAGAGATAGGCAGAGAGAGAGGAGGAAGCAGGCTCCCTGCTGAGCAGAGAGTCCTATGCAGGCCTTGATTCCAGGACCCTGAGATCATGACCTGAGCCGAAGGCAGAGACTTTAACCACCGAGCCACCCAGGCACCCCAATTTTTGACATTTCTATGTAAAAAATAGCTTTACACAATTAGCTTACTAGATATAGTTTTATATTTTGGTTTTTTTCTTACACGTTTTTAAATGTCTCTAAATATTATTGGAACAAATGAATTGCATGTCTCTATAATGCTGCATCATAAAGATGAACCAGTATTTTTAAAATTAGTCTTGTACTGTTACATGTTTAAGTTTTGTTCAATCTAAAGAATTTTAAAGGACAAAAATCTCAGCCCCTTGCACTCATAAGCAAGTAGTAAGCCAGAGTGGGTCCGTATCCATTCACTCTGTTTAGCATCAGTTGTATCTCCCATTACTACACTCCTGGGACGTGGTGAGTTAGTGTACTCAGCTGCCAAGTAAACAATTCCATGTGTATATGCTGGGTATGAAGCTTATACTTAAATTTTTAAAAAGCTAATAAGCTTTTAATTTTCTCTCCTATATCTCCTAGCAAACAAATTTGGTTTTCCTTTTGAGGTCTTTCCTTCAGGAAAGAACATTGCAATCTACTAGATGCATAAGCCAGAGGCTAGGGTCATTCTCGTTTCTCCTCCCCACATTGATCACATTGATATAGTCAATCAAACTTGGCCTGTTTTTACTCCTGAATATCTCTCACCCCTCTTCTCACTCCCCCTGTTTTGCATCAGGCCCTCACTGCCTGTCTGTGTCCCTTCTGATTTCCCTTTTGCTGCTATAGTGAGCTTTCTATAATGTGAGCCAGATTATGTCACTCCCTGCTTAAAATCCTTCTGGAATCTGAGAATGAGCTTTACAGACAAAATTGATCCTTCTTTTCTTGATTTAAAAGGCCCTTCATGATTTGTTTCCTGAGTACCCTCCCCATCATTGTGATTCATTTCCCTCACCTCCTGCTATGGACTGAATTGTGTCTTAAGGGTGGGACTCTGAGATGATAGGAATAGTGTTCTATAAGAATAGACACCAGAGAATTCACCCTACTCCTTCCCGTTTTCCCCACAAAGAAGAGGCCTAGTGAAGACACAGCCAGCAAGATGGCACCCACCTATAGCAAGGTCTCACCAGAGTCTGACCGCGCTGGCATCTGGATCTCAGACTTCCAGTCTCCAAAACTGTGAGAGAATAAATGGCTGTTGTTTTAGCTGCCTAGGCTGTGGCACCCTTAGTCAAGACACTGCCTCCCACCCCTCACCAGTACTTCACTCCAAACACCTTTATTTCAGGAATGCTGTTTCACTGAGCACACCTTGCTCCTTAATGTTTCCAGGCATAATCAGACACTATCCCTGGTTCTCCTTCTGGTCACAGGGCAAACTCTACCTCTTCTTGGAAAACTTTCCCATCTCCTCTCTGCCAGGCAGATTTAGTATTTATTTCTCAGAGCTTCCCTTGCATCTCACCCACACCTACATTAACCTCTTTTCTCTTCTATGGTAACTGCATTTTTGATGTCTTTCCACCAAACCCTACATTTTTTGAGGCCCTTAACTATGCTTTTTCATCTCTTTATCCTCAATGCTTAGTGCATTGCCTGGAAAGTAGTAGGTGCTCATAAATATTGCTGAATGAATAGACAGATAATAGTGGTAGTTATTCATTTATTAACTTTTATCTCTTGAAGATTTTTCCCTCTCTTTTACAATCTAAACAACCAAGCTTCATATATTCTTTTTATCAAAACCAGCTGTCAAGACAGGATTTGAAATTCATTTACACCGAAGTATAAATAACTGATAACAGTTTATGTCTCCCAAGGGAATTTCCATTTTAGCAGGGATGGAATTCTTAATGGAAAGAAATAAATCGTGGTGGGATTTCAGGTTTAATAAGCATATAGGATTGGTTTTTAACTGGGGGTGGGGTGAGCATGGGGCTTAAGAAGTTTTCTTTGCTCAAATTCAAACTCCATAGGCTCTGCTTAAGCATGAGACCAAGCCTATTACCTGCTGGTTCACAGGATAAATTGGCATGTCAGATTACACAGCAAATTCATTTTTGTTTCTATTGCACATATGAACTTCACATCTGGTAAGCCTTTGCACGTAAAATGTGCATCTGCCAAGAACTGTGGTTTCCTGGTGCATCCCAGTGACTGTGAGTCAAGGTCACAAACCAGCTTTGCAGAGTTTTGGTGGTCTGGAACTGCATTCTGCTTTTAGTTATTGAGAAAGAGTTACTCTCTTCATCTCTTTGAAGACCCTCCATCTCACTATTATAAGCTTGGAAAAGCACTTGGGTGAGTCCAAGTCCATTCAACTGTTGGTGGGCTCCCCCTACAGAAGCTATCCCACAGGGATGAGAATCTTACGTACTTAAAACAAATCTCCACAGAAAGTATTCCCCAATGTTTCTCAGTGACTCATACTCATGTCTCATAAGTCTCATCCAAAGTTTCATTCTCAAACTAACTTAAATCTTGCCTAATTTAGTTGTGTCACCTTGTTCTATTCTTTGTGGAAGTGAGGAGCATCTAATTTTCATATAAACTGCAATATTGGAGTTACTAAACGGTACATTGTCCCATAAAAGTAAAGCAAACCAAAGAACACCATCACAAAAACAATTCAAGTTAAATTAAGTTAGGAAAATGGGGTTTCCTGAATACAATGTGACTCAAACCAGACCAGCGAGTTAGCAAGTTTGCTAGTTAGACTGGAAGTCTGACATTTTGGTGTGTTTATATGTTCAACATCCCCAATGAATTCTGTCCTGAAAAGCCAGGTAACATTAATATAGTTGGAGAACTATGTAATGGGGCATTTGGTAAAAAGTTACCTTTCTCTAGTTCTAAGAAAGAAGTAATATTAAATTCCTGTTATTCTAGGTGGGGAAATCAAAGTGACTTATCTTGGTACATTGTTGACTGTAAAAGATTCCAGATTAGGGTATTCTCTATGCCTGATAGTTTCATGAATGAATTAACCATTGGTAACATTTCTGATGTAGGGTTTAAAAAGTAAAATTCAAGACCTATAGATTCTTTAAACAATTCCATTTAGTGTTTGTGTTCTGTAAACAGGTCTGTTTAGCATTTGTACTTTGTTGATTCTTGGGAAGTCTATTTGAAATAAGCGGAAAAAAGATCACGAAACCGCAGGCATAATACTTATCATAACTTCTAGAAATATGTTTTAGAGATTTAAAATTTAAAAAAGATAAGATGCTCTTTTAGTGATTAATATATTGAAAAAGTAAAGGCCATAGTTAGAAATTTCAAAATTTTGCCTGTGATCCTATCAGTGACACATTCTTGCCATTTGAGGTCCTTTCCTTTTTGTGTCAAGGCCCTGACCAGATTCTTTTACAATGTGGGCTCTTTTCATTGAGTCTCTAAAAACCGCACCTCCTTTGGCCAGGAACAAGCTGAGAATTCACTCCTGTGGCAACCTTTAGGCAGCCAAATGCCAGGTCACTGCTATCAGAGTAGGTTTTGGTTGCTCTCATTCCACCCGTTATTGTAGGTTCCCTCAGTACGTGAGCAGAGAACCTGGCTAACCTAACATTTTCAAGTTTCTTTACCATGAACCAGTGGCAAGCACGAGGAGGAAGCTCTGTAAAGTGTTTCAGATGTTGAGTTGTTGAGTCATTGCCTCACTCAGCAGCACGTGTTCTGAACCAATGAGGATCCGTTGGTGTAGTGTTTAGTTTCTTGGGAGCTCAGGGTCTCAAAATGATTTAAAGAAATGGCCGTTTCATACAGAGGAGGTCGTTTGCTGTAATAGAAGCCTTATTGTAACTTGCATGATGGTAAAGGAAAATGGAATATTTTAAGGGTTTTGTGGGGGGAAAATTTAAATTGTGGCTTCGAAGGAGTCAGTGGTGTTTAGACTAATTTAGTGGTTAGAGTGATTTTATTTTTAGAATTTGACAAAAGGGAAATCTCTTCCTGATTTTTTTTCCCCCTGAAAGGGTTGGGATTTTGTCTTTCCCTGTTTATTGTCTTAAGTGTTTTTTTTTTTATGTTGAGATTTACTTTGCATGGTATCTTACTCAAGGGCCTCGCTGTTCTTCATTATCATCAGTGTTGAGAAAGTTAGGAAAAGTGGTTGGTATGATTTGGTTCACTCGTGATAGTTAGGGCAGTAATTTTTGTTAAATACATTTATATAATAGAGTAACATAGAAAGGGATACTGTCCAACCATAATATTTCAGGCTGGCTGTCTAAATGAAATCTGTCATTATTTTCATCAAATGGCTCATATTGATGTGTTTTTTCCAGTAAGGGTAAAATAGAGCAATGTCAGGAAAACAACAGCCCCATAGCGTCACTGTTTTTATGTTTGGTTTGGTCAAACCTGCTGATTCTTGGAAACAATCCTATTTTTTGGATATATAAATGTGATTTTTTTGTTTATGTCCACCATATTCCAAAGAGATTGGAACTTGTTAAGGAGTAGTCACCTACTGAAATAACGTATAGGTATCAGAATGGAAAATATTAAACTAATCAGTATTTTTTGTGTTAATTGTGTCTAACACAAAGTATAGACTGTAAGGTACACTTTTGTTAAAGAAAATTATAAATCTGCATAATCATGGAGTTCAGTTATACATAGTGATTTGTGCTCTTCATTTAACATTTATAATTATTGTGCATCTACTATGTTTATATCAAGAACTGCGAAGGGTCTGAGATTTTACCCTAATTACAATATTAACAAGTTAGTCTGCTACAGTTTTAGGTTGGCAGAGAGGAGACTCTTGGGTCAGAGATAAAGCACTTTATTACTCACAGCACAGCAGACAGCATGAGCTGCATATCTGCATTGGTTCTCCTTGCCCCTCAAGTCCCAGGAGAGCAGTGCGGAGAGACTCAGGTGGCTACTAGCATACATGGAGGTTAATGTCACAGCTGAGGAATTCTGAGCTTAAGAAATCCCTGTTATAAAAGGTGCTAGCAGACGTGTCCAATATTTGTACTGGAGGGGAACTCATCCTTATTATACTAGTCAGGAAACAAATTCTGGCCTCATCCCAGGAGGGAGACACTATCTCCCAAGGCTGTTGGGGAGCTCTCCCACCATCCTTGAAATAGTTCAGAACAATAGATGGTTCAAGAGCTACAGAAATACCATGCAGAATTGTCTTCCAACACTTTACAATGGTAAAATCAATTAAAATGCAAGATTTTAATATTTTTCCGCATATCAGTTAATTTAGTTCTTATCAGGTGGAAATGTTTTGGTGATTGTCAAGAGGAGCTATGGTGCATTTTGTTACTCTGGCAATAGCTAATGATACCACATTCCTGAGCATCTTTGATTTAAGGGTAGTTTACCATGAATGCACTGCGCAAATATAGTTTTACACTGACTAAAATTTTTATATAGTTTTTGAACTTAGAATTATTCCTTTATATAGTTTTTGAACTTAGAATTATTCCTTCACTGGTGAAAGACCAGTGTAATAACTTTACTTATCAAAAACCATTTACTGGTGGTCTCCAGGAAACTTTAATGTACTTTGTTTGCCTCCATATATGGAAAATGACATAAACCTAGTACCTAAAATTTTAGAAGAATTTCATATATTTTTTATTTTTAAAATTGAATGATTTAGTTATCTGGAAAAGCAAAAAAAAAAAAAAATGTTTCTGCAAGGCATGTTACGAATGAAGAATATTGCTTAGGCATCCAAATAAAGCAGTGATAGAAATGTATGATAAGCGACTACAGACCTTTTCCTTCACATTGCCTTCTTGGAGGACACTTTTACTTTTCAGTGGAAAGGAATAGATAAAATCTAGACAATAATTAAAGAAGCAAAGACTATACGAAAAAAACATGTTCCTGTCCTCCATTCTACTGATATTACTGTCCCTCAGTGGCAGCCTTTCTTCAAATGAATGCAGCTAATACAGGGACTGATAATCATGAAAGCAATATTGGTAGGACTGCCATTTATCTCAGAAGTGAGTGGCCCAGCTATAGTTTAGCCAGGGATTGCAAAAGGTTTTTATTCTGAATAGACTAAGGATATCTCTTGCCTCTTCCCAATATGTACCTTCTCAGCATTTAATAAAAAATAAATATATGAACCACTCACATGAGATCTCTTTGGTGTGAGCAAGAATGTAGAGGATGGGAGAAAAATAAAGGACATAGAATTAGGCCACTTGGCTACCTTTGCCAAAGTCATCAAGGAGGTTTAGTTTTTTGGAATCTGAGAGTTCTGATCTGTGTCACCCACTTTGAAATTCTCTTACTACCTCCTGGGGAGTCCCTGTTTTTGAAGAATATGAGCTTAAACTGAATGAAAATCTATCCAATTGACAATCATACAAAAATCCTCTAGGCTGAAAGCCAAAGAATCTTTTTTGTACATGATTTTTTTCTGAGCCTTAAATGTAACCAGATGGATTTTCCTTTTTGTACTATCCTACTCAACTGATTTAAATGAATGATTTGTCTTCTGGTAGGAAGTCTGTATTTCATCGTAGAGATGGATTACATGCCTTAAACTTTACTCCCTAGAGAAACGATACTTCTTTTATATTATATTCTTTGAATGCACTAAAGACTCAGATTGTATAACAGTTTCATAAGTATGAGATTTTAGAGCTTTGTAGTTGTATGGATTGAAAAACATGAAAAATATTAACCACCATTACCATGTGAGTGAGTGGAGTTTAATAAAAATCCTCACAGGCAACATTATTATACTGTTTTACAGTTAGTTGTATGTGAACCCAGAATAAAACAGAAGAAAAACACTTCCAATTTTAGAAGGATTCTGTTCATGGCTGAAGTCAAAAGCAGGGGCACCTGGCTGGCTCAGTTGGTAGAGCATGCGACTGTCTTGGGGTTGTGAGTTTGCTCCCCACGTTGGAGATAGAGGTTACTTAAAGTAAAAAGCAAATACAAGCCATGAATTGTGTGTGGTGAGTTTCTTTATTTGCCTGATTTTTTTTTTTTGGATGAAATATATGGTCTTATATTATAAAAACATAAAATCTCTAAAACACTGATAGTAAGAGAATAGAGCTTATGTCAAGTCCAAAACTGAAAGGCTAACCAGCAAATTGAAGTCTTTTTAATATTTTAAACAAACTGATGCTTGTTTTTTTTTTTTTTACCATAATGCCTTATTCTTTGGGTGAAGGACTATAAATATGGTGGTTGATTTTCACTATGAAATCTAAGACCTAACAAAGTTCAAATACAGTTTTATTAAGTCTTCTAATTGCTAATCCTTGAGGCAAGCCTCTTTTGATTAAATTGGTGATTTTCAATGGGCTTGATTTTGTTCCCTAATCACATCTGGGAACATTTTTGATTGTCACAACTGGAAGGGGGGAACTAATGACATCTAATGGGGTAGAGATTGGGATGTTGCAAACATCCTAAAATGCACAGGATAGACCCCCAAGATAAAGACTTATCTGGTCCCAAATGTCAACCTAAGTTGACAAACTCTGGACTAAATACACAGTAGTGCATTTAATCCAAAAAGAACTAGAACTACAGAATTTCAGTTAATAAGAGACCGATTTTTGCCTCAAGACTAGCCTTGAGCTGTAAATGGAAAGCAGAGGTCATATGGCCTCAGAGGGACTTCGTCAAGACTTCTGGCTCTGCCTTTGTGTGACTACCTTCCTTTAAATCTCTCTGAACCTCACCATGCCATTATAAAGTAGAAATAATAATAGAGTTGCTACTTTAAGGGCTCATAGGATTGAATGAAATAATGCACATAATTGTTTAATCCATTGTCTGGTTCATATAGGATCTCAATAAAAATTAGCTGTTATTCAGAGTACTATCAGGAAGAACCCTGTAGCATTTAGGGGGTAGCAAATTTCCTTTTCTTCAATGAGTTCAAGCAGAGTGTGGATAACATCTTGGTTTTCTTCTGACTCTTGAAGTGTTTAAATGACATTCTATCTTCCTTAGTTATAAAAAACCATTCCTAAAGTAAAACATAAAATGATGATTTTCCTTGAGTCTTTAGGAAGTAAGAAATTTTAGGTAAGGTTGACATCAGGTAAACATAGGTAGTGTTGATATCATTCAGTGATATTAAACTTGCCTTGTATTTTGATACTGAGATGTTGATTCTACTTTTTTTTTTTTTTGTATAATATTCCTTTAGTTCTCTCTGCTAACCAGTATTAGTTAATTGCTTGGATTCCTCTAGGCTATTTTCTGTGTTTCTGTAACATTAGAATTCTTTGTGTATCTGTTGTGTGCTCATTACCCGATATAAGTCATGACTGGCTAGCTATTTATCTCTCCATCTAACATGACATTTATTAAGTACCTCCTGTATGCCAGGCACCATGCAATGTGCTGTGCATGTATTATATCATTTGACAGGTAGGTAATAAATGTCCACTGAATGAATAAATGAACAAATATATTAACCATAAAAGCAATGTTAATTGAGCTTCTATTATGTATTATGTAGTGATACAGTTTTTATTAAAAATAAAAAAATCACCTACCCTGTAAAAGCTCATAGTTTTGTTGAAGAAACAAGATGTATTTATAATAAACTTCTACACAGTTAAGTGCTTTGGTTACTACATCTTCATAATACTTCAATGCTTATCAGGCATTCAGTAAGTATCAGGCATGCAATAAGTCAGGTACTTACTACATGTTTGCTTAAAAAATGCATGGTTTTAGTAGAGCATGTTCAGTGGATAGAGCAGCAAAATTTTAATCTCAGCAGAAGTCAGCCATTTGACAAAATACTATACTAACTATGTAAATGGAATTTATCTTGATGATACCACAAAAGATAGGTGTGCTTCACTAAAGCAATAGATTAATAGATGTAATTTTTGCTAATTACATTTCTGTAAACCATATCAGGTTTCTTTATTTTGAATAATTTGAATTTGTAACAGGTTTCACCACTTTCATTTTGCATTACTCATCCCATGTAAATTGGCTTTTCAATGCAGAATTATAATGGAGACAACCTTCCTTCCTCTAGAATAATTTTTCTCTGCAAGTGCCAGTTTTATGATCCTGACACTAATTCAATCACTCTGAGTACTTAAAATGCATACTAACCTGTTTAATTTTTTTCTTCCTGCTTTCTGTGGGCAGGTAGAAGTACTAAAATTACATATGAGACAAAGACAGCACCTTTAATTTTACTTCGGAATATAAAATGATTCCAAGATTTAAAAAATATGAAACAGTAAATACTAGCTCAAAACCCTCAAACAGACGTGTTCTGTATTTTATATTCAACAAAAAGAGAGGAGACATAAAACTTCCAGAATTAAAGGGCATTTTAGGAAGTTATTCAATAGCCCTCATTTCACACAAGGAAAACAGGTATTATTTTAAAGTGCTCATGGAATAGGAACTACACAGTACTGGGTATCAGTTGTTTTCTCCGTAATTGAAATGAATGAGGGATGTGTTTTATTTCCATCTAAGAGGGAACTGTTGCCTGTGGATATACAGTAGTGACAACCCATGTGGTGATTTTATTACACAGTTAAGGAAGAGCCTTTGATTTTAAGTGTTGTGACGTGTGCTAAGAACAAAATAATGATATAATTAACAGCTTTCATGAAGTTACTCATGATGTGTTTCTTACAGTTTCTTTTTACAAAATGAACTCCTTCTGTGCCTAAGAGTAATGTTAGAGGACAGTTAGGATTATGAGACTACTGAATATTCATATTCGTCAAGTATGTATTCTCTACCTTGAAAGCAAATTACTTTAGAATAAAGTTTGAGGACCTTCCTCATATTTTGTATCAAGCTAGTGTTGTAGAAATGTTTTTAATGCATTCCTCTTTAAAGAGAGAAGTGATAAAATGTATTCAGATAATTCTATAGCAAAGTTCAAGGAATAGGTTAGCTTCTCGTGTGGGGACATAGAATTTTTAATACTTTGTATCGCATGTCACAGCCTGTGACATTCGTGAGCTTTCATGATTGCATTTAGTGCTCCTGACAGTGTGATGGAATAGAATTGGCTTCCCATCTCTGTACACACACTGCGGCCTCCAGCTCTCAGAGGCGTCCAGTGACCAGGAGAATCATACATCTGCTGCTTTGTAGAGCCCGGACTGGAGTGGGATTGGTTTGCTAAGTGTTGAAGAGTGGGTAGAGTAGTTTTGAGGCTCCTGGGATACTGCCTGTGGATAGAAGCCTTCTATCTGTGGATAGAAGATGTTTAAGCCATGGGCTGACACCTGCAGGTTACTTCTAGGGCAGTAACATTAAACCTTTACCCAGGTAAGGGAGGCGGGGGGGGGAGAACACTATTTTGGGAACCAGTGGACCTTGGTTCTGATATTAGCTCTGTGACTGCATTTGATATTGGTTAGAATATTTAACCTCAGTGAGCTCCAGCTTCTTATCTGTTAAACAATGAAACTGGTTGGAAGGTCTTTTTGGTACCTTTCAGTCATTTGGTTCGTTAATCATAAGGGCCATTCCCTTTATTTTTCTCTTAATAGGGAGTTTCTTGTTTGTTTAATGTATTTAATGCGTGCTATTCTGAGTCTCAGAGAAAAGTCAGTCCTTAGTTGTCACTGCTGTGGAGTCCACAGTTGGGCTGGATTTCTGTTCTAATCCGGTGGTTGAGTGTTAACTGAGATAAAGCCTTGACTTAATTGGTAGTTTGGCCTCCTACGACCCAGCAGTGGGACTCTGTCAAATGAAATCCTCTCCGTATACTGGTCCAAGTATTCAGAGGACACCATTCAGTGAAACTCATAAATTGTCCTTTCATAGAAATCTTATTAAAAAAAAAAAGAAATCTTATTTTAATTAAAAAGTTAACATCATACATCCATGACATTTGAGAGTACTACTCTCAAACACTATTTCTTATTTTGAAACTTAATATATTTTATAATTAGCACTAAACTCTACACCTTAAGAAGCCTCTTAAAAATAAGGACTGGCCACATATTTTGTAAGAACTCACACATTTGAAGAGTATATGTACCACTCAATTTTATATGTTTGCTTAATACAGGAAATACTTGTAAGTTGCTTTGGAAACTGTAATTAGGACTCACCTTCTAAGTATATAAATTTACTATCTCATGTACTTAATTTTCAGGAAGAAATGACTAGTTATCTTGTTACGTAGAAATATGAAAGATGTTGAGGTAGAGGACCTCAAATTTTTTCATTGTTAAAAAAATGTAAATGTGTAGAAAAATGCAGCTTCGCCTTTATGTGTTAAGTTTTAGCCTGGGTAAAAAGACACATGTTAAGGAAATATAGCTCTAAGACTGTACAGGTGGTCAGGAACTGGAGTTCAACTGGAATCTTTCCTTGGTCAGTGCCTTGGTCAGAGGCATTGAATAATGCCGACATAGCATTGGCTATATACAACTATGGAGCCTCTCACATCTGTGTGAGGTTGACTATAATCAAGAGCTCTGTTGATGATTCCGATGGGTATTATTTGGATAACAGAAGAGAGTAGAAGGAGAGAGGATGGGGATTTTCAGCACATCTTTGAGTCATCCTCGTGTGGATTGGGCTTTAAAAGACATCCATGCCAGGAAGAAATTTATGTGTGTGTGAATAGGGGATGGATATCTTCTTGTTTTTATGTTTGGTTGTATCATCTTTTGGCTCTACTTGGTTCACAATTTCAAAGCTAAAGCATGAATTTTCTAAAAATAAACTCTTCTCCAAAACTAATAATGCTGGTCTTCTGTGTGGGGTTGAATGGTAACTGGACTGGTTTGTTTAGTTGGTTGGTTGGAACGTGGCCACTAGTGCAGCAGTAGGTCCTGTGTGCCAGTCGACTTTCAGGGTTCAACAATAGCATTCTCTACACTTTGTCCTAGCCAGTCATTCAACTGATGTGTGAACCCAAAAGAAGTCATGTCAGAAAATGCAGATGAATTACCGTAAATCTATCACCATCATGAAAAAAATAAAACTAAATATCTTGCCAGTGGTGGCCGCGATATCAAAATAGTTAGCTGATTGCTTATAACTTCTAAGCATAGGCTTAGGGAATTAGTGGTTTTAAATTCTGCTTTCTGGAAACCCACTAGTCAGAGAACTTGGAGATACACACATGCGCAAAATGTTTATTACCTTATAGGAAAGTGATAGATACCTGCTTAAAATTTGCATATAATACACTATAGTATTCAGGAAAGAAGGAAGAATTGCTTTCAACTAGAGCAATTAGTTGTTTTTTCACTCCTATTTTTTTTCTTTTCTTAAAAAATCATGGAGTTAAAAAATTTAAGGAGAAGGAATGAAAAAAAGTTACTGAGTTCTTATAATGGGTGAGAGACTTCATAAGGTAATTTCATTTCATTTAGCATTCACAATAACCCTTCAAGGTAGATTTATTCCTCATTTTAAAGAATAGGAAAGTAAAATTCGGAGAGATGAAGTCACATATAAGTGTAAGCAAGTAAGTCATAGTTGAAGAGTTTAAATCTGTTTTAATCAAAAGCCTCTGATCTTTGTGCAGTATGTGCAGTATATGCAGGAAGATACAGAAGTGCTTAGATATGAGCAAATCTTCCAAAACCTTTCCATCTTGATCTCTAGGTAATTGCACTGCCGGGAAATGATGGTGGACGCTTCTGCAGGTCGAGGGTGTGGGTCAGGAGTGGGAGACCCAAAGAAAGTATGGGTACAGTGGAAATAGCAGCACCATTCTTTGAAAACTAGAAATCTAGGATAAGTAAGCATGTAGGAGAAGAGTTAGAGGCCACCCAAACTCTTAGAGTCCCTTAATGTTGGACAAGTGTTTATTCCTGGTTCTTTACTGGCGAAGAACATCTCTCTAAGAATGGAAAGCTGGTAGGAAACAAGGCTCACCTTCAGCAATTGCTGTGTGTATATATCCATCCATCCACCCATTTATTGAGTTCTAGTATATGAATGCACTATGAAACACAGGAGAAGGGAGAGAAAATTCAGATATTCCTGTCCTCAAGTAATTCCCATTTTGGTGGTGGGAGATGGGCCTATATACAAGCAATTGTTATGTCAGAAGTTCTCTGAAGTTTCAGTGTTAAGACAAAATCCTGTCTCTCTGAGGGTGGGAAAGAGATCATCATGGAAGGTACCACAGGGATTGTGATGTTTACCACGAGGAGATAATTCTTGAATGTTACGCGGGACCAAATCATGAAAGGGCTTGTTTGAGGAGGGCCGGAGCTGTGTCCTGAAAGCAATAGGAAGCCCTGGAGGGATTTTAATTAAAAGAAATTAATTAGAGAATATTTTAAACATAGAAAAATAATGCAGAATACCAATGAACTCATCACTCGTATTTACTTACTTCAGATCGTTCTTTTTTAAGGTAAGAAAATTGCAGATAAATAGCTAGAGACCTATCTTCATGCCTTTGATCTCTTCAAACAAACCCAGAAATAATTGCTGTTTGAAGGTTACTGTGTGTTATTCCAGCATAAATATTTGTACTTCTACTCTGTGAGTATGTACCCCCAAACAAAATATATTGTTATTTTGTAAATTTTGAAATTTATGTAGATGGTATCATACTGTGTATTTCCTCTTGGAACATTCTGTTTTCACTTATATTTGGTACACAGAGCTCTAGAACACCCATTTTTACTGTCTTGAAATAAGTATTCACGCTCTTATTGATGGACAATCAGGCTGTTTTCATTTTTTTCTGGTTACACATAATGCTGCAGGGATAGATAGATCTCCTCGATGTCTCCTTTTGTACATAGGTCTGTTTTTCAGAGGGTACTCCTTGAAATAGAATCATGAGATTGTAGCATTTCCATTTGTTTTTTTCAACTTTAGTAAGCATTGTAAATTGCCCTTCAAAGTGACTCTAACAGCGTATTCTCATTTTTAAAAGCGTGAATTCCTGTTTTCCTACATCTTCTTTAACTTTTGTTGTTAACATATTTTTGTGGGTGTGAATAGTATTTTGTTCTAGATTGTATTTTCCTATTATGAACTCATATTTTCATAATGGACATTTAGGATTCCTCTTATTTGAATTCTTGTTCATAATCTTTACCTATTGTCTTATTAGATTATTTCTATTTTTCTTACTGAATGTAGGCCTTCTTTATATAGCCAAGCCATCAGTCTTTGTTAGAAAAACACATGGCAGATATTTTATTCCAGGTTAAATTTGTCTTTTAACTTTATGATGTCTTTTGTTATAAAAATATAAATTTCTTCCTTATCTGTTGTTAAAAAGATATACTTCATATTCTAAGAGTTTTGAAGTTTTGCTTTATATATTTAGGTCTTTAATCCATCAAAGATTTGATATATGGTGTGAATAGGAGTACCATTTTATCTATAATTCCATTTCCCCTTTGATTACCAGTTATCAAAGGACATTTATTCAATAGCGGTCTCTTCAGAACTCATTTGTAATGCCACTTCTTTCTTATAACAATTTCCCATATGTGGGTGGATTTGTTTCTAGGACCTCACTGAGACCCACTGTTCCAGACTAAACTTTGGTCAATACTGAATCTTTATAATTACTGCAGTTTTAAAGATTTATTTATTTATTTGAGAGAGAGAGAGAGAGAGTCGGGTGGAGGGATGGGCAGAGGGAGAAGGAGAGAGAAACTCAAGCAGACTCGCTGCTGAATGCGGAGGCTGATGCGAGGCGCCATTTATGACCCTGAGATCATGAACTGAGGTGAAATCAAGTCTGACACCTAACCAAATGAACTACCTAGGTGCCCCTCTTATTACTGTAGTTTAAAAAAGAGATTTGTTTTCTGGTAGTATAAATCTATTCCTCCTTATTTTTCTTTCTCAAAATTAGCTAATTTTGGCCTTTCACTTGAGGTTTTTTATCAGCTTGTCAAGTTCTACACCCACACTCAAACACAGAGCACCAGGGTTTTGGTGAGAATTTCATTAATGTACAGATTAATTCGAGAGAAAATCTATTACCTTTATGACATTAAGTCTTGTCATATGAATACATTTATTTTCCTTATATTTAGAAATTTTTGTCCTTCAATTATAATTTTGTTCTAGTCACCCTAGACATGCTGTTATTTTTATTGCCATTGTGATGATATTGTCAGAAACTAATTTCTTTAAAAGATTTTATTTAGAGAGGGATATTGCACGCACATAGAGGAACAGAGGGAGAGGGACAAGCAGACTCTGAGCTGAGCATGGAGCCAAGGCAGGGCTTGACCTGACAATCCTGAGATCATGACCTGAGTTGAGGTCAGTAGTCAGAGGCTTAACTGACTGAGCCACTCATTTAAAAAATTTCTTGCTGCTAGAGTAAGGAAATGGTATTTGATTTTTAAAAGTATAGTTTTATATGGAACACCTTTGCTAAAATCTGTTATTATTAATTACTTTTTATGTGGATTTTTAAAATCTAGTTATTTAAAATCTAGTTACTTTCCCTAAGAATATTGATAATTTTATTCCTTTCTCAATCTTATACCTATTTTTGCTGTCTTCTTAGTGTGTCTTACAGTGCCAAATAGAAGTGATTGCAGGCATCCTTGTATTATTTCTGGCTTTATTCAAAGAGAATTCTTCTAACCCATTTCACCATTAATTTTTGTTTCCTAAAGGTTTTTGGTTTTATCATATAAAAAACTTGTCTTTTTACTTTGAAGTAGTACACGGGTGTTGTGTATTTCAAGGTAATGAGTGAATATTGAAATTATCAAATGTTTTTTCTGCATCTATCTCAATAGTATGGATGGGTATGAAATTATAAAGTCCCAGCCTCTGACTATGGTAGTGGATATAGAGCAAAAAAAATCTTGAGGGCTTTACTATTAGTTTTGAGAGAGGATGGACAGAAAATAGCTTTTGAAAGACACTCAATGATGCTGATTTAGAATAGCTGGTAAATAGTAGGGTCATTACTTGAATAGAGAATAGAAAGAGAATAGCAATTTTTTTAGGATTAGGCTTTGAGCTCACTTCAAGATTTGTTGAAACGGAGATGTATTTTGGTTGTTTAAAAGTTGATGTTCAGACTTTTGAATATAATTATTTAAAAAATGGACTCTTATTTAAAAATAAGTAGCCCTGGAGATAAAAATTTGTGATTCGGTGATATCAAAGTGGTAGTTAAAGTTGAAGGGGAGGATGAAGTGAGACTTCGAAGACTTAGAAAAGTAGCAGCTCTCTTTAAACCTAAACCTAAACACATAAAGGACAGTATAGGAGGGACTCTCAGAGAAGTCTGAAAATAAGTCACTCCTCGGGAGTGTGATGTCAGGGAAGACTAAGGGAAAAGGTTTCAATGAAACAAAAACAAAAACAACCCATGTATATGAGCCAAATGCAGGCAAGTAAATAAAGATGGTTAGAAAGAGTTGACCTAATTTGGCAATTAGGAAATCACTGATGCCTTTAACAGGAGTGTGAGAGTCAAACTCTGGATTGTAGTGGGATGAAGCTTTAGCAGGAAGTGAGGGATTCGAGGGGAAAAATGAAGACCGACCTCTCAGGAAGCTTGACAGTGAAGGGAAGGAGAGAGAGGAACATGCAAGTAAAAGAATGAAGAGAAGAATGATCCATTAAGAATTAGTTTAAGTTTCCCAGTATTGGAATTGTCACATGACGAAGCACAGGAGGTTAAATTTTACTTAAATGTGGTTGCAAGATAGTTAGTGGGTGTGGGAAGAACCGATCAAGATTATATGACTGGACAGTTTTAGTTCAGAGTTGATCAGGTCTATGTTTGCCTGCCTTTTGGCTCTTACTTGTTTTGTCCGAAGACTCTGGATCATGCAAAAGAAATTCATGTGAAACAAATTCAAGGGCTGGAGCCAATCCCTGTATAACAATGAGGTCCTTAAATAAGGGTAAAACTTTTAGTGAATGTAAAACATAGGACAAAAATACTTTAAAGATAATTACAATAAAACAAACAATTTGATGTCTTATTAGACCTAACATGTGCCAGTGATCAACTGGATCTCTAATTTGGAAAAAAAAATTATCTAAATGCAAAAAAAGTAGCCTTGCCTGTTTGGAATCGGACGTTGGGTCTATTTTGGTTATCATGATTCAGTAAAAGCTATTAAACCCACAGACTCTGCTAGTCTGTAGTAGAGGAAGTTCTTGTCCCTGTTCTTGCTCCAACATTAGAATCAAAAGACAGCCATATTCTAGATTCTGTTTATTTTGGCACCACTTAGTTCATTGGATTTGTTTCCAATTTAAATGATATCTTTGCCAGGTGAAGTTGGTAATGATTAAACAAATTAAAAAATATGTCTTTAATCCAGTGAGATGCTTTCTATGTATTTAGCTATCATTTGAAAATTCCTTTTGGATAGTATGGGTAAATTTTTCAAGTTGCCAGATTTATTTTTATAGTTGAAATTAGCCAAAATTGCCAACTTAAGTTGGGCTGCAACAAACCAGTTCAGGGTTTCCATGGAAACATGATTTCATCCCATCTATGAAAACCCATTTTGTTTTTTCTTCTTTATCATGGAACTTGAATCTCTGCAATGTTTTTCCTGTGATTCCTGCTCCAAGAAAAAGAAAACAGGTTTCCAATTAGACAAATATTCATATTTGCCCATTAAAGTGTAACCCCAAGGGACATTTTCATTTAGGGAGATAAACAATGGCCATAGCCTCAAATCTTTCCTGTTTAGTTATGACAATGACTATGCATTTTTGTCATTTGTGTTTTGTATTTTTAAATACTTTGGTCAACCTCCAGTCACAATTATTCCAAGTTATGTTAAAATTACTTCATACTTCTAATATCCTTATTATTGAGTGTCAAGCTGATGTAGAAATCTTCAGCGAAAGAGCTGTGACATTCTTCATTTTTATTTTCTCCCCATACCTACCCTAAAATCTGATACAAATGGGTTCTCAGTAAATGTTTATTGAGTCAGTTGATGGCACAGATATTGCATTGCCCTCTGTGGGGTTAGAGTCATTAAGGGCTCTGTGGAATACAAAGGACATATATAAGATACTTTCCTGTTTGTGATTAAGGATTTAGCGAGGGTAGAGATTGAAATTTAAGTGCTTACTGCTGTTTAACCTCACAAAAGTCAGACCTTTAACTATCTTATTTAATCTTTCTAATAGTCCTAGAAGGGCTCTGGTATTACACTAATTTTTCACATTAAAAAACTATGGTTCAGCAATGTTTGAGAACTTGTCCAGGCTAGTGATTACTGACCAGGGTTTGAATACCATGGACACATACATGGACAAGTACACTTACGAGTTGGGGAGATGATTCTTCTAAACATAAATCAGTAGTGAAGTAGTAGATGTTTTTGGTTGTGAGGAGTTCAGACAAGGAACAGTTATGTGGATGAGAGCAATAATGTAAATGAAAGCACTATTACATGATGAACTCTATACAGTAAATCTAACCAACACTATATGTTTGTTTTTTTATCCAGTGGAATAAAATATCTTGGTTCTTAGACCTGTTTCTTTAATGTCTATGTTTTTTTTTAAAAGCAGATTACACAATGGTGTAATTATACTTTTGTTTAAAAAAAAAAGACGACTTCATGTAAATTGATTTTGTTGATTATCATAGATACACAGACTGTCTGACTGGTCAACCCTTTTCTTTTTATGGAAAAGAAAACCCAAGTCCCAGAGAGAAGTCCCAGCTGATTTCTTTCTTTCTCTCTTGCTTAGATTCATATGATGGCAGAATCAGGCTAAATACAATCTTGCAATACCCAGTCTACTCTTTTCTAAGCCACATAATGCTTATCATTAGTCTAAAAACCTAGAATTTTCCCTATAAACCTAGAATGTCTTAGAGTAGGAACAGTTATTGTATTTGTAGCAAAACTACACTATAAAATGTCTTATTAAGTTCATATTAACTAAAGGAATAATATTTGGGGGGGGCTGTGTTCGTGACTTGCAGTTAAGATTGGATAATATATCAGTGGTTATCTCTGAACAGCAATCACAGATAACAATCACAATGATACTTCAAAATAAAAAAATAATGATCTAGACCTTTAAAAATGAACCTAAGTATACAGTACGTGTCAATTAAATGAGGCTCCAAGGTATCATAAAGCATTACTAGGAAACCCTCTAGTATTTCATAGCTATAGTTTGAATGTAAGAAATGTTAATGATATGCTTAGGGCTACTTTTATTTGCTCTCTTAGGATTGATATTTATTTAGGGGTAAATTATTAAGGTTAGACCAAGTCTCTTAAATTCTCCCAGGAAATTTGAATTGGTGCGATCTTTTTTAACAGTGACCACTTGACAATTTCAGTCTTTGAAATGCTTCAAACTTGGTTAGAAAAATCAGAAAACTACTCATATAACATTATATTTGGAATAGCTGATGTAGGCATAAGCATTCATTGGATTTTGATAAAAAGTGGCGTAGATCAATGTATTTTATTACCTAAGCAGCTTTAAATTAGTTTAATGTATGTTCTGGATACAAATTCTTTGTTGATTATGTGTTACAAATATGTCATCCAACTGCATGGCTTGTACTTTTATTATTTTTATATATATTTTTTCTTTGAATATTTAAGGAGGTAAAGCAAACATAACCACTGTGCTACTCTCACACTCAATGTATTTTTTAAAATGGTGAATATCATCTAAAGTTCAGACCATCTTCAATTTTCTCTGATTGTCTCAAAAATGTGTATAGTTTGTTGCTTGTATCAGGATTCCAGCAAAGTCCGCAACTGCATTGTAATCGATGTATCTCTTAAGTCCCCTTACTTTTGTTTTCATACCATTTATTTGTTGGTTGTACAGCCTTTTACTTTATAGATTTTGCTGCTTTCATCCTGTTGGTGTCATTTAACATATTCCCATGTTTCTTAGAATTGAGTAGATATAGAGAGTTGAGTAGATTCAGATTTTATTTTTTATTGGCCAAAAAATAATTCACAAATGAAAATAAATGTGCTTCTGCTGTTATGTCATGCTGGGAGGAACATGTCTTACTCTACTGTAATGATGCTAAGGTAGTTGAGTGGTTCAGGTGTAGTCAGGCCTAAGGCATCTGTCCTAATTTTCTCTCGGACCTTTCACCTAATAATATTAGTAGCCCTGGTGATCCTTGCCTAGATCCATTATTTCATTAGGGGTTGCAAGATAGGATTTTCTCATTCTCTTATTCTTCTGGCATTTAGTAACGGTTGCTTCATCAACTGTTTTCTTACTCTGAAATATCATACATGTAGGAAAAGTAAGAAAATGCTTGATTCTCTTTATTTGTATACTGGCAACCTCCAAAGGTGACCCATGGTGTTTTTTGCCTTTATCATTATGAACTCCTAGGTTTAGCAAATTGTTATACTTCAGTCCATTGTAGTTATTATTATTATCTTTAAAGATCAGATGCTTTCATTGTTACCCGAAGGGAGCCCTCAGTTTAGCTTGCTAGTCCATTTGCTCTAACCCCAGTAGTTTTTGAGATTCTTCTTTGTTTTAATGATAAGATTTCTGTCTCAAGTCTCAGGTACCCCAGATCAGAATCTTCTGTTTTCCCAAAGAGCCCTGGTTCCTTTTAATGGAAAATGGTATTTAGAAACCACAATTAGGATGAACATAAAATGCTTATTTCCACCCATTTCCTTTACCCTGGCTCCTCTTTTGTCTATGCCATTTATTTTGTATTTATTATCCTGTATTGCTATTTAACTTTGCATATGCTTGTGTTTTATTTTCTAAGGAGGCAAACGGGATATCCAGGACTAGAACTCACACCTCATGATTTGTTATACATCATTTTTTTTGGTGTATGATGGATGAATTGGAAGATTAAGTGCCAGGAGAACAATTTGACCTGAGTTAGATGTTAAAAATATTAACTGGGATGCCTGGGTGGCTCAGTCGGTTAAGCATCTGCCTTTGGCTCAGGTCATGATCCCAGGGTCCTGGGATAGAGTCCCACTCAGGCTCCTTGTTCGACAGGGAGCCTGCTTGTCCTTCTGCCTACCCCCCCAAATAAATAAATTTAAAAAATCTTTTAAAACGTTATTAACTATCTCTTTGGAAACTGATGTCTTTAGTTTTTGAATACTGTGTTTTAGAGATGCATTAAAAAAATAAAAATTAGGCTAACATATACTAATACAAGAGGAATTTAGGGATAGAAGAGAGGGCTACATTTTAAGCACAGCTTAAATTACCAACAGAATCCTGTGGCCTGATTTCAGTGGCTTTACTGTAATAGGCAGATAAAATACCTTGTTCTCTATGTTCCTTGTCTATCTTTTACTGTTCTCATTTTGAATGATTACACAGACCGTATATTTTGTTGGTTGAGTATTCAGATGGGCTTTTAAACCATTCCACCAAACTACTGACAACCAAATTACTGCCCTTCATTTTGTCTTGTGTGGCTTTAATGGATGCTATGTAATATACTCTATAAGTGAATCAAGAAAGTAGTCACCCACTCTGCCGTGTGAAAGTAAACTCTGCCATATATAAACTAATAGCATCTTTGAATCTCTTTGCCTGTTTATAAGATGGGGATTTATGATTACCTGTCTACCCTACCATTCCAGATGGTCATTTAGAGAAATATAACAAATGTCATTTGTTTAGATATCCACAAATTGTTACACACAATCAAGGTGGCATTGATTAATTATATATTTTGGGGGGGCTTGATTGGACCTATGAAATTCCAAAAGTTATAACTATAGTTCTGTTCTTTTAATGATAACTCAAACCAAACTCTACATACTCACATATATACATGAATTAATTATTAATTCTTTTTTTTTTAAATTTATTTATTTGACAGAGAGAGATCACAAGCAGGCAGAGAGGCAGGCAGAGAGAGAGGGGGAAGCAGGCTCCCCACTGAGTGGAGAGCCCGATGTGGGGCTCGATCCCAGGACCCTGAGATCATGACCTGAGCTGAAGGCAGAGGCTTAACCCACTGAGCCACCCAGGCGCCCCTAATTCGTAATTCTTTTTCTGGTTTGCCAGCATCTTGCTTCTAAATTTTATCTGTCCCACTTAATGCTTCCTTCTGTCATAATGTCAGAAATATAGAACACAATAGATGTGTGTGTGTTTGTGTGCATGAAAGTGT
>CM052886.1:85937767-85957091 GCA_028534135.1 Potos flavus
AGAGTCCACAGTCTCTCATGGTTCATCTCCCCCTCTGATATCCCCCAATTCACCCTTCCTTTCCTTCTCACAATGTCCTCCATGTTTTTCCTTATGCTCCATATGTAAGTGAAACCATATAACTGACTCTCTGTGCTTGATTTATTTCACTCAGCATAATCTCTTTCAGTCCCATCCATGTTGATACAAAAGGTCATCCTTTCTGATGGAGGCATAATATTCCATAGTATATATGGACCATATCTTCTTGATCCATTCATCTGTTGAAGGGCATCTTGGCTCTTTCCACAGTTTGGCAATTGTGGTCATTGCTGCTGTGAACATTGGGGTACAAGTGGCCCTTCTTTGCACTTCTTTGTGTATCTTTGGGGTAAATACCCAGTAGTGCAATTGTAGGGTCATAGGGTAGCTCTATTTTTAATTTCTTAAGGAATCTCCACACTGTTTTCCAAAGTGGCTGTACCAACTTGCATTCCCACCAACAGTGGAAGAGGGTTCCCCTTTCTCCATATCCTCTCCAACATTTGTTGTTTACTGTCTTGTTGATTTTGGCCATTCTAACTGGTGTAAGGTGGTTTCTCAATGTGGTTTTGATTTGAATCTCCCTGATGGCTAATGATGATGAACATTTCTTCATGTGTCTGTTAGCTGTTTGTATGAGGAGACAAGGAATTTGCTTTCATTTGTATCTACTGCTTACAGAAATCCACTATAAGTAGTTATTTTTATTTATTTTTATTTTTATTATTTTTTTTAGGGAGAGAGGGGCAGAGGCAGAGGGAAAGAGAGAATCTGAAGTAGGCTCCATGCTGGGCAACCTGAGATCATGACCTGAGCTAAAATCAAGAGTCCGATGCTTAACCCACTGAGCTGCCCAAGCTCCCCAGTAGTTATTTTGATTTTAGTAAAATATCAGACTGTGACTGTAGAATATGATACAACATAGAGCGTAAAGAAATGGAAGAGATATGAAAAGTAAAAAAGGATAATAATTGAACAATTGATCTCTTGCTTTCTCTGAAGAATCAACTGTTGAAAATCTATAGAGCTCTTTGATTTGGGAAGTGGGATGAAACACTAAATGTGAAAAGCCTGATCATGAGGCACCCATGCTTAAAACCCTCCACTGGATTCACTTTGCATTTAGGGAAGACAGTTCTAAATTTAACATACTGCATGCAGTCCTTGGTACTTCATTTTAGCTCCTGCTGTCTTTTTCTCTTGCTCTTACACTCATGCTTCCCTGCTCTCTCTTCTGTTCCTAGAACCAGCCAAACTTACTCCATCCACAGAAGGGAAACTTTGTCTTCTGTTCAGGGCAAGGGTGGCTCCTTTACGTGACTCAACTGTCAGCTCAAATGGCATCTTTTCAGGGGCCCGTTTTGACTTCTAGATCTAAAGGAACCCTTCCTCTCCTGGCCCCAAGTTCTACATTACTGTTTGTATTTCTTCCTAGCACTTAACATTGCATGAAATTCTCTCACTCAGTTATTTAGTGTCTGGAACAGGAACTACGTGAAAACTGATTCCTTATCTAGCTTGGTCACTTCTGAATTCCCAGAACCTTTGGGTCTGCGGCTTATTGGAGCGCATGTGATAGGCAAGCTGTGTTACCTAAGCAAGCCTTGTTTTCTTCACCACATCCCAAGATGACACGAAGTGTTGTCTCAAGCATGGTAAATTCTGTATTTTCGTTATCACAATCATGGGAGGTCAGAGAATATGGATCATTTTTTCTGTAGTTGAGGGGAACATTATAGATCATCAATTTGCTTCTTTTAAAAATATTATAAGAAAGATATTATGTCGTAGTTAGTGGCAGTGTTAAATCTATAAGTGGAATTGCTTGGTGTGCATTTAGCTGTGTATATCCATGTTAACAGGGGAGCAGTTTAAATTCCTACATTCCTACATTCTGTTAAAAGTAATTCCCTCTTTTCTCATTATCCACTAAGAATTCTTTATATAGTATTAAAAGGTTACATTTTTCCAAGACAGAATTTCCCATGTGTAAAGGTGGCATATGAGCCACTCTTTAAGTAGCAAATCTTTACACATTTTTGCTTGTAGAGATTGTCTGAGTAATGCTTTCCTTTTGGAGATTGCTAATTTATTTCTCTGCCAGGAGAATAGGAACCATAGGAGTTTTAAAACTTTCTTTCCCTTATGTATCATTTTTGCATTACCTTATACCACATTTCCAAAACTTTGGTATACATCAGCATATGGGTATGGGAAACTTTTTATTTTTATTGTTTTTTAAAGTGTGTGGTCTCTTGCTCTACAACCCGAAGCTGTTGGGTAGGGCTAGGGTATCCATATGTTTAGACTGCCCAGGTGATTGAAGTAGATGTTAAAATTTGGTATGCCTCAGTTTATATGCATTGCACTTAAGCATATGTACAATGAAATAGTTATAAAATATATTTATGAAATATACCAGTTATGTTTCCAAGGTTAAATAACATGACAGTAACATATATTTAATGCCCTTTTCATGTAGTCTACTTTAATGGTTGCCAGTGTAGAATTTAATAAAATTAGACAATTAACTTTAGCCCAAGAATTCTGAAGGAATTAGATACTACATAGAAATAATGAAGACGACTACAGTAGAGAGGCAGAATAACTTTGAGGCTTTTGGGGAGGAAGTTAGTCAATATTTATTAGCACACATTATTGCCATAAAAACAGCACATCCTGGTGATGACTCACCGAGAATGCCTCTCACTGACATTTTTGGCCTTTATAGCTCTTTGTCCACAGGGGACAGTCTAATTTGAAAAACGACAGTAATGATATGAGATTTTTTTTTTATTTGAGACATAATTTATATACAACAAATTGTACAGTTATCAAGCCTCAAGTTTAATGGCCTTAGACAAATTTATACACCTGAACATCATCACTGCAAATGTAGGCTATTTCTCTGACCCAGCCAGTTTACTTTTGCCACTTTGCAGTCGAATTCTTTCATCTAAGGCAAACGTTTCCTGATTTCTAACCACCATAGATTGGTTTTGTGATTTGGTCCTTCATGAAACTGGAATCATGTTTTATGTGTTTTTTTTTGTGTTTGGCTTCTTTCATTAAGTAGAACTATCTAAAATTTGTTCACGTGTTGGGTGTAACAGTTCATTTTGCTGTTGTTGTTGCTATGTGTTATTTCACTATGTGAATATACCACACAACTTGCTTATCTATTCTCCTGTTGTTAGCATTTGAGTCATTTTTAATTAGGGATGATTATGAACAAAACTACTATTTTTATCAGCACAGGTTTTCATTTCTCTAGGTTATATACCTGGCAGGGGAATTCCTGGTCATAGTTTAACTTTCTAAGAGACTGAATCTCACAATTCTCCAAAGTGGTTATAGTGTTTTCCCACTCTCACCGACAATGTATTCCAGTTTTTCCACGTAGTCTTAAAAGCATTTGATATTGTCAGTTTTTCAATTTTAGCCATTTAAGTGGATGTGAACTGTTATCTTATTGTGGTCTTAACATTCATTTCTCTGATGACTAATGATGAGTGCTATTTAATATGCTTATTGGCCATTTCTGTATCTCCCTATGTAATGTGTCTGTTTAAGACTTTTACCCATTTAAAAAACATTCGATTGTTTTCTTTTTTATTGTTGATTTTTAAGAATTTTTTTTTGCCAAGAATTATTTTACTTTTTCTTAAATATTTATTCTTTAAAAGTATTTTAATTTTGTTGAACTATAATTGACATAAATATCCTTTTGGTTTTAGGTATATATCATGGTGATTCAATATTTTTATACATTACAAAATGATCCCCATGATAAGTGTAGTTACCATCCATCACCATACACAGTGATTACTTTATTATTAACTATATTCCCTATGCCGTTACATCCTGTGGCTTACTTATTCTGTAACTGGAAGTTTGCACCTCTTAATCTCCTTCTCTTATTTCACCTGCCCCTCAACCCCACCCTCATCTGATTATCAGCAGTTTATTTCCTGTATCTATGAGTCTCTTTCTGTTTTGTTTTTTAGATTCCACATATAAATGGAATATATGGTATTTGTCTTTCTCTGACTGACTTATTTCACTTAGCATAATACCCTCTAGGTCCATCCATGTCATCACAAATGGAAGATTTTATTTTATTTTTTATGGCTGAGTAATATTGTAAGAGTTTAAAAAAATTATGTATTCTGGGTATGGGTCATATTTTATAAGTATTGTGAATATTGGCTTGTATTCTTTATTTATTTATTTTTTTAATCAGAGAGTGAGCACGAGCAGGGGGAGTGGCAGGAGCAAGGAGCCTGGTTGCAGGTCTCCATCCTAGGGGCTCAGGATCGTGACCTGAGCTAAAGGCAGCTGCTTAACCAGCTGAGCCATCCAGGCATCCCTATTGGCTTGTATTTTTAATGGTGTTTTTTTGAGGAACAGAAATCTTTAATTTTGGTGAAATCTGATGTATCCATGTTTAAAATTGCTAGTGGTTTTTGTGTCTTAAGAAAATTTGCCTACTCCCAAGGTCATGAAGATATTCTCTTAACTTTTCTTTTAGAGGCTTTATAGTTTCAGCTTTTACATTTAGATCTATACTTTATCTAATTTTTGTATGTGGAATGAGATAGGGTCAAGGATCATTTTATTGTGTTTATTCAGTTGATCTAGCAGCATTTATTGGAAAGACTTTCCTATTCAATTATCTTGACACTTTTATTGAAAATCAATCGACCATGTAAGTGTGGGTCTATCTCTGAACTCTCTTGGGTTTTATTCTTTGTTTATCCCTACACTGATAACATACTTTCTTGATTATTGGAGCTTTATAGTAAGGCAAAATAAGGTAGTGGAAATTCTTCAGTTTAGTTCTTCTTGATAAAAATTGTCCCTTATTGAAGATTGTTCTTCATTTAAGATTGTTTTTTCTAATTCAAAATCATTTGCATTTTATATAATTTTAGAATAAGTTCATCACTCTCTTTTTAAAAATATGCTGAGATTTTGATTGGGATTTTGTTGAGTTTATAGGTCAATTTAACAAGGATGGACATGTAACCAATACAGAGTCTTTTTTTCCCCCCAAAGATTGAGTGATTATATATATATATAGAGAGAGAGAGAGAGGGAGAGAGCACGCGTGCGCATGAGCTGGGAAAGGGGCTGTGAGAGAGAAAGAGAGAGAACCCCAAGCAGACTCTGTGCTAAGCACAGAGCCTGACATGGGACTTGATCTCATGAGCCTGAGATCATGACTCCAGTCAAAATCAAAAGTTGGTTGCTTAACTGACTGAGCTACCCAGGTGCCCATACTTAGTCTTTTAATTTATGAATGTAGATCTTTATTTAACGTACTTTCTTTAATTTTTCTCAACAGTGTATTACAGGTTTTAGTATAGAGGTCTTTCACATTTTTCATTAGGTTTTTGATGCTTTTGATATACTATTAAATATAATATTACATTCTCTCCCCATACCCAGTTTTGTTGCTAGTATATAGATACGCTTTAAAAAAAAAACCCTATTACCCATGTGTCTTGTGACTTTGCTAAATTGACATATAAGTTTTATTAATGTTTTGGTACATTTCAAAAAGTTTTCTATGTAGAAAATCTTGTCTATAATTATAGTTTTATTTCTTCCTTTATGACTTTATATCTTTTATTTTTCATTTTGAATATGGCAGTGGCTAGGACTTCCTGTACATTTTTGAATAGAAGTGATGTGAGAATATGTCTAACTTCTTACCTATATGGGGGAGGAATTGTTCAGCTTTCACCATTTGGTTATGATGTTAGCTGTTGATTTTTCATACATGGCATTCATCATGTTGAAAAAGTTCTCTTCTATTTTTAGTTTTCTGAAAATTTTATCATGAATGGGTGTTAAATTTTGTTAAATGCCTTTGCTGTATAGATTGAGATGTTCATTTATTTTTCTTTTTTAGTCTCTTCTTGTAGTAAGTCAAATCAGTTGAGTTTCGAATGTTAAACCAATCTTGCAATCTCTGGATAAATATTACTTGTCATGACCTTTTTAATATATTACTAGATTTGATTTGCTAATATTTTGTGCATTTTTACATTCTTGTTCATGAAAGATAATCTACTATAATTTTCTTAGCTTGTAATACCTTTGTCTAGTTTTCTGTTAGGTTTATGTTGGCCTGATACAAAAAGTTGGGGAGAGTTCATTTCACCTCTATTTTTATTTAATTTCATTTCATGAAATAATTTGATTAGTATTATTTTTTTCCCTTAAATATTTCATAGAAATTACTGGTGAAACTATCTGGATCTGGAGTTTTGTTTTGTGGGAAAATTTTTGTTTAAACATTTGATTTCTCTAACAGAGAATTTCAGCTTGGACCAGTTTCTATAGGTAGTGTGTTCTGGAATTTTATTTCATCTGTCTACTTACTGTATTTTTAATGTCTGTAGGGTCTGTAGTGGCATCCCCTGTTTCAATATTGACGCATGTACTTTATGTTTTCTGTTTTATTTCTTGGTTATTCTTGCTAGGATTTCTAAGAATGTTCATTTGTTCAAAGAATTAACTTTTTTATTTTTCAATTTTCTGTTTCATCAATTTTTTCTTTTTCTTTTGGCTTTGATTTGTTTTATGGTCCCTACATTCTTTGAAATAGGCTTTTTTAAAGCTTTTATTTAAGTAATCTCTACACCCCATTGGGGACTTGAACTCACAACTCCGAGATTAAGAGTTGTATGCTCCTCTGACTGAGCCAGCGAGGTGCCTCTACTTCCCCTAGCTTCTTAAAATGGAAGTTTAGATACTGATTTTTAGTTTTTCTTCTTTTCTAATATATATTTTTAAGCTAAACGTTCTCCCTAAACAGTGCTTTAGCTTCATCATTAAATTTTGAATTTTTTTTATAAAATTTTGAATTTTTAAAAAAGTTATTTATCAGTTTGAAATATTTTAAAGTTTCCCTTCTGATTTTTTTTAAACTTATGAATTATATAGAAATATGTTGCTAAATTTCCAAATATTTTGGGATTTTCTTCTTTTCCCTTTTCTAATTTAATACCATTTGGTCAAAGAAAATAATCCATATAATTTCATTTCCTTGGAATTTGAGGCTTATTTTTTCTTCAGCATATGGTCAGTGTTGGCGTCTACTTCATTTACATCACAAAAGAACGTATATTCTGTTGTTACATGGAATGTTCTATAAATGTCGAGGTTTGTTGATGTTTTTAAAGTCTGTACCTTTACTAATTTTTTGTCTAATTCAGTAATTACTGAAAAGTGAGTGTTAAAATGTAGCATTTTGATTTGATTTTTTTTTTAGTTCCCATTTTTTGCTTCATGTATTCTGTAGCTTTATTATTAGATGTCTACACATTTAGAATTTTTATATCTTTCTGATCTACCCTTTCTATTATGAAATTTCCATCTAAAATTTGAATTGTTGTCCCTCTTGATGCAATGTCTTTTTCCTCTGGCTGGTTTTAAGAATTTTCTCTTTTATTTTGATACTAATTGAGTGTGATGTACCTAGGTCTGTCTCACTTTTTATCTTGCTTGGGGTTTGTTGAACCTCTTTGATCTGATTGTTGGTAGCTTTTGTCAGTTTGGAAAATCTTTGGCTATTGTATTTTCATGTATTTCAAATATTCACTTTCTCCTTTCCATCTGAAAAGCTAATTGCTTGTATGCTTTATCAAGACCACTTGATATTGTTCTGTAGATTTCAGATGCTCTCTTCCTTTTATCATTCTCTCCCAACCCCCTTTTAGGTTTCATTTTGGGTAATTTCTATTGAAATCTTCAAGTTTACTAACCTTTCCTCTGACGTATGGAGGTAAGCCCATTGTATGAATTATTTTTTTGAAATATTTTTGATGGCAATCATTTCAGCTTGTATCTTTCTTTGTTTTCCATCTCTCTTCTGAAATTTCTCATGTATTTGCCCACTGTTGTCCATCTTATTCATTAGATCCTTTACTTAAGATAACCATTTTATAGACCCTATTTGATATTTCTGATATTTAGATCATCTCTGGATCTGGTTTTAGTGAATATTTTAATCCTGATCAGATATCAGATTTTTCTTGCTTCTTCTCATATCTTGGAGAACCTCGTGAGGTTACTTTCAGCTTGTCAGTATGGTCTCTACCTTTTTGTATTTCCAAATTTTATTTTTCTCTTTTGTCCTTCATTTGGCTTTCTGCTTCTTGAGATCTCTCTCTCTCTACTGTAGTGAAGGACTGAAGTGCCTTGGAGGGGCTTTTCTTAGCTCTGTTGCTTCTCCCCCAGGCTTCAGCAAGCCAAAGATTTGTATTTGAGCAATTCTCTGGCTACCTGAACAGGGGGAGAAAGGTAGATCTCTCTTGCTATTCTATATTGCTCTCAACTTTATCTTTGTTACTTGTCTGTTCCCTGTACTCTGTTAAGGCTCATGGGGAAGAATTATTGGATGCAGGCATACTCGCTCTGTGGCTGGGACCCTGCAGTACTCTAGTGTGTCACACCAGCTTTGGCTGGCTTCTCTCATGCTGTGCAGATTCCTACTCCTGAGGAGGATTCCCTTTCTGCTAGGGATGAAACCAGTCCAGAATCTCCTCTATCTTATAAAGGATTAATAATTTTTGGAATTTTGCTTATTTAGATTTCTTTAAATCCTGTCTTTTCTGCTGAGTTTAAAAGACTATAGTTTTATAGTTTATCTGGCATGTTTTCATTAGTGGGAGTGATAGTCTCTTGCCACTTTCCACATTCTAACTAGAAGTAAAGTCCTTGGACTAACTTAGAAGACATATTAAAGTCATGTAACTGAGTGTTTAAGAATCAAATAAAATAGATCCTAATGCTTATAATTATACCTCATTAAAAATTAAATCTTATCACTTAGCTTTTTATATAAATATTTTAACCAGATACGCTTTAAGTGTTTCTTAAAATGCAAATCTATTTTTTTTTAAAGATTTTATTTATTTATTTGACAGAGAGAGATCACAAGTAGGCAGAGAGGCAGGCAGAGAGAGAGAGG
Source organism: Potos flavus (assembly GCA_028534135.1). NCBI lineage: Eukaryota > Metazoa > Chordata > Mammalia > Carnivora > Procyonidae > Potos > Potos flavus. The sequence goes on from CM052886.1 coordinate 85,946,772, forward strand.
AGGAAGCAGGCTCCCTGCCAAGCAGAGAGCCCGATGCGGGGCTTGATCCCAGGACCCTGAGACCATGACCTGAGCCGAAGACAGAGGCTTAACCCACTGAGCCACACAGACGCCCCAGTGCAAATCTATTTTTAAGAGAAAAATGTTTGCTACCATTGAGATAATAAAAAGAATGTGATAAAGCTCTACAAGCCATGCTTGAAGGAGGAATTCTAGGAAATATTTTGAGCAAAGCCTGAAGTTTTAGAAAAGTTGATACTTTTCTAAGATAATTATGAATTAAAAAACTTATGGTTTTCTCCAGCTCCTATTCATTGTCCTCTTGCATTAATATATTTAAAATCAGCTATTTTTATTTTTTTACTTAAATTCAATTTGTTAACACATGGTGTATCAGTTACATGTGTAGCATTCAGTAATTCATCAGTTGTATATAATACTCAGTGTTGATTACATCATGTTCCATCTTTTTATTTTTATTTTTATTTATTTATTTTTTTAAGATTTTATCTATTTATTTGACAGAGAGCGAGCGCAAGCAGGGGGAGCAGCAGAGGGAGAGGGAGAAGCAGGTTCTTCGCAGAGCAGGGAGCCTCAACAGGGGGCCCCGATCCCTACACTCTGGGATCATGACCTGAGCTGAAGGCAGACACTTAACTGACTTAGCCACCCAGGTGCCTCATCATGTGCCCTCTTTAATGCCCATTACCCAGTTACCCCATCCCCCGACTTCCCCTCCAGCAACCCTCAGTTTGTTTCCTATGGTTATGAGTCTTTCATGGTTTGTCTCCCTCTCTGATTTCATCTTATTTCATCTTATTTTCTTTTTCTTTTTTTAAATTTTATTTTATTTTTTCAGTGTTGCTCGATTCATTGTTCATGTACCACACCCAGTTTATTTTATTTTTCTTATTTTTTCCTCCCTTCCCCTGTGATCATCTGTTTTGTTTCTTAAATTCCACATATGAGTGAAATCATATGACAAATTGTTTTCCAAAGTGGCTATGCCAACTCACATTCCCACCAACAGTGTATGAGGGTTCCCCTTTCTCCACATCCTTGCCAACATTTGTTTCCTGCTTGTTAATTTTAGCCATTCTCACTGGTGTAAGGTGGTATCTCATTGTGGTTTTGATTTGTATTTCCCTGATGCCAAGTGATGTGGAGCATTTTTTCATGTGTCTGTTGGCCGTTTGTATGTCTTCTTTGGAGAAATGTCTGTTCATATCTTCTGCCCATTTCTTGACTGGATTATTTGCTTTTTGGGTTTTGAGTTTGATAAGTTCTTTATAGATCTTAGATACTAGCCCTTTATCTGATATGTCATTTGCAAATATCTTCTCACATTCCATAGGTTGTCTTTTAGTTTTGTTGACTGTTACCTTTGCTGTGCAAAAGTTTTTATCTTGATGAAGTCCCCAAATTCATTTTTGCTTTTGTTTCCCTTGCCTTGGAGACAGTGTCTAGCAAGAAGTTGCTATGGCTGAAGTCAGAGAGCTTGTGCCTGTGTTTTCCTCTAGGATTTTGATGGATTCCTGTCTCATATTTTAGTTCTTTCATCCATTTCGATTTTATCTTTGTGGATGGTGTAAGAAATTGCTCCAGTTTCATTCTTGTGCATGTGGCTGTCCAATTTTCCCAATACCATTTGTTGAGACTGTCTTTTTTCCATTGAATATTCTTTCCTGCTTTGTTGAAGATTAGTTAACCACAGAGTTGGGAGTCCACTTATGGTTCTCTATTCTGTTCCATTGATCTATGTGTTTGTTTTTGTGCCAGTACCATGCTATCTTGGTGATCACAGCTTGAAGTCCAGAATTGTGATGCCACCGGCTTTGGTTTTCTTTTTCAGCATTCCTTTCTACTGGGTACTCAGGGTCTTTTCTGGTTCCATACAAATTTTAGGGTTATTTGTTCCAGCTTTGTGAAAAATTCAAATGGTATTTTGATAGGGATGGCATTGAATGTGTATATTGCTCTGGGTAGTGTAGACATCTTAACAATATTTGTTCTTCTGATCTATGAGCATGGAATGTTTTTCCATTTCTTTGTGTCTTCCTCCATTTCTTTCCTGTTTTGTAGTTTTCAAAGTACAGATCTTTTATCTCTTTGGTTAGGTTTGTTCCTAGGTATCTTATGGTTTTTGTTGCAGTTGTAAATGGGATCGATTCTTTAATTTCTCTTTCGTCTGTCTCATTGTTAGTACATAGAAATGCAAATGATTTCTGTGCATTGATTTTATATCCTGCCACTTTGGTGAATTTCTGTATGAGATCTAGTGATTTTGGGGTGGAGTCTTTTGGGTTTTCCATTTAAAGTATCATTGTCATCTGCAAAGAGTGAGAGCTTAACTTCTTTGCCAATTTGGTTGCCTTTTATTTTATTTTTTGTTGTTGTTGTCTGATTGCTGAGGCTAGGACTTCTAGTACTATGTTGAACAGCAGTGATGGGAGTGGATATCCCTGTCGTGTTCCTGACCTTAGGGGGAAAGCTCTCAGTTTTTCCCCATTGAGAATGATATTCTCTGAGGGCTTTTCATATATGGCTTTTATGATATTGAGGGATGTTCCGTCTGTCCTTACACTGTGGAGAGTTTTAATTAAGAAAGGATGCTGTATTTTGTCAAATGCTTTTTCTTCATCAGTTGAGAGGATCATATGGTTCTTGTCATTTCTTTATTAAAATATGGCTATTTTAGACATTTAAATTAGTCTAAGGCTAGTAAGAACTCCAACTGAGTATTACAATGAAAAAATTTAAATTTACAGTGGCTAGATATTTGTCTTTATTTTTCTAATGTGTTTAATTTTTTTTTCTTTTTTCTCTTTAGGAATCCTAAAACCAAAATATTGGAACGAAAACAGAAACATGGCTCACCATATTTCATTACTTTGGATAGTTTTGGTCCTGCTGCTTCGGAATTCTGTATTAGCTGAAGATGGGGAAATAAGATCAAGTAAGAACTATCAGTGTTTTTGCTACCAACAAATTGATAATGGAAATCAAATTAGGGGAGCTCAAAGCAATTCTTTTAAGGATCTTATTCTTACTGTCTTTGATGCTGTAATTCCCTAAAATGAAATGAATTGCTATGTTACATATTAACTGAGAGGAAAAACTTTTATCAGAGGTAATTTTGAGAAAATTCCATGATAATTGTTTATTCTCTTTTACCCATCAGGCTTTGGAATAAATGGTATGGTATTCAGTTTATACTCAGCCATTTAGAACTTAGTGATAGGGACATTAAGTACCTACCTCATTGGGTTATTAGAACCATTTTATGAGGTTACCTCATAGAGATAATGAGATAATTCATGTGAACAGGATAACTCCTATTAATGGCTTAGCACAGTGACATCTCAGTAGATGATGACTGTTATTCTGATTGTGTATCGGAGAGCTTGCATTAGAGAAAGAGAGCTATATTAATTGCATTTCTACTACCCAGGCCATTATTTACAGATAGCATGCTTGTAGAAAAGTTGGCTTATAATCATTTTTTAAAACTCATAAGCACCCTACTTTAAATCATGATTTCTATAGCACTTAAATCATTTGGTTTGACAACTTGATTCAGCTTGCTTAAAATTTATCAATAGTAAATTTAATTTTTGTACAATACTCTCATAGTTTAATCCACTCATGTACTATACAAAGTAGATATTCTTTTCTCTGTTTTTTGAGTAGGAAAGAGATTCACAAAATTTAAGGGGCTTACCTAATATCATACAGCTGGTTAGAACTATAACTAGTATTTGAACTATGCCTGTGATCTTCAGTCCATTTTTTTTCTATGACAGTGGTGATTCATCTCTCTAAGGAAGTGGTCTCTTGGAGTGGTATTTTGTCTAGTTTTTATAAATGGCAGTACTTGCTTTTTTGTACCCATGGTCTGGCTAACCTTGCAGTTATGAAATATATGGTCCATGGCTCAGGAAGGGCCAAGAATAACCCTGGAAGAGTTTACAAATATTGAATCAAGTGGCACACAAACACTAGCAGGTCTAGACAATAAGTCTCATAGTGTTAAGGAAGGACAACCCTGAAGAACTCTGCAAACATAGCTTGCCTGTCTTTTTGTCTCTCCCACAAAAGCCCAACAAAAGCATATGTCTCTAATCCCAGTCCAGCTTCCAGAAAAACCCAGAAGAACTACATTCCCTTGCGTTAGAAAATTTGCCTCTGGGCAGAATTCCATTTCTGCTGTCCCTCGCCTGAACTCTGGCAGTGTTTGCCATGCCAAAGGATGTTGGAATAGTGTTTCTCATGATTTTTTGGACTTCACCACCACCTTAAGAGTAACATCGTAATCATGGTTACATTTTTGAGATAAATCCATGTTTTGGCAGTAAATAAATTTTTTTTGGTAACTTCTGGACTGTATGTTCACCTGACAATAGTTTATTTTTACTGGTTACTGTGATGGGTGAGTTACCTTTAAAATTGAGTCATCTTCATGTGACCTTGTCATCATCCCAGATATGGAAATAGACAAATATGAGGAAAAGAATGGAAAGGAAAGGAGAAGGAAAGAGAAAGAGAGATTGATTACTCGATTTTACTTCTAAGGAAATGCAGAAATACAAATACTAATGGTCACTGAACATTTTTTTTTCTTCCATGACTGTCCTTTGCAATTGCAATATCTTATTTGTAATGTCTACAGAAAATAAATCATTATATTGGGCATCTGATCACTACTAAGGGAGACCATTAACATTAGTAAAACCACAGAACTTAAAATTTATTATCATATTACCTTGACTCATCTCACCCTCTTCCAACTTACCATCTCCAGGGACATGTGATCTTTATCGTATGGGCCATAAATGGTAGTACTTTTGCTGCTTTGAGTGCAGAATAGACAGAAACAGAAAGGAATCGTAACCATTCCTTTCAGTGTACCCCATTGGCCATTTCTCATTGTTGGAATTACTTAAACCAGTTTGTCTTTTGGGCTCTGTTTGATTCTTACCTCTGGACCTTTGGACTTACTATTCCCTCTGATTAGAAGATCCTCCTCTTCACCTGACTAAAGCTCTCCTTTTAGATCTCAGGTTCCCTGTCACCTTTCCCACAGGATCTACTCTGACTTTGCATAGTTTGCTACCCTCTCCTAAATGTTCTCATAATATTTTGTACTTTGCCTAACCAGTCATTCATCTGTTTTAATAGACTGTGATATCTGTTTGAGATAGCTTCTGCATCTTTGAAGCTGGTACCTAGCATGATAATCAAGCACAAAGTAGGTATTCAATATACATATACTGGAAGACTAAAATAGTGTTGGAGACGTGCTGTGTACTGTGCAAAAGAGAAAAGATTTTTTTCTTTCCACAAGTGCTTAGGACTTGTCTAGGTGTGACTTACACCAAAGATGGTTTTTTGTTCTCCAGTAGAACTCTCAGGTGTGCGGATCACATGTGTTTCCTGGTATCTTGAAACAAGAATCTTTATCTCTGTGGAAGAAGAATAGCTTTATACTCATTAACAAAGATTCACTAAGCACAAGTGTGTTAATGGCTGAAAACGAGAGATCCGAGCTTTAAACACTGATCTTGCGTGTCGTGCAAGAGTAGACTACATTGGTGATCTTGGTTCATTAAACTTTTATCAACTGTTTCAAAGAATATAGATCTTTACTGGGTAGTCGAATCCTGAAGTTGGCAGAAAGTTTTTGTTTTTAAATTTCTTTTTCCCATTCATTGGTTTATGTGTATTTTTGTAAATACTTCAGATTAGCATTAAACTAAACATATTTCAGGGATGACTTAAAAGAATGCTATTCACATATAGCTGGAAATCATTTATTTATTTTTGTGTTTTCATTTATTCAGTGGGGAAAAGGAATTAAATGCTGCTTTATGGTAATACCTGCCCCTACAAAGGGCTGTGTAGATATCATGTCAAATACAGCATTCATTTTTTATTCCCAACTTTTTTTTAAAGCTGAATCATTAATCCTTAAGACAACAAAATTTAAAAATGTCAACAAAAATAATAGCTCTCATTTAGAAAGAATTTTCATGAGTTAGGCAATATATCTTATTTAATCTTCACAAAGCTCCTATGAACTGGTTACATTTTAAAATTTTAGCTTTATTGAGTTATAATGGATGTATAAAATTGTATTATGTTTAATGTGTGCCTCATGGTGATTTGATACCCATGTATGTTGTGAAAGGATGCCCCGCATCTGCTTACTTAAAGATCGTGCAGTAAAAACCTCCCGTGTTTGCTTTTTATATAACAAATGTGCTCTGATGGTTTTCTTTTTCACTTAGGTTGTCGTACTGCTCCGACAGATTTAGTTTTCATCTTAGATGGCTCTTACAGTGTTGGCCCAGAAAACTTTGAAATAGTGAAAAAGTGGCTTGTCAATATCACAAAAAACTTTGACATAGGACCGAAGTTTATTCAAGTTGGAGTGGTCCAGTATAGTGACTACCCTGTATTGGAGATTCCTCTTGGAAGTCATGATTCTGGAGAGAATTTGATTGCAGCAATGGAATCCATACATTACCTGGGTGGAAACACAAGAACTGGAAAGGCCATCCAGTTTGCGCTTGATTACCTTTTTGCCAAGTCCTCACGGTTTCTGACAAAGATAGCAGTAGTACTTACAGACGGTAAATCCCAAGATGAAGTTAAAGATGCAGCAGAAGCAGCAAGAGACAGTAAAATAACATTATTTGCTATTGGCGTTGGTTCAGAAACAGAAGATGCAGAACTTAGAGCAATTGCCAATAAGCCTTCATCTACTTACGTGTTTTATGTGGAAGACTATATTGCAATATCCAAAATAAGGGAGGTGATGAAACAGAAACTTTGTGAAGGTAAGCCTTAATAGAATTTGGAAACAATAATTGTATTTTCTAACACTTTGGTATAGCCTGCTTATTTATACCAGTGTAGTTATATTTAGTGTCAAATTATCTATTGTGTTAGAATTGAGGTGAATATGTATTTTTGTGTTTCATTTATTCTGGATAAATTTTGTTTTTAGAAACAATTAAGAAAATCTGAAGTTGGAAAATATCATACTTTGTTTTTTTTTGCTGTTGCTTTGTCTTTTCAATTGCAGCATGTCTATTGTGGAGATGGAAGAAAATAAAGACACATAAAAAAAAAGAATATGTGTAAACCACACATGATTACTATTACTCTTGTTAGCGAGTTTTTTGTCTTTTTCGTTCCAGTCTTTCTTTTTTTATTTCAGTGTGTGTGAGAGCTTATTCATGTGCCTAAATAAGGATAACATTGTATATGTAATTTCGTACTCTATTTTCATACTATTGTATATTCTATTATTTTTATGTATAATTTTCATCCTCTGTTAACATGATAGCAGACAATCTCAGTCTCCTAAGATAATTCATTTAATAATTTCCCTTTGTTGTGTGTTTAGTTTATTTCTCTTTTTAAAAATTTTGATCTAAATTCTAGTTAGTTAACATATAGTGTAGTATTGGTTTCAGTGGTAGAATTTAATGATTCATTACTTACACATAACATCTAGTGCTCATCACAAGTGCCCTCCTTAATACCCATCACCTACTTAGTCCATCCCTCCACCCATCTTCCTTCCATCAACCCTCAATTTGATCTCTATAGTTAAGAGTCTGTTTTATGGTTTGCCTCTTTATTTTTTTAACCTATGTTCATCTGTTTTTTAAATTCCATGTATGAGTGAAATCATATAGTATTTGCTCTTTTCTGACTTATTTTGCCTAGCATAATACACTCTAGCTCCATCCATGTCATTGCAAATGGCAAGATCTCATTCTTTTAGTTATTGAGTAATATTCCATTGTGTGTGTGCATGCGTGTGTGTATATATATCTCTATCTATTTATCTATCTATATATCTTTTTTATCCATTCATTAGTTGATGTTTTTTGTTCATTTCTAAGTTTTTCTGCTATAAAATATTCTCATACAGAATTCTGAATGGGAATGTGATTTTTTTCAAAAACAAAGGTCAAATTACTAACATTGTTAAAGCTCTGGAAAAATGTTAAAAATTGCACTTGAGAGAGACTTAAATTTCTATCAGTGAGAGAATATTTGAAAATATAGTACATATTAGTCAATTATTTTTATATCATTCCATGAAATCCAACTTTGCGTTTATGATAAGTCCATGGTATGGAAAAGCTCCAATTTTTGGCAAATATTAATCATATTAGGATATGGACATGCTTATGTTCATATTATTTTGGGGGAGAGTAATTTGTAATATTATAAACATTTAATATATACTATATCTAAAAATAATATTCGTGTAAAATGGAAAGGCTTTTTTTTTTTTTTTTTAAGATTTTTATTTATTTGACAGATCACAAGTAGGCAGAGAGGCAAACAGAGGGGGAGGGGGAAGCAGGCTCCCGGCTGAGCAGAGAGCCTGATGCGGGGCTCCATCTCAGGACCCTGAGATCATTACCTGAGCCTAAGGCAGAGGCTTAACCCACTGAGCCACCCAGGCACCCTGAAAGGCTTTTTTTTTTTCTAGTTTGCCTAAAAAAGCTCCAAAAATATGTTGGTTCACATTTGATAGAAACATTTCTGGGGTGCCTGGGTGTCTCAGTTGATTAAACATCTGAGGTCATGATCTCAGGGTCCTGGGATCAAGCCCTGTATCAGGCTTCTTGCTCAGCGGGGAGTCTGCTTCTTCCTCTCACTCTCCTGTGAGCTCTCTCTCTCTCTGTCTCAAATAAATAAAATATTAAAAAAAAAAAAAAGAAACATTTCTAAGTGATAGTGGCCTAGAAAACAAATTTATTTCTCTATTCATATTTGTTTGGGAGCTATAGTACAGAGAAACATTTAAATTTATTTTTAGATTATTTAAGAAGGGATACAAATTAAGCATTTTCTTTAATCGAACTTTTAAAAAGGCACTATAGCAAGTACAAATGTTCATCAGTTATTCTTTTCATGTTCCTAACAGTAAGACTGTGTTGACTTTTCTCATCTTGATCAGAAGAATTTGTATTTCTTTTCCAATTTTATTGAAAATAATTGACATACATAGATTTTTAAATACGTTATAAGATTAGAATTAGAATTCTTTGGTTTTGAAGCTAGATATATTTCATTATTAAAACAGGCTTTTCATGGTGATATTTTACTTACCATTCTTTTATATCCTAAAATATAAATTTGATTAAGTATGTCTGGGCAGTACTTGCTTCAGAGACTTTCTGTAGATATGTATTTTGGTAAATGCATTCTATTTAAAAAATTCTAATTACACGTGAAAGAGTAGCTGTGCTTTAAAAGCGGTAAAAAAAATTCTTTAGCAAAAATGTCCAGTCTGTAAAAAGAATCAAATTTGAAATCTTGCCAAATATTTCTTCATGCACACTCAAAGAAAGAATGTCAGTAATGTCTGTGTCTATTCAGTTCACAAACATGCTGTACAATAGCCATCTTTTAAAATGTAGTTTTTGAAATTGTACTTAGGGGAATATAAGGGCTTTTTTGCACTTGACTTTTTACTAACTATTAGATTATGATTAATGCATTGTTGTATTGCAGAAGCCTCAAATCATGCAATTTGTATTTGCATTGTTTGATAAATTTCCTTTTTTTTTTTTTTTTGACAAATGGTTAAATTCTACCTTGAAGTGCTTATCATATAAGATTACCACTTTCTAGTATTGTTAACTTTTATACTCTTGTTGTGATTGATCCACAGTGAACAAAATATTATTTACTTCTTTGGTCCCACATGGATTATTTCAACTTCATAGACTTACCATTTCCTTAAAGGTATATTCTGCAGTACGTTTCTTATTTCAGGATGATCTTATTGTAATGGACAATGATTTCTTTATTTATCTGAGTTTAGTTTTTTCCTTTTTCTTTCTATTCTTTTTTATTGTAAAAAACACGAGAGCTAACCTCAAACATTTTAAGTGTATAGTACAGTATAGTTAGCTACAAGCACAGTGTTGTACTGTAGATATCTAGAACTTCCTCATGTTGCATGATAGCAACTTTGTGCCCTTTGAACAGCTACTCCCTATTTCCCTCTCCCTCTCACTCTGGCAGCCATCATTTTGCTTTCTGTTGTTATACGAGTTTGACTACTTTACATATTTCATAAAGGTGGAATCATGCAGTATTTGTCCTTCTGTGACTGGCTGTTGGGATTTTGATAGGGATTGCATTGAAACTATAGATCACTTTGGGTGATAGAGAAATTTTTGCATTATTGAGTTTTCCAGTCTATGAACATGAGATGTATCTACTTGTTGGTGGTTTCTTTAGTTTTTTTTTTAGCAGTGTTTTGTAGCATTCAAATGTTTCACC
>CM052886.1:85967351-86015749 GCA_028534135.1 Potos flavus
ATATATATATATATATATATTTCTGGGTTATGAGTTCCTTGAAGAATAGCTAATTCATTTTATTGCCCTAATGTCAAACATAGGGAGTGATCAAATTAATAAATCTGTTGGCATAATTTTTATATGCAAGCACTTCATAATGAAGGTTAAAACAAACTAAATTCTCTGTTGGAATTCTAGTGTCTAACACAGTGCTTAATGGTAATAGTTTTTATTTAATGAATTATGAAGTCATTGAAAAAATAAGATTCACCCCTCTTCCCCGTTAACCTATATGGGATGCCTTTGTTGTGATATGAAAGATCCAGGCAATCCCCAACTTACAAACCTCCCTTTCAAAAGACCTTTCCATGTAAATGGCAACTTTCCCCACTTCAGTGGTAGGAACATTTGTGGGGACAAACTCCCCATGTTTGATCTAACCTTGATGTTAGATCTTTTGTTTCGAAAGTGGAAAGAAGGCATTTTTTCTTCTTTTTAGGAAGGAACAATTTCTTACTAATCCTTTTCTCTGAAATACCACCCTCTATACCACTGTATTTCTGTTGATTTCCTTTGTTTCACCCTCCAGATACCACCATTAGAGATTCATTCAGGCTATCAAAGTATCCTCTGTTTAAAATACAAAAGGCTTTGGAAAATTTCAGGGGCCACTGGGCATTCACATATTTATGTTAATTTTCCCAGACTAAGTGGATTCCTTCTAGCCTGAGAGAGAGTGGGTGTTTGAGTTTTGAGGGAGGGAAGAGGTTGGTTTAGGAAAAGGGAATAGGTCTTAGGTCAGATACTCCTGCAGAGTCTGGAGGGTAGCACGAAGCCACAAGGAGTTTTGAGAAGAGGGCTTGTACATATAGGATTTGGGCCCAGGTGAAGAGTTCCAAAGGCATTTGTTTTAGATGAGCAACTGAAAATACCAGCTTGGTTTTGCAAGCACAACTGCTTCTTACTTTGATTATTCATATTTACACTACTTGAGAGGCCATATTCAGAGATGTTTCAGCTTAGTCCATGGCATTTCCACTCCTGTCAACAACTCAAAAATCCTGTGGCCCAAGTTCAGTTGAACATAAGTAAGTCCTGCTTTTCAGCTGAACACATAGTTTTTAAAATTCAAAATGTGCAAATGTTTCAACTAAATTAGAAGAAAGTGGATTGGGAATTTAGTCACAGTTGTACAATAATAGGTCCTATGTCTCATTTAATGTATTTGGAAATTGTTTTCTGTGTTAAATTTGCTAGCAGTCCCCAGGCCTGGTTCTAATCAGTGGATGCGTGTTAATGTGGGCAGGGATAGTAGTGTTTAGGAGCATGGACTCTGGAGCTGAATTGGCTAAGTTCGAGTGTCATCTCCCCTACGGCTGTGTGACCTTGAGCAAGTGACCTAACCTTCTGGGGCCTCAGTTTTCCTATATCAAAAATGAGAATAATAAAATTACTTGCTTCATGGGATTATTATGAGGATTAAGTAATTTAGCATATATAAATCTCTTATAGCAGTGCTTAGCATATAATAAGATAGAGCATCAGCTTTTATTACAGTAATGCAATTGAATTTTTATTCTGGTTGGTCTTCTCTCCAAAATTAGTGTCTGTCTTTATTTTCCCAATTTTATGGAAACAACACCAAACCTTCCCAAGTTTTTGCAAATAAATCAATAGGGCAATAGTCAAAACAACCAGTAAAATCTACCAGCAATAATAGAACCTGCAAAAGAGATTATTTTCCCTCTGGGGTCTGTTCACCAGTGTTATCCTTTTGAAGTCACATTGGATTTATCTTGTGAGTGATTTTTTTTTTGTCTTGGAAACTTAGTTTTTATTTATGTAAAATGTTGTTAATATGTTTTGTACTTTGACGCAGTGCTAAAACACAAATTTCGTTTCTTCTTTTACCAAAGCTGAGTTCCAGCTTCATCACAGTAGAGGATAAACCTTCTCAGATCCTTTTGATATCCTAGATTTTGCTGATAATAACACTCTGCAAGTAAAAGGGGTCATTAACAGGAAATATGATTTGTAATAAATCCACAAATAGTTATTGAATCCCTACTTGATACCCAGCATTATGACCTCTTCCCACCCCAAAAAAAGGGAGAAAATAAAGACTCTGTTTTCAAGAGGTTTCAATCCAAATGATAAATGAAGACTAATCAAGGGGAAACTAAGAAAACTCTGCTTATGAATAAGGGATCACTGATAGGAGCTGCTATAGCTTTTCAGTAGAAAAAGACATCAAGGAAAAAAGGAATAATGGATTCTTAAGTGGAAAAAGGAAGGAAAACTTCATGTCTGGAGAAGAAAGGATGGAATTTGTTCAAAGGATAGCAAGTCCAATTTGAACAGGGATAAAGGATGGCAGAGAGGCTAGAGATTAATGTGGATCCTCTCAAAATAAGAGAAAAACTAACTCCTTAGAGAACCAGAATGTTACTCCTTAATGCCCAGCTAACACTGGAAGTCTTTGGGTTAGAACTATAAATTCTGTCTCTTCAGCAAGACAGGACATGTTTCTTCTTGTATTTACAGCCGTTCTTTCTCTCTCTCTCTTAAAAATAACATTTCCATTCTTCTCAACCCTTCCTCATGGTATGTCTCTTGGGCAGCTCCTAAGTGAAAAGCCCAACCCTCCTCCATTGGCCACTTAATAGAGTTCACGTAGTTCTTTCCATTTTTCCTGTTATGTTTCAGGAACAACTCTCTGTAGCCGGTAGCTTGAAGTAGTATTTCAGATTTGCAAATTTGGCTCTGTGAAAGTACCTTTAGTATTGGTGTCTAGTTAATTTATAATTGTTGGGGTCCTGTGCGAATGAGTTCTTACGTAAATAATGACTTAATGAACTGAAATCAGCTGCCTTGCCTCTGTGCAGGAGTTTACTGATACTGATGGCTGAGACTTAATGTTTTTAAGCAAGATGCCCCATGTGGATCTCATGGATTCAGCAAGAGATTAATATGATATTAATTTTGAAGTCTTTTTTATAATTAAATTATGCAACATCCTCACCTCACAAAAAGTGTTACTTTCATTGTTTTTTTTCATGGGTGGTGACTATCCAGCTGGTCAGTACTGGCCATTGGGCAACATACTAGAATTTCCTGGAAGGTACCTGGGCTCATTGTCATAGTGTATGGACTAATATTCTTTGGACATCCTTGGTTTGGGAGGGCAAAGGTTATTTCTTCATTTCTTAGTCCTTGTGTTGAAGGACTATGGGGGTTGTGTAGAGTTGTTCGGCTCGGGCCTCACTCTCACATAAATATTTAGACTTAAAAATTTTACTATTATGTAAAATAAAGTTATAAATATAGGCAAAGAAGCACATTGACTAGAATAAAAGAAATGACTGTCATGCTGCTTTAAACTTGAGTCCTATGTGTAAGATCATATAGCCTGTGGACTATTTTTTTTAAAATAAGTAATTACAAAGTGAATTATTACATCATAGGTCATTGATACCTGTAGTGTAATACTGAGAATAGGATTAAGTCTAAATAGAATTATGAGAGAAAGATGGCTGTCATTGAGACCATATTTGCTATGATACTTCAGTTTGTTCAGAATTCTCAAAATGTATCCTGACATAAATATTGACATTTTACATCGGTGAAGAGTACTTTACTTGTTATACTTGGTGTGCTCACAGAAATAAATCATTGAAAATTTTGTATAATAAAAAGCCTTTATTTGGTAAAGCAGGCATTTAAAATATGCCATTATTTTTCTAACTCTATTTTGGGACATCTGTTGTTGTTGTTGTTCTTATTATTTTTTAAAAATATATGAAGAGCTACAAATCATGGAATTGGCTTGAACCTTGAAGGTCTCTGACAGCAGCAGTGTAGTTGGTGGTTTTGTACTGAGAAGTTTTTTTTTTTTTTTCCTTTCTAGGGTGAACCTGGACAGCCTGGGAACCCTGGCTACCCTGGACAATCTGGTCAAGATGGTAAGCCTGTGAGTACTGAAAGCTTAGTCATCTCCAGTACTGGGATTATGGTGTCAAAGTAGAAATTGCACTGGGCAAAGTTAAACAGGCAAGAAAGACTTTATTTAAGAGTACTGTAGTAGGGAGAAAGATTGAACTCCACTCACTGAAACAAAGAAATGGAGGGTTCTTCAGTACTGGTGTGAGCTAGTGGAAACATACTGGAGAGCTTGGGTGGTTGATCAATGGGAGGGAGCAAATTGAGTTACCCTGAGTTTGACACGTTTTCCTCTGTGATTAGGCTGTCTGTCTTTACTAATTGGCACTCATGAAAGTTAGGGTACTACCATCCCACAGAGACTGGAAGATCTGGGTACTTACTTTTCTGGGTGATTGTATTTCAAAGGAATGGCTCCTAGGTCCTTGAGCCTTTCCTTGCTAGTTGTAAAACTGACAAGAAGCTTTTAAAAAGGTTTGCCACTCAAAGGGTCAGAGAAAGAATTTATAGTTAGAAATTTTCTAGAGTAAATGTTCTAATAAAAGGAAGATCAGGGGCCTAGAATCAGGAAGAAGACTGTCTGAAGTTTAGTTAAGCAGAAGGGAACATTAAGCTTGGCTTGGTCAATAGAATCAGTGTTCTAGTCACTTAATAGGTGAGTTACTCCAAAATTGCATACATCTTTGTTACATTTAAGAAGTTGTCCAGTGAGTACTGATGAATAGCTAGGTTCAAAAATCCTTTATCTTTTCCCTTCATGTCTATGGAAGTTTTCAAAAAAATCTTTTTAAAAGAGATATTTTTCTAAGTACATATATGCTTATAATCTGAAAAAAAAATATCCTCTGTTTCAAGAGAACTTTAGGAACAGGTTTGAATTAAGGAAACATGAAGCAAACCCACTTTCAGGCACTCTAGACAGATATTTTCAGGTAGTTCAGCACTCAACATGTTTATAACAGTAAATAAACATTGGGAATTTGCCTTTAAATGTTAAATAATTGTCACCACAAAAGTATCTCCTAAGAGATTTTTTTTTTTCAAGAGGGAAAGTGGGGAGGGGCAGAGAGAGAGAGAATCTTAAGCAGTCTCCATGCCAGTGTGGAGCCGGATGCAGGGCTTGATCTCACAACCCTGGACTCATGACTTGAGCCGAAATCAAGAGTTGGATGCTTAACTCACTGAACCACCCAGGCACCCCTAAGGGATTTTCTTTACCATGAGACATTAACCTCTCGCCATGAAATATGGAAAGGTTTGTATTCTGAGGCAGTAATGTTTGAGGAATGAAGGGACCACAGCCTAATGTTAAACCATCATCCTCTCCCGTCATGATACAGGAGCTTGTTAGTCCCTGAGAGAGGTTTGCTGACAAATTTAATACAAAAATACAGCCAGCTTTTGAAGAAGTAGTGATGTGTTGCAGCCTTTTATGCCAGTGTTGTGTGGAAAAGTGTTAAATATATAGATGAACCTCTCTAGAGAGAGACTGTCAAAGAAGGGAGTCTGAAGAGGTCACAAAATGGTGACCAAATGAAGCTGTAGCGAGCTGAGGAGCTTCTGGGTGGTTGGGGCAGCACTGCTTGACTGACCCACCTGAGCGCATTCCACATGTGATGGCAATGCATTTGGGAATTTGGGGATAGGAAGGGACTTGACCTGGGTTTCGTTTTAGAAAGATACATATAAATATCAGGTGGAGAGTAGATTATGTAGGGCAAGAGTGGAAGTAGGTTATTTTAGGATTCTAAGACAGAAGTAAAAGTGACTTGGACTAGAGTGATATGAAAAGGAAGATAGGCGGTTGTATTCTGGATTATTTTTTTAATGTAAAGCTGGCCAGAGTTACTGTCAAATTAGATGTGAGGCATGAGAGAAAGAGTCAGGGAAGACTCAGGATCTCTGCGTGAATGGCTTACTGAGCTGGACAGCAAGTGGGGGAGAATGCCTGGTTGTCTCCTGGAATGCCCCTAGTGTCTCCTAGGATGCTAGGGAGAGGAATCTTGAGTTCAGGAGTACGTTTGAGAATGAAAATACACAGTTGGGACTTAGCATGTAGATTGATCTATCTGAAGCCACCAGAGTGGATGAAACCATTTAGAGAGCAACCGCAGAAAAGTGGAGAAGGGAAGGGGGCAGTGGACTGAACCTCAGGCTGTCTTCAGAGGAAAAAGAGGGAGAGGATGCAGCCAAAGAAATTGGGAAAGAAAGACCAGTGAAGTAGGAGGAAAACCAGCAGAGGGTGGCATCCCTGAAGCCAGGTAAAGAAAGAATATCAAGAAGGGAGTGCTCAGTTGTGTCATTGTTGCTAACATTGAGAAAAATGAGCTCTATGCCTAGACCACTGGATTTGCCTTATGGAGGTATTGAAGCCGTTGATAAATGGGGTTTAGGGACGGTGGGTACAAAAACTGTATTGAAATGGCTTCAAGAGAGAGTGTGAGATAAAATGATGACTGTGAATATGGAAGCTTTTTCTGAGGGGTAGAATGAGGATCAGCTATATGGAGCAGTTGCATGGTTAGGATGTGGGATAAAAAAAGGGTGTTTTAAAAGATGGGAGATGTTATAACATGGTTTTATGATGATGACAATGAGGTAGAAGGGGAAAAATCAGTAATTTGGGAGATAAGGGGTATTTGCAGGAAGAAAATCCTTGGGCAGGTGGGAGGGCTTTGGTATAGTATGGACCTTTATGTGGGGTAGAACGCCAAGGCATTAAGGGCGGAAGTGGCCAGGTAGTGATTTGCAGGAAAGAAGATGAAAAATTTATTATCAGACTACTCTATTTGAATTGGATGAAACAGATAGGTTCTAAACTAACATCTCCTCTTTGCCTTTATCCTTAACTTCCTGTTAGCTGCCAGTATTTTCTTTGTGGTTCCTTATATCCTATCCTTTTCTTGATTTAATGTAAAGTGTCATGTGACTTGGTTGCATTCCCTCACCGCACCTCCTTCCTCCCACTGAAGATGCTGCTTGAGGCCCTGCGTGAGTTCTCCCTTAATCATGCTGGGTGGGAAGAGTCTTATGAATATGAGCCCTTGCCTGCCTGAAGAGCTCCTCTGACAGCACTACTAAATTATTTAGGCTTTGGTGGTTTTGGTGGTCAAAAGTCCTGGGCAGTATATGGTGGTGAGTGGTGAGCAAGCCCTTCATAGGCCATTGGCTCAGTGTGTTTTTTTTTTTTTTTTCCTTTTAAATATCTTGCTATGAACCAAGTATTGGAAATTAGTTGTAATAAGCCTGATACAATAATCATGGATATTACTCTCTGACTTTTATTTCATCTATAATAGACTTATTATCTCATCTTATTCAGTGCATGTATATGTGTTTGTGTGTGTATATGATTTTACGTATTGATATAGGTATAGCTTTGTAGTACCTGATAGTAGATGTTAGATGATAATAGGCAATATCTGATGTGAGAGAAAGAACAAAGAGAATGTCCACCTCCTAATCTTAACACCTGTGAATATGTTAGACTAGGAACTTTGCATATATGATGAAATCAAGGATCTTGAGATGCAGAAATTATCCTGTAGAAATTTATCTGAGTGGCCCGATATAATCACAAAGATCCTTATAGGAGGGAGGCAGGAACATCAAAGTCAGAGGAGGAGATGTAATGACAGAAGAAGAGATCAGGATGAAGTGACAATGAGCCAAGGAATGTCCGAAGCATCCAGAAGCTGGTACATCTTCCCCTAGAAACTTTAGAAGGAATGCAGCCCTGTTGACATCATGAGTTTAGCTCCCTAAGACTGTGTTGTATTTCTGACCTCCAGAATGTAAGAGAGTATTGTTTTAAGCCATTATGTTTGGGGTAATTTGTTACAGCAGCAATAGAAACTGATTCACTAATGCAAATCCTCTTTACCCAAAGGTATGACTTTTTCCCTAAGTGTCTCCCTTTCCCTCTTTCCTTTGTCTCTGTAGGAGATAGGAGGTTGGGTGGCCAGGCAGGAAAAGAAAGTGAGTCTGGGAGCCAGAACAGCTGAGGGTCATTAGTGTGTGTCCAGGGCCAGTGCACAGCGGGAGTGGGAAGGTGTGGGTGGAGTCTCTGGCTGGCGATTGAAGCCATCTGGACCAAGGAAACTTGGATGGAACAATTCGAAGGGAATTCTGCTTTGTTTGGATTTGGTTCTGTGCAATCCCCTTCAATAAGCAGTTTGAATCTCTTTCACATTATAACCAGGCCAAGTCAACTGAAGCTTTAAATAGGAAATTATTCCATTCTGGAGAAATACTAGTTTTCACAAGGAAAATGCCTTCAAACAAAATTAAAGAGCTATTTTCAAATTCTTCCCCTCCTTTCTCATTTCTTTATCAGTGAAATTATTTCTAGCAGCACTGTCCGAGCATATTACTGTTTTGCTCTTCTACCATTATAGGAAGAGAGGCAGGGGAAATATTCATATATCCTGCAGGTAATTCAGAGAAGTACTATTAGTAAAGGCATTATACTGTTATGACATTGATTTTTTTTAAGAGGCCATATATGAAAACATATACTAGGACTATTTTATGATTTTGTAGAAGATTATATTTTTGTAGTGCTTGTTTCTGTTTTCTGTCATTATTACTCTTCATGAACTTTACTCAAACCAAAGGCCTAGCTGGTTGTTGGAGAGATCAAGGGTTGTTTTGCCTTCTGCTTTGCTTTTAAAAGCTGCTTTGTTTTCAAGGGTCTCAGTTTCTTTGGGAAATAAGAAGATGGTGCTGGATGAGGCCCATGTTCTCTCCAGTGCTAATTTTCTAAGATTCCATTAAAGCCATCATATTTGCTAAGAGAGAAAGGTAAGCTAGATTAAAACTGTCAAATTCTGGAGGTGATTTTCCATATTATTGCCCTTAAGTAATTCTGGAAGATTGATACCACACTGCTTCCGATAGACAGAAGTGTAGATTGGTCAGTGGGCCACACTCTGTGATGCAGTGCCTCTCTTTGTCCCCACCCCCCTCGGTGTACCCCCTGTCTAGTCGAGATTCCAGAAAGTGGCTAGCTTTTTACGGACAGTTAAACCTTACAAATGTGGTAGTCAATACAGATGGGGAATTTCAAAGGTACATGATTTTATCAAACCACAAAGGGAGAGGGGTGGGGCAGATTAGTAGGAGGTGAAGTTGGGTAGATAAGAGGGAGAAAGGAGGGGAGAGTGAGTAGAGTTCTTTAGGCCATTGTGATGACTTTGGCTTTTAAAGTTGGAGTGAACTTAGGAGCCACTGGAGGATCTTTAATAAAGGATTGAAGTGATGGAACTTATATTTTTAAAAAATTACTCTGACTTCTGAGTTGAAAATAGATTTTAGGGCAATGAGGGCAAAAGCCAGGGAGACGAGTCCAGAGGCTCTTGAAATAATCCAGGAGCAAGATGATTGCAGCTAGCATCGGGATGGTAAGTAGTGAGGTAAAGAGAACTGCTGACTTTCTGGGGGTATTTTGAAGTTAGAGCTGAGAGGATTTGACGATGTACTGCATGAGTTTGTAGGAGGGAAGTCAAAGAAGACTCAGTGAGATGTGGAAGGATGGATAGAAAAACTTGGGCAAGGGAAATCAAGAGTTTGGTTTAGGATATATTAAATTTTTGTTAGATGGTCAAGTAGAGAATTTTTTTAAAGATTTTTTTTTATTATTATGTCATCTCTATACCCAATATAGGACTCAAATTCCCAACCCTAAGATCAAGAGTCGCATGCTCCACTGACTGAGCCAGCCCGGTGCCCCCGTTCAGGTAGAAATTTTAAGTGGTAGTTGAATATAGAAGTCTGATATTCAGGGTGGGTTCCTTTTTTGTAAAGTGTCCTTTCTTGTCCTTTACCCATTTTCTATATGAGTGATAGTATTTTGAGTGTTAATCAATTGATCAGTAAGAGCTTCCTACACATTAAAAGAATTAATCCTTTGACATACATGTTGTAGATGTTTCTTCTAACTATTTATTTGGCTTATAGTTTTTAACTTTTAGCAATGTAAAATTTTCTTACAATTAAATGCTTTGTTATTTCTTCCAGTGTTCTTTTTTTGATTATTACTCTATTCATTTACTTTATTGTGATTTTTAAGAATTTTTAATTCTCAATTTCACTTTTGAAATTTATTTTGGCATTTGGAGTGATATGGAAATCCAAAAGGATTTGGCAAACTTGGAGTATGGCTACTCTAACATAGTGAACTTCAACTCAAATAAATGTATGGCTCTTACTTGTCTGGGACATGTTATTTAAGTTTAACCTTGGTGAAAAGGGATCAGCATTTATAATGAGGGTACTTGAAAGGCTGATTCAATTTTTGGCATTGTTAGTAAATATATAACATCTGTATTTAGCAAGATGACAGTCCTGCTTCTGAAGTGTTAGATTTGGTTTAGCCTACTATAGTTTAGGGATTTGTAGGACTTTGATTTCATTTAGAAGAGAGAAATGGGGACGAGAGAAAGAACTGAGAAGAATGTCTGTGGGGGGAGTTCTGACTGAACCTCAGGTGTAAGCCAAGCGAGGGATGCTGTTTTAAAATGGTTGAGAATGATGGTAGAGAAAAGGAAGAAGGGGAAGCAAACTAGAAGTTAGGCTTGTAGAGTAAGCTTGACAGGAAGTGAATAATTAATAGTAGAACAATAGGACTCATGGGACAGGTTTTTATGTTTTCCTCCTTCAGACTCTTAACTGAATATAGTGCCAGTTGTGGACTCAACAGTTTAAGAGCTGTGGGGAATTTGGGGCTGAGTGCCATGATTAAGACCTGGAAAATGGGGTACTTGAGGTTACAAGCCAAAGGAATGGCTGTTATTTAGCTTGGAAAATAGAATTATAAGAGGTGGCTTAATGATGAAGTGTATGCAACATTCATCTAGAGAAAACAGTTTCTACCTGAGCTCTCACTTCACCTCATTTTGGATTCCTTTAGCAAAAAGCTTCATCGTCTCACTGTCTCCCAGTACCATAAAACATACACAAATGCACGCACACATCCCTCATGAGAGGCTCACCGGTAGACTAAAATATGGACCATTTGCCTCAAATGAATTATCTTACACTTGGGCAGTTTATCTTTTCTATAGCAAAGTGTAATTTAAAACTTTTCTGTAAAGCTTTCCTAGACAAAGCTTAGTTGATGGATTTTTTTTCCCAACACTCCCCATGTGTAAATCTCATGTATGAATCTCTCCATGTTTTCCTCATGGGCCTCTTAAATAGACTACTTATTTTTTTATATAGTATGGATAGTATATACAATAATGGTGTGTGTGTAGATATTACATAGTACTATTTATACATTAAATTCTTCAAGGAATTGTTCTGCACTGTGCTTCCTTTAGCGTTCCTTTGAGCTTGTCCCTTCAGAAAGCTTCTCTGACTGCTTTTTTGCCTCCCATAGCATCTTTCTTAGAACTTAGCTCAGGTGTAATTTTACCTATATTACTGGGATCTGTTAGTCAACTAATTTGATCAGTCAGTTCAGACATATATACTACTTGACTAACAGTTGGGTTAGATGGCAAATAAACTAGTTTCTATATTAGCTATACATGAAAAGACCGAGATTTAGGAATATTTTTGGAATTTAGTTGTATGGAGCTATAAAGAGTGCCGATGGCAAGAATCCACAGTGGACATTAAAAATATACACTTGATTTTGGTTACTTAGTTACCCTGGCTGTATACTAAAGGGTATTTATGGGAATTTTGAAAAACTTAGAAGAAAATTATGTAATAGAAGAAACTTTTAATCACATTCTTAAATTTCAAAAAGAAGAGCAACATCCAAAATGATTTCTCTGGATTTTATTCTCATTTTTAGAGTTTAGAATGCTTAAAGGAAATTGATTACTTTATCCTCCTCATTACTTAAGATCTGTATATTGAGGTTTGCAGGATAATTTATGGTCTGATTAGAATTGGGTTCAGAAGAGATTGTGACCCATGCTCATTGGATAATTTTTATTTCTTTAATTTCCATTTCAGTGCTATACATCTTTCCTGGAGCATTGTAACTATGAATCATGGAGGAAAATTAAATTGATTCTGTATTCTTCAACCCTACAATTTGGCAGTGAGAATATTTTTTTCCTAAAAAATGACTCATTTACAATGAGACTTTCTGTGAACATGGAAAAGACTTCACTGTCAGAAGTCTTGCACATGGGGGTAGGGTGGATATTTGGATCTGCTAATAATTGCAAATTGGCACCATTAATGTTAGACAGTACTGATCAAAGATCATGTGAAAATGGTACTTCTACCGGAAAATACAGAAGCTTGTGTATTAAGAAAAAAAAAAACTCAGTAAGCTATATGGAAAGCTTATCATTTTTCCTGTTTCAGGGCATTTTTCTTGTTTAAGTGTACCCTGCTATGAGTCAACCAGTGTTTGGTTTTTGCACCTCTTGGAAATTGTTCTGCGTTGTAATATTCCTCCCCATTAACCTTTATTTTCCTGATTTTTAGTCCAAAATTTGTTTTTCTTAATTTCATCCAGTTTCTTTTGGTGATTTGCCCTGGGATCCCCCAGCTTGGATGTGGTTTTGGTTTTTCTTTATTTTGTTGCTAATCACGCTTCCTCTAGCTTCTAAAAAAATCTTTGAATTTCTTTATACAACTAAGTTTTCAAGAATGCATCTCATTCTAAGTTAAAAAAACAAAACAAAACAAAACACATCAACCTAGTTCTCATATTGTGGGAAGCATTTATTATTTCTGCATTGCAGTTCTTCCAAAGACGAAACAGACATGGCCTTTGTAAAGCACACTGAAGCCTTGTTTGCATGTTTGCCATTAGATCTATATGAATGTTGAAAAAGGGTTAAATCAAAATGATGACAACTGAATCTGCCATTCCTCATGTACTAATGGTGTCCGTTAAGGCTACAAAACAATTTTCAGAAGTGTTCTCATGGTTTTGTACAAAAGTCATTGAATCTGAAGAAGAAGATAAATAGAAACTCACATATGAGTTCCTGGCATCTGACAGGCATTTTCACCTGTGACTCCCATTTGTTTCTTTTCAGAAGTGTGGTGGGCACTGTTATCCTGGTTTATGGTAAGAAACTGAGGCTTAGCTAGGCAAAGTCACTTAGCCAAAATTCCGTAGAAAGTAAAAGGAGGAGCAAAAATTCAGCCCATGGTCTTCCAATTTCAAAATTCATTGTCTTTCCACTTTATTGAGTTGCCTCCCAGGATTTGGGGATTTGATCACTCTGCCTGAGGTCACATTATGAGTCAGAGGTGAGCTGGGAACACAGTCTGGGGCATCTCCACGTTGCTTTAATCCATTGAAATGCAATGTGTCCTCTTTAACAAATGGATCATATTAACTTCTTCCAAGAAGAGAACAGCTTTTGATCTACAAAAGATTCGTTTTGTGAAAAAAGTAATACAGCAGATAGGACATTTGGCTTAACTTTTGAAAAATCGTGAAAAAGAACAATTCATTACAGTGAACTTTGCAGATGACCAGTCATTTTGGTAAATAGCCAATCTCCATGGTAACTTTCTTTTGAGGAATTAGATGAACATTCTTGTTCTTTGGGCACTCTGAGTTCTAAGCAATTTAAAGGGAGCCTTGCAAAATGTGCTTTTTAAAATCTCATCAATTATTTTAGAATCGTAAGTAGGATCTACCATGAAGCATTTTCTGATAGAGGGTATTCCCACTGGCCCTGTCAACTTACTAGCTATGTATCTTTGGGCAAGTTACTTAATCTTATGTGTCTCGGTTTCCTCATCTGAAAATAGGAATAATGTAAATCCTGCATTAAAGGGTGGTTGTGAGGGTTAAATGAATTAATATATGTGAAGTACTTCGTCTGGAACATGACAAATACTGTATAAATCATTGCTCTTATTGCTTCTCCCAATTACAATAGCCTGTTGTGTATCATGTCAGAACATCCGGGGAATGCCTGTAGGGTTTCAAAGCACCCAGAGGCATCCTAAGTGATGGCAGTTATAAGTAACCTAACTCCGTTTGGGCAATATCCAAACAGTGACAGAGTTGAAATTTAATTCCACACCTATCTGATTGCGAAGTGGCTGAAGGAAAGAGATTCAGTGGTTACTGGAGTCATAGAGATAAAAGGCTGAGCAAATCGTGTAGATTGACTTTGATCTTGAGAACAGGAACCACATGGTATTACTAAAAGCTTCAGTTTGCTACTGGTAGCAGCATAAACATAACCTGGTTCCTCGGGGAAAGAGATTTTTCACACTTAGTTTAGTGTGGATGACTCGAAGGTAAATTCGTCGAAAGTTTGATTAATAAAAAATTGCCGAATTCTCCGTTCAATGTTGGAAATAAAGAAATGGATTGGACTGGGTTTCTCCTATCAAGGGGGCACCTAATCCCAGGACCCAGAGACAGTGGGTGCCCAGAGACATATGTTGGGTTTGAATACTGCAGGTTGTTTTTTGTTTTTTTTTTTTTAAAGATTTTATTTATTTATTTATTTGACAGAGTGAGAGAGATCACAGGTAGGGAGAGAGGCAGGCAGAGAGAGAAGGGGAAGCAGGCTCCCTGCTGAGCAGAGCCCGATGCGGGGCTCGGTCCCAGGACCCTGAGATCATGACCCGAGCCTAAGGCAGAGGCTTTAACCCACTGAGCTACCCGGGTGCCCCTGCAGGTTGTTTTGTATGGCGTATGGATAGGTTCGTTTTGAGACTCATTCACTGATGAAGTAAAATGTTTAATGTTTGGGCACGGACTCAGGAGAAGAATTTGTGTGAGAAATCCTGTAGAAAGTATAATGATACACTTTGTGAAGAACTGAATGGGATATGAAGGAAAGCATCATAGTTGGTGCTAGAACTTATACAATCTATCATTTGGAGAGTAAATGGGAACATTTTACAGATTAAGAAATACAAGTGCATGTAAAAGGAGAAAAACAATCTAGGACTGCTGTTGCTGAGACAACCATTATTATTGTTACCGGTATTATTAGAGCTAGCAAAGAATAGTAAAAGGAATATTTGAAAATTGGAGTGGGAAAGCAGGGAGTTGTGCTGTCTCTAAAATGACAGCTAGAGATGTGCTGACAAGCGAGTGGGTGAATACAAAAACCAGCCATAAATAGCCACATGGAAATTAAGCTTTTGGATTTAACAATGAAGATGTAATTGGAAACACTAACGAGATCTGTTTTAAGATGACTGACAACAGAAAGCCATAGCCAACAGTAAGATCTGAGAGAGAGGGAATGTAAATAAGAGAGAGAAATGCATTTGCAGGTGCCGGGTGGTCCGAGTCAACTTGACATTGACCCAGAGAAACCTAGACAAATGTTCTGGGCCTGCAAGTTTGTTTGGGAGTTTAATTGCCATATGCTGAGTGAAGAATGAATAGTTTGCCTTGTCTGAGGAAGTCGTGCTGTTGTACCAAAGGTTCACTGTCTGGAGGGATACGTAAGAAGCAGTGAGCGAAAAGGGCAGACAGCTCAGCCTTGGGAGATGGGGGAGACTTGTCACAGCCATGCTCATGGGGTTAACAGCAGCAGCTTTCTAAAATGAGCCATCCCAAAGGCTGTTACAGACTTACCCTGAAGAATAACATTTATCAAGTTCTAATTCATTCCAGAGATTAACTCAAATGGCCATTAATCTGGTAGTTTAAAAATGTATTACATTTTTAAGTGTAATCCTCCAATCTTACATGTTTTTCTCTTGACTATGCTGAATATGTTTCTATGTGCAAAACATTTTTTTAGGGGCTGTGAACATTGGCTCTGTATTTGCATCCCAGAGCCTTCCTTGTCATTGAAACATATCTGGATATTTTTATTAATCTAGATAAATTTAAGATCTTTTCCTAAAGACTGAAGGATATTAATTCCACATTCAGCATTTGAAACTTTATTTTTGTTTCTTAAGCAGTCACCCAGTGAAGTCTTAAGTGTAAGACACTCAAGATAAGAGTGAATCCTGAAATGGAGGACTGCTTTTTGTGAGTATGTTGAAATACTAATTATTTTGTGTTTACTTTTCTTTAGGGATATCAGGGAATTGCAGGATCACCAGGTGTCCCAGGATCTCCAGGAATACAAGTATGTGATTCATAGATACACATTGAAGAGCTACCGTTTCTAGTGAACCAAAAAACATAATTAACAGAATTTTATTCTGTGCTTGATTTAGGGAGTCCCAGGACCACCAGGTTACAAAGGAGAACCAGGGAGAGATGGTGAAAAGGTAAATGCGCACAAACAAAAATGTGTCCAGTTGCTTTGGTTCATTCAAGGAAAACCAAGGATGTTACCTATGATGACTCCCATTCAGTAGTGTTCATCTTGGGGAATTCCAAGATTTGTGGGCTCATGGTCGGTGGTCATTGGCTAATAAAGCTCGTAGCTGGGCTTTTATCACTAGATGAAATTGGTTGTCACTGGATGACCACCCTGACATGGAACAGATACTGGCATTGCTCTGATGCCATGTTCTCTCCATTTGGTTAAGCTCCAAGAGGTGTTACCTTCTTAGAGGGGAGAGAACTATGTGCATGGACTGTGTTCCTGTTAGCCACTGATAGCCCCATACCCACGTGTCCTCCGTAATGGATACCTATCTGGCAGGCGGTCTATTGGCTTAGTCTTACTGAACTTCTTCCTTAGGGCTTCAGTGGGTACATTTGTATGTACCCACTGTACATATATGTATATGTACACACATATACATAGAGTATGTACATACTTGTACATACAAGAGTATGCTGACTCTTGTTTTTTACAACTCTGAGATTTGGCAAGCTTCCTATTGAAGTACATGATCTTTAAATATGTTTAATATGTCAGTACCTCCCCATGGATCTGGATCAGACAAGGCCTACTGGCCCTGGTAGCTGGTCCACATCCAGGATGCCCATTTGTGTTTGCTCAGATCCCATGTTGACTCGTTAGCTTAAAGCACAGTTGTATTTCTAAGGTCTCTGAAGGCATTCTGGTGTTTGCTCCTGTACTAATTTTCTAACTACAATCCTTGCAAAATACTACCTTTTTAAAATAGTGTGCACCACGTTCACATCTGAGCAATTCTGATTCTAACCTGAATCCATTTTAGGTTTTTATGGTTGCTCATGTTGGTTACAGAAAGTTGTGGCTGGTAAAGTACCATCTCTGGATGGATGGATCTCTGGCGGATCTAACAATGTGTCTGCCACTTTCAAGCCATTTGATCTTGGGCATGTTACTTAATATCTTTGGGTCTTATTTTGTTTTCATTGACCCAATGGTGATTCCTTCATAGGAAGGAATTTCTTGTGAAGATTAAATGAGATCATGTGTGAAAAATATTTACTAAGGTTCCTGGTGCAGGGTCTCTCTTAAATGGTGGTGGTTTTGTTCTGTTTTTGTTCACATATCACAGCTGCAGTTGGGATGTGGCACGGGGTGGGCTGCCTTATGTCATGGGCATGACTTGGCTTGAAGGAGCTCCCAGGACAATCGGAAATTTAGTGATCCGAAAAGAAGCAGAAAAGATGCCTAGGTTAGGGCAGCTTTATAATCTGGGAAGAGTTAAAGGATGTAGAGCAGCAACAGCAGTCGATACAATTCCTGAAGAATAGCATAAACCCTTGCCTACTGTGTGACCTCTGGGAGTCTTTCTAGCCACAGAGAAATCTGCCGATTTTAAATGATGGAGATACATCTTAAGAGGTGACAGGGAGCATGCCCACCTACAGGAATGGCACACGTCTTATATTTTCACGCTGTGGGGATGTTGAGAGAGATTGCCTGATCTCTGCCAGGTGAACTGGGGATTTCACTGGGAGCGTGAGGATATCTGTTCTGAGGAGACCCTGTGCCAGACACCTCACTTACATTCTAGTCCACGGGGTCACTGCTGTTTCTTTCGTTCGTTTTCTCTCTCTCTCTTTCTTTCTAAGATTTATTTATTTATTGGAGAGAGAGAGTGCAGAGCAAGCGAGAGAGAGCAAGAGGGAGAGAGAGGAGAGCATGAGCAGGGGGAGGGGCAGAGGAAGAGGGAGAAGCAGTCTACCCCCTGAGGAGGGAGCCTGATGCGGGCTTCCCAGGACCCCGGAATCCTGAGCCAAAGGCAGATGCTTAACCAACGGAGCCACCCAGGCACCCCAGATGACTGCTGTTTCTTTAACATTCTCACAATTAGCCTGATATGGAGATGTCAGGGATTTAATAAAAGTATGTGTATATGAATGAATGTATCTATGAATGGGTGAATGAATAAATTTATCTATTTTTCCCTTTTACTTGGGTTTTAGAGACCAGATATAAAAAGAAGGGTTTTAATTCATCTTAAAAAGAACTGGAGTTAAATGTCTCTTTGAAAATAAAGGAATAACGATTTGGTTAGTCACATCTTTAACTGCTCTGTTGTTTGGGGTCATTGTACTCTCTTCAGAACAGAAGTGCATGAATTTTACAAAGGCATACATTTTGTTGAATAAAATAAGGTGTTATGTCTCTGTGACGGTGTCTGTTTTCAGTCCAGTAATAGTTTCACTCATCAGAGTTGCTTGTTTTCTGAAATTTGTTGTTTGGGCATAAAGTCTGATCTGACAGAGTCACTGTGAGCCCGAAATCACCATGTGCTGCGCCATCTGCATTTCCTCCTCACATTCCGTGTGGCTTTAGAGCGTTCCTTACCTAGAGTGGGAATCATTGAATAAGTTAAAGACTTTTCCTCAGTTCTTCCTCTAGAATATAGTTACTTAATATTCAGAAATGGGAAGGTTGAAAAATAGACCCCTGAGGAGACTTCGACTTGGGGCAGTGCAGGACATTTTTTCCAGGCATCACATGGTGGCCTCTCCGAGATTGTTCCACACAACGCTGTTCTCCATTAGGATCTTTTCCCAGAATCATTTCCATTTTGTGGATTTCTTCTGAAAACTCCCATTGTGGAGTTTCCACTTAAGATAATTAAAACTACATGCACTTTCTTGCTGACTTCAACATTTGTTCCTACATATCAGACAATAGAATGTGTATAGATTTTGCAGGGGTTTTTTTCCCCTCCTGAATTTACAAAATTAAAAAGGAGCACTTATTCACTAAATGGTCTTCAATTGTTAACTTATTTTATAATATGCTTTAAAACTATTTGGAATTTAAGAAAAAGTACTTCAAAACACTTCTTCAGCTTTAAGGAAACCCATATATTTAAATCATTGGGAGAAATATATTTTGTTAAAACTTACATTAGGCTGAGTTGATTAACTGGCATGTAGTTATGGGTTATGAGTTGATTATGAAACTTTTTTATAGTAAATTCAATTCTGAACACATGGGAGGTAGTAATTTTTTTATACTTTGTACGAATTTATCACTTGGTTTTTCTGGGGTTAAGAAATAAAATATGCTGATATATCCAAGGTCTCATTATGGAGCAAACTATACATTTTGTTTAATTTCCTTATTAGATCATTTAACATTTAAATTGTCCCTTCAAGATCTCAGTTTCCCATTGTCCTTAGCATCCATACAAGAGTATGATGTGATGAATGAGGCTTCCTCACAGAAGTGAATCCCTTACTTTCATTATTGCACTTCTAAAGTCAAAAGATTAAGTGGTATGACAGTGATTTATATAGTCAGTTATAATTAGGGAACTCCAGTATACATGTTGAGAGAACAGTAATAAAGGACCCAGCTAAAAGGTTTATTAGGGAATATGCTAAAACTTAGTATATTAGTGGTTTTATTTCTGTAGTGTCTGAAGACAAAAAACAAAAAAACTTAAGAAATTAAAACAAAGCCAAGAATGACATGGGAGGGAG
This sequence comes from Potos flavus, assembly GCA_028534135.1. NCBI lineage: Eukaryota > Metazoa > Chordata > Mammalia > Carnivora > Procyonidae > Potos > Potos flavus. The sequence continues at coordinate 85,987,021 of CM052886.1, forward strand.
AAATAGAATTGGCTTAGTAAAGTGGCCACTTTTATCTTCTTTCTCAAAAAGGGAGGGTAATCTACCCACTGTAGCTTTCTGATAACACCATGGCCCAAAGGCCAAAATGCTGGTGTGGGTGTGGCTGGAGTTGGAGGGGGACAAGAAAGGGAGGCTTAAGGAAGTTACATGTTATTGGCTGGGCTTTGAATTCACCTTTTACTTATCTTCTCTGTCCATTCTCTAAATGTTGGAGTATTCCAGGGTTCAGTCTTATGCCCTTCTTTTCCTTCCTTAATAGAGTCTGTTTGTATATTATTAAATATAAGCTTACATGAATATAAATTTATGTGTTAAATATATAAATACAAATATTGGTGATAAGCCTATTAATATTAATATATTGAGGGGCACCTGGGTGGCTCCGTTGGTTAAGCGTTGGGACTCTTGGTTTCAGCTCAGGTCATGATCTTAGGGTCCTGAGAGAGAGCCCCGCCTCCAGCCCCTTGTTGGCTTGGCTCCTCCTCAGCACAGATTCTGCTTGGGATCCTTTCCCTCTGCCCTCCCTCCACTTGCGCTGGCTGGCACATACGCGTGCACATGCTCTCTCTCTCTCTCACACAAATAAATAAATAAAATATATCTTTAAAAATATTAATATATTGATATAACCAATGTTATAGTTAATAAAAGAAAAATATTAAATACATACACACACTTATGTATACATTGTTTTCTAATATTTCACTGCATTTGAGTCTGAAGAAACTGTCGAATTGTTGTTGAAACCAAGAATTTTCAGAACTTCTACTTTTTATGGAAGGGGTGGTACCACATTTTCCTTTTTTCCTTTTTCCTTTTCTCAGAGGTTTTTCTTCCAAAGCAGCACTAATGGTGCCTTCCCCGAATAGGCCCTGAAGTCAGGTTTTGTTAAGTGTCCTTTCGGTACATGGGGTGCTGACCTGTGTGTGCTCAAGTGCTTATTACCTCTGTGAATACTTTTACAATGTCTCGATTGTTTTCTGATCTTTCAACTTCTTTTCTTCTAAGGCTCTGTAATGGATTCAGCATCTCATCTTATTGAAAAGAATCATTAATTCCATGTCCCTCCTCATTTGTTGGCTGCTATGCCTTTTTCTGTCCTGTTTTCTTTTTCTCTACTGGCATCACTGGGAAACTTAAAACTTTCATTGAATTTTTATAGAGTGCTTCATATTTTGTTGGTTCTAAGTTCCATTTCTCATCTTCACGTTGGGAATACTCCATCTGTGGTCACTAAGAAGCTATGGGAGTGACCCTGTTGTAGAAGCTCAGGAATCTACCTTTTTTCTAGGCCTGCCTAGTTCAGCGATGATCTCCAAACCCAAGGGGATTGCCCATCATTGTGTTAAAGAGAGGAAACATTTTAGTAAATTGAAACGATTCCCAATAAATCATTGCCTGAGCCTCAAAAGACTTAACATTTGTTTCTACGTGAGAGGAGAAAGAACAACCAAGATGTGTTAGGTGAATTTAAATTGTAGAATCTTTGTAGTTAAAGTCTTCTAGGCATGTAGTTCCCATATTTGTGCATTTTATAATTATGAATTTATAATTTATGAATTATATGCCTCTACTACTGAACAAAGCATTATATGCATTTGAAATATGAATGCACTGAGGATTTTAAAGAATGAGATTTTTTAAATAACAATTTTCATACTCTTACTATGCACATGATAATCTTGACCTTTTTTTTTTTCTAAGTATTTATTTATTTTAGAGCGAGAGATCGTGTACATGTGCCAGTTAGGGGGAGGAGCAGAAGGAGAGGGAGAATCTCAAGCAGACTCTCTGCGGAGTGGGGTGTCCCATGCGGGGCTTGATCTCTCAGGATCCTGAGATCATGACCTGAGCTGAAATCAAGAGTCGGTCGTTTAACCAGCTGAGCCACCCAAGTGCCCTGACTTGACCTTACTTTGGAGACTATGATTCTAGACCAAATTAAGGGATGGATAAACTGGTAAAGGCATTCATCAGTCATGAAAGCTTTGGAGGCATCTGTGGAAATGAAACCATCTCACTGTAAATCTTGCACTATCTTTGCTTCTAATCTCTTGTAAGGTCAGATGGATCCGGGAGTGTGACTCCTCAAAATAATTGTTTAGTTGAAATATTTTGGAAGACTCAAAGTGTTTACTGTATTTGAGAAAATGAAAATATTTTGCATATTCAGCAAATTATCATTACTCACAAGCAAGGCACCAGCTGAGAATAGAGTAGTATATGCTCTAGTAACAAGTAAATCCCAAATGCTTATAGCTCAAAATAAATAAAGGTTTATTGCTCATCAGACTACACATTTATTAGCAGCAGTGAGGAGTCCCCCTTTTCCTCACATGGAGACTTAGGCTGATAGAAGTTCCACCATCCAGATCATAACTACTTATAGGGCAGGTATGTGGAGAATCAGACAGTGGTTCTTAAACTACTTCTCTTCATCTTTAATTAGCCAGAGCAAATTTTGTAAACCACACCAAGTTCAAGAGTCCACAAAGTATGATTCCCCCATATGCTTGGAAGTAGAGAGAATCTGGATGTTGATAAATGGTGGTCATATCTACTAAATAAAAATTGGAATGAACCAGAATGGATTTTTCTTCCAAGAGGTTGGGATCTAATAAAGCACATAACACATACACAGTGTGTCAAGAGTGTCAGTTGATAAGTGTCAAGGAGGAGAGTTGAATAAAATTCTCTGAGAGTTAGAGGAAAGTGGAAAATTCAAAGAGGCTTCATGAAAGAAACTGTAAGCAGGTTAATCACAGCTATATACTATAAGGGCTGTCCCTAACCAATTTAAGAAATCTTTAATTTAGGGATGCTGTGGTTCTTAAGATGTTGCACTGTGTGTGTGTGTGTGTGTGTGTGTGTGTGTGTGTGTGTGTGTGTGTTAGTAAATTTTTCTGAGTATATCCATAGGAAAATTTCCTGAAAGTGGAATTGGTTATAGGATCAAAGGGTTAAATGCATAATTAAACTTTGATACAAATTGTCTATTTAACTTTCGGTAAGTTTGTACTCCCCCAGCAAGTATGTGAAAATATCTTTCCTCACACTCTTATCAGCACTGAGTTTCCTTATAGTTTCTAATTTTACAAGTTAAAAATGGTATTGGTTTGGTTCGCATTTCTTTATTAGTAAGGTAAAGTACCTTGTCATGTGATTTTTGGGCATTTTGTTAATTCTCTGTCATTTCTTTTTAGTCATATCCTTTTTTTTGGCTTTATATTGGGCTGTTGATCTTTTTAAAAATTGATTTTTATAGACATTCATAGATTGTATGAAAATATTTTTTCCCGGTTTTTATTGTGTTTTGACTTGGTCTTGGAAATTTTAGCCATACATAAAATTTAAATTTTTATGTATGTGTAGATTTTTTCTTTTTTTTCTCCTTATGTTTGTGTCTATGTAAAGGGATTCCACATTCCAGCATTTTGAAGGTAATAACTCATTACTTTTAGACTTTTGTTATTTTATATCTTAATCTTTATAATTTTGGTATTTGGAGTAAAGTTAGATGAACATTCATATTTTTCCTTCTCTTTTCCTAAATTGATAGCCAGTTGCCACAACAATATTTATGGAATATCACTTTTTTCTCCATTTATTTGAAAGTTCCTCGTTACTCCTAAATTTCCATTTTCATACGAGTCTGTGTTTTTGGCTTTCCATTCTGTTCCATTTATCTGTCTACATCCTCTCCAACACCAAATTGTTCTTAATTGTTGTCACTTCATAATATGATTTAATGTTGGCAGGCCTAGTACTTCCTCATTATTCTTTATAATCAAAATTTTCCTGGCTATTCTTACATGCTTATTTTTCCAGATAAAGCTCAGTATCTTTTCTTCAAGTTTTTAGAAATTCCTATTCATATTTTGATTAGGATTCCTTTTATGGATTAATTATAGACTCATTGACATAATTTCAGTACTGAGTTTTCCCACTTAAGATTATGCTTTATTTACCTTTTTATTTCAATCTTTAAACTCATTGAAATAACATTGAAATAACATTGACTTTTTTTCATACTGGTCTTCTAACATTACCTAAGTTTGTAATCTTGGAATATTTATCTCTTTTGTTTCTATTATAAATAGAACCTTTTCTTTAATATAGTTTCATATTGGTTATTGTTTATATATAAAAACATTTTTGCATATTTTTAAAGCAGGAATTAACTGCAATTCAGTGATTTACGGTGTTAGGTATATTGGTATAGTAGATGTATGAACATACATAAAGATTATTTGTTTTTTTCCTTCTAGTTTTAAACTTCTTATTTCTACATTTTGTCAAATTCATTGGCTAGTCAAAACTGGCTGGAAAAACATGAAAAATAGTGGTGATGTTGGGTGACTTTTTTAAGTTTCCAACACAGTCTCTTTTAGTCTAGGTTTATGGCTGCTTTGGTAGTACAGCTCTCTCAACAGCAGATGGATATTTGTGATTTTGTATGTTTGACTTTTGATTCCAGCCAACAGCAGCACCCATAGTGCTTGCTTTAGTTATGGCCCTCTCTACATTAATTTATTAACTACTAATAATGATAGGTGACATATTTATCAGACATCCATTGCACTTTTAGTTGTTGTTGTTGTTTTCCTTGAGCCATTCTGTCATCTTGGAGGGATTTGTTGGACCCACCTTCATTGATTCAGAGGATTTAAGAATAGTGTTTATGGCCACATCCTTGATTTGGTTCTTCCCAGAAGCTGTTTTAATTGAACTTCTTTTAAAGGTCTTCTCCAGTTTTATCATTTATCTGTTAGAGATGAGAAGAAAGTTGTATCTTCAATCCCAGTATTTTTGGATTTGGTCTATTCCTTTTAATTACTACTTGCAAATCAGCCAGTTCTTTTCTGAGCTTCTTTCTTTTACAGTGCCTTTTGCAAGCAGCCAATATTAACCAAATCATGATACCAGCATTCTGTTTTCTCAGTTCTTTACCTCGAGCTCTAAGTTCATTTGATGCATTAATTGCCTTTGCAAGTATTACCAGCAAAGTTTTTTTTATCGGGTATTTACCCTTTATTAAACAAATTACCATTTTTCAAACGTCTAATAATTGTTTTCACTCTTCACTACCTAGCCCCAAAGCCAGTGCCATATATATTTTTTAACGTTGTTTTGGCAGCCTCTTTTTTCTAGCATACCAATTTTAATGTTAATTAACATAGGTGAAGCTGTTTTACAGTAGCAGATGACCAACACAAGAACATTTATTTGTCCTTTGCCCATTGTGGATAGATTCTTGCTTAACTTTACCACTTCTTTGCTACCCATTATTTTAAACGTTGGATATAACTTGGATGAACAACACGAGTTTAAACTGCACAGGTCCACTTATATCTGGATTTTTTTCAATAAAATACAGTGTAATACTGTAAACGTATTTTCCTTATTTTCCTAATAACATTTTCTTTTCTCTAGGTTACTTCATTATAAGAAGACAATATAATACACATATCATAAAGATTATATGTTAATAATTTGTGTTATTCATAAGGCTTCTACTGAACAGTAGACTGTTAGTAGTTAAGTTTTTGGAGAGTCAGAAGTTATATGTGGATTTTCAACTGCATGGGGGTCAGCCCCCAACCCCTGAATTCTTCAGAGGTTTACTGTGTTTGAGTAACACTTTCTTGTGTTCTGTATTCTGTAGATACTGTTTAAATATTCCTCAAAAACTTGCTTACTAAATTTCTCTCCATGTTAACATTATGCTTTGCTCTTGCATTTTACTTAAAAATCTTGCTTATGTACGTGAGCGTAGCTTTGTCCAGATTTTTATTTCTCTGTTCCAATGTGGGTGAATGGTCCTGGTCTTCTCACTTCATCTGAGATTTGTTTGTTATCTCTGCTAAATTAAAATGTGAAGATTATGTTTTCTATACTCTGTACCCAGAAAGTGGGATTCTTAGACTTTGTTCAGCCTTAATAGGGAATCCTGATTTGTCCTCTTTCTTCTGTATTTCTATCAAGTATTTACTGTCCAGCTAAATTCCATTTTATCAAGAGTATATCTTTGTCTAGCCTGGGCATCAACAGGTTATTTCAACGTAGCTTCTAAAGAGTTAGCTCAGGTAGTCTTCTTAACTTTTTATTTTCTTTGTGCAAATACCTAGTAGTGGAATTTCAGGTGATACTGTGTCTCTCTTTTTAATTTTTTGAGGAAACTCCATACTGCTTTTCACAGTGGCTCTGCCAATTTCCTTTTTTTTTTTTTTTTCACATCCTTGCCAATACTTTTTATTTCTTACCTTTTTTATTTTAGCCATTTTGACAGGTGTGTGGTGATACCTTATTGTGGTTTTGATTTGCATTTCCCTGATGATGAGTGATGTTGAGCATCTTTTCATGTGTCTGTTGGCCATCTGGATGTCTTCTTTGGAAAAATGTTTGTTCAGTCTTCTAACTTTTTTAAAATCAGTTGTTTTTTTTTTTTTTTTGGTGTTGAGTTGTATAAGTTCTTTATATTTTTAAATTATTAACCCCTTATTGGATATATCATTTGCAGATACCTTCTCCCATTCATTAGGTTGCCTTTTTGTTTTATTGATAATTCCTTTGCTGTACAGAACCTTTTTATTTTGATGTAGTCCCAATAGTTTATTTTTGCTTTTGTTTCCTTTGCTTTAGCAGATATATCCAGAAAAATGTTGTGATGACCAGTGTCAGAGAAATTATTGCCTGTACTCTCTTCTAGAATTTTTCTGGTTTCAGGTTTCACATTTAGGTCTTTAATCCTTTTGAGTTTATTTTTTGTGTATGGTGTTAAAAAGTGTTCAAGTTTCATTATTTTGTGTGTTAATTGTCCAGTTTCCCCATTTATTGAAGAAACTCTCTTTTCCCCATTTATATTCTTGCTTTCTTTGTTATAGATAAATTGACCATATAAGCATGGGTTTATTTCTGGACTCTCTATTTTGTTTTATTGATCTATGTGTTTATTTTGGTGCCAATACCATACAGTTTTGATTACTATAGCTTTGTAGTGTATCTTGAAATCTGGAAGTATGATACTTCCAGCTTTTTTCTTCTTTTCTCAAGACTTCTTTGGTTCTTTGGGGTCTTTTGTGGTTTCATACAAATTTTAGCATTACTTGTTCTAGTTCTGAAAAAATGCTGATGGTACCTTCATAGGGATTACAGTTTTAAAAGTATAGAAATACAGAAATACAGTTTTCAAAGTATAGGTTTTTTTTTACTTCCTTAGTTAAGTTTACCCCTAGGTATTTGATTCTTTTTGGTGCAATTGGGAATGTGATTCTTTTCTTAATTTCTCTTTCTGTTATTTCATTGTTAGTCCATAGAAATACTACTGATTTCTGGGCATTAATTTCGTATCCTACAACTTTATTGAGTTCATGTACTACTAATAGTTTTTTTGCTGCATCTCCAAAATTTTGGATCATTGTGTTTTCATTTTCATTTGTCTCCATGTTTTTTGATTTAACCAAGGAGGTGAAAGACCTTTACTCTGAAAGCTATAAGACACTGATGAAAGAAATTGAAAATGACACAATGGAAAGATATTTTATACCCAAGGATTAGAAGAATTAATGTTAAAATGTCCACATTACCGAAAGCAATCTACAGATTCAGTGCAATCCCTTAAAATACCAACAGCACTTGGGGCACCTGGGTACCTCAGTTGGTTAAACAACTCTTGATCTTGGCTCAGGGTCTGGGAGATGGAGCTCTCATTGGGCTCCAAGCTGAGCCTGGAGCCTGCTTAAGATTCTCTCTCTCTCTCTCTGTCTCTTTCCACCCTCCCCCTCCTGCTCATGCTTGCACTCCCCCACCACAGCAAAATAAATAAATAAATAATATATAAATATATTTATATATAAAAAATATATAAATATGTATACACCAACAACATTTTTCACAGAACTGGAACAAGTTCACCTAAGTCTCAAAATACTTTCCTTTTCTGATCATAAAGAAACCCTGATAAATGAGGATTAATTTTCATAGAGACAAGGTTTTAATGTAGATATGCGTTTAACTGTTCGGAGATTTTTTTCCGGTGGATTTTGACAAGGGTAAAGTTGAAGAATTTATGATTTTTTAGGCTGAAATATATTTTCTTTCATTAATTTTATTTTCATTTTCAGGGTGATCGTGGACTTCCTGGTTTTCCTGGGCTTCATGGAATGCCAGGATTAAAGGTCGGAAAAAAATATAGTCTTAATATTTACTAATGTTGCATTTTATTTCAAATTAAAAGTCCTTTATGTTATAAATGTGTTATAAATAAATGCTCAAATATAAAGTATATTAAAGTAAATGATTGGGTTACTACCATAGTTTACATAAATTTCTATATTTTCTTTCTATAAATTTTCTTTAAAATTTCCAGTCACAAATTTTATGATATTTAAAGATTGATGGGTAAGTTTTAATATATGGAAATTCTTTTAACTGTAAGCCCTGTATTTTAGGCCCTGTGATGGTACCAACTATCCTTATTTTTCCTTGTTTTCCTTCATAAAGCCTCAAAAATAGGGTTTTTGTAAATACAGCTTAAATTATTTTATTTCTATTTTATGTTGGCAATTAAACCTTGTTTATAATTGGTGTTGTTTTTTCTTTAAACTTAAAGGGACATTTTCATATTCCTCTAAAATTCAGTATTTTAATTTCCAGTTACTAGACATACAGTGTTATATTAATTTCAGGTGTACGATATAGTGATTCAGCAATTCTTTATTTCATTACTTGGTTCTCATCAAATGTTTATTCTTAATCCCCTTCACCTATTTCACCCATCCCCCACCTCCCCTGTGATAGGCTTTGTTTTAAATGAATACCCTCAGTTAAAGTTGTCTTTTTTTTTCAACAAGAACATTTTTTTTACTTGACACATACTTCAGAATACATGGTTTGAAAAGATATATGTAAAACAAGAGAAATAGAATATACATTTTCTTCAGGTACACACAGAATTCCCTGGTTAAATCACATAAAAAGAGACATAACAAATACTGGAATTAAAATAAAAATTACAAAATAAAATAAAACTCAGTATTTATATTTTCTCTTTTAGGGTGAAATGGGCCCCAAAGGAGATAAAGGATCAACTGGATTTTATGGCAAAAAGGGAAGTATGGATTATAAAACAAAGTATCCGTATGGAACTTTGGAGGTCATGGAAGTAGAAAACTTATGTTTCAGTCCCAGCTCACTCACCATTATATCAATTAGCTTTGTTTACCTTTCTCAGGAAACTTGTTTTGGATAATGAAAAAATAGAATAATATTTGGTGTGTTGTATTTGATAAGAGTGCATCGTGTTATTGATCATTTTGAATTTTTAAAGTATTTATAGAGAGCGATTCCTTGGGAGGAAGTGGGAGCTGCTTAACAGCACGTCCATGGAGAATCACTGCTCTGGGTCTTCCGATTTCTTCACATTGTAGGAAGATTATATTTTCTGTATATTATATTTAGATACTCACTGCTTTTTAATTTTGCGAAGATGTGGTTTCTGTGTTTAGATGCTTGTAATAATCCTGCATTCACCATTTTTTTAAATGTCTTTGTGTTGACTGGCCTGGTAAAATAATGCTTTGCCAGGAGTTGTAGAGCCAACACTCGCTGTCGTTTCATGAATTTTGTCGCTACATAAAGAGATCAGCTTACTTTTTAACTGAAGTTTCATTTGGAATTTTTAAATCGTTGTTGTACCTCCTCTGGGGATGGTACCTAGAGGCATTCCCAGTGGTCCAGCTATCACCACAGGCTAGCCTACAATTCAGCCTCTAGCAAAACTAGGCTGTCCAGAAACTCTGGTCAAAGAATTGTTTACCTTTATAACAAGAAAGTTGAGAAACCACCAAGATCCGCATGTATGTGCCCAAGCTAACTTCAAAGAATTTGCGCTGTGAGACCTAAAGTCTTAGGAATTTGCCTAAAATGAAAAAAACATGTCAGCAGGGCCCATGGTGGTTCCATGTGTGCTAAATATGCCCATGCCAAGGTCAAGCATGCTTTTTTTATTGAGCAGAAAATCATTGTGGAAGTGTTGAATGCACAAACACGGAGTCAGAAAGCTAAACAAACAAACAAAAAATGAAGCTTTTTTGAGTAATAAAAACAAAAATTAAAAATAAAATTATTGCTTGGATTGTTTTCTAAGTGTTTGTTTTTAATACAGGGTGCAAAAGGTGAAAAGGGGAATGCTGGTTTTCCTGGCCTTCCTGGACGTGCTGTGAGTTTGATAGAAAAAGCTCTGGAATTTTATGTTAAATAAAAATTATCTTGAACTGTCTTCCTTTAGAAAGAGAAAGTAGTACAAAAAATGTATTACAATATCTGTTTTTGTTTTTTAGGGAGAACCAGGAAGACATGGAAAGGATGGATTAATGGGTAGTCCTGGTTACAAGGTATTTACATAAAAAAAACCAAAAGATTTCTGTAGCTTGTGAGTGAACATTAGAAAAATGTACTGATATTTGACTTTCTTTTTACATTATGACATTGTTATAAAATAATGAGCTGAATGTTGTTTTACCGTAATTTAAAAATGGTAGTAAAGTTCTTTTGAGTCAATTGAGTGTTAGTTTGAGTCTTAGGTGTTAGAAATAAAATCCCTGGATAGTAGAAGGTTGAACTTCTTTGATAAGTCATCCAAATGGATTCGTTTGGTGGGTTAGAGGCAGAGATACCATGCTCTTATCTCCCAATAAGGGAGGTACTTGGGAGGGAGGTAGGGGGACTTCATCCTTAACCTCATCCTTAACCTCAACAACTTCTTTATCAGTTGTGTGGTATTAGTATGAGAGAATTAGAGCAAGAGGAACTGCAAAGTGCCTGTCATTCACCACCCCTAAAAAACTCAAAGGCACATGCCCTTATGATGATGGGTTAGCACCATCATATTCTTACCTAGAGAAACTTTATTCATTAATTATCAAGTAGAAATGGGCTTTCTGTGCTGTAGTTTGTTAAATGGGTATCAATCCTATGTATATATGAAGTTAGTCTGTCTGGAATGTGGCAACAGCCCACATAATTGTTCTGCTGTAAGTTTTTTGAATACCTAAGGAGAGGATTTGTGTAATCCATCAACCAGTGAGGCCACTTGGTCAAGCATTTGATTTAGAGATGTCATCATGTTCCTAGGGATTACATTGAATCTGTAGGTCATTTGTGGTAGTGTGGATATTTTAACAATAAAAAATGTTCCAATCCATAAACCTAGGGATTAGGGGTGGCTTTTCATTTATTTGAGTCTTCTTTAGTTTCTTTGATCAGTGTTTTTTAGTTTTTAGTGTATAAGTCTTTCTCTTCCTTGGTTTAGTTTATTTCAAAGTGTTTTATTATTTTTGATGCTATTATAAATATGGTTGCTTTCTTAATTTCCGTTTTGTATAGTTTACTGTTAGAGTATAAAAATGCAACTGATTTTTGTATGTTGATTTTGTATCCTGCAACTTTGCTGAATTTATTAGTTTTGACAGTTTTTTGATGGAGTCTTTAGGTTTTTCCATATATGAGATCATGTCATCTACAGAGACAATTTTACTTCTTTTATGATTTGGATTTTATTTCTTTTTCTTGCCTAATTTATCTGGCTAGTACTTCTAGTACTGTGTTGAAAAGAAGTGGCAAGACAGGGCATCTTTGTCTTGTTCTTGATCTGAAAGGAAAAGCTCTCAGTTCTTCATCATTAAAGATGATGTTCACTGTGGGTTTTTCTTATGTATGTATAATCTTTATTGTGTTGTGTTTAATCCCTTCTATACCTAGTTTTTTGAGAGTTTTAATCATGAAATGGTGTTGAGTTTTGTTAAATGTTTTTTCCTACATTTCTTGAGATGGTCATATGATTTTTAGCTTTTTTCTGTTAATCTATCACATTGATTTGCATATACTGCCATCTTTGCATCCCAGGGATAAATCCCATTTGTTTATGGTGGATGATCCCTTCCATGTGCTGTTGAATTCAGTTTGATACTATTTGTTCAGGACTTCTGCATGTATGTTCATCAGGGATGTTGGCCTGTAGTTTTCTTTCCTTGTGGTGTTTTATTTGGCTTTAGTATCAGGCGAATTTTAGCCTCATAAAATGATTTGGCGACTGTTCCCTCTTTTATTTTTTGGAAGATTTTAAAGATTCATATTAATTCTTTAAATGATTCATGGAATTTACCTGTGAAGTCTGCCTGTCCTATGACTTTCTTTATTTTAGGGAAAAAAAAGTTTTTTTTTTAAAGATTTTATTTATTGGAGAGAGAGAGAGAGAGATAGCAAGAGAGAGAGCAGGAGATGGGAGCAGAGGGAGAAACAGGCTCCCCGCTGAGCAGGGAGACCCAAGCAGGGCTTGATCCCAGGACCCTGTGATCATGACCTGAGCTGAAGACAGAAGCTTAACCAACTGAGCCGCCCAGACACCCCAGGAAATTTTTGATTACTGATTCAATCTCCTTATTTGTTATTGATCTGTTCAGGCTTTCTCTTTTGTCTTAATTCAGTCTTGTTAGGTTTTATGTATCTAGGAATTTATCCCATTTCTTCTAGTTTGTCCAATTTGTTGGCATATAATTATTCATAATGGTCCTTTGTGTTCTTTTTTATTTCTGTGGCATCAATTGTAATGACTCTTCTTCTGTTTCTGATTTTATTTGATTCTTTCCTCTTTTTTCTTAGTCTAGCTAAGGATTTGTCCATATTTTAGATCTTTAAAAAAATCAACTCTGGTTTTAATTATTTTTTCTTTTGTTTTTATATTCTTTATTTCATTTATTCTTGTTCTAATCTTATTTCCTTCCTCCACCTAACTTTGGGCTTAGTTCTTCTTTTTCTAGTTTTTGCCCCCCTTTTTATTAAAAAAAAAATATTTTTTAAGTTTATTTGAGCACACGAAACGGGGGAGAGGCAGAGGGAGAAGGAGAAGCAGACTCACATCTGAGCAAGGAGCCCTTCTCGGGGCTCAATCCCAGGATCCTGGGGTCATGACCTGAGCCCAAGGCAGCTGCTTAACTGACTGAGTCACCCAGGCACTTCTAGTTTATTTCCCTTTTTGATATTAATCTGGGTAGCATGTTTGCATGCACATACCTGCAAGTGTAAACCTTATTTTACTTTTTAACAGCTTTATTCATAAATAAACCACACATTATACAGTTTACCTATTTAATTTATTGTACACACAATTCAGTGGTTTTTGAGTATATTTACAGAGTTATTCAATAACACTGATCAGATATATGTTTCAAAATACTTTCTTGCCATCTTTGGGTTGCTTTTTCACTTATTGTACCTTTTGATACAAAAAGATTTTAATCTAGATGAAGTCCAGCTTCTTAAATTTTTTTGTGGTTCATGCTATTTGTGTCATATTTAAGAATATTTACCTAACTTAAGGTTACAAGATTTTCTCTTTTCTTCTAAAAGAAAAAAAATTCAATTTTTCTAAATATTTATATTTAGAACATTGTATTTCCTAAAACCTTATCATCTTAGCCTATAAATTTAGGCCTATAATCCATTTTTGATTATTTTAATTTCTATGTATGGCATGAGGAGAAAGTCAAGATTGATTTTTTTTCTGTTAGTACACCCAACTCTTATAGCGTCACTTATTAAAAAGGCTATCATTTCCCACCAAATTACATGAGCATTTTTGCCAAATAAAATTTCACTGATACATGTGAAACTATTTTTGGAGTCTTGAATCTGTTCCACTAATCTATACCTCTGTCCTTTTGTAAACAATACACTGTCTTGATTATCATAGCTGTAAAGTCTTGAAATCTGACAGTGTAAGTGTCTAAATTTGTTTTTCATTTTAAAATTGTAATGGATATACGAAGTGTAGGTAAATTCCATATAAGTGTAAATGTCAGCTTGAAAAATTTTACAAAACCTCCTGAGTTTTATTAAGTATACTTTTTAGTTGGGAATAATTTTAGATTTATAGGACAGTTGCAGATACAGTATACAGAGTTCCCCTACACACTTTACCCAGTTTCTCCTGATGTTAACATCTTACTATGGCACATTTGTCAAAACTAAGAAATCAGTAGTAACATGTTGTTATAAATTGAACTCCATACTGTATTTGGATTTTATTAGTTTTTCAGGAATGTCCTTTTTCTGTTCCATGATCTAATTGAGGATACCACATAGCAGATTTTGTTATGCCTCCTTAGTCTCTTGTAATCTATGATAATTTCAGTCTTCTTTTGTTTTTCATGACTTTCACAGTTTTGAAGAGCTTTGGTTAGGTATTTTGTAGAACGTCACTCAGTGTGGGTTTTTCTGATGTTTTCCTCATGATTAGGTTGGAATTAGAGGTTTTTGTTTGTTTGTTTTGGTGGGGAGGGAAAGATAACATAAAGGCGAAGTGCCCATCTCATCACATCAGAGAGGATATGCTATCCACATGACTAATCATTGATTATATTAATTTTGATGATTTGGTTATGGTAGTACTTGTCATGTTTCTTCACTGTGAAGTTACTGCTTTTTTTTTGCACATTTTTTTGGAATTGAGTTACCAAGTTTAGCTCCTATTCAAGATGGGGCAGAAGGGCTGAGATTAAGCTTAAACTTTTAGACACGAGAGTATATACATATCTTTACACTTATTTGAGGAGAGTTATGGTTGTAACAATGAATCTTCTAATCCATGAACGTGGTATATCATCCCACTTACTGTTTTTCTTTAATTTATCTCAGCAATGTTTGTAGTTTTCAGTGTTTAGATCTTGTATGTCTTTTGTTAAATTCATACCCAAATATTACGTTTTTAAAAATACTCTTGTGAAGAGATTTTTAAAGATTTATTTTTTGTTATTAACCTATGAAAATAGAACTAGTTTGGTATGTTGATCATATATCTTACAATATTATTAAACTCACTTATTGATTCCTGCAACTTTATTTGTAAATTCCTTAAATTTTTCTGCATATAGATGATCATATTATTTAGAAATAAAGTCTGTTTTCTTCTTCTATACTAATCTGTATGACCTAAATTTATTTTAATAATTTTATTGCTACTGTACAGGCCCTCCAGTACAATCTCGAATAGAAGTAGTGAGATTGTACATTTCTTGCCTTGTTTCTAACCATAGGTAGTCTTTTACCAGTAACCGTTAGTTGTTGATTTTATATAGAAACTCCTTCATTAGGTTGAGGAAATTCCTTTTTATTTGTAGTCTTTTAAGAGTTTTTCTCTTTAATTATGACTAGGTGTTGAATTTTTCAAAAACTTTCCTGCATTTATTTATATTGTTTTCCTTCTTTAATTAATATGTTATATAACATTGACTTTTTGTATGTTACACTAATCTTGCTTTATTGAGATAAATGCCAATTAGCCATTTTATATTATTCTTTTTATATACTGCTGGATTCAATTTGGAAATATTTTATGAAGGTCTTTTGTGTCTGTGTTCACGAGAGATAATGGTCAGTAGTTTTCTTGTGATTTGTGTGTGTGTGTGTGTGTGTGTGTGTGTGTGTGTGGCTTTGGTATCAAGGTAATACTAGCTTTTTTTTTTTTTTCCTGAAAGAGTTTGTGTAGACTTGGTATCATTTTTTTCCTTGTTTGGTAGAATTTACCAGTGAAACTATCTGGACTTGGGCTTTGTAAGTGTAAGGAAAATTCTAATTACTATTTAAATTCCTTTACTAAATTTTGAGCTATTTAGTGTTTCTCTTTCTTCTTGAGTAAGTTTTGGTAATTTGTGCCTTTCAAGGGATTTATTAATTTCATTTCATTTTCAGCTTGTTGGTATATTTTATTTATAACATTGCATTTTTCTTGTCCTTTTGAAATTATTTATTTATTTTAAATTTTAATTTCCAGTATAGCTAACATACAGCATTATATTAATTTCAGGTGTACAGTATAGTGATTCAACAATTCTATCCATTACTCAGTGCTCACCATGAAAAGTGTACTCTTTAATCCCCTTCACCCAGTTTACCCATCCCCTCCATGCACCTCCCCTCTGGTAACTGTCAGTTTGTTCTCTATTGTTAAGAGTCTGTTTCTTGGTTTGTTTCTCTCTCCCTTTTCTTTTTCTTTTGTTTTGTTTTGTTTTGTTTCTTAAATTCCACATATGAATGAAATCATGTGATATTTGTCTTTTTCTGACTATTTCACTTAGCATTATACTCTCTGGCTCCATCCATGTTGTTGCAAATGGCAAAATTTCATTCTTTTTTATGGCTGAGTAATATTCCATTGTATATATATGCCACATCTTTATCCATTCATCTTTTTCTTTAATATTTTTAATTTTTTTAAAAGATTTTATTTATTTATTTGACAGAGAGAGAGAGATCAAAGTAGGCAGAGAGGCAAGCAGAGAGAGAAGGGGAAGCAGGCTCCCTACTGGACAGAGAGCCCGATGCGGGGCTTGATCCCAGGACCTTGAGATCATGACCTGAGCCGAAGGCAGAGACTTTAACCCACTGAACCACCCAGGCGCCCCTATCCATTCATCTTTTGATGGACACTTGGGCTGCTTTCATAATTTAGCTATTGTAAATAGTGCTGCAATAAACAGAGGGGTGCATGTATCCCTTTGAATTAGTGTTTTTGTATTCTTGGGGTAAATACTTAGTAGTAGAATTATGGATCGTACAGTGGTTCCATTTCTAACTTATTGAGGAACCTCCATAGTGTTTTCCACAGTGGCTGCCCCAGTTTGCACTCCCACCAAAAGTGCAGAAGGGTTCCTTTTTATGCACATCCTGTCCAACATTTGTTTCTTGTGTTTTATATTTTAGCCACTCTGACAAGTGTGAGGAGATATCTAATTGTAGTTTTGATTTGCATTCCCTGATGATAAATGATGATGAGCATCTTTTCATGGGTCTGTCTGCCATCTGTATGTCTTCTTTGGAAAATGTCTGTTCTGGTCTTCTGCCCATTTTTAAATTATATTATTTGTTCTTTGGTTGTTGAGTTGTATAAATTATTTATTTATTTTGGATACTAACCCTTTATCAGAGATGTCATTTACAAATACATGCTCCCATTAAGAAGGTTGTCTTTTAGTTTCGTTGATTGTTTCCTTTGCTGTGCAGAAGCTTTTTACTTTGATGTAGTCCCAATCATTTATTTTTGCTTTTGTTTCCCTTGCTTCAGGAAACATATCTAGAAAAAAGTCGTCATGGCTAATGTTGAAGAAATTACTGCCTGTGCTCTCTTCTAGGATTTTTATAGTTTCAGGTCTCACAGTTAAGTCCTTAATCCATTTTGAATTTATCTTTGTTTTTGGTGTAAGCCAGCAGTCCAGTTTCATTCTTTTGCATATCCAGTTTTCCCAACACCATTTTTGAAGCGATTGTCTTTTTCCCATTGGATATTCTTTACTGCTTTGTCAAAGATTAATTGACCATATACATGTGGGTTTATTTCTGGGCTTTCTGTTCTGTTACATTGATCTCTGTGCCTATTTTTGTGCCATATTCTTGTCCTTTTAATGCATGATTTTTAATGTTTTTTTCAATCTCAATATTATATATTATATAATAATCACTTATTATTGGTAGTTACAATTGAATTCATGCAGGGTTTTTCTTCCTCTTCTCCATTATCATCTGGGCCTGATGTTCTTTGTGTTGAAAAGATTCTTAATAACTTTTATTTCTTCCATGGAAATTGGTTGGCTGAAGCACTCTCTCTCTCACAGGGTCAATAATAGTAAACTTCGTTCTCTTAGGAAATTAGTCATTCCATCAAGATTTTTCAAATAACTTATACAGAATTATGCAAATTCCTTTTTTTTTTAGGATTTTATTTATTTATTTGATAAAAAGTGAGAGAGAGAGTGAGAAAAAGCACAGGCAGGAGGAGCCGCAGAGGGAGAGGGAGAAGCAGGCTCCTCACTGAGCAGGGAGCCTGATGCGGGGCTCCATCCCAGGACTCTGGAATCATGACCTGACCGATGGCAGACGCTTAACCTACTGAGCCACCCAGGTGCCCCTCTTTTTATGGTTTTTAAAAACTTTTCTTGGTTTCAGTGATAATTCTCCCTTTGTTATTTCTTTGACTATTTATGCTTTTGCTTTCTACTTTTTTTTTTTTTTTTTTGCTTGATTATAAATGAGGTTTTGGCTTCTCTATTATGTTCTTTTTTTTTTTTTTCCAAAGATCCAACATTGTAAGTTAATTATTAACTTCATTGATTTTTTTTTTTTTTCCCATTTCTGGGTTTTGTTTTGTTTTTATTTTTGTCTGTACTACTTCCTTCCTTTTTTTATCACATTTTTCTAGATTTTGCAATTGGGAAGTGAATTCATTTATTTTCATTACCATTATTTTGGTATTTAAATTATACATTTTTTTATTATTGCTTCAATTTTTTTTTTAAAGATTTTTTATTTGTTTATTTGACAGAGAGAGAGAGATCACAAGCAGGCAGAGAGGCAGGCAGAGAGAGAGGGGGAAGCAGGCTCCCCGCTGAGCAGAGAGCCCGATGCGGGGCTCGTTCCCAGGACCCTGAGATCATGACCTAAGCTGAAGGAGAGGCTTTAACCCACTGAGCCACTCAGGCCCCCTTGCTTCAATTCTATTACCTTGATTTTAATGTGCAATGTTTTCATAATATTACTTTTTAGAAATTCTGTAATTTTGATTATATTTATTTTTCCTAGAAACTTTGAAAATTTAACAAAATTTTAGGTTGAAAATCCTTTTATTTTGATTCTGTTGTCAATTTCTGGCTTTATTACACTGTATCAGGGAATATTATTTGTATAATTGCTTCTTTCTTTCTTTCTTTTTTTTTATTAACATGTAATGTATTGTTTACCCCAGGGGTACAGGTCTGTGAATCATCAGGCTTACACATTTCGCAGCACTCACCATAGCACATACCTTCCCCAATGTCCATAACCCAGCCACCCTATCCCTACCCCTTCACCCCCCAGCAACCCTCAGTTTGTTTCGTGAGATTAAGAGTCTCTTATGGTTTGTCTCCCTCCCGATCCCATCTTGTTTCATTTCTTTTTTTTTTTTTTTTTAAAGATTTTATTTATTTATTTGACAGAGAGAGAGAGATCACAAGTAGGCAGAGAGACAGGCAGAGAGAGAGGGGGAAGCAGGCTCCCCGCCGAGCAGAGAGCCCGATGCGGGGCTCGATCGCAGGACCCTGAGATCATGACCTGAGCCGAAGGCAGAGGCTTTAACCCACTGAGCCACCCAGGTGCCCCCATCTTGTTTCATTTCTTAATGGGATTTGTTGGAATTTTTTCTTGGACTTACTTTGTGTTCAATTGTCAGAAATGTTTCCTCTCATATAAGAAGGTAAATTTCTATTTTGAGAATGTGAAACTCAATATACATTTGTAAAAATCTTTATTGAATATCTTCTTTAAATATTCTATATACTTAATTTTTGTTTTGTTTTACCTGTCTTGTGTACTCTAGTCATTTTCATCTATTCTTCTTCTATCCTCTGTTTCATGATTGTGGTTTTTATTTGTTGCATGGATATTCGTAACTGTTACATCTTCATTTTGGGTTGTGGCTTTCGACATTATCACCTATCACTTTTTTTTGTCTTCCCTAATAATTTTTAGCTGGAAGTTTGCCTTATATAGCAGAATTGCATTTCTTCATTTTGATTATTCTTATTTGCTTGCTAAGCCTTTGCACATTCTTCTGTTGTTTGCTTTTTCAATAATTTTTAGTTGTTTCTCTTACTGATGCATAGAATTGGTCTTTGCTTTTAAAAAGCAATCTGAAATTTTTTTTCTTTTAAGAGAGTGAGTCTGTTTTTATTCACTGATAGGTTTGTTCTTACATCTATCATAATGCTTATTTTATAATTTTGTTGTATTATGTGTATTATGTTCTATTTACTGTGCTTTTTTTCAATGTGGTCAGTGTTTAATTTCTTTCTACTTTTACTTTCTTTAGGATTTAGGAAAATTCATGTTTTTCCAGTGCTCTTTTTCCTTCCAGTTTTATTGAGATAGTTGACATACGGCACTGTATAAATTTAAGTTGTACATCATAATGATGTGACCTACATATATTGTGAAATGATTACCATAGAAAACTTTAGTTAACATCCATCATCTCATATAGGTCCAAAATTTTTTTTTCTTGTTATGAGGACTCAGGATCTCTAGTCTCTCAGCAACTTTCAATTATACCATACAGCAATGTTAACTACTACAAATACCTCTCGTAGTCTATAAAAATACAGTTTAGAATTCCTTTAGCAACCCTTTGCCTTCCTTAGGCATCTATGCTTTGCATTGCTAACTTTAAATGATACGTTATCATTTCTGTGGCAGTTAATGAATTCTATTTTCCCTTTTGCTTCCTCCTTTTCTTCTTATTTGTTTAATGCTATAACTTCTACTTTGTCAGATTATGTAATATTTATAAACTATTTTCTACTCTTTCTCCACCTTTGTTTCAAATCTGCAATTAAATATATTCGGTGTTCATCAACAGTCCCTTTACCAATAATTCCTAGTCGTCATTTTGGTTTATGAAGCTTCTTCTATTGTGTATTCCTTAGGAAGTGCTTGTGAATACAGTATTCTCTGAATTCTTGTGTTTTAGCATGTTTTCTTTGTTCTTGCTACTTGAATGACAATTTGGCTGTCACTGTCTTGTCGCTGTCATTATAAACTCTTGTCTCACTTCCTGTCACTGTTTTTTTTTTTTTAATTTCTTTGATATGTTGCTCCACAGTTCTCATGTGTGCTATCGATGTCAACCTGATAGTCTTTCCTTTGTAAGTGGCTTTGTCTTTTTGTATGGAAGCCTGGAGGGTTAAAAGAAAACAAAACAAAAACCTTTATGTGGAAAATTTAATGTCTCAGATTTAAGAATTCCACTTATCCCGGAATCCTTTTAATAATAGATTCAGGGCTTCTTGTGATTCTGGAGTATTATCTTGGATTATAGTTTTTGAATATATATATTTTTAAGGTTTTATTGATTTATTTTAGAGAGAGAGAGAGAGAGAGAGAGAGAACATGAGTGGGAGGGGGCAGAAGGAGAGGGAGAGAGAATCTCTGTGCTGAGCATGATGCCTGATGCTGGGCTCGATCTCATGACCCTGAAATCACTGAGCTGAAACCAAGAGCTGGTCGCTTAACTGACTGAGCCACTCAGGCGCCCCTTGGATAATAGTTTTAAATAGTTCTGTTACATTGTTTTAATTTATACCTGAGGACTCTAATTTTAGATATGTTGGAACTTCTTTGACTATCTTCTACCTCTACCACTTTTCTGACCCTTTTTATCTTTTAAAAAAAATTCATTTTTATTGACTATGTTTAGTTTTTTTCCTCAGTGCCTTTAAAATTTTAAAGTTAAATATTTTCTCCCTTAGTTTCTAGTAATTACATTGTAATATCTGAGATTATTTTGTATTTTCAATTTATTTCCTGAATTCTTATTTTTATATCTTCCTTGTTTATATCTGAAAATGCTTGTATAATATTAATCCAGGTTATGGCATTTTGTTGCAGTTTTTTTCATGCTTCACGTCTATTTTTGTGTGAGGGAAATTTACTGAAATGTTTGGATTCTCATTTTACGTTTTTCATTTAGTAGTTTTGTTTGGATATTGCCTGCAAATTTTCTCAATTTGAAATGTTTTTTAATACATTTAGACCTCTACTAATAGGAGTGTGAAAGTTTGAGTGGCTTACTAGGCTTCTATTTTCCTGAGCATCTCCCTTTTATGTATAGTGAAGTTTGATGTTTATTTAATGGAATTATTTGTTGGGATGGGTTAAGTATATCTTCTGTTGGGGAGGTGGAGAAATGAGAAATACAGTGTGTGCTTGTAAAATTTCTGTGGCACATTTAAGAGTAGATGTCCAGCAAGTAGTTAAATCCTGATACGGAGCTCTGTCTCATTTGGAGAGGGGAAGGAATGGGAGAGTGAACAGAACTGGAAGGGATTATCTTAGGTTGTAGGAGGGATACCTATTTCACTGTTAAAAGAAAAGAGAGAGAGAGAGAGAGAGAGGCACGTGGGTGGCTCAGTCCATTAAGCTTCTGCCTTCGGCTTGGGTCTTGATCCCAGGGTTCTGCACTACGCAGAGCCTGCTTCTCCCTCTGCCTGCCGCTCCCCTGCTTGTGCCTACATGGACACGTTCTCTCTCTCTATGCCAAATAAATAAAATCTTAAAAGAAAGAGAGAGAAAGTTAAAAAAAAAAAAAAAGGGTGGATGAAAATTCAGGTTAGTGTGTTGGTTTGGTGGCAAGATGGTTGACTTCTGTTTTCTCTAAAGAAGTGCAAGTTGTCACCAGTTGAGAGACAGGGAAAAGGTAGTTTTTGTTGATTGGAGAACTTATATAGCTGTGTGGAAAATGTGGCCCAGAGGAGATTAAGGAAATAGAGATGTGTCGAAGTCTCACCGAAGCTGGAAGTTACGGTCTGTGTGTCTGTAGTACTGTTTTCCCCCTCCCATTGCTATACTTCGAAGCCTAAGAGTGGGTCTGAGGAGGCTTTCAGTTTGATTTACTGAATATTGAGGTTTGCCTAGGCAAGTGCAGCAAATGAACAGTGAGGTAAAGGGATAAGAATTCCAGTTAGCAATTAAAATACTGAAAAATGCTGTTTAAATTGGATATGAAGAGAAGTGAACACAGGACAGGACATATGATAGCAAGAGACATAATTTATTGGATACTTACTACATGCCTGGCTCTTTTCCCAGCACTTTATATGCATTCTCACATTAATCTCATAAATCACTGAACTATAAGTTAAAAAAATTTTTTATCCTCTTACAGATGAGGAAACTAAGGAATGGAGAAGATTAATAACTTGTCCAAGATCACGTAGCCATAATTTAATAACCAATGAAAATTTCTTTCACCAAATTGTTGAAAAATCAGGTTACACCCAAATAATCTTTCTCAATTATAAAAAATGATGATGAAACTATTGACTACTGTTTTTATAACATTTTAAAATATTAAAACATTAACTGTATTTTTAGATACTCATTTTTTTCTAAATAACAATGCTAAACCATAGCAGTAGAAATGTAAAAATACTGTATTATTTGAAAGAATCCAGCCTAAAACAAATCATAAGACAAAGGATTGTTAAGACCCCAACTTTTTGGTGGCAGTGGAGAGCTAATTTTACGAATCTTCCCTTCTGTGCATAGAGATGTGCCAGGCACTTTCACAAAGCCTCTTATTTTGTTTAAAAAAATCTATGACATTGGGAGTATTAATGTCATTTAGAAGGTCAGATTAAGACAGATGAATTAATTTATCCAGAAGTGCATTCAATTACTTGGCAGAGCTAGAATTCCAGACCTAGTTTGTGTGATTCTCCTCTCTTCATGATTCCTCCCAACCTTCTTGTCTGTTCATTTGGTAAGAAGGGAGAAGCTTCCCTAAGTCTTAGATCTTCCATATATCCTTTGACATGCTAGAGATTTGTTTATAAACTAAGAATAAAAATGTAACAAGATCAAAGTCAGTATAAAGTATTTAACAATAAAATAAGGAACCTCCTCAAAATTAAATTATATTTTAATGGTCACCCACCTGATTTTGAGGGTTGCTATGGCCACAAACTAAATTACTCTCCATTCTTTTAATTTTTTTGTGGGTAAGTACCAGAGACCATAGCATGAAAGGCAATACACATGCAATGCAAGTTTTACATGTCTGTTTTTGGTTAAATTTCCTTCTTAAAAATAGCTGCTTTTTGTGAAGTAAATCATCTTTGACATTAGCTGTAGAAACTGGATTTAGAAATAATGTTTAGCATACCATTTTTTCAATTCCTTTATATCAAGAAAGAAATTAGTAATAGGACAGCAAAATGATAAATTAGAGAGCCAGGGGCATGCTGTGTGCCTTTTTCCACCAGCCAAACAAATATATATGCCAGGTTCTCCCGGCCATGAAAGCAATCAAATGATCAGGTTAGGTTCCGATCATAATACTAAATTTCACAGGTTGTGTATTGCATTTAATTATTTTATGGAAAATGACCCAAAAGAAACCATCCTTAATTTCCCAGTGAAACATTATTCAGGCTATCAAGAGGACACTTCTAGGTAGAGATGATTTATCACCATCTTTTGATAACCAGTGTGCATAATTTTGCAACAGCAAATGCTGTAGCCTTATCCGTCAATGTTTTTCCCCATTTCCTTTATCCCCTTGAAATTAAACATTTAAGAATAAATAACCCATGTCTCCTTCCTTGATACGCTTTAGTGTTTATAAAGAAGGGGACATGTAGCCTTATATGTAGTTTTACATTCTGCTCAGTACTATTGTAAGTATTCTAAGTAATAATAATAAAAAAAAAAACCTCATGTAGATGTTTCTTGCCTTTAAAGGATGTGCGAGTTAGGAAAACAACACCTATATAAACAAGATACATGTTGAACAGTTTGAACATCCTAAAACTCAGTGCCAAGTGTAAAGCTAAATATACAGTGTCATTGTAGAGAGGTGTTGGTACGAGCAGAAAGGAATGTGTAAGTACCTTGAGATCTGGACTAGAGCAGTGGTCCCAAAGGCTACCGTATCAGCACTTTTTGGGAACCTGTTGGAAATGCTAATTCTTGGCATCTGCCCCACACCTGTTGAATCAGAAACTCTGGAGTGGAGTCCACAATTTGCAGTCTAACAAATTCTCCAGGAGATTCTGGTGCAGCTAGTGTAAGAACCACTGCTGTAGATGATAAAGGATAGGTGACATTTTATTCATATAATTATGTATCATTATGTACGTGAAGTAGGAATAAAAATAAATCCTCAGATAATTTGGGGACTTCATTATTGATAATCCTTGATGATGATTAGTTACTTTTAAAAAACCTCCTGCTAATTAGAAAAAAATAAGGTTGGATCATCAGAGAGGTAAAAGGAGAAATTTTTACCAGCCAAAGTAGTTATATAATCCCAGATTTGTTGTTTCTGCCATTTGACAACTGCCCTCCTCCCTTTATATAGAGAAGAACTAAACTAGAGATTTGCTTAGGCAAGTCACATATGACAGTATCCAGAGGTATGGGAAGGTAGGTGGCCTGAGGACTTACAGATATGCCATGGTCCTCAGATCATCAGAATCATCTGGACATCTGTTAAAACCAAATGTGGGCTCCACCATCCGGAGTGTCTGATTCGTTAGGTCTGCAGGAGGGTCTGAAATTTTGCCCCTTGAAGTTCCCACATGAAATGAAGCTGAGCTGGCTCATGTGGGGGCCATACATGAGCACCAACAGCTTGGGAGAATCCCCCTGACTATTAATATGAATGGTAAGTTTTGGTATAGTCATTGCAGTATTTCCCTGTTGTGTTAGGTCCTGACAAATCCCTTTAATTTTTCAGACTTTTTGACCTAGAGCTTTTAAATTTAGTGAATCCTACATATATCTTTGTTTTTCTTTGGTATTTTCATAAGCTTTTCTGTAGAACCGTTGGGCAAGTAGCACCTCCCCTCCCAATTTGATTAACTTACAGGAAAACATTATTCTTTGCTCTCTCTGTTGTCAGCTGTCAGCTTGTCAGCTAGTGTTTGTAAATAAAATTGGATCAGATGAGCTATTTGGCTTGAGTTGGTATTTCACTGTGCTTATGAAATGCAAGAACTAGTGAAAGTGGGAGAATCTGTTTCCATAATGTGATATGGTTGAATTTTTTTTTTCCAAGTGCTGATTATGTTAGCCAGGTTTCATTGGTTCTTCCTTCTGTGATTCATTTTCTATGGTTTTGGGAAATTCATTAGAATAGGAAACTATGGAAAACAATGTTGGCATGTGTATCAGTACGTGTATTCTAAGACTCTTTCACTCTTAGACCTATTTCAACTCAGGCATTTAACGTATTTATAAGAAAAATGCTTTTTGCTTTACTTTCTTGCTCTCACGTAGAATGAAATGTTTTCTCTGGTATGAAACAAAGTGTGGCATCATTGCAGAGAACTTTGCTTGTTGTGATGCAACACTTTGCTGAACAGAAAACAAAATCATGGCTCCTGATGACTGTAAGGCTTCAAAAAGCCTAAATGTTCGAGGATGTGCCTGTGTGGTATTTTAAGAGGCTTCTCCCCACCCCTGCCTTTTATTACACTGCTCCGGCAGTTTAATAGCTGTATTGACCTGTGAATATTATACATTTTAGGAATAAATTCAGCTAATATTTGTTGTTAAGTATGTGTCAGAATCTTTTATACACACTGGCAATTTGGGAAAGGTTTTGAGGATGCAAACGGAGGGATACAAAATAAGATGCTTAAATCATTTAAGCATAGGATTTTAAAGGCATATAACTAAAAACTATGCTAGTTATTATAGCCATCTAAAAATAAACATTTTAGGTGTTAATTTTAAATAGGTGGATACTAAGTTAAAGTTTCAGATAATTTCAACTAATAACTTACAAGTAACTCCATTTTTAATGAAAGCTTTATTTTGGTTTTAAAACGTAACTGTTGGGAGGCAAGGTCAAATTAGAATGATCAGTTGTAAGAGATCCAGAAGAATGATCCAATCCATTGGCTCCATCCCAACACAATGATCAACTTTAAAGTAAAAAGTTAAAGTAAATATGAAAGGATTGATAAAAACTTTGGTCACATTTACTTTGGCAATGAAAGTAATGTCCTACTTTCATGAGTGTACAGTGTCAGAGTTATTTTATAAATTAACTCAATTATCTGCTGTCATAATAGATTTGATATTTATATAGTCGCTTCATGAATTTCATCATAAGTTATTTGATGTCAGGAAGGGTTAAAATCAGTAATCCAGAGGGAATTTTTTAATTTCATATGTATTTTATATAATCCATTTTTATTTTTTGTTTTATTTCTCTTATTGAGTATTGGAAGGCTTTTAAATTCTAGGTACTAATTTGCTAACCCTTTGTTATTACATGCAAGTTTATTATTCTACTCTGTAGTCTGTCTTTAGACTTTTAAAATATCTTTTGATAAGCCATTATATTTTTAGTGTAGTCAGATAATCAAAATTTATTATGGTTTGTTTTATTACGTTTTACGTTAAAAATTCTTCTCTGCCCACAACTTATAAATATAGTTTCTTATGTTTCCTTCAAATGTATTTAAAATTCTATTGTTCATACCTTGATCTTATTTCCTCTGTGTGTGCATGTGTGTGATTATTAAGTTTTAATTTTTTAAATGATATTTAATAGTCCAAGTACCATTTGCTGCAGTTACGATTCCTTTCCAGATAACCGAACTTATTGAAGGCAGTTTTGGCTCCCTCTTCTGTTCCACTGATCTTTTATCTCTCCCTGGATTGATGGTATACACTCTTAACTCCCATAGCTGGATGTATGTTCAGGAACAAATTCATTTCACCCTTTTGGTCTTCTCCTAAATTGTCTTGGCCATTTGGTAATTTGTTCTTCTACTTAAATCCTATAATCATTTTGCCACATTACAACAAATATCTTCTTGGGATTTCTTTTGAAAATGCATTAAATTTCGATTAATTTGGAGACATCTAACATCTTTGTGCTATGAAGACTTTATAGCTTCATGACTATGAATGAGTTTTTCTATCCATAAACAGATATATATCTCCTTTTATTTAGGCCTTTTACCTAATTTGTTAATAGGAATCTATAATTGTACCTAAAAAAATTCTGTACACTTGTTAGAATTTTTCTTAGATATTAAATAAATAATAAAATAGCAAAGAAATTTTTGAATATTTATTTTTTATTGAAGTATGGCTGACATACAGTGTTACATTTTGTTTTATTAAAGTGTTATAGGCAATTTCAGGCATACAACATAGTGATTCAACAATTCTATATGTTATGCTATACTCACAAGTGTAGTTGCCTTCTGTGACCATATAATATTATTAATAATAATAATCTAGAGGTAAGGTTTATGTTTGTATCTAAGGTACTTTAATACTCAGTGTTATATATTATTATTTTATAAGCATGCCTGAAAATGGAATTTCCTATTTTTTTTTTGAACATCAAAAGGGAGAAGCAGGACCTCCGGGTGCTCCAGGTCAGGATGGATCACGGGGAGAGCCTGTGAGTACCTTCTGAATTCAGTTCTAAAGACTGAAGTTCTTTGCCTCTCATAAAATCCTCTATTTAAATACACCTGTCAGATGCCCTGTTCTTGTTCGGTGACTTCCAGACTTAGATGTTACAACAGCTCTTTGTGGAACGTTATAAAATATTAAAATATTTAATCTTTTTTTACAAAACAGGAAAAATGTCACTAGTAGAAAATTCACGCGCAGTATGAATTACAATCATGAGTACGCGTGCCCACACAAACAAGTGGCGAATATGAACAATATGGTCTGTTGCTGAGCCTTCAGCTAGTGTCGCTTTGCCAGTGGTTCGTCGTTCTGTAGTATGCTCCCTGGGGTCATGTGTTCAATATAACTTGGGGTAAGGAAACATGATTGAGAAAGGACTGGATCTGAATCCTGGGTATATGTGTTTTCAGCAAGTGTGCCAGATGACTCAACTTCACATACCGTTTTCCCCACCTTTTTTTCCTACAACTCATGGCCAACATTGGCCAACATTGAAATACCTGCTGGTCTCATTTTATTTATCAAAGGAACTTATGGGGAATTTAAATTTAGGGGAATTTTCAGTTTGTTTTGGGGATGACTAGGTTAAGAAGTTTAAAAATAGCCAAGATACATTGCATTTTTTTATAGAGTGTTCAGGTGAACACTCTGAATCCAAATATTGGACAGAAGACGGATT
>CM052886.1:86016249-86073087 GCA_028534135.1 Potos flavus
CAAGCCCACATGAACCATAATGTGACGGGAGCACCATATATTTACTTGAAAAATAATACTATTGCAATCCTGTTAATGAAACCAAATAGAATAAGTAGGGAATTAGGAGCGCTCGAGGGGCCGTGTTCCTCTTGCAAGGCCGCCTGTTCCTCACTGCAGCCAGAAGCAGAGGCTGATTTGTGTTTTCTTCTGCCCTGCCCACTTTACTCAAGGTTGACCTCTGTCTAGAACTTTTGCACTAGCGTAAATTTCCATCTCAGGCCCTTCTGATTTCAGATGTTACTGTCTCTGCTCCCTTCCCACATTCACCGCATTCGCAGAATGTGTAAGGCATTGGGTTTAGTGAGAGGGAAACACGAGGACTGCGCATGGAGGCCTACACCCACACTGGGGAGAGAGTGAAAGGATAAAGAAACAAAAGCTAAATCACAGAGTTCTAAAAAAGGCAAGCAAGGTGCTGGGGCAGCGAATTGTAGTGGGATAGTGGCGTTATTTAGAGTATAATCTCTCCTAAACCAGCCAGGTAGAACACTGGGAGTTACCAAGAGTAACTCTTCAGACTCTTTCCTACTCCATCCCACCCGATCAGGGAAGGCAAGAATGGTCCCTGGCCCCTTCTGTCTCTCTTCCTCTCTTTCCTGCCAACCGCTGGAGAGGAAGCCAGGTTTCCTATGCCAGAAGACATACTCTCTTAGGAAAGCAGTTAATAGATTGAGCATCTAAAATTGGCCCATGTTATCTGGATAGAATTCTTCTTGTCTGTATTCTCATAGTAAAGAACGGAATTACAAATTATTCTCTTCTTTTGGCCATTAATGAAAACTTGGTTGTGAAAGTAACATCCTGTGAGGAGTGGTCTTTACCATGTGTAGATAAAGCTTTGAAAACAGGAAAAAAAATGAAAGTTTTTGTGTTTGGTGATGCAAAGAAATGAATCCTCTTCCGTTACGTGTGGATGCTGTGTATAAGTATTTATAATGAATGATTTGGCCCCACTAAAAAGGACATGTTCACTTTGTTTGTTCTATAATGTGGCAGCCAAGAAAATGAATGAAGCTTAAGTTGGAAGGACAGAAGCTCTTAGAAAAATGCTTTAAAGCTAATTAAACACAGCTTATAGCAGCTGGTTGATGACTCATCCCTGTAAGCAGATTGGCAAATATGAACACTAATGCCTGGAATGCAAATTGAGGACAAAGACTGTATTTCTTTGGGAAAGGGTTATATTGTCTAAAGTTCAATTACATTCTAATGGCTACACTTTGAATTTTAGTATTGGTCAATCCTAGTAGGAATTTAGCCCCAAAGGTGATTTCCTTTTGAAGTGGCAAATTATATATTCCTTTCAATCCAGGTGACTGTAAACTCCGTTCTAACACTTGCCGGACTTATTATGATTGGTTTCAAGCCTGTAATGCTGTGTTGAAGGATTATATAATCTTGTCACTCACTCAGCAAACATTTACTGAGTGTTTACGTTGTGCCAGACATGATACTGCTCAAGGAGAATGTGAAGATTAATTTGTCATGGCCATGCCCTCAAGCAGTCACATGAGCCAGGAGATGAGAGTGGAGTAGAAATGTTAGGGAGGTAGGCATAGGGGGTCTTGTGAAGTTGGAAAAGATGTGTATAACACTTAATGAGCTGGGGACCATCACTGAGCTCATTTCATTCTTCTTTTCAGTAATAGCCTTATTGAGATATGGTACACATACTGCACGATTCACTTGTTTAAAGTGTATAGAGATAGGTTCCTAAACAAGGTACTCTCTTGGCCAAATTCTGGAAGATAAATTGGAGTTGGCTAGTTGTCTGGCCTGGCAAAGTAGGAACCTGTAGTATGTTCCAAAATGTAGAAGTAAAAACAAAATCATGATATTTTAGAAAAAGCTGACACGAGTTCAGGCTGCTTAGGAGACACAGAAGGAATGGGATAGAAATATGCGATGATATTGTGGGTGTAGATAGCAGCCCGGTCTGTGCCACTTGAACTTAAATCCGAGAATAGTGGGACCTTTTCAAAGATTGCAAGTAGATGAGTGAGTTGATCAGATTCAGAAAGTTGGAGAAAGATCAGTCTGACAGCAGAATAGAGAATGGATAAATGTGAGCCAAGGTAGAGGACAGAGCCTGGTAGCCTTCTAGCTGAGCTCTGTCCCCTGCAGTTACAACCAGGCCAGGACTGTTCGAAGAGAGGAGCAGGGCACGTGGGACTGATCTGAAATGAACTGAAGCGGGACCAGCAGAGCTTGAGGATTACTTGGATCTGTCATTTAAGATGAAAAAGGTTGATTTTTGAAGTCCTACCGCATGGACAATGTCATAGGAAGACCAGGCAATAAACAGGAGAGAGAGTAAGAAGTATCAGTTTGGGCTGGGGGAGGTGATCCTAAGGTATTTTCAAATGGAACCTATCTAGATAATAACAGGCATTTCAATAGGTGGCCTATGCTTTGGGTAATGAGCAAAGGATAGACACGACTAATAAAATTCTATTAAGAAATAGTGGGTCATGCAAAAAGTTAGCCTTTGGATTTTACTTTCTTATCA
Organism: Potos flavus; assembly: GCA_028534135.1. Taxonomy (NCBI): domain Eukaryota; kingdom Metazoa; phylum Chordata; class Mammalia; order Carnivora; family Procyonidae; genus Potos; species Potos flavus. Next base: position 86,018,801 of record CM052886.1, read on the forward strand.
ATAGTGGTATTCCTGTATACCTATTTACTTATTTTATTATCACCTGTTATCATTAAAAATAAAATACTACAAGAAGAAAAAAAAAAGAAATAGTGGATCATGAAGCCTGGGTGTGGTACATGAACAATGAATCTTGGAACACTGAAAAAATAAAATAAAAGTAATTGGAAAAAAAAAAAAGAAATAGTGGGTCAGATTCAAGGACATTCTAGGAGAATTTCGTGAACACTACAGGTAGTAGTTTGAAAAATACTTACTCTCCTCCCCCCTCACCCGCCAAGATCATCAGACCCTAATGCCTGCAACCTGTAAATGTTTTCTCATTTGAATAAAGGGTCTTTGCAGATGTGATTAAATTAGGATATTGTTATGAGGAAATTATCCTGGGTTATCTGAGGGGGTTATCCCAGTTGAAAGGCCCGAAGAGCAGAACTGAAGTTTCTCAGAGGCATTCCCTGAGAACATGGTGGCTGATATTGGAGCAACGTGGCCCCAAGTCAAGGAATGCTGGCAGCTCCAAGTTGGAAGAGACAAGGAATGGATTCTCCCCTAGAGCCTCTGTGGGGAGTGCAATGTTATCAAGACCCGGACTTCAGACTTCTGGCCTCCAGAACTGTGAGAGAATAAAATGATGTTATTTTAAACAACCAAGTTTGTGGTGATTTTTTTTTTTTTTATAGCCGCCACAGGAAACTAGTGCACTGACATTTTAATCTAGTGACATTTTATTTAGCAATGGACCCATGTAAAAGGCCATGTGAGCATATACTAACACAGAGCAAACACTAGGCAGCACCTGTATTAATTAAAAACATTTGCATCTGTATTGATTCAAAACATTTTGGATTAAAGCAAATCAACAAGTTTAAATGACGATTTGGTTAAAAACAAGGCTCTTCAGCCACCACTATTTTCTGATTCATAAATTTTATTAACCTCTCATGTGTTTTTAAAAACTTACTTCATCTACTTCTCGTTTCTCTGCATTTTTGCATCATTCCATTTAGTAACTTTTAGCCCATGTGTCTTCTCTGTACTCTTCATCGTCTTGCAAAGTTGGAACAGTTTTAATGTCTGATACTAAATGTATTATGTGTATAAACTGTATAAAATGTATACATACCTAAGCATAGTTTAAAATGAGATACTTTATAAATGTGTATGTATAAGAAATAATCTACATGGTAAACATACGGTTTAATCCTGTTTTGGATCACTTTGTTTATTTTTTCTCCAGGGTGGTTTTTAATGTCTGTTATGTTCTATTTTTGCTTATTGGTACTTTATTTTACCCCCTAAGCATGCCATTGTTTTTGTAATCCACTATAAAAAAAAAAAAACACTAAGGGCTGGATTTGGAATGTTTTACAGTGTTTCTTTTTTAAAAAAGATCTTAAGCTTGTCAGACTACATTTTTGTTTTTCGTGCCAAGGAATAAGGAACAATTCAATTGCTTCAAGGAATCCTCAGTTGTTGGAAGTATGTTTTCTGAACTTCTCACCAATAAATTTGCTTTTATCTTGGGCAGTTGAGGCAGATGGGGTGACAGGGCAGCCGCACACCAGAATTCACCAGTAGTTGAAAAACGAAAACTGGAAACATTTATATTTGACCAAATGAGTTTGTAGACCAAATTATGTTGACCTGCTACTTTACCATAACCAGTTGTTGCTGGCCAAACTATCGACAGTATCCGTGTTTCTACTGCTTCTTTGTCATAGCTGTTCTTCTTCTGGTGCTCAATCCTGATGACCTGCTCTATCTAGTGTTACATTTTTGCTCAGTCTGAGCCATTTGCTCGCTAGTTCTCTCCTGATCGGCCAGCCCTGGGTGGCTAAGGGTGAAGACGTATAGGCAGGGCCTGGATTCTACTCCTTGAGCCAAGATCCCTGGAGCTTCATGAGGATGAGACAAAGGATGATACATTTTCTGGACCCATGGAGGTGAGCATGTGTTTCTTAAATAAGAGGAAATATCTGTTGTATCATTTTTCTAGGGGTGAAGACGTGGGGGTCACTGTACTGTATTTGAGGACATTGGCTCATAGAGGTTTTTGTTTCCTTTCCTCATATCTTTTGATTCTTGCTAAACCACATGTTGTGCTTCTGTCTGTGGTATAATGTTAGCTGCCGAACTGGTCCAAGTCATCATGTTCTTAAGAGACAAGTAGGTCTTTTATTTCATCACCTTCTCACTGGGGTGATTGTTTGACATGTCATTTTTATGCTTATATAGCCAAAGACATCCATAAAATTCTTGGGAAAATTTCATGTCGAAAGGCTATGGTGGTTTCCCATGTAGTATAATTCACTTTATTATCTTTGTAACGTGGACGGATTTTTATTTACCTACTTGACTGTATTTTTTATTTATATCGAAAAAGATTAAGAGGGGAAAAACCTGAATTTTGTCATTGTTCCTATTTGATTTGCAATTGAATGGCAAACTTTTTTACAGGCCTTCTGTACAGATTTGTAACATTTTTTCCCCGCACTCTTCTTTCAGGCATGAGGAGTGGCATATCCTTCATATGTGTTGAATGAAACGTCTTTAACCTGATGTCTCCTAACAATTTCCCATGGCATTTCTTAGTGTGAAGGAACCTCACATACAACAACTTGGAGTGTTTGAGAAATTCACTTGTGTTTATTATTTTAATTCCAGGGTATGTTTTAAAACCTGATTGAGAGTAACCCTTAGAATACATTTTGAAATAGGTTTTATCTAAATTAAATCATGTACACGTCTGATTTGTCTGAGGAGTGATTGGATTTGTAAGCAATATCTATAGCACTTTGGTTTCCCCCAAATAGGGCTTTTTGCTTTTTAATGACTATGAAAGTATTGTATCTTTTTCTTTAAACATGAAAAGCAAATGTTGGCCCATTATCTGTATAAGTTAGTTAATAAAATCCCACCAGATTTAACAAAGCATCCGTTTAATTCTTTCCTTACAAACTATTTCACTGGCATAGTAAACAAGACCACCATCAAACAACTTTATAACATTGTGGATTTTAAATTTGGAGGCTCTTTGTCTATGGTACTGATCATTTTTCTCATTGTTCTGAAGAAGTCTCTTAAATATGTTCATTGTAAAATTGATAAGCATCAAAATGTACTTATTTCAGTCTTTCTCATTTATTCATGTCTTTATAATTCGAAAAAGGCTTTACTGAACTCTGAAATGACAAGAGCAATGAATGTAATTGAACCTATGAAATGATGCATGATTAATTCTCAGAGTGGGTAATATAACCTATGGGTAAAGAGAATCTCATGTTGCTTATATAGGCTCAGTATTCTCATTGACATGGGGATTGATTACATCCACCTACCTCAGTTTTGAAGAGAAGGGGTGAGAGGAAACTTGCATCACAATCTACACAGGATATTTAGTCTAGATTTCAGAGATTTCAAGACTTTGACTTTCAGATTATGTTTTTTAGTCATACAGGGGCTAGAGTTGTTTTGTATACTTTTTATCTTTGTTGTAAGGTATCATATGATCCTTTTGAATTAATCCAAATACATTCTCCATTTTCAGAGCATGAAAATACAGAATTAACAGTGTTATTCAAGACAAGGCGTATTTATTTTAATACTGGGTTCATGATCCATGTAAATGCTATTTTAGCAGATGAAATGAGAATGTTTTCCATTCGTTCTATTTTCACAAGTGTGGAAACTAATATATTTTTTATGTGATCTGGAGTGCACACTTTGGTAAGGAGATTATTTCATTCTGACGAGCTCTTTTTCTTGTTTTTAAAAAATATTTTCAAAATGCTTGAGTGTGGTTACCACATTGAACACTAGACAAATGTTTCATGCCTCTGAGAACATCGGAAAATCATTTATGTTCTCAGCATTTTAGGGTGTGTTAAAATACAGATGGGTAATATCTGAGAAAGGGTGCTTGAAAATATTTGTTTATACCAATATGCATTTTTATTTTTGATAATCAGGTAAATACCTAATAAATAGGTAATTGTCAGTAGTTTCAGATGGTTTATAAAAATGATTTTTGTAATTTTGAATATTGAACTATTGTTTGAAACATATATACTTTGTTAAGTTATAGCTTCTTTGCTGTTTTAATTTTGGTTTCTTTAAAAGATTGTGGCTTTGAAACTCTTTTGGCATAGAGTCACACTTCTGAGGTTTTAGGGGGGGAAAAAAGTATGTTTTAACAAAAGAGTGTATTAATCGTTAGTAGACTAGCATTGAGAATGTTCTAGAAGTCATGTACAAACCTAATGGTTCACAATGAATTTAATCTACTGGAAATGAGATTGGCATATAACTTTCTTTTAATAATTTTATTAGAACATAGGGACTAGACATTTTCAATGAAGAGCTCTTTCTTGCAAGTGAAGTATGAAGAGTGATTTGATGAACTAATACTAAAATAAGGGCAAAGGAATTTTATGATGTCTGCATAAAAAGAATGCACTTAATTGATGGATTTAGGTGAAATATGAAGAACTTCTGAACAATGTATTTTAAGGATGGAATTACTAATCACACAAAAGGGGAAAACACCATGAGAGAGCTTTAGGATTATTGCAGATTCTTATTGAGATGTGGAGTCAGGTGCTAATATTTGCTGAGCTATCATAGAATGTACAATATTGTAACAGGTGGTTTTAGATAGAATAGTTTCTCTGGAGTTAGGAGAAGTAGAAAATTTACTCAATAAGCATATTGTACAAAGGTTTATATAAAAGCCTGTGGTAGGTCAAAACTCTTAAATACCATCAAAGTGAAGTTAATAATGAAAAGCTGAGTATTAGGACTCTTGATGAAGGGTTAAAACTATAGTTGTTTTTGAGCAAAGAGACATAAAATGGATTATATGAAAATTTAATTGGTAGATAATCATAAAAAACTTCTTGATGACTTTTCTAGCTTAACACCTCAAGGCAAATAATATTCAAGTGTTGGTTGGTTGATTGGTTGGTTGGTTTGCCGTATATAGAGCAGTGTTTCTCCAACTCTGATGTAGAGTACCTTAACCAGAATCACCAGAAATGGCTATTAAAATTCAATTTCCTGGTCCATCCCAGTCCTAATGTATCAGAATTAGGGGCTGAAGCCCAGGAAACTGCATCTTTAATGGCTGCCCTTATAAAATTTGATATAAAATATATCAAAATAATTAGTGACATAGAGGCTATGATACAGGTTGATCAAAATAGAGGAATATGAAGGTAGTAGAAAGACAAATTTTACCTACTTGAGAACAATTAATTTTAGTGACATTGGTAAATGAAAATAGAATTATCATCTTATTAGCTACCTTATTATTCTTTAAGGCTATATATGCTTTAATGTCTTTCTCTGTCTAAATACACTTCAATATTGCCATGAATGATAATATGAAATTATACTTCCAAATAGATGCAGTGTTCTTGGTGTATTTGAAATACTTTATTATTTTTTTTAAAGATTTTATTTATTTATTTGACAGAGAGAGAGATCACAAGTAGGTAGAGAGGCAGGCAGAGAGAGAGGGGGAAGCAGGCTCCCTGCTGATCAGAGAGCCTGATGCGGGGCTTGATCCCAGGACCCTGAGACCATGACCTGAGCCAAAGGCAGAGGCTTTAACCCACTGAGCCACCCAGGCGCCCTTATAGTATTTTTTAAATCAGTTTTTAGATCTGATCTATTACCATTTTTATTTTAGAAATAAAATATTCTATTACTTCTGTTACAGGGAAATGGTAAGGCTAATCTTGTCAGATGCCAAATTCCTGGCTCTTTTATCAAAGAAATTGCTTCTTAAATACTGTATTGTTCTTCCCTAGATGGGAAGACTGATGCCTTTGTCTAATAGTATATCCTTAGCAATGTGTGAAAAATTATCTGTGAGAATAACCTACCAAGGCATGAAAACTAAGCAAATGTGTTACCCTCTGAGGTCACAGCTGTGAGATTGCAATATATTTCTTTCTCGATTTAGTTTTTGTGTGTGTGTTTTTTAAAAGATTTATTTATTTATTTTAGAGAGAGAATGTGGGGAGGGACAGGGGGAGAGAGAGAAAGAGACTTTCAAGCAGACTCCCCGCTGAGCTAGGAGCCCAATGTGGGGCTTGATCTTATGACCCTGAGATGGTGACCTGAACAAAAATCAAGAGTCAGATGCTTAACCAACTGAGGCACGCAGTCTCCCCATAGGGTTTTTTTTTTAATGAAATAATAGCTACAACCATTAATATCTTTATTTCTTTTATTTTGAGAGACAGGTATTTAACAGTAGTTTCTTAAATTTTAAGACTAAAATGTGAGGAGAAAAATCATAGATATTTTTTTCTGAGAAATTTTTGAAATATAAAATTCCATGGGCCAACTTTCTAATGTATTATTTATTGTACATTTTAATTATATTTTATTTATATTTATGTATTCTTTTAGTATACATTTTATTTAACTTCTCTTAAATAGGCAAAAAATATAGAAGTTGTGTTATAAATCTTGAAATCTGCCTTCATTTACCCGAATCCCATTCCTATCCCTAGAGATAATAATTATTCATTTAATAAGATTCTTTCCAAACTTATTCTTGAATATACAAATGCATAAACAGAACACATACACATTTTTAAAGTAAAAAGCCATGTCCATTGAAATTTTATTTAACTTCACAGTATTATAGATGTTTTACCGTATCTGGTTATAAAAAAGAATATAATCTCTATCTCATTTCATTTTTATTAATAGCATGGTTGTATTTCATCTAACTTCCCCTATTGATGTTACATATAGTCCCATGTATTATGCAACATTTGGAGGGAAGGATATTTTCTTGTAAGTGGAATTACTACTTCAGAATCCAGCTTATGCTTTATTCCAGATTTTAAGCAAAAATGTCTAGTGTTTCACCAAGTATGTTTACAGTTGGTTTCCAATGGATTCAGATTCAGGTTTACAAAGTTCTAGACTTAATCATAAGAGTTTTTAATAATGCCTGATAAATTCTGCAAAATGCATTTTTAGTATTTTTGAGATGCTTTTGTATTGTTCCTTCTCTAAACTATGAATAACTTGTATGAACTTATTATATGGGTATATTTCTTAACATTGAACACTCATTGCACCCTGAAGCAAGCCCTCTGAATCATGCTCTACTTTTCGAATGCACTGTTATATTTGATTTACTAACATTATAGGAAAACCACTTGCATTTGTGTTGACAAATTAGGTTAGTTTGTAGATTTCATTTTTAGGTATTATTCTTTGTAATTAGGATATGGTGGCCTCATAATTTGAATTTAAATCATCTCCATCTTTAATGCCCTGTAGATGTTTAAATAACATAGAAACTATCTGGTCCTTGGATATTAGGTAATATTTCTGTGTTAGTCAAAATAATGACTCCGCTTTTCCCCTGTAAGATATCCACATCCTAGTTCCCAGGGCATTAACTATTTAACTCACAGTGTAAAGGGACTTTGCAGATGTGGTTAAGATTATTGACCTTGATGGGGCACCTGGGTGGCTCAGTTGTTAAGTGTCTGTCTTAGGCTCAGGTCATAATCCCAGGGTCCTGGGATCAAGTCCGGCATCAGGCTCCCTGCTCCGCAGGAAGCCTGCTTCTCTCTCCCCCACTCCCCCTGCTTGTGTTCTCTCTCACTTTGTCTCTCTGTGTCAAAAAACATATATATAAAAGTGTAAAAAAAAATTTTAAAAAGATTATTGACCTTGAGATGGGGATATTATCCTAGATTACCTGGATGGGCATAATCTAATCACAAATAATTAGAAGTACAAAAGATGCATGAGAAGCAGGTCGAAAAGATTCAATACCAGAAGTACCTGACCAGCTACTTGCTACTGTTGAAGATGGGGGAAGGGGCCATGATCCAAGGAATGTGGTAGCCTCCAGAAGCTGGGAACAGCTCCCAGCAAGAAACAGAAGACCTTGGTTTGTTTTTATTTTTAATTTTTAATTTTTTTTTGTTTTCCTAACTGCGAGGAATTGAATTCTGCCGGTAACCTGAATGAATAGGAAATGATTTCCCTAGAGATTCCGGAAAGGAGTGCGACCTTGCCAACTCCTTGAATTTAGCCCAGTGAGACCCATGCATTACTTGTGACCTATAGAACCCTAAGACAATATATTTGTGTTGTTTTAAGCCACTAAATATGTGTGGTTTGTCATGGGTCAATAGAAAAAGAGTTTTCCTTCAAGTTTTTTTTCTTTTAGTGAATGCTTATTAGTGTATCATCTCATTTTTCAATAGAAAAATGGGGATATACATTATATAAACAATTAAAATTCACAATGGGCTGAGTTGCACAATAAATATGGTCTAGATGTAACAGTACATACATGTTTCAAAAACCGGTTTTAAATAAAAGCGCATAGAAAACAAATTAGACATAATTTTCAAATAATCCGTTATTTTGTTTTTACTATATGAATTATAAGGTTAAAAATTCATTTGCATTCCTCATCAAATACTTTCACCTTTGATTTGGTGTTTTAAAAATATTTGGTGACTTTGATCATATACGAACTTTTAAAAATAATTCAGATTTCTCTGGAAAATGATGTATAATATCTACCCAGCAACTTAGTTGACTGTAAAAATCTTTGAAAAATTCATTTTCATTTTCTCCTTTATTAGAAATTCATCACAATTTGTTTTGCACTGACGTTCCATGTACCAAAAAGTATGGTCTGCATTTTTTAACTTCTCAGAAGATCAGAACTCATTTTAGATCAGCTCTAGTATCATTTTGGAACTTCTTTCAAATGGAGTTGGTTTTCAGCGTTACATGTGTCTATATGTATATGTTCCTTTTAACCCCCTAATACATTTCACGTGCATGATCTCACTTGCTAATGTAGAGGGACTGGTTATTTTGTGGATTCCTGAGTTCAGGGTGAATCCATGACTTTCCAATGATGTGGTAGTGTGGAGACCATCTGTGGGTCTCTAAATACTGTCCTCCCCCTCCTCTTCTGGGTTTTCAGGTATGTTACCTTAATTTGCTAAACATTTGTCTTGTTTTGTCCTGAAAAAATGGTACTTTGACAACAGTAAAATTGTTTAGAATATCTCTTTGGCCTTTAAAAATGTTGGAATGCTTTTAGATGCTGAAGAGAAATGCCAGGAACTTGACGCAACTTTGTAAGAGTTCCCAGATAGCTTTTCCTTCTGATGCCATCCCTGGTCTCTTTCTGTAACTTCTTGTGTCAAACTGGTGACATTTTCTATTGTGTATAAACATAAGTAGCCCAGAAGTATTTACCAAAGTATTTTCTATTGAAATTACTTACTTTTTGGTACTTTGGGTCCAGTCTCATGTGGGTCCTGATCTGTAGGCTAGGGAAGAAGAAGTTCATCCAGTGTTACTTAGATTACTTTTTTTCCCCTTAAAGATTAAAGGGAGTAGTAAAACTGTGTTAAAATATTAAAGGAAATAGTAAAGCTGGTGATTTCCTTATTATGGGTTTATTGCAAGTACATATATATTGGTTTGTTTTAGGTTTGGCAGCTATGGTTGTGAGTTACTTCTCTTTAATATTCTCTTACCACAGCGTAATCTTTATACATCATTCATAATCTGTCAATTAGTGTGGAATTTTAAAAAAGGATTGAAAAACATCGTGGAGTTCAACTGAAAGTACATTTTAAACTTTTGGTTATATTTTCCTGAAAGAATTGTGATGAAATACATGTGAATGTTTAAAAAGCAATAGTCATTGTAGTCAAAGTTAGCCAAATAGGAAAAGACAAAGGTAGTGGATGAGGGGCACTGCCAACATGGCACCCCCTAGTGGGAAGCCTTAGATTGCTGGAGTCCTCTTGGGTGCAATGGGAAATTTTGGAAACATGGGTAAGAGAAAGGCAAGGTAGAAAGACTCCCCCCACCCCCCAGTCCCCCCACCAAAAAAAAAGATACATCCTTAAAAGGGAGAAAGAGGACAAATTTTGAGACATGGGGGAAAATTGACTTCATCTATTTCACAATTTTCAAAGGTCAGGGAGGAGCTGTGAAAAGACAGTCATGAAAATTTGTTCATTAGAGTGCCAGCACTGAGCTAAGCACTTGTGAGAGTTAACTGATACAATGTACCAACTCTATGAGGTAGATTTTATTATTTTGCCCTGTATAAAACGTGGATACTGAGATTCTACAGTTTAAGTAACAGGCCTGCAGTCCATCAGCCCCTGAATAATGGGCTGGCTGACTTCAGTGTCTAAACCTGTAACTGCTTCCATTGGGCTTTTTATTAATAATCATTGTAGTAATAGTTGTAATAAGAACAGTACTTTCGGAGCGCTTGGGTGGCTCAATGGGTTAAGCCTCTGCCTTCAGCTCAGGTCATGATCTCAGGGTCCTGGGATCTGCTCTCTGCTCTCTGCTCAGCAGGGAGCCTGCTTCCCCCTCTCTCTTGTCTGCCTCTCTGAGGCAGATCTCAGAGAGATTTGTGATCTCTCTCTCTCTGTCAAATAAATAAATAAAATCTTTAAAAAAAAAACACAATACTTTCAACATAAAGGTGATTTTTCTTCATGAATCTTTAGGAACAAACAAATCACTTCTTGATACAATAGAAAATGTAACATGCTTCTGATATTTTGATAACTATATTAAATATCTCTACCACTGTGGAAAGGTTAAAAAATTTGATATAAAAATACCATTAACAGGTTAGATTTGTTTTTAGTACATTGAAAATAGTGCATTACTTACAGGCAGATTGGCTCCAAGATGCTCTGATTTCAGGGGTAAAGTAACTGTGAATTCATTGGACATGAGAAAGTATCAAGTCATATTTTTTGTGTGTTCTAAGTAATGTATCATGGACACATTTCCTTCATTACAAAGTGTAGGACTTTAGGAAATAGGGGCCAAACCCCTTATTCTAAATTATGTATTTCTATTCTTAATGACTTTTGTTACACATCAATGGTTTAATGGTTACAGAGAAAATTCTAGAACATTTTTTTATGTCAACATTTTTTCACCACAACATTATGCAGGATTTTCCAGTTGACTTTCTGCTCTTTCTCAAACCCAAACTGAAATCACGGAAGTGGGGGAAATATGCCCCTTTACTCTTACCAAATAAAATGCTTGTTTCTGTCTTTATTTATACATTCTCACAGTTGCCTGAATCCAAAACCACATAGGCTGAAAGTGAAATATAAAATAGTTTGCTTGGAAAGCTTTTGCTGTATGAAGTAATTGTCACTAAATACTTTGGATCGACAAACTGGTAAATTTCAAATGGTTTTGAATAATACTTCTGCTAGTGTAAAATTGGCAAAGTTTAGTGAATTTCAATAAATGGGAGCCCAGGAAAATAAAATCTAGGAGAATTTTATTAGCTGATATAGCTCTGACTGACTTCAGTTCTGGTTAACTTCTCTCTCCGCAGTCTTTTATTCCATGCATACCCATGGTATCATGTTAGTTTTGCCAAGAATTGCTTTTATAAATCAGTTTTACATCTTCTTTTTTCATACTATGTGGTTTTTATATATTTGTGTTTGATATTTACAAGATAAGCAAGAGTTCTTGGCATAATTAGGCATAGAATATATGACTTCATATCTCTGAAATACATTTTCATGTTTTACTGATATGTTAAGACAATAAGAAAAGGAATCTATTTTTTTTTCAAATCTGGAATCTCCCCCAAAATACTCTCAGTATCTGATATGCTGAAATAACGTAAGATTGGGGGCTATGTCCTAATATAGACCAGGCTCAGTATGATTATTTAAATAATAAGGTGTCAGGTCAGATCCAGGGAGTGAGCTGTGGGGGCTCTCAAGGGCTCCTGGGAGGTGGAGGTCAGGGTGCCTGAGTATAACTCCATTTGCCCCCACAGTGAGGACGTAGCCTATCTGACACTGGAATTGGCTTCAGAAACAGAAGTAGAGGCAGGATGTCTGTAACTGATTTGTACTAACATCACAGATTGTGTGAGGGCGTAGAGACTTGAATAGTGATGAAACTCTAAGCAGTAAAGGACAGAATGCAGCAAGAAATTCAGCTTCTCAGGTCTGACAGTATCATGGGCAATTGTATGACCCCCATTAGAGATTCTTGGGGCCAAAGGACACTGCATGGCTGGAGCTGCCCCAGTTTCAGCATAGAACAATGTATGGCTATCTTGTATCTGATAAGATTTTACAGACAGGTTTTATTTAAACTCAGGACTTAATCTAAACCTATAGTGAGTTTGTGTATATGTGTGTTTGAATGAGAGTTGATTACAGATGGTTTCATGCCACGTTATGGTCTATGAAATGGAGGCCTTTATTTGGAACATTGATCTTAATTGATTGAGTTGAGAATATGCAATTTCTGCTTTGGAAGGATACAATTCATATCATTCTATATTCTTTCTACATAGAACTCAATTATTTTAATTTTCCTTTATGTTTTAGAGAATACTATGCTTATGTTTTATAATATTACTTTAAAATTTATATGGTTTTATATTCTCTTCTTTTTTTCAATTTTATTTTATTTTTTCAGTGTTCCAAGATTCATTGTTCATGTACCACACCCAGTGCTCCGTGCAATATGTGCCCTCCTCAATACCCACCACCAGACTCACCCAACCCCCCACTCCCCTCCCCTCCAAAACCCTCAGTTTGTTGCTCAGAGTCCACAGTCTCTCATGGTTCATCTCCCCCACCGATTTTCCCCAATTCACCCTTCCTTTCTAATTAATATGTTTATGAAAGCTTGTGTTTCCAACTAGACTGCAAGCCCTTTGTTGATAGTCCTTCCTCAAGTACTTTTGTTCTCTGCAAAGGGTGTAGTGCTGTGGCAAAATGAATGGAGCCAAATAAAATCAACATGAAATCCAATTTATGATTCAAGTTCAGATTTTAAAACCAGAACTATATGCATGTGTCTTGCGTTATAATTGTGGCTAACGCATTGGCCAGTATTGTATTAATAAAGTCAAGATGTGAAAATCCAAATAATGGTTTACTCTCCCTGTAATAGAAGATAACTTGATCTCATTGTCAGTGGCCTCTCTGCCTTGATTTACTGAGGACTACTGCTGTTCTTTGAGAGCCCTGATAGTGCAGAGGGCTTTCAAAGAAATACTGATGGGGCCCAATTTCCTCGTCTTTCAAATTCCTTTTTCTGCCATCTGTCTATGTTACTTATTTCCAATGTTACTTATTTTAACTGAAGTGTCATCGAGAAAGGAGCCAAAAAAAATGAATAAAAAATGAAAATTGATTAGTACCATCATTGTTTGCTTTGCCTGGTAAAAGATTATTTTGGTAAATGCATTGAATGACCAACAGTAGAACTGCTTGCTCATTAATGAATGTGCTAATGTTATTCTCAAATTTATACAATGAACATTAATATTCTCTGAATCTTACTGGAGACCTTGAATATCTAGGTTGAGCCATGTGAAAGAGCCTTGAACTGTGACCTGCATATTCTTCATGATTTTATCAGTAAGGGAATCATTAGGAGAATGTTGTATTTTATACAGGGAATTAAGTTCCTGGGTGTTTCATGGCTCAGTTTGGAGGATATTGGTTAATCTTGTTAGTTTTTAATTATGGTTGTGAGGCAGTGGGGACCTTTAGAACTGTTGTACTAAATCTGAACTCCTATGACTTGACAGGTTTCTTGCATTGTTCATCTTAAATAGTATAGGAATATGTTCAAATGAAATATCCTTATTTTATCACTTACATTGGTCTGAAAGAAGAACGAGGGTTAATATTTCATAAGTGTTTCTTTTTGAAAGCCTTTATTTAAAACTTTATAAGCGGATGTTCATATAATATTGGCTCTCATAAATTTTCTCTTTTCCAAATTGGATTATTATCAGTAGCAGTGTTATGCTGTAAGTGGATGATAGAAGTTTGAAATTATGCATTATTTACAAGTTAAAAATCCAATTAGGACTTACTCATCTTTAATGATACAGCCCATACTTTTTTAAATTGAAATTCTACTTTATTACTTTTAGGGAATGCCAGGATTTCCTGGAAACCAAGGATTAATGGGACAAAAGGTGAGTATTAATGAAACTTGAAAGATTTGGGGCGGGATCTGTTTATTAAAAAGGCAAAGTGGTGATGTCGTCATGTAGAATACATTCTTACCACATTCACAGCAACAGTTAATTGTTCAAATATAATATAATTTCAGAAGCTATTATTTTGTCCTTATAGTTTTTGTTGTTTTATACAGATAATATTTATTTGAATTTATACACATGCTTTCTGTTTTACGTGGTTACTTTTCTAGTGCCCTTTGACCATTCTTTTGGGATAATTTTACTACTTCCTGAACTATATCTTTAGCAGTTCTTATTACAGATATCTTGGCAACAAATTTCCAGATTTTATCTAATTTTAGATATTTTATTCTTGGTTTTGAGGGATCATTTTGTAGGGTATACAGCTCAAGGTTGACGATTATCACACTGAAACACGTTGAGGACTTTCTTCTATGGTCTCCAGGATTCCCTTATTAACTATGAAACATCTGCTGTCATTCTAATTATTGTTCTTTTGTAAATGGTCTGTCCCTTTCTTTGGGATTCTTCTAAGGCATTTTATTTGTCTTTCGTGTTCTAAAACTCATTACAGTGTATCTAGATGTGTATTTCTCTTTATTCAACCTGAGGAGAATTCACTTTGTTTCCTGGCTCTGTGGAATTATTTCCATTATCTCTGAAAGACATCACTCATTATTTCCAAATTACATCTCTTCCGATCTTTGTTCCTTCCTTCTGGAATTACAGTTAGATGGATTTTATTCCTTCTCATTTTGTCCTCCATGTTTCTGAAGAGCTTCTTATTTTCATATCCTCGATTCTAACATTCTGGTTAAATTTTTTGGATACATTTCCCACTGTACTTATTCTTCCTTTACTGTGTCTACTCTGCTCTTTAAACCAGCAATTGATATAAAACAAAACAATCATACTTTTCATTTCTAAAATTTCAACTTTTTAATAACATCTTTTTATTCTTGGTAGCTTCTTGTTCCATTTACAGTCCTAATCATCTTTCATGATTCCATTCTTTAATTTGTAAAGATCTCATATATTGTTCCAAATTCTGTTTCTAACAATTCCAGTATCTGCAATTTGTTATTTCTGTTAATTCTCAGTCTTGTGGCTTGCTGCCTCTTTCTTTCTTGATGAATATGAGCTCATTGCTTCATGTTGATTGGTGTGAGTTCTGGCAGCCTAATTGGGGCATGGAGAGCTGCCTCCTGCTCGTAGCCGTGAATATCACTTCACCCCCCTATGAGAGTCCTGGGTCGTCATAGGGATTAAAGATTCCCACCCTCTTCCCATGGCTAGCCCACCATTCACTTTCCCATGCACTCTAGACACCTCCAGCCTTCTTGGCTCCTGCATCTCTACCTCTGGCAAGATTTCTGCATAGATCCAAATCCTCATAATCATAGTGTCAACCCAGAGTATATTTTATTAAAATGAGGGATCTTTGAAGACCTCTCCAACTTCTTATAAGACCAGCACTCTCAGAGGATGTTCTTGCCATGTTTTTGTTCTTGTTTAGTTAAGGATTCAAAGACTCCGTTGGGAGTACCTAGTTAGCCACAATCCAAGAAATTGAAGTATAAATGCTATTATTCTGTATCCTGTATTTTCTTAATTTATGTTTACTATCATGTTTCTTAATCTATAATAAATAAGAAAATTTTTCATGGGATTCCTGCCCCCCACCCCCAACTGTTGTCTCACCTCACCAACTCTGTGTGAACTTCCAGGTCTTCATTTGAAACAATGGTAGTATTGCTCCTGATTTTCTCATAAAAACATATGACTTAGTGATTTCACAGACCCTACATCCAAATCTTTCAGGTGTTATATTTCTGATTTTTCTATCCTATGTTGCTTCTGTTTTACAGTAGAGAATGGGAAGGCAGACTGGGCGGATTGGTAGTGAATTTTCATTCCATAATGCTTTGGTAGGAAATTCCTGGAAATGGATTGATAATTCAAAATTTTAAATTTGATCTCTGTTTGATTTTTAGGGAGAAACGGGGCTTCCAGGACCACTAGGAAAAAAAGGAGCTCCGGGGATTCCTGTATGTTAATGTCATTAATATCCGGGTGTTTGAAATACAGTTTCTATGTACCAGGAGTTCTTATTTTAGAGTTTATAAAACTTGGGGGGGGGTGATCCAACAGAGATTTTGGGGATTCACAAATCCATTTATATGAAAATGATTATGTCCATTTTTCTAGAGGATTCCACATTTCTTCCCACCCAAATAAAGATCAAGAATTCTTAATGTAGATAAACCAGAAAACAAATATTCTATCCATTCATTAAACAACTAAGTACCTTAAAAAAGTCTAAAACCTAATAAATGTTCTTTTTTCATTTTTTTTAAATTACACATTTTTACACTAATGATGGAGAATATATTCAGAAGACGTACTATAGGAAGATCCTGAATTAGTGAACAAATAATTTTGGAAGTTTTGAGAGTGGAAGGAACATATGAGTTTGGTATTAGAAATTATGAAAATCCTATTGTATGTGTGCAAGATTACATAAAAATTGCTAGAAGTGATGTTGGTTTTAACCTATGAATCAAATTGCCTATAATAACTTTTTCTTTAAGTAAAATGGATATCTTTCATGTTTAACAGTTAATGACTTTATGTCAATTAAAAACACAGATGTTTTATCCATTGCTTGGTGAAAGAGTTGGTGAATTTTGCACATAAGAGTAAATAAGAAAAACATTGTGCATTAGATATGAATTTGACTTTAGGGGACGTTTAAAAGAAGATTCTTCCCTTTAAAATGGAATATTCTATCTCCACCATCACTACCACATCATTTGTTCGTTGAAATAATAAACTTGGTTATTTACCAGGATCTAAGTTAGCTTCCAGAAAGTGAAGGTATTAGAGCTTCACTGAACTGTGAGAATATGTATATTTAATGTATCTAAATATTTAATACATGATTCAATGAACCAGTATATTTTACATTTTATAGTTGCAATAATATCCTAAATTGATAGCAAAGCGTAGTAGTGATGACATAGTATTTTAAATATGATCCTGAGATTACGTTTTCTGATGATATTAATTGCATATTTTTTGCTTATCACGTTTCCTTGACTATGTTTAAGAGAAAGCAAATGTTTTTAATGTATGTAACAGTATTTAAAAGTAGAAACTAAATTAAATTAGTTCTTTGTTGCTAGAGTAATTATTGTCATATTTTGAATTAGATGGTTAGTTACAAATATGACCATTTTATAACTTGAAGAGAGATTGTTATATTCAGAGAATTTATTAGGTTGTAACTTTCAAAATATTGTTTAAGAAAACAGAAATTGAATGTAAAGTTGACCAGGATGACATCTGTGAAGAAACCTAATTCTTAGCCATCTTGACAAAAGGAAGAAAGTAAGAATGTAGAAAAGAAAATCAAGTTTTGTTTACATTTGTCTTTTACTAGCTTTCCAGGAATTTTTGCTATTTGTAGGTTATTTGAGCAACCACGTGAGGAGGGCTTTGCTTTTTTCATTATCCTTTATTTGGAGGTCTGTGGGGAACTTTTCCTCATATTGTATTATTTTGTAGCAGATTAATTATTATGAGAATGTGTACCTTGGAAATGGATTTAATATATTTTTTTAATAATGTTTTCTAAGTTACTCTCAAAACATCCCCTTAAAAATGTAGGGTTTGATGGGACGTGATGGCTCGCCCGGTCAGCCTGGAACACCAGGATCTAAGGTAAATAAAACGAAACTAAATAAGATAGAAAACTTTGTGGAAAATGACCATTTATGTACTCAGTAAAACTTTTAACTATACTGAGTTTACTTTAAATGTGGTTTTAATTCTATGGACAGTCATTTGTAAGAATGAAATGTTAGACAAAAACTAAGCATATAAAAACAGGCTGATGTAAAGCAGGTCTGGTTTAAGCTGGAAAGTGTCCGAATCTCTTACTACTTGACCCTGTCTTCCTCTCTTGTCATCCCAGGGGCACCGAGGACTGTGTAGAGTTGTATGGGGTTTGGTGCCAAACCCCACCAATGCAGTGGATTAGTAGTTAGGATTGAGAATAACTTTTTACCAGTACCTAAGTCGTCATCTTGATATTTTTATTTGGTAGATGTATATGGAATTTTTATTGTAAAATGCCTTGTTGTGAGTTTTATTAGACATTCTTTCCTTCAGTACTGTGGGTAAGACAGTATATTATCTTTACTTTCATTTTTAAAAAATGTCAGGCAAACCTGACAAATATGTTTAGGATGTCAGGTTAGGTTATTCTCAAGATAGAACTGAAACTCTGAATACCGTGGTTTGACCATTTTCTAGGTAATGGAATCCTGTGCTAAGAAAACTTTTTTTTTGTTTGTTTGTTTGGTTTATTAGAGGCTCAAATCAAGTATGTTCTGGCCAGAATCAAACTATTCTCAACTACTTAATGAGTAGAATGTAGGACAACCTTCCAAAAGGAAATGATGGAATTGCTATTTGAAATAATTAAACCTTTAACTAGACATTTTCCCATGGGAATAGACCTCGGCATACAAAATGAGTAGATGAGTAGATGACCTAGTCTATTCTACTTTTATTTTCAAAACCACTTAGAGAAAGAAATAGGATAAAACATCATGGGAGGGACGCCTGGGTGGCACAGTTGGTTAAGCGGCTGCCTTCGGCTCAGGTCATGATCCCAGGGTCCTGGGATCGAGTCCCACATCGGGCTTGCTCCTTGCTCGGCAGGGAGCCTGCTTCTCCCTCTGCCTCTGCCTGTTTGTGCTCTCTCTCTCTCTGACAAATAAATAAAATCTTTAAAAAAAAAATCATGGGAGCCCAGTGATCAGGGAAAAGTAGTTGGTCTTTCACCAGTGGTGGACCCTTGTGAATCGTTGGAGTATTATGTGTCCTAGCAGTAGTAAGTGTGTACTGAATTGGTATAAAACCCTTACCAAGTCGAGATTCTGCATAATTTCTCAGGCATTTTCCTTTTTTTTTTTTTTTTTTTGGTAAAGATTTATTTATTTGAGATAGAATGAGAGAGAACATGAGCTGGGGGAAGTGGCAGAGGGGGAGGTAGGCTCTCCATTGGGCAAGGGAGCCTGATGCGGGGCTTGATCCCGGGACCCTGAGATCATGACCTGAGCTGAAGGAAGATGCTTAACCAACCGAGCCACCCAGGCGCCCCTCAGAGTCATTTTGTAAGAGATACAGAGTAGTTATATACTCTTAAGTAACTGGGGTACAGTGGACTCCCCCTTGGTGTTCTGGATGTTCTAATTCTTAAGAATTCAGCCTAAGATTTCCTCAGCTTGTTTTTATCAGCTGCTTCACATTGTTAGCTCTCACTGAGCTGGAGGTCAGTTAAATCTGCTGGAATTTCCATAAAAGGTTTTAGAACAATACCTTATGGCATCCACCACTTGAGTAGATTCTGCTAATATGGCTGGGAAAGCAGGTGGCTGTTTCCAGGATCAGTTTGTTTATTTTTACATGAATTACTGTAAAGTTTGTTTTCTTTCATCTTGTACTTGCGCAATTAAGATTCAGTGTTAAAATTTTACCTCTTGAATGTAATCTTTTCAGTGAGACACTTCAACTCTTTCTCATGTAGCATATTAGCTCAGGTGTTTTACACATGGCCAGATAGTAAATATTTTAGTCTTTGAGGGCCATGTAGCTTCTGTTGTAACTCCTCAGCTCTGCTAATGTATTGCAAAAACAGGTGGACTAACTGTGTGGGATATGCCCACACATCATTGTGTGGGCAAAACTTGATTTACAAAACTATGCATTGGCCTGGATTTAGCCCTGGACCATAGTTTACTTAGCTCTATGTTAGTTTCTCTCTGCCTGTTTTGTCAGCTGATAAGTCTGTGAACTATGCTTCCAGTATCAATTGGTATGAATTTTAGGGCGGGACAAAAAAAAGCTGTATTAAACAGGGCAAGGGTGAGGCCAAAACTCTGTGGTAGATCTTTAGAAAATGTCTAACTTGGTTTATCTTTTTTTTTTTAAAAAAGCCATTAAACCATACTAGATTCCAGTTTTAAACATTATTATCTAAATGACATTGTGATATGTTAACATAATCAAGTCCTGTAACTTACAGCAAGTCTCGTCACCTCTGTGAATTTCTGCTTAGTCACTTACAAAACTAAAAATTTTAAGGAACCATTGTTCTATGGCTTAATAATGCTGTTATGTGCTGAATGCTTTAATTAACTCCAAGTATTGTATTCATATGTTTCTCAACATGAGCAACCTAGAAAACTTCTCAAAAGCTGAAAATGAAGTTGGTTACCTGTACTTATTAGTACACCCAGTTTGGCCCTTGCTTTTGTCTGACTTTGACTAGATTGGGATTTTAGGTATCAAAGTATATTTGAAAACCACTATCTTTTTTATTTTATTTATTTTTAGTTATGTTATTAACGTGTAACATATTATTTGCTTCAGGGGTACAGGTCTGTGAATCATCAGTCTTACACAATTCACAGGACTCCCCATAGCACATACCCTCCCCAATGTCCATCACCCAGCCACCATATCCCTAGCCCCCCACCCTCCAGCAACCTTCAGTTTGTTTCCTGAGATCAAGAGTCTCTTATGGTTTGTCTCCTCTTCTGGTTCTGTCTTGTTTCATTTTTCCCTCCCTTCCCCTATGATCATCTGTCTTGTTTCTCAAATTCCTCATATCAGTGAAATCATATCATAATTGTCTTTCTCTGATTGACTTATTTCACTTAGCATCATACCCTCTAGTTCTGAAAACTAGCACTATCTTTGACAGTCTCTCCTTATTAGCTAGCAGACGTGTTCTCTCTCTATATGCCCAACCCTTTATATACTTTTATATTCTTTGCCCTATCAAGTTGGTCTTGGCCTCCAAGCTTTTGTTAGAAAGAACTGCACTGGAATTCTGAAAAAGAGCACAAAGTAAACATTTTCTGATTTGTATTTTTTCTTAAAAGCCACTGTACATTCGAAGCTAATTTTCTTTCCTTGCATGCTGAAGGTGAGTCATCCTGAGAAAATGAAACAGGGCAAAGATGAAGATTCTCAGTGTATAGGATGTTGTTACAATACATGGCTCTGGCCTATGGAGCATGCAGACCCAGCTAATTAGCACTGGTTCCTGAGGTTTCGAATCTCATCCCTTACTTGTAGCTGCTAGCTTTAAAACCTGCTTTCCGAAAGCTTTATAAATATGGGGACTCATTCTTTCTTAATAAGTAAGCATAACATACAGAGTCTATGTTTCAAACAGTTGGAGAGTTGAAAATGTAAAAATTATTATAACTGTATTCCCTTAAGTGTCTATATCAGATATATTGTGGCTACATTTTTTAAAAAATTTAAATGGTTTGATGCATTGACAGGGAAATAAAGGTGAACCTGGACTTCAAGGGATGCCTGGGGCTTCTGGACTAAAGGTAATTATCATTCGAGGCATTCAGAAATATATTCAAAGAATTATAAGTCCCCTTCATTATTTGATGAGATTACTGTTTTATATCCCTTAAGAAAAGTTACATGAAATAAGGATTATCTATATAACAGGTATAACAACATGTAAGAAAATAGCCGATGCAAGGTTTCATTTGTTTTTTGGACACTTTATCATAGTTTGGGTAACAGACATAAAACACCCTTTGGCTTGATTTTTCTAGAAATGGTAGAAGCCACATGCTAATATGAACCCCCTCTTTGGTCCAGAGAATATCACTGTCTTCTATAACTGAAGGAAAGTGTGTGTGGCTCCCACAAGTAGTGCTATGCCTCTGTTTGCTGATTGATGGGACTTTAGCATGGGGTCTCACAGCCCTTCTTATCAGTTTCCTCCAAACCAAATGGTTGATGTTTATTTCAATAGGATTTTCAATTCTCTTCAAGCCTTTGACAACCTACAGTAATATTCGGTAGCTCAGGAATGGGCGTAGTAAGTAAAGAGGACAAAACTGTTTCTACAAAAGAGAGTAGGCTTTAGTTAATGTGATAGAGTCTGGGACTAATGGTAAAACTCAAACCAAAAAACCATGAAGCAAGTTCAGGATTCCATCCCATATCACTATAACTTTGAGAAATTTCCTTATGTAAGACTTTTAGGAAATCTTTATTTCATTAAGGAAATAATCCCTATGGGATGATGGAGAGTGGAGGAATTAAGTTGTAGAATATTACCTGAACTGGAAATAGCTCAAGAATTTACATCTAAGAAAACAATATTCCATTTGTATAAAGAAAAAAAAACCATAAATGTGTATACTATTTGGCTACAAAGATGTTCACCCCAATATTGTTGATAAAATAAAAATTGTGAAAACTAATGTTTAACAATTGGCATTTTATTAAAACAAATATAGTAAGTCAATACAGTTAAGTACTATTCTGTAATTTAAAATTACATTTTAAAAACAAAATGGCATATGAAGAACGTCGTAGTATTAATATATTTTGTGGTAAAAGACATTCTAAAATAATGCATGCATATTGAGTAAATCTTAGTAACTGAATTCTTTATTGTGTGCTTGTGAGAGGTAGAGAGAAAATCTATAGCAGAGTAAAAACAGTAAGTAAGGAGATTTTCAGTGATTTTAGTTCTATTTACTCACCAGTTTTGTAACAATAAAATAGGTTCTTTAAAATAGCAATATGAGAATAAGCAGTTTCAAGGAGGAAGAGAAAGTTAGTAAAGAAAAGATACCTATGTTTATTATTGTCGCTACTTTATTATCTACTTCATTGTTCAAGCTATAAAATAAAAATGACAAATATTTATAAAATTTTGAAACATGCTATTAGAGTAGTTTAACTAGCAAAGATAGAAATATAAGAAGTTTTATCAGGACTTTGGTAAACTTTTCATTCTTTACTATGTCTGAAGTAATAATTCTAAATGTCAACTAATGTTGAAACCATGGATATAAATTGGAGATACATGTAGAGATAAAAACAGTGGTGTTTTTCATAAGCAATAGGTCTACAATTATTTATTTCTATGTTACCTAGGGAGAACAAGGAGCAGTAGGTCCCCCAGGAGAACCAGGATACCTGGGTTTACCTGGAATTCAAGGAAAAAAGGTATGCATTGTTTAGGAGATATAATCAACTTTTAATCAGCTTTTAGCATGTAAGGCTTCCTTTCGTGAAAATATAGGACTGCTTATACTTTTAACGATAAACTTTTATATTTGGTTTGTATATGATCTGATCCACCCCATGTCCATAGCTGTGGTATCTTTCGTGTCCCTACATGGGTGTGGTCTCCTAGATGAAGGTCTTGGATGAGGCATGCAGCTCAGAAAATGTAAACATATTCTTAAGTAAAATCCTATAAATTCAGATTGTTTTGCAGTCAATCCGTGTGAGTCAAGAATTTTATAGGAAAAGTCTTCCATGTCAGGCACTCTTACCAAAATGTGAATATAGCTCTTACCAAAACTGGGCAAAAGTCCAAAAAGGTAAATATTACACCCAGAATGTTTGACCATGAAGTTCCTATTTATGAAAGATGATATTACATAGAATTTCATTTAAAATGAATCTTGGAACACTGAAAATATAAAATAAAATTTAAAATGGTAAAAAAAAATGAATTTGAGGAGTTTAAAATAGAAATCACACATACTGATAGAAAATGTTTTGGTGAGAGAAGAGAGCAACTCTTTAGATTCATATTCTCTCTCTCTTTCTCCTCAAGTAAAGGAACCCTGAACCTGTATCTATATAAATATTATTTTGGGGGGGTTTTAAGTCACAACTGACTGCCTGTTTGTCAAAGAAGCCAATGCCACTGCAAATATATACATTTCAGGCTAAAAGTAAATATACTGGCTTTTATTCTGGAAAGGATAGAGACTTACGTCTTCATCTTCATATCCCTTGCTATTTTAGTTTTTTCTACCATTTCATCTTTCTATTTCTCATGTATTATATACTTGTTCCCTAGGTTATTAAAACCGGTATGATCCTTGACCTTTTTGTTCCACTGAGCAGCTGGTGACCCTTGCGGAGACAGGAATGACCCTCATAGCCGCAATGAAGTATTAGAAACTTAGTGCATATTAAGTAAACCTGTGAATATGTGTTTGGATTTGGAGAAATTTCTTGTTCAAAAGTTGCCGTTTAAAAGATCACCTATATATTGTTTGCTGTAAACACAAAACTCTCTCTGTGTTTGGAGAGTGTGGTAAGGTAGAAAAGAAATTTGGAAACAGTGTCCAAGTTCATCTTAGGGCAAGTGCTTATCTTTCTTGATTTGCAGATTCATTATAGTCATTCATATTCATATTCATGTCCTTGTAAGAACTAGGACATTGAACTAGTTGGCCTTGAATGTCTCCTCTAGCTGAAAAATCCTAGGAATGTTTTTATTTTGGAATATGAATTTTCCCCCCAAAATTCATTTTTGAAGCATGTTTTCTAAAATACCATTTCAACATTATGTTCTACTTCACTGCGTCCTATAAATGCATGGCTACTACTGGCTCAATGGGAGATTTTCAGTTTGATTTCATAAAACTACAGTTGTCAAAATGAGTTTTCTCATGTTTGTTTGTTTAACCTCAGATGGTGATTGATACAGAAAAGTTGTCTTATTCCCTGGTAAAACAGAAATTGTAGTCAATTTTCCTTTCAAATGTAAGAGCACAAGACAGAGTTCATTTAGAACATCATTTTGACATAATACAATTTTACTCTTGTCTCAAATACTGTTTTGGAATCAGCTTCTGCTTACAAAGGACTTGTGGAATTTGTGTTAGACCAAATGTTTTTTTTTTTTCCCGTGGAAAATGTTTATTTGAAAGGATACAGAAGATCCTAGGTTATGATAGATATTAAACTGCCTTTTTGCAGGGGGACAAAGGAAGTCAAGGTGAAAGAGGCATTCAGGTATGTTGCTGGCTTTTTATTTTTGTTTGGCAATAAAATCAGGGCTTTGCTCTTTTTAGTTATGTGGCTTTTCCAGCTCCTTTCTGTTTTGCCATCAGTCTCTAATTGATAAGTCCCAGCTTTCTTCTTGTCTTCTAAACTTTTTAGTCAACGTCAAATTTCATTTTAAGATTCTTCTCCACTTCAGTGTTATAGAAAACTTGGGAACCAAATGGTTCAACAAAGCAGATACAGATTTTATTACATACTTCTAATATCTTTATATATTTATGGAAAGTATGTATGTTTCCAGAAATGATTTGAAATGGCTTATGGGACAAATAAATTTGATAAGAAACCATTAACACCAAATATAAGACATGTTCAAGCTAACAGGTGGAAGGAGAATTATACCAAAAAATTAAATCAGGCTGAGGACATCTAATGATTTAGAAGGATGTTTCATTTGGGTGTCTTAGCAACAAAGGTGAAGAGCTCTAGAATTTCTGGAGGCATAAAAGGAAATTACAAATTGAAGTAAGAGTCGAGTTAGAATCTACTAAGGTTAGAGTCTCAACAATTGTTTTTCAACTCTTGATTCCGTTTGTTTTACTGAAGATATTCAAGTATTATTATGATTCTTTAAGGTAATTTTGAAATAAGGAGTGAGGTGAATTTTAAGGGAGTGTCTGTGAGCTCTAGACTCACATATTCTAATTTCCTTCTTGATGCCGAGTTTGGATGTCTCATGTGAACGTCAGTATGTCCAAAACAGAACTTGTCACCTTTCCCCATAAACCATCTCCTACTCTGTTCTTTGTCATGGTAACTGGTTACCATGTTACCATGGTTACCATAACAGCACTATGTAATGACCTGAGGGAAAAAGTCTTGAAATTTATCTTAAAACTCATTCTCTTCTCTCTTCACCTGCAGTTTCACATCTAAGTCTGTCTGGAACTTGGCCCCTTCTTCCTGTCCACACTGTCCTGATCATTTCTTGTCGTGGGTCTCAGATTACTGCAATGTCCTCCTCACTGGGCCCCTTGAGTGCACTCTCCTCTCTTCCTCCCATGCTCCTACCAGCATGTAATAACTAAGCTACACATCCGTTCAGGAATCCTTCCGTGGTGTCCCACATGTTTCAAGATAAAGTCTGTCCCAGAAAATTGCTTCCTAGTTTGACTAACTCTTTTTGGTCATTAAAGGTTGAGTCATTTTCCCTGCCCCGTAGGATGCCCCTTCTGTCAGATACCCCTTCCTATTCTGGTAGTATCCAGCCCAGTTGTTTAAGTATGCATTTTCATCATTCTTGATTTAATGGCTTATCTTTCCCACCACACAGTAAGCAACTTGAAGGTAGCAGTATCTTTGTTTCAGTGTCTCTGTGCAAATAGGTGTCATTCAATAAATATTGGGAATTCACTTAAGTAAATAAATGAATAAATCACGATGCAAGAGTGATTTAAAATTTAAGTCACTAGATCATTCATTGATTATTTTATCTAGGTATTTGTTTTCCTAGAAATTGCTAATTATCTGGTCCAACATAGGGATGAAGTAGTGCTTTAGGAGTTAGGACCAGGCATTATATATGATGGATATCCAAAAGTATTTATTCAATGGACAAATATGTTTATATCTTTATCGTTTTTCCTCTCTTCTTATTTGTCCTGATTTAAATGTCTTCATGTAAAATGTTTTTATGGTACTTTTCTGTTGGAAGTATAGTTGACATATAATGGTATATGGTTGACCCTTGTACAATGTTGGTTTGAACTCCCCAGTTCCACCTATATGCATTTTTTTTCAATAAATAATATAGTACAGTATCATAAATGTATTTCTCTTCCTTATGGTTTTCTTAACATTTACTTTTCTCTAACTTAATTATAAGAATATAGAGTATA
Source organism: Potos flavus (assembly GCA_028534135.1). Lineage (NCBI taxonomy): Eukaryota > Metazoa > Chordata > Mammalia > Carnivora > Procyonidae > Potos > Potos flavus. Next base: position 86,045,600 of record CM052886.1, read on the forward strand.
TTACATATAACATACAAAATATGGGTTAATTGATAGTTTATATTATTAGTAAGGCTTCTAGTCAATCATGATCTATTAGTAGTTAAATCTGGGGGAAGTCAAAAGTTATATACCGATTTATGACTTGGAGGGAGGTTGGTGCCCTCAACGTCCATGTTGTTCAAGAGTCAACTATATTGCAGGTGTCCAAATTTATTGCGCAAAATTTATTCAAATTCCTCATACACTGTGAAATGATCACCACAATAAGTCTAGTTACCATGTATCACCATACATAGTTAGAAATTTTTTTTTGTGAGAACTTTTAAGAATCACTCTCTTAGCAACTTCAAATACACAGTATTACCATACTACTACTGTAGTAACCATTGCTATACACTCATCCCCGGGACTTCTTTATTTTATAACAGGAAGTTTATATCTTTTGACCTCCTTCACCTATTTCACCCACCCCCTCCTTTCTGGCAACCATTATTCTGTTCTATCTATGAGCTTAAGGTTTTTGGTTTGGTATGTTTGTTTTATTTTGTTAGACTCCACATATAAGTGAAATCATACAATATTTGTCTTTCTCTGACTTATTTCACTTAGCATCATGCCCTCAAGTTCCATCCATGTTGTCTGTCACAAATGACAAGAATCCGTTTTTCAAAATGTATGAGTAGTCGTCCACTTTGCAGTGTATTTTTATTTTTTAAAAATTCCTTTAAAAATGTCTTCTTGTCTTTGCATGTGTATAGTCAGCCCTGAACATGGTTATGTCATTGAAATTAATATGTCCACAGCCATTGGATTTTTAAATTATTTTCATGTTGTTAATGTGAGGGTCGACTCTTTTTTTTTTTCTTCCTCTGAGAGACTAACTTCTTTCTTACATCATTTTATATATTTGCATCACTGCTTTGGTGACATTTCTTCTTCGCCACAGGTTAATACATAGTTTGTGTCTTATATGTGATTGTATTATATGTGTGCAAGCTAATCAGTAATTTTTATTAAATTTTAAAGGGCCAAAAGGGAGAAAATGGAAGACAAGGGATCCCAGGGCAACAGGTATTTTTGTTTTCTCTGATGGTCAATGAAGTAATGAGTCACATAACTGGATGGTGTTGCGAGAGGATTACCTGCAAATGGAAAAGAGTGGGAAGAAGGGCAGATATAGTACTCATTCTAATCACATGAGGAAGAAAATGTCAGGTGGTGGTGATGATAATGGTTTGCTTTAATCTTTTGTCTTATGTTTTCATTTTTCTATACTGATTGGTGACTGTGAAACTTGCTTTCCCATGCTTTTTTCTGGTCAAGTGAATGGCTAACGGTAGGCAATTCCACCTATATCTTGGAATAGTTCTTGACCAAAGGCAGCCATACAGTGGCAGTTATCTCCTTATCTATTGTTCAGTCTTGATTTTTTTCTTGAAATGTGAGTAGTTGAAGCCTATTAGGAGTGGAGAGATGTACTTGTTTTCCCTCTTATGTGTTCAGAGATAGAATTTACTACACTAGAGATTAATTAAATACTATCTTGAGGGACTGTGTTATGGAATAGATTCATAGTAAAGTTGTTTTTCTTCTTCTCTGACTAAACTCTTCTCATTAAGTAGTGTTCTGGTGAGATTGCCATATGGCCTGCAAGTTCTGTCAGAGCTGAATTGGACCAAAAGAGGCATACAAGTGATTTGTACTTAATGTAGCTTGTGTGCTGCTGCATTGCCAGTAGTGAAGCTCAGATCCAACTTGGTCCACCCTTAGAAGGGCAGACTGTACAGGGAGCCCCTTGGTGGGGAGACCTCTTTCGAATGTGGCATTCAAGAGAGATTCAGTAATTACACTGGTTCCGGAGAGAGGGGGATAAAACTGTGAGTGATGTCTTTGAGGACAGGGGTCTCTGTGTCCCTCATCTAGAGAAATCTGTGAGACCATGGGGGTGAGGTCTGAAAGCATATGGTCACAAGGTTGCTTATAATAGAGGATGGAAGGTAAGTTCTGGTATTAAGAAGAGTTGAGAATTTAGAAGCTAACACCAAGAGCAAAAGTAACTAAGAGGAGAAATGGTTTGTTTAGTAAATTGTTTCTTTTAATTGTAGTGCTCCTCCACTTGACTCTAATCCTCTCGATGACACAACCAGCTCTCTCCCCATTCTCCTCACTGGCAACACAGACTGACCCCCTTGGTTTCCCTAAGTTAATCACACAATATGTATAAACAGCTGTTCTCGTAGGAGGACCTTCACCTCTTCATTCAACCTCTGCAACCTCAGCCTTTCCCCCCAAATTCTTACAATAACTGTCTGAAAAGAAGGCTATTTCCTGTGGAGTCTGAGCTCACAACTTTGCTAGGTCACTGGCTTCCAGATGACACTCTCTCCACAGTTCCCTTAACATGTTTCCCCCCCCCCCCCATACTTCTCAAGGAAAATAACGATCAGCTCCCTGGGCAGGGTTTGAGTTCCCTAGAAAGCCTCTGCCCTAGATTTTTTGGACGCTGCATTTCTCAACGCCAGGAACTCTGAGTCCTTAGAGAGTACCTGGGGGTCAGAGCAACTATTGCTTTTCAGCAGCCGAATAGTTGTCCCAAGCTCTTTAAATAAACAGTCCCAGTTTACCTGTCATCCTACCAAGTGCTGCAAGTGTGTGATTTCTTGGCCTTCGTGTTGTGTTTCGCTCATGAAATCATCCTAGTGGATTCTCAGATGACAGCTGGTTTCAGTTTCAGCTCTAATTCAGTTCTAGTCCTGAGGACTTAACTCTTTAGTCTTTCCTCTCACATGAGCTCCAGTTGTAGGGTTACGTCTGGTAGGGAACATCCCTGCGTTTCTTCAGAAGCCTCAATATTTAAAGAATAGTTTTATAGTGTTTTACTCGCTAATATATTTTTATATGAAAACTCAGTGTTTTTATGCTCTCATTTTAATTTCAGAATCTTCCTTTCTCTGTACTGTACACGGATTTTATCTAACTTGTCTTCCCTTTTGTCTAATCTGGGTATCCATGCCCAAGGAACCTAGAGATGATGCCAAATAAATATTCAAACTCAAAATTCATGGTGTGAAATGTCGTATGCTAAATTTGTATTGAATTGTGGAATACCAATTGCTAATTATAAAGCTGAATCATGAAATCCTGCCTGTGAGTGTGCAAGCTTTGCCCTGGTCCCTAAACTGGTACTAAGTGAGTGCAGAGCCTGAGTGTACAAGGAATTTCAAAAATGGGAAATTTTAATGCCTTTCCTGGAAGTTCTTATCATCTGTAATTTGTCATTGCAATAAATACATGAGAGATGAGTGGAAAATAATTTAATAGAGCCATCCAGATGCATTCAGTGATTGTAACAGTGAGTGGATTTCCTGTGTGGCCTCCCTAGTGTGTGTATCACTTGGGAAGAATACTAGTTATACCTCACACTGCTTTTGTAATCTCTGAATTACCAGTCATGAATGGTTTAGGTACAGGACAGATGGGTATTTTCTTCCCTATTAATCACTTTGAATGGCATCATTGCTTTAACTCATCTTTTATAAGTAGTACTCAATTGAAATTTAATTTTAAAGACATAAACTTGGGGAAATAGAGTATTTAATCACCCCAGTAAAAGGCTAAATATGTCATACCTGATTTTAGTTTAATTTCCATTAAAATAGTAGTGTATTTAAAATTCAGAATAGAATTTAAGTAGAATTCAGCTAGAATCCCATTCTAATCTACATATTTAGCTGTATATAAAAATATTCATATCTAAGAATGAAACAGTTACATAAATTCACATTTTTCTATTATCCAGTTCTCCTATTGCCTAATCATTAGTCTCCTTTAAAATGGCAAAAAAACGTATCAAGTATAATTCTTTCACTGATTCTATCAGTACTTTTCAAATAAAAACTAAAGTTTGATTAAATATGTAGCAAAAGATGCATGCCACATTTCTAGTACTGCAACTTGCACAGTTATTATAGTTTTTTCTCCTATTAATTTTCAAAGGGAATTCAAGGCCATCATGGTGCAAAAGGAGAGGTATGTTTCTTCATGTCTTATACTCTCTTTTCAGTCCTTATTGCTTGAATTTTCGATGCTATATAAATCTAGCCTTTAACATCACAAACAGAAAATGCCTTTCATGTTCTGCAGTTCTTAGTGATTTTCATAATATGTGGATTCATTGAATTAGTTATGAAATGTTACATATTTGTGAATGTTAATAGTTCTTCTTCTGGATTAAGAGCTAAATTGTTTTCTGCCTATATTTCAACAAAGAACGTGGTGTTTCCGTATTTGTCTCTCTAGAATGTAAACTCTTTGAAAGCAGGACTGTGTCATGTTTGCTGTTTCCCTGGCACTAAACGTATTGCTTACACAGTACGCTCAATGAAGAGAGGATATTTGTGGAGTTGGGTGGATGGGTGGAGGGATGGATAAATAACAGTTGAATATGATATGAAGTTTCCCTTCTGCTGTTCCCTATATAATGTACATCATATATACATATGTATATAGTCCTATGCATATCTGTAAGGAAGTCTTTGATGCAATTATACCTTCTGAAATATTTAAATAGAACTTTTAAGGATTTCTTCTGATTTTAGAGAGGTGAAAAGGGAGAGCCTGGTGTCAGAGGTGCCACTGGACCAAAAGGAGAGTCTGGGGTGGACGGCCTAATGGGGCCCGTGGGTCCCCAGGGGCAGCGTGGGGAAGCAGGTCCTCAGGGACCTCCAGGATTGGATGGGAAGCCCGTACGTATTCTGCTTCTTCCATAGTTCTTGTGTTTTCATTGCTTTTTACTTGGTATGTACATGTTATAACCCCTAATAATTTGATGCAGGGGAGAGAATTTTCAGAACAGTATATTCGACAAGTTTGCACCGATGTTTTAAGAGGTAAGTCTCAAACAGATTTTAATAGCTTTAAAATTACTAAAGTGATACAGATTCTTGGTAGAAATTATAAAAGACATAAGTAAAATAAGAAAATAAAGGACATTTATAAATCCCTGTTTTTTTCTAGATGAGTATATTTATGAAGATGAAAATTATATGTACTCTTTTGTAATCTTTTTAATAAAGCAGTTTATCATTATTTCACCATGAGTTACATTTTCTTTTCTGACTTAATTCTGAAAATTAAATTCATAAATATGGATGTTTATAATTTACCAGCTTTTTTGGGGGGATTTGCTTTCACTTTCCCTCCCATTTTAAGCAATTGCTATAATAAAATGATGGCACAGACCAATTAGTATCTGCAGAGTTAAATTCTTAGAAGTGAAATTATTGGTCAACAGATTGGCATCTGTAAATTATAAAAAATGAGTAGAGATGTTACTAATCCCCATTTGCCATTTAAACATAAGGGGTGGGACTTCTTTGTTTTTAAGCTCAGCTACCAGTCTTACTTCAGAGTGGAAGAATTCAAAGTTGTGATCATTGCCAGTCCCAACACGGTTCCCCTGGTATTCCGGGGCCGCCTGGTCCCATAGGCCCGGAAGGTCCTCGAGGATTTCCTGGTTTGCCAGGAAGAGATGGTGTTCCTGGGTTAGTGGGTGCTCCTGGACGTCCCGGTGCCAGAGGATTAAAAGGTACTTAACTTTATGAGCATAAACAACCAAACAATAAAAAAGGGTATGTTTTGTATTCATCCTCTAAATTGATTTAATGGGCAAGGGTTCATGTTTGTTTTTAGGATGACAAAAAGATCTTTTATACCTGTCTTTTTTTTTTTTTTAAGATTTCATTTATTTATTTGACAGAGAGAGAGATCACAAGCAGGCAGAGAGGCAGGCAGAGAGGGGGAAGCAGGCTCCCTGCTGAGCAGAGAGCCTGATGCGGGGCTCAATCCCAGGACCCTGAGATCATGACACGAGCCGAAGGCAGAGGCTTAACCCACTGAGCCACCCAGGTGCCCCTATACCTAAGGCTTTAAATAATTTGTCAACTAGTTAAAAAGCAAGTTTTCTATTATCTTAAAGTAATATTCTAAACTAAAGCAAGGTTGAAGTCTGAAGCTTGTGAAATGACAAATTAGAAAACGTTGATAATGCACTTAGAGATTTGGACTGAGTTTTTAATAAGAAGGTCTTTAAATAGAAGGTCACAGACACTATTTCCTTTGTTTTGACATCAGTACAAAAAAAAAAGGTTTTTTCTCTTAGAGGAAAAATTATGTTTTGCACCCAAACTTCCTAATGGCTCACAACTTACTTCTCTGTCTTTGAATGTTTATATGGAAATGTCACTTGATAATACTTGCCTTTTTACTTACTATTATATGAACAATTTAGATGTTAAATCACAGCGATAAATAAACAACTATGATTAACAGAAAGGGCTAATAATACCAAACCATTTTCCTTTTCAATATTTAATCCTTGTTACATCTCTCTAGATCAGTGATAATTTTAGAAATTTTTGCTTCAAAAATTCTGTTTCCCATGGAATAATAAGGCAAACTATTTTAAAAGATATATTTTTCTTTCAATGTGTGTATTAACAGCTTTGAAAGAAACAATCTAGGAGGAAGTGATTTTATAGGACAAGTAAGCGTACTCTCACCTTTGACACTCTGCAGGTCTACCAGGAAGAAATGGGGCAAAGGGGAATCAAGGGTTTGGGTACCCCGGAGAACAAGGTCCTCCTGGTCCCCCAGGTAAGACTTGCTATATGCTCATAAATGTTGCTGCACATTTGGCTTTAAGAAAATCATCACCAACCTATGTCAAAAAATTGGAAATCAAGACATTTGTTTACTTTTTTAAATGATTCACATTCAACACATTGAGCTCTGTCTAACTCCTAGACTTTTCTTCCTCTGTCATATTCATGACTCAGCATTTTCTCTTATCATTTGGCAAGCCTTAGAAGACTACCCTGTAGAATAGTTTTTGAATGGTGTTAGTCATCCATGTTTATCGGGTGTATATCGCTGTTTGGTCTTTATGATTCTCAGGAAAGCAAAGTTACTGAAATGGTGGACTCTTAAGTCACCCTCTGCTAGCTGTGTTATTTAACTTTGTTGGGCCTCCATTTCCTCATTTGTGAAATGGTGATGAGATGGTACGTGCATCATGACATTGGGAAATGATCTGAGTTAATACGTGTAGTGCGTTTGGAATAGTGCATAACAATCATGTTTTCAATAAACGTGTTACTATTATTTTTAAAGATTTTATTTATTTGAAAAAGAGAGAGAGAGAGAGCAGACTCCCTGCTGAGCAAGGAGCCTGATGCTGGGCTCGATCGCAGGAGCGTGAGATCATGACCTGAGCCAAAGTCAGACACTCAACTGACTGAGCCACCCAGGTGCCCCCTATTATCTGTCTAGATGTTATTACCTCAAGAAGCTTTTGGGTGAATCAAAGGATTCAACAGTTTTCACGTAAAATACTTGGAACAATATCTACAGTTGTAGTTAAGTGCTAAATAAATGCTTCTTGGTAATAGCAGCAGGAATAATTAGTAATAGAAAGTGCCCCAGACCACTCTGCTCCATTTCAAAAGCAGAATATTTTGTTCTTTTGAGTCATCAACTTTTTAAAAGGCCGAATTCCTAAGTTAACTCTCCTTTCTTTGAGCATGCTAATTGAACTAATTTGGCAGTGGTTCACAAATGAGTGCTGTAACACCTTTGTGTGTCTGTTGATCACAGTTACTGCATGGTAATGACAGTGTACTTAAATGTGGAAACTTAGAAATGTGTCTAATGAAAACAATCATTTAACTGCAAATATGGCACAAAAGTGACATCTGTAAAGTTTTAGCTTACTGATCTATTCACTTGCTAATTTATAATAATATTGGCCGAAGATATGCTGGAAAGAAGAAATAAGTTTGGGCAACCCACCAATTAAAATATTAGAATGTTAGCTCTGTGTCTCAATCAGCAGCATGACTGCTATATTAATTTAGCTTAGCCCAGTTTTACAAAAATTGCTGATTATTTTTGGATAGTTCTTTTCCACATGGAAGGTATATAGGATTAGCAAGAGAGTCCTTCTTTTCACATTTGTGCAAATATGTAAAACTTAAAAAAATTTTTTTTCAGCTTAAGTTTCTTTACAGAATCAGCTCTATCATCATCAAAAACCAAACTCCTCTGTTCATATATATTGCTCATGTCCCACCTTAGGTCCAGAGGGCCCTCCTGGAATAAGCAAAGAAGGTCCTCCAGGAGACCCAGGTCTCCCAGGCAAAGATGGAGATCATGGAAAACCCGGAATCCAAGGGCAACCAGGACCCCCTGGCATCTGTGATCCATCGCTATGTTTTAGTGTAATTGTTGGAAGAGATCCATTTAGAAAAGGACCAAACTATTAGTGTCTGATGCCTCATTCAGCAACCTAGGCATGGTGCTTTTCTCTTATGGTCTTTTGCATCTCAGGAAGATAACAACAGTAATCCCTTGAAAAGAAACTAAAGTACCTCGGTGTTTTTATTATTATTTTTTTCTTAAGGACAAATATATAAAGGTCACATATACTGATTTTAAAGGCTCCGCAGTAATTCAGAGCCTTTAGATTAGTAGCATTAACTAAATGTCAAGGGTTTCTTGTAAGTCCATTCATTTTAATCAAAGTTGAATATAAGAAAACCACCATTGTCTGTTAGCCAGTCAATTTCAGTCACTGTGAAATATTTCACATTCAGCTTCCATGCAGCAGAGCATTTGAGTTCAATTCATGTCTGTGTGAATTTCGTGTTTCATATCTCCTAGCTTATGCTTGTGCATTAGCCAAAACATATGTCTGGTGTCGCTGGAAAGAACATCAGGCTGATACTCAGCTAGGACAGACCATGTTGCCAACCAGTCATGTACTCCAGTGTCTGTGCTTACTGGGGAGGGACAGTGGACTGACTGGTGGGCGTTCAGGATTTTGAAAATCGCCTCTGAGTGAGGCGAATGTGTTTCTTAAGTACATTTGCAAATCCCCGAATTATGCTAAGAAAGAGTATTGATTACATTGGGCATGGTCAAAATTGTGTCATGTTAAAAACGTGTTAGAAAAAAGTTTCATTGTACCTGGTCAGTATGTTCCAAGGAAATGCAGGTTCCAGAATTCTAAAAAGACTTCATTCTTCACATTTGCTTAGTAATTGGAATGTTTGTTGTATGCCTTCGTTTTCCATTTCACTTATTATATGTGTATGTTCCTATATGTTAACTTTCATTTGTAGCAAAGCTGATGGAAATAAATGCTCTAGTGGCAAGGGAAGGTAACGCCACAGCTCCTAGTATGTCTTGATATTTTTGGCAGACTTTAAAATATTATGAACAGTGTGTACTGTACTTACTGCTTTTGTAAGGAACGTATTTGAGATATTTCATCCTAATCATGCTCTAAATTTTGTTACATGCTTGTTATTCAAAGTACAATAAAGTTTTGTACAGGCCTGTCTGCAGTGGTTTCTTTTTGCTACATAATTTTAACTGAGAGTTGAGTATAGTATCCATATCCCATAGTCATTTATTCAATGGATATACTTTATTGTGTTATTTACCCTATTCTTTACAAACTTGGTCATCTGAAGAAAGAACTTAGAAATTCAGTTGGTGCGCTACTCACATAAAGAGGGGCAGCACCTGCTTTCTGGCCCAGGAGTGGCTGTTGATCCGTGTTTAGCTTAACTGACATGTCATTCTACCGCTCTGATGAGGACCTCAGGGGAGACTGAAGTCCAAAACATTCAGTAGCAGAGTTAGTACGAGGCTTGTTTTGTGTTGTTTTTGCTTTTGTTATTGAAGTAGAGTTGACACCCAGTGTTCCATTAGTTTCAGGTATACAGCATCGTGATTCAGCAGGTCTGTACACTACGCTGTGCTCCCCCCAAGTGTGGCCCCCATCGGTCACCCCACGACGCTATTTCAGTACCACTGACTATATTCCCTGTGCTGTGCCTTTCATCCCCGTGACTTACTCATTCCATAACTGGAAGCCTGTATCTCCTACTCCCTTTCACCCATTTTTCCCATCTTCCCATTCATCTCCCCTCTGGCAACTATCAGCTTGTTCTCTGTATTTATGGGTATGTTTCTGCTTTCTGTTTGTTTTTTAGATGCCACATGTAAGTGAAATCATATGGTATTTGTTGTTCTCTGTTCTCTGTTCACTTAGCATAATATGCTCTAGGCTCATCCATGTTGTTGCAGATGACAAGATTTCATTCTTTTTTATGGCTGGGTAACATTCCATTGTATATATGTACACCACAACTTCTTGATCCATTCATCTATCAGCGGATGTTTGGGTTGCTTCCATAATTTGGTGGTTGTAAATAATGCTGCAATAAACATAGGAGTGCATATGTCTTTTTGAATTAGTGTTTTTGTTTTCTTTGGGTGAATATCCAATAGTGAAATTATTGGATCATACAGTATTTCTATTTTTAATTTTTTGAGGAATCTCCATATTATTTTGTACAATGGTTGCACCGATATACATTCCCACCAACAGTATACAAGGGTACCTTTTCTCCACATTCTTGCCAACACATGTGGTTTTGTTTTTTGTTTGTTAGTTTTTTTGTTTTGTTTTGTTTTGTTTGTCTTTTTTTGTTCTAGCCATAGCATAAAGCTTGTTTTGATGTTCTGTCTCCAGCAAAGCCCTGGGTACCTGCTTATGTCTAACTCCCAGCTAATTATGGCAATATCTGCTAAGACAGTGGTAAAGGAGCAGAACAGGGTAGTTAGTATCACCATTCATTCAACCACCATTGACCATGTGGCCATTAAGTGGCAGGTAAGGTGCCGAGGATACAATGGCAATATAGTTGCACTTTCTGGCCTGAGGTAGCTCATGTGTAATCATGTGTAATGAGGCACAGGTAAGTAAACAGGTGATTCTAACCCCCCTGTGGCCATATTTGGAGACAGGGCTTATGGGTGGTAATGCAGGTTAAACGAGGTCATAAGGGTAGGGTACTAACCCTATAGGACTTATGGCCTTATAAGAAGAGGAAGAGGGAAATCTCTCTTCATGCGTACAGGCAGGGTCCTGTGAGCATACAGCGATAAGGCGACTTTCAACAAGGCAGGAAGGTAGCCCACCTTGATCTGGGACTTCCAACCTCTAGAACTGTGAGAAAAGTACTTTCTGTTGTTTAAGCCCGCCCGTCTTCTACGGCCATAACAAAATAGTATTCTGTTGTTTGCTGCCCAAGCCCATAGGACAGGTGTGAGGGTAGGGAAAAGTTCCCTAAAGCAAGCAAAGATTATAAACTGACATTCGAAAGGCAAGGAGACATTAGCATAACCAAGTCGTGTCAAGATAATGAAAAACGAGCAAAGGCTGGGGGGTTAGATAAAACATGGAGAATTCTGAGAATAAAACCTGTGGAATGTAAACCATGTTACTTTTAGTATCTCTACTTTTAGTACTTCAAGGTGAAATATTTCTGTAATTTATCATGGCATATGTTTTGTCCTAATATATTTATCTTACACTGACTTTCACAAATTAATAGGTGAATGAGTTTGTCCTGGAAGGGCATTCTGCATTGTAATGGTGGGTCAGCACCGTGTTACCTGCAAAGCCCTTTTATTGTAGTTACAAGAGCATGGCTTCTTAGTGGGTTTGCCCGGGTTCAAATCCCCACTTTCTTTTTCCAGTGAATTTTTCAGAAAATTTATCTAGTTCTTCATGCCGAGATTTCTTCATATGTTAAATGGGGAATATTAATAGTACTTATCTACCAGGAAGAATGAGTATTCTGAGGATTAAATGATATAAAACAAAAAATTATTTCATGGAATAAAGTCTGCTAATTTACCAGAACCATAGAGATAGTGTGAGATTAGCAAATCTTGAGATGAAATTTTAGCTAGGCAAAAGATTTTATATCTGTGTAAATCAGACTGATAAAACTGATTAATTGCCCTCATTGCAATTCAGAATGAAACCCTCAGTCTTAAGGGTAAAAGTAATTCTCAGTAACAGTTGTCTGCCAGATTTTGCTCATCTTGGTCAAAAACGTAAAGTGGGAACAACTGAGGGGAAAACCCCAACAAACCCTGGGGGTTTATAGTTTTGGGTGTTTTATCTGTATTTTGTTAACTCTATTTTTTATTAATTCTTTTTTTCCTGGTTCTTAGAACTTCACCAGGTAATTATTTAATTTTCGTCATGAAGAAATTTTTAATTGAGATGGAACTGAAAAATCATTCTTTAATACCCAGTAGAGGGCAGCAAAATACATATATCTACTCATACAGAACCAAGTTACGATAACCTTTTTCTCATTGTATTAATCATATAAACGATCTCTATACATATTTAACATGAAAATTTCTCGGTTTTGCAAACATGGTTAGATTTATATCCTCAAAACTATGATTCCAGAGAAGAAAAAAAAATCATAACGTTTTTGTAAGTTGAACACCTAAACCAGTTAATGAAACTCTTTATATTTTGATGTTTTGCTTATCTGTTTTATCTTTGTATGATACAGGTCATCTAATTAAAGTGCTCTGGCTTGGAGCTTTGATTATATCTTCAGTCCGATCACTCTGTTGTCAAAGGAGAGGCTTGAAGCTCAGACCCGGTATTCCTCAGTTACACATCTGGCCACCTGGCTGGTGTTTTAGCTTTGTTGTGCCCAGAGCAGGCAGAAAGCTGCCCTTATCACTATCTAGAGTTTACAGGTGAGTAAAGCAGACATCCTAGAATCTTGGGACAGTAGATTTTATAAAATGTCAGCACAAGAGATGAGGAGTTCTGTGGTTAAGGCATTAAGAGCCTACTCTCCAAGGACTGTGGGGCATGGTGGGGAGCACAGAGGGGAAACTTCAATTAAAAGTTTGTCCAATTAAAAGTAACTTTGGGGTGGCTGGTGATGGACATTGGGGAGGGTATGCTATGGTGAGTGCTGTATGGTGCTGTATGGTGAATTGTGTAAGACCGATGATTCACGGACCTGTACCCCTGAAACAATACATTAGATGTTAATTTTAAAAAGTAACTTTAAGGGAAAAGACAAGAAATAAGCCCATAATTTAGTTAAATTGAGCTGTAAATATTTCTCCAGACTGTCTTAACAAAACCTTATCTTACAAGGTATGTAGAAAAATTGTATCTTGCTTCAAGAAACACATTTGAAATAAAGAACACTGCTGTTTCTACTCACTAAATTATTTCTGGGTTCCGCCTTTCTAAAGTAGGTTTTCATAGAGGAACCTTGACTAAGTAGACTTTAAAAGTCCCATATTGGTATTCTAGATGAAAAGGACCTTTTTGAAATCGCTGACTGGAGGATCCTATCTGGAGAACTGAGACACGGTGACAGTGTTTCTCCATCATGTCCCCAGTTTGGTTACCATTTCAAAATAATACGAAAAAAATCATATTTGAAAAGTGTCTATGGCTCTTACAGAGTGAAATTCAAAGTGAAATTTTGAAATAAGTCATTTTGACAACAAAAAAGGTGGAGTCCTGTGACATGTGATATTGGACGAATCTGATAATTTCCCTGAATTTGTTTTCTTGTCTCTGAAACAAAGGGTTTAAATTACTGTGTTTTTTCAGCCTGGGCTGTACATCACAATCATCTTGGGAGCTTTAAAAAAATTTCCTTATTTGGGCTCTATTGAGAGATTCTGGTGTAATTGCTTTGCCTTCCACGCAGAGGCAGGAGCTGTACGAAGGAATGAGGTCGGAGACTACAGCTCAATGGAAATAGAAGTAATTCTGTATTTGTGGGTTTTAGAAAGCTGATGGTAGAAGGTGGCAAAAGATAAGGGTGGAGATATTGGGAGTGGCAAAAGGGATGGAGAGGTAAGGAGAAGATATTACAGTCTTGCAGGATTTTAAGGAGGAAATAGCGGGAAGAGATTTGCATTGCAGAAGGATCACTCTAACAACAATGAGAGTAGATGAAACCAGGCAGGATTGGAAGTGGAGAAGCTAATTAAATGCCATCACAGTGGCACTGAGGATAAAGGTGAGGATAAAAGAGGATAAGACAGAAGCAGAGGAGATGGGAAAATAAAAGGCCATCAATTTATTCTACTGTAATCATGGATAACTTCCAGAATATACCCAGTGACACCAGGAAAGTGAGGGCTTGCTGGTATAGTGTGAGTTAGGGTATGAACCAAACTTTTCAGACTTCCACCTGGCTGTTGACATAGGCCAAGCTTGTTTGTAGGGCTTAGGACTGCATCTTCTAGGAATCTCTCTTGCAAACGTTGACAGAGTTAGCATGAGAACCGTGGTCTAGAATGTGAATGGAAAGGTATTCACTTTAGGCTTCCACTGGGGCAAAACATGGTGGCCTGTTTCTGATGCTGGCTCTGATTGTGACAAGAAGTCTCCACACTTATGTGTTAATCACACCAGCCTTTCGCCAATAACAAGAGTAAAAGGTATCTGTTTTTCTTTTCTCTCTGATGCCTCAGGATTCCAGAAAAGATGATTTTACATGTGCTGTGACCCTTTAGGAACGTCTGATGTTATAAATGCTGTGACATTGGTCATCTGCACAAGTAGAAGGATGTAATGGGTAAGCTCTTTATTTGTTATAACATGGTGTATACTGGTTTGATATAATTTCAAATTCACTTGTTGATGACAAAGACCAAAAGAAAATGAAGTTGATTTTAGAAGTAAAGTTTTGATGAAGTAGGCTGGGTCAGGGTGTCTCATCTCATCTGTTGTTATTGATAAGCATTCAGGAGCTCAGTTGCTGAGGGCCTCACTGGAGCTTACCAATAAAACATATGAAGGCGCAATTGTGGCCAAGGGACTTGTAGACTATAGAAAGTGAGTGTTTGTGAGGACTTTCTGAGAGTGTTTAGTCCAGGCAAGGTGACCGCTGATCTAAATAGCTCTCCCAAGAGCTTGGGGCAATTAGCTACCACTGCAGTAAAGACGACTCTCTTACCAGCAGTGCAGAATACTGTGTGGCACTTCTTTTGCCCATCAACACTGGTGCCATCATTCCTTAGCAATCTGCTCTAGCAACTTTTTAGGCTGGCAGCTGGACATAAGCGCTCAGTTGGCTAAGCCAGTTCACTCAAGTACTAACTCCTACAAGGGTACACCTCAACTAAATGTAAGCTTTATTCTTTTCACTTCCCCTTGCCTGGAACAACAGTGCCATTAACCTATCATTGGTTTGAAGTAGGTTATTTCGTTCATTGGCTTTTGAAGGGACATTGCCCTATATGCTATGGGTTGTGAAATTTCTGCAGTGAACTTGTATTAAATAAATTGCTGGCAAAGACAAACTCAGTCTCTGAGCATTAATTTGCCACCCCAAAGTGAAACATATGGATACTAAGGTAGAGGGGACTGTTTGATGAGGAGCTGAGGACTGTTTGATGAGGAGCTGAAAGTCTATGAAATGGATGTCATCTTGTCTGGAAATGTTCAATAAATCAAACTAGCCGGTTAGATAAAAGGTTGTACTCCAGTCTCCCCAGGTCTTCTGCAGTCAGCCTAAATTCTAGGAGGAAACGCCTTGCAGAGGAAAAAGCCCTGAAACCAGAAATGGGAAATGGAAGTTTTTAGAGCCAAATCCCAACAATTGTTAATGATTGCCTGGAGGAAAGCAAAATCTAATTTAGATGTGATTTTCCTTGCCTTCGGCTGAAGTGGTAAGGTCAAGGGAGTTGGGGAGTAGACAGAAAGGAGTATCTGAGCATGTGGGTTGGATTTAGAGGGAAATCAATTTGAAACCGTGGTGTTTTTTTTTTTCCCCCATCTCTGCGCTCTCTTAGGGACTTTCCAGAAACAAACTTGAATTCTGTAAACTTGAATAATACCTTTATTAATCTTAGAATTAACTGTATGAACTATGAATTTTATACATTCTACATATTAAACTCAGGTGCAGATTTTTCACAGTTACATAGGATTTAGGGGAACAGTAAGGATTCAAACCTAAATCCTTCTGTCTCTAAAGACAAGGCCATGCTCCATCATATTGTCCACTCCTATGAGAATTAAAAAATAATTTGTTAGAAGTGTTTTACTCACCTGTTTATTTTAACTGATTTCCCCTATTCTCCTCATGATGAATTTAGTGGTAACAGAAATATTTAAAATAAAATTAATCTCTGTATTTCCTTAAGAATTATTAAAAAGGGGAGGAGTCTTGGCAAGTCTTTGGTGTGTTAAAAGGTAAACTGAGGCATAGTAAAAATGATAAGACTTAAGCAAAAATAGGTTGTAATCTGTAACTAACTGAAAGTTGTTAATGTGCTCCACTGGGCAGGAGCTGGGGGAAGACTTATAGACAGAGGTGGAAGGAAAGCAAGAAAAGTATTTGATTGGCTATAGCTGACCCAGGTGCCTTATTTGGGAAAGGTTAGTTGGCTCTTTGTGATTGTTTGTCCTTAGGTTTCAATTTCTTAATCTTGAGGCATTTCACTTTTAGGTTTTGGTTTGCTTATGCAGCCTATGAAACCATTAAAGCCACCTCAATCTAATGGTCTCTTTGTCTAATTAATTTAACAGTGACTAACCCACAAGGCTCCTAATGGAAACTTTTTTTTTCTCTGGCAATATTTCAAACAAATATTTCCACATCCAGAGATTAAGAAATGAATTTAATAACTCAGTCTAAATAACAAACGAAAAAGTGGTAGAAACTAAGAAAATCAGGAATATTAGATGTAATTCAAAAATGCTGTTAGAAATATATTTCCTTCTCTCAGGACTCATTAAATTTTGTACTAGAAAGAATTTATTGGACAGCTGAGTCTTTGAGGATTGCTCAGGGCTTTGGGGGAAAAAAAAAAGGATTGGTCCTTGTACAACTGAGACACAGGATGGCAGGGGTAGCAAGTGGCTCCGTGGGAAGAGCATATTCTTTCAGTTAACTTGGGCAAGGATCAACCAGAGTCAGGGAGTGTTCACTTCAGATATTATTCAGATGGCAGCCCTCTAGGGTCTCTTCCCTCTTTGGGAGCTTTGTACTCTAAACTTTACTATCACTCAGTAAACCTTGCCCACCACTCTGTCTGTTCTATCTCTTCATTCTTTGAAGTGGTATGACCACAGGCACTACTGACAGAAGGAAAAATCCTGTAACAATATTTTAATGATTTTTCTGACTATACTCTGAATTCAGTAGCTTTCAGCTCTCAGTCCTTTCTTTATACTGCCATAAGAACTATGGTCTTAAAACACAGATATGATCATACCATTTTCCTCTTCAAAAGAGCCATAATACTCTGCTCAGCGTTGAGCCTGCTTCCCCCTCTCTCTCTCCCTGCCTCACTGCCTACTTGTGATCTCTCTTTCTCTGTCAAATAAGTAAATAAAATCTTAAAAAAAAAAAAAAAAGAGCCACAGATATTATTCAGAAAAGAACAGCAAGGACACGGAATGTTAGCGATTGGGGCTGAGATGGCCTTGCCGTGGAGAATAGTTTTTCGTCATAGCAGTGAGTGCACGTGTATTCATACGGTGAACCCCTTTATGCCGCATTAAGTGAAAAGATTGAAAGATAGTTAATATTCCCCCATGTCGTGTTTCTATATGGGTCCAGGGAGACAAAAGGTCTAGTTAAGAAAAAATTGGGAGGGATACCTGGGGGGGCTCAGTTGGTTAAGCAGCTGCCTTGGGCTCAGGTCATGATCCCGGGGTCCTGGGATTGAGTCCCACATCGGACTCTCTGCTCAGTGGAGAGTCTGCTTTCCCCTCTGCCTGCTGCTCCCCTTGCTTGTGCTCACTCTCTCTCTCTCTCTCTGACAAATTAAATAAATAAATAAAATCTTTTAAAAAACATGGAGAATAGAGAAGGGTAAAGAACAGAGTATGTTGGAGGATTGCTTTGATCACGCATCTTGTGAGTTAGTTAATTTACCATTTTTAGATGCAAAATGTTAATAATGCTAATTAGCATTTTGTTTATGCAAATGAGGAATGCAGAAGAAAAAGAAAGTCTATGGTTAAAGATGGTGTTTGTGACGATAAAAGGAAAGGATGTTAAGAACCAAGCAGACATTTTCTGAATTTATTTTCTTTAAAATTGCAGAAGCAACTAAGATTCTTTAATCTACCTGCCCAGGGATCTCTTTGATAATAATATATTTGTCTCCAGTTAAGAAAACTTTTCCTTTTTAAAAGATTCTCTAAACTAAAGTATCAGCAGCTGTCCTGGCTTTCATTTAGTTAGCAAAACACTCCTTCACACCTTACCAAGAAATGAGACATGGCAGTGGCCAGTCCTAGTCCGGGGGACGGTGGGGGGCCGGGTGCAGGGCGCCTGGGTAGCTCAGTCAGTTAGGCTTCTGCCTTCAGCTCAGGTCATGGTCCTGGGATCGAGCCCCATGTCAGGCTCCCCGTTTAGCCGAGAGCCTATTTCTTCCTCTCCCTCTGCCTCTCTTCCCTGCTCCTGCTCTCTCTCTCTCTCTCTCTTGCTTGCTCTTTCTTTCAAGTAAATAAATAAAATTAAAAAAAAAAAAAAAGAAATGGGAAAGGGGGAAGATCTTTTTAAGCCTTCATAGGAATAAGTTGCACCCATGTAGGAAAAAGGGGAGGAAAAAAAGACATTTGGCTCTGATGAGTTTTATACCACATCATACCATGATTCCATTGTTCATTTTAAGGCAAACTAGTTAAAATTTTAGAGGCATTAGCTCACATAAGAAATGATCACTGTCTCCGATAACACCCAGAGGGTAAAAGATGAATGCTATTGTCTGTGTCCATGAAATGTTAATGGCCCCAGGCATGTTTAGAGTCCTGGAAGCCAAAAGGGGAAGAAACAGGGATCTGTTGAATTCTCGGGTTCTGTCAAGGACAGTTACATTAGGAAGCCAGAAGAGAGACATTAATAACAGCTACTATTGATCCATTGACTTCAAAACATCCCTCCATTAGTATTTATAGCTTCCTTAGGACTAGGTAATATGATTTTCATTTTATAAATGAAAACGCCGAGCTTCATATGACTCGACAGTGATGAATCCAAGATTCAGTCCAGATCTGCCAGGCTCCAAGGCTCATGTTTTCAGTGTGAGTATAACTAAAATGTGTTCTCTATGTAGTCCATATTGCAATACAATATTTCGTTGGCGACTGGAGGCCGTCTAATCATTCTGTGTTTGTCTGGCACAAATTTTCACAGCCTTACAGTTTATCTCGTTCAGTTGAAAGATGTTGCAAGGCTTTTATTCTGTCCTTTGGACTGTCATTTGCAGGTGTCTTTCAGAGTAACTGTCCTAGGTCAATTTTGGGACCTCTCCCAGGTGTTCCACTCACATTCTGTGCATTTCCTCATGGCAACATTTTTGTTTTTAACCCTGTTTGCTACTTTTCTTTGTCACTCTCCCCCATGAGTCTGTGAGCTTGTTAAAGGCAAGCTTCCTGCACTGTTTCAAAATCTGTTTTCAAGTACACCTCTTGCCAAGGCTTGATTTGAAATTCTTTTTGTGCCATATTTGCTAGTATCATGACCATATAAGGGAGGGTAATGGTAATTCTAGAAGCCTAGAATGTTGTTGAGTTGAGTAAACGTCTTAGAAGAGTATCTGGGACACAGTACTCCATAACTACTGGTTATCATTATTAGAAGTTTCTGATGATTGGCTTATTCTTTTCAACTTCTGCAGTGATGACCAGGAAACTTCTTTGCTGCACAGGTTTTGGACAGAAATGCCATTTCCTGGCTGTGTGGTCTTGAATCTAATCATGAGAAGCACCAGCAGTCTCATCTTTGAAATGAGAAGGGCAATGACATCTCAGAAGTTTGTTTTTAAATGTGATCATTAATTTTAAAATACTGAACAAGTACCCGACACCTAGTAGGCACCCAGTGGAGGTGAGGTGTTACTATGATTACCAGTGGGGCTGGTTTTCTCAGGCTAGCTACTACCTTGTGTGTGGTTAATCACCACAAAGTACTAATAAATTTGGCCCATGCAGTTACCAGATCTCACCTCAAACTTTGATCCTAACTCTTTATCTAGTCTCCTATATAACAGAATTAGTGAAGCCTCTTCATTGGAATATCTTACCATCCTTTTCCTGAATAAATCCATCTGACTAAGATACTGTGGAATCAGGCCTCATTGTTGTAGAGAATTGCAACTAACTGAATTTTCAGGACTGTTTTAGGTATCCTTTGTAAATTATTGCTCCAGTTTCATCTACTCATGCATTAAATTCAATCACTGACTAACTCTTTGGAAGTAAATGAAAGTATTTACCTTCTTCTGTGATTCTGGCAAACTGACTTTTATTATTTGAATGAAATTTACTCTATCTATATAACAAATAACATACTCAAACGTATTTTTGCATTTTCAGATATGTGGAAAACAAGCACTGTGTTGTCTTTTTTCACATCTCCAAATCCTGTGTCATTTTATAGCAATAGGGAAAATGAGGCTTTGGAGAATTTTAATCATTCAGTCTAATTTAATGCCTTGAAAATATTGAACACTTGATAGAAAATTAGTTAGGGGGGAAAGTGGGGAGGAAAAAAATACATATGTTGCTAAGGAAAATCATAATTCACGGTTTCATTTTTTTCTGATGTTCCACTAATTTAATATTGGTGCTTTCTAAGGACATGACCACATTATTCAATTGACAGTGGAATAATGTGATTTTCTGGTGCCAAATTCTGCATTCCACAAGACTAACTGCCGATGAAATTAGAAGAGCTTGTTGAATATTAGGGATTCTGGTCTTTTGGCGTGGAAATTAAAGAAAAGTATTCAACCACATAACTTTTTATGCCTAGAATTATCTAATTTCTGCATTGGAAATTGGCAAGGAAACATTCTTTCCCAATAATGTTATTTACATGAAAATCTGTATAAACGCCTATGAAATGAAATTTGTACATAATGTTACTCAGGGGAAAGAATATTCTGAGGGCAAAATAATTGCAAGGGTTTTGTATTGCTTATTACACAAAAGTTAGTTCAAATGAAAACATGAACAAATCAAATAACCATTCTCCTCGTTTCACAATTTTGAAATTGTCTAAAATTGATCTGTATTTTATTTTTTCTATCTTCTGCCTTTCTCTTTTCTCTCCTTTTCTTCCTTTATGCTTACATAAAACCCAAAATGTAATCTAAAATTTGATTTTTAACATGTATATTTAATAAATATAATAGGCTATCTTTAAAAAATACTTTATTGAAGTATAAATTTCATATAATATAATGCATCCGTTTTTAAGTGTATATTTTGATGCATTTTGACAAATGTATGTGCCCATGAAACTATCACTACAGTTAAGATATATAGAACATTTCTATCATCCCCGTAAAGTTTTCTTGTGCCTTTCTGCATATAATTTACCCCTCTTCCAGTCCTAGGAAACCCCTTCTCTGTTTTCTGTCACTATAAGATTAAAATTTTATTTTCTAGAGTTTGTATAAATAAATCATAGGATTATATTATGTAATCCTTGGTTTTTGGCTTCTTTGATTCAGCATGTCTTTGAGATCCATCTGTGCTTTTATTTCTGTCAATTGTTTATTCCTTTTTTGTTGCTGAATAGTATTCCTTGATATGACTATTTCATTTTGATATTTCATTCACCTATTTATGGAAAGTTGGGTTATTTCTTGTATGGGACAGTTGTGAGTAACAGTACAATGGACACCCATTTGCAAGTCTATGTGGAGATACATTTTCATTTCTCTTGAATGTTAGGAATAGCATTATTGAATTATAAGTATATTTTTAACTTTATAAGCAACTGTATTTTCTGGACACAAGTCCTTTGTTCTCTAATGCACATATTTTCTTCAAGTCTATGGCTTGCACTTTTATTTTCTTAATATAGTCCTTCAAGGAGTAGAATTTTAAAATTTTTATGATGTAGGACTTGTTCTTTTATAGTCTGCACCTTTTATGCTTCATCTAAGAAATCTTTGTATATCCTGAGGTCGTGAAGATTTTTTCCTTCGTTTTCTGCTAGAATAGCACTGTCTGATAGATATTTCTGGTAATGGAAAACTTCTATATCTGTATTGCAGCCAGTAGCCACTCTTAGCTACCAAGCATTGGAAATGTGCCTAGTGCAACTGAGGAACTGAATTTTTAATATAATTTGAATTTATTTAAATTTAGCCGCCATGTATCTGGTGCTACTATATTGACCAACATAGGTCTAGAAGTTTTTATGTTTTTAGCTTTTGTGTTCAGGCAGGTCTACCATCTATTTTGAGTTAAATTTTGTAAAAAATGGGAAGTCAGGTTCAAGATACATTTACCCCAAAAGAGCTATAAGCCCTGTATGTTAAAAAGACTCTCATTTTCCCAATGAATTACTTTGGCACTTTTGTCAAAAATCAATTTATCATAAATACAGGGTATGTTTCTGTTCGATTGATGCATGTTTATCCTTATGCCAATACCAGACTACCTTTATTACTTCTGAGTGAGAGCTGAGATCAGGTAGTGTGAGTCTTCCAACTGTATTTTTCTTTTCAAAGTTATTTTGGCTATTTTAAGCACTTTGCATTTCCATAAAATTTTAGAAACAACTTGTCAATTTCTACGAAAACAGGTCTGCTGAAACTTTAATTGGAATTCGGTGAATCTATTGGCTATTTTGGGGAAAACTGACCTTTAAAAAATAGTTCATCTTCCCATCCCTGAGCATGGTATATTTCTTCATTTATTTATCTGTTTTATGTCTCTCAGAAATTTTTTTGTAGTTTTCATTATATAGATCTTGTACACATTATTTAGCAAAATTTAGCATTAAGTAATTCATGTTGTTGGATGCTTTTGTAAATGCATTGTTTTAAACTTCAATTTTCTTTGTTCCTTGCTAATACAGTTTATAGATATACTGTTGATTTTTTTTTAATTGACCTTTTATTCTGGGACCCTGCTAAATGTACTTGTTATTATTAGTTCAAGTAGCTTTTTTTTGGTAAATTTGTTAGAATTTCAAAAACCCAGATGTAGGTTGCATAAATTTTCTGTATTTTTTTCCATTTTATACTTCATTAATTTCTGCTCTTTATTTATTTATTTTTTTTGCCATGACTTACTTTGGACTCAGTTTGCTCTCTGTTTTCTAGGTTTCTAGTTGCTTAAGGTAGATACTGTTTAATCAGTTTTAGACCTTTCTTATTTTCTACTATAAGCATTGAAAGCTATCAATTTCCCTCTAAGCATTGCTTTAACTGCATCCTAAAATTTTGATAGGCTGTTTTTCATTTTCATTAAGTTCAAAATATTTTCTAATTCCTCTCGTGATTCCTTTTTTGATAGATGGATTATTTAAAATTGGGTTAGTTTCCACATATTTGGGTGTTTTACAGATTTCTTACTGATTTCTAATTGAATTTCATTGTCATAAAAAATAACAATTCTTTTAATTTAATAAGTTATTTTATGGAGCAGCATATGGTCTATTCTGGAAATATACCATCTACACTGAAAAGTATATGCATTCTGCTGTCCTCAGATGGAGTATTCCATAAATTAAACCATATTGGGTAATAGCATTTGTCAAATTTTCTCTTTTTTTTTTTTTAAAGATTTTATTTATTTATTTGACAGAGAGAGAGATCACAAGTAGGCAGAGGCAGGCGGGGGCGGGGGGGAAGCAGGCTCCCTGCTGAGCAGAGAGCCCGATGCAGGGCTCAATCCCAGGACCCTGAGATCATGACCTGAGCCGAAGGCAGAGGCTTTAACCCACTGAGCCACCCAGGTGCCCCAAATTTTCTCTATTTTTAATGAATTTCTGCCTACTTGTTCTCTCATTGCTAAAAGAGGAGTTTAAAAATTTCCAACCACCATTGTAGTTTTCTTTCCTTGTAGTTCTGTCAGTTTTTGCTCTATGTATTTTGTAGCTCTTTTACATAGTACATACACATTTACGAATGTTATGTTTTCTTGATGAATTGATTCTTATTATAAATTCTTCTCTTTATTCATGGTAATAGTCTTGTTATGAAATATACTTTGATGTTAGTACAGACCCTCAGCACTCTTTGGAAAATAATTTGCATAATAATATCTTTTTCTTCTTTTGACTTTTATCTATATCTTTGCATCAAAGATGTAAAGATTTCTTATAGGCAGTATATAGTTGGATCATGCTTTATATCCAGTCTGACTGTTTTCAGTTAGAGTGTTTAAATCAGAGGTCAGCAAACTATTTATTTATTTATTTATTTATTTATTTATTTAATTTGAGAGAGAGAGAGCATAAACAGGGGGGAAGGGCAGAGTGAGAGAGGGAGGGGCAGAGAGAGAGAGAGAGAGAGAAATGTTGAGCAGGGAGCCAGCCATGGTTGTAGGGCTTGGTACCGGCACCCTGAGATTGTGACCTGAGCCAAAGTCAGATGCTTAACCACCTGAGCCACCCAGGGGCCCCTCAGCATGGTTTCTTTATAAAGAGCCAGATAGTAAATATTTTTAAGCTTTTCAGGTCATACATTCTTCCCTTGCGTCTACTTAACTTTATCACTGCAGTGCAGAAGAATACATAGACAATGCATAAATAAATGAGGATTACTGTGTTCCAATAAAACTGTTTACAAAAACAAGTAGCAAGGTGAATTTAGCACATTGGCCCTGGTTTGCTGACCCCTGGTTTTGACCGTTTCAATTTAACGTAATTATTAATCTGGTTGGGTGTATAGCTACCCTCTTTCTATTTGTTTTCAGTCTGTTTCATCTATCCTTTATTACATTTTTCTTTGTGTTTTTCTTCTAATGGATTTAGTATATTTTGGTGTTCTATATTATCTCCATTATTGAATTACTGGCTATACTTATTATGTATTTCGTTATTGTAGTAGTACTTCTAGGGTTTAGAACATGGACTTATGTATATCTATCTATCTATCTATCTATCTATCTATCTATCTATATTTATCTTTTGTTAAGCCAAAGAAAAGCCTACTATATCTATACATCTATATCTATATCTATATATCTCTATCTATATATATCATCTGTACTTCATAAAGAATCTATTTTTTTCTGTATATGCATTGCCTCTTTTAAAAATTAATATTCTTGGCTTACTTAAAGTAAGAAAAAAGGCCAAATTCATTTTGTAGTTACTTAACTTAGAAAATTTAAAAAGTAGATATTTGAAAAAAAAAAAACCTACAGCAAGCTTACAGATTATTTGAAAGTGTTATTGAATATTCAAACACAATCGATCTCTAAATCTTATACATAGCAAAGCAACAGTGAAAAAGCAATGAAAAAAATCTTTAAATGACTAACAGATTATATTAATAAGAGTTAGAGAACCCCACAAAGCATAAGGCTGTTAAAATCCTAAATTAAAGAAATGAGGAAGAATATTCTCTTAGATAAGAGAGTTCATAATGAAAACTTTACCTGTATGTATCAAAATGAGAAATACGATACCAAACCCAGTAAGACTACTTAGTGATCATGTGTGGAAAATGGGAGGTCAGGAATAATTAAAAAAAAAAACTAGCAGAGAGACTCAGTTGAGACTTTGTGTCTGACTTTTTGAACATGTGAAGAAAAGCTCTCTGATTTTCTTTTGAAAGAATCCCTGGATTTGTTGTATGAGCAGGTTATAGTCTCACACCAAATTGGCCAGCTGTGGAAGCTGAATTTTCAATTGTCCTCTTTCCATTGAATCTGCATCCTATTCTAGCCCAGCATGCATCTGGTTCATCTTCCCCAAATTAAAGCCTGGCTGTATTCTGATAGCCTCTGTGTTTACTTATAGCAAATCTTATCTTATAGTGTTGAAAAGAAATAGTTTTGAGCTATATGAAGACAAATGCAATACTACATTGTCTAGCAGGTTATAAATGTACAAAAGTTGTAATCCCAGATGGTGGTGCACGATTAAAACAAATTTTCAGAGAAAGGTTGATTTGTAAAGGGACACTGGGATTGTCAGATACTATCATCTCATCCTAACAGTGTTCTTCAGGACTGCTTCTAAGAGAGCTATAGAAGAGCCAGCTGTTTGTTCTTCTACAGGCATTTTGAGAAAATTTGAGGGGAGGGAGGGAGGGAAGGAGGAAGGGAGAGAGAGAGAAAGAGAGAGAAAGGAAGCAGAGGAGGGGAGGAAGAGAGAGAAGAGTGGAGGGAGGGGAGGGAAGTGGAAGGAAGGGAAGGAAAAGAGAAGAGAAGAGAAGAAGAGAGAAGAGAGAACAGAAAGTTGATTGTAAAAGAAAAAGGGAAGAGAATAACATGTAAGTGGGAGTACTTTTAAAAGTCAAGTTAATACAATGGAATACTATACAGCCATCAAAAGAAACGAAATCTTGCCATTTGCAATGATGTGGATGGAACTAGAGGGTATTATGCTGAGCGAAATAAGTCAATCAGAGAAAGACAATTATCATATGATCTCTCTGATATGAGGAATTTGAGAGTCAGGGTGGGGAATGTGGGGGGTAGGGAAGGAAAAAATGAAACAAGATGGAATCGGGAGGGAGACAAACCATAAGAGATTCTTAATCTCATAAAACAAACTGAGGGTTGCTGGGGTGTGGTGGGGTAGGGATAGGGTGGCTGAGTTATAGACATTGGGGAAGGTATGTGCTATGGTGAGTGCTGTGAAATGTTTAAGCCTGATGATTCACAGACCTGTACCCCTGGGGCAAATAATACATTATATGTTAATAAAAATAAATAAATAAAAATAAAATGAAACAAAAGTCAAGTTAAATACCATCCTATTTGTGGACTTTGGTAAGAAGCAGAGAAGTTGGTTGAACTTTGAAACGAGGACAGTGGGTGTCTCTCAAGTTGCTAAAAATGCTGTACCACTGTATTTCAATCAGTGTGTGGATAGAGTGGTGAAATCCACTTGGATGTGGCTGTGACTGGAAAGAATGACCTTAGTCCATTGTAGAAGGCCACGGTTCCCTCAATGTTTATAGCCACCAAATTAATCATGTATTGAAAACTCAACCAGATGAGCTTCAGAATACATTTGTTCTATTTTAAGTTCAAAATGAAATGTGTATGCCTACCATTTTTACAAAGGAGAGGAAAGGAGTAAGTTATACATTTGTTTAAAACAGCCTGTCAAAAAGATGGTATGTTTGGGAGGAAAATATTATTGGTATCTTTAAAGAAGTCTCACTTTACACAGAAAGCTCACAACCCTGTGAACTAAGTAGAACAAGTATTTTTTTAATCTCATTTTAGAGAAAGATACTGAGGAAAATAATTATTGACTTCTCTAATATGAAGTATCTAGTTGAGAACAGAAAACATACCAGAACTCTTATCTCTTATTTCTCAGGGCAATATATTTTTTGCTCAACTCTGTTGCCTCACTCTATACCATGCAAAATATCAGCAAATTCTGCTTAAATCTGTGTTGATGTGGAGTCCAAGGTAGTATCAGTAAACATGGTAGTTTTTTTTTTCTTAATTTTTTATTATTATTATTTTTTAATTAACACATAATGTATTATTTGTCCCAGGGTACATGCCTGTGGATCCTCAGGCTTACACATTTCACAGCACTTACCATAGCACATACCCTCCTCAATGTCCATAACCCAGCCACCCTATCCCTACCCGCCCCTACCCCCCAGCCACCCTCGGTTTGTTTCAT
>CM052886.1:86073587-86096815 GCA_028534135.1 Potos flavus
TCTGAAGAAAGTGTATCCCAAAGTTTTAAAGAAAAAAAAAAACCCTATATGTATACAAAAAAATGAGGGGATAAGATATGTAACAGTGAAAATTAGAAAAGATTTTTAAAAAGGTGTTGATTAGATACTAGTTAAAAAACGTTAAAATAAGAAAGAGGAAAAATAAAAATATAAACAAAATAAAAAAAATACAGTAAGAAAAAAATAAAATTTAAAGAATTTAACTCTGAAAGACTAAAGGGTCGTGGGAAGAAAAAGCCATGAATTCTATGTGTTGCTTTTTCCTAACTCAGGAGTTCCGCCGTTTTCTATGTTCGGTGAACTTGGTCTTGGCTGGATATTCTTGCTGATCTTCTGGGGGAGGGGCTCGTCGCAGAGATTCTCAATTGTCTTTGCCCGAGGCGGAATTGTACCGCCCTTGCCAGGGGCTGGGCTAGGTAATCTGCTTGGGTTCGCTCTTGTAGCTTTTGTTCCCTGAACGGTTTCCGTACCGCTTTGGAGGTGGGGAATGAAAATGGCGGCCTCCCAGTCTCCAGCCCATAGGAGCCGAGAGCTCGGGGCCCCACTCCTCAGTGCGCCCTCAGAGAAAAGCAGTCCGTCCCTCCCGTCTCCGTGGTCTCTGGTCGCACTCCGAGCTCACCCGGCCTGTGACCCAGCGTTTCTGTCCCTGGCGCACGGCCATTTGGAGTCTCCAAACCCAGCAGATTCGTGCCGTGAGCTACCGCACCGCTCCTCCCGGAGGAGGAAGGAGGGGGTCTCTCTGGATCTGCCCCTTGTGGGGTCCCTGCTTGAAGAGCAGTGACCTGACTGTGCCGGGATCACAGTCCAAGGTAAGCCCGCGCTGGTAGCTCACTGTTCGGCTCAGTCTCTGCCGTTGGCTTCCCTGTTCTGATATCTGCGTGCTCTGCCACCCTCAGACACCCCCGGTCTTTCTGTGACCCCACGGGTCCTGAAACCACTCTGTCCCCCGAGGGCTCCACCCCCCGCTTAGCCTCTGGAGCGATGTCCCTCAGTGGAGCAGATTTCTAAAAGTTCCGATTTTGTGCTCAGCTGCTCTGTGGCTTGCCGGGAGCCAGCCCCTCCCCCCGCGGTCTCTCTTCCCGTCGCTTTGGATTCACTTTTCTGCATGTCCTACCTTCTGGAAAGTGGTCGATTTTCTGTTCCTAGAGGTGCTGTTCGTCTTCTCTTCTATTTCCTGCTAAGTTTCTAGTTGTTTAGAGTGGTTTGATAACTATCTAGCTAAACTTCTGGGATCAAACACTATCTCTGCCTCTTACTCCTCCGCCATCTTGCTCCTCTCCAAACATGGTAGTTTTAATAGCCTTTGAATTTCTGCAGCACATATTGGTGTCACTGGATTTGAACAATAAGAATTTAATTGTTTATTTTAATGGGTAGGTATGCGAGTTGGTTTCTTGAAATAATCTTATTTTTCAGTTGTGAACTTCATTATATTCTTTTTTAATATGAGTATCAGAGCATATTTGATTATTATTAACATATTTTTGATAATGTACCACATTTGTATGAACTGTGAAGCTCTCCACTCTGGGGATTATAACTATTTTTTTACATGGATTTTCAAGATATGAGAATCTTGGCACATCATCTGTAGTTCTTTATTCCAATAAATAGTCTGAATAATCATGATATTGTACAAAGATCATATTTGGAACTAATTTTACTTCAGCTTCTTGCTTTCATAGAACATGCATTCGTAATTCCTCTGAAATTCTTATAATTCATTAGGTTTTTAAATAAAATTAAAAGATACTATGAATAGATAAAAGGTAAAACAGTTATAATCTATCACTTCTTCAAACCTTGTTTGGACTTTCATTCAGACAAATTGACTGAAACAAAATATCCTTGGGGCAACTGGGAAATTTGAATATGGATCGGTATTATATAATACTGTTAATTTGTTAATTTTGATGATGTGGCATCTGTGTATTTAAAATAGTACTTAAAGGTGCAGACTGAAATATTTATGAATGAAATAAAAATGAATTATATAATTATATAAATGCTGATAATTATTGATGGTAGATAGTATATATGTGAGGGAGACTATATTCTTCTAATTTTGTGTATATTTAAAATTTTCATAATGAAAGAGGCCATTGGGACCTTCTTCAACAGCCACAGCTTCAAGTTTAGATATAGAAATATGTGTTTCGGGTTTGCCAAAAGGAACCTAAATGAACTTGACAGCAGAGATGAATTGTAGATGCTCCCAACTCACATGGTGGGCAGCCGAGACAGTAATGAAAGGAAGAGGGGAAGGAAGGAAGGATAGACGTTAGGAAGATGGAAGGATGGATGGGTGGATGGCTTTGCAGAGGCTAACCCTGTTTACCACACCTTCCATGGAATATGGAGACCACTGTGTCATGGGGTGTAAGCAGATGATGAGAGAGACTGGCCTGTGTAAGCTGAAACAAGAACAGGTGCAGCTGGGCATGTGCAGCTGGCAGGGCTGTGATGACCTCCAACAGTGGAAGACAGAGATGTGCAAACTACCACGGAGCTTTCTCAACACAGTTCAGTTTAAGTAAGTATTGGCATTGCTACAGCCTTCACAAGCATTGCTTCCAAAATAACCAAAAACAAGCTTTATAAGGTTGCCCAGAGTGGCCTCAAGGCAAGGGGAGGGACTGGCTGGCCCTAGCTGCCTGCTGGCTGGCCACTTTATCCCCACTTGGGCAAAACTGTGGGGACTACACTGGTTTGTTCACCCTGGGGCACTTCCTCTCTCCAATCTCCCCTCTTCCTCATCTGTATTTGCTCTAGAGTGTAGAAGGTTCATGAAGAAAAAAGGATCTCCTATTTCCTTAGAAGAAAGGAGGCACAGAGATAAGATAATGATAATGTCCCAGCATCTGGGTATCTACCACTTTACCATTTGCTCACACAGCTGCTCTCCATTAAAGAGCCTTTGGCATGGAAGCATGTATGGGATGAAGACCATGTCAGTCCTCTGAAGATGAATTCTGAACTTACATTTTAATTCAAGATGTAAAACCAGAATACACAAGGCTTTTGAGTAGCCCTTTGTGTATCTAAAGCTTTCCAGCATGCTCTGCTTGTGACAGAATCATCCATTTTTTCTCTTTCTCTTCTAAAAACACTTTTAGACCTTGGGTTAGAGACCACAAAATCTCTTTGGTCTTTTTCTGTCTCTCACACAAGAAGCCAGTAAACTCTGAGAAGCCAAGCTCATGAAATGTTCCATCTTCCATTTCATTCTAGAGGGCTTTTGTGTACCCAGATGAATTTTTAACCCCATTCACCACTTTTGATAATTACCACTTGAGGGTAAGGTGTTGTTAAAGAAGGAAATGCTCCCACGAAATGGAGTAATGAGAGATTTTGTTTGTGCTTCTAGTTATGTTCCCTTCTGCCATGAGAGTTAAGGGCCACCAAAGTACAATGATATGTCACATGGCAACAGTTCCTTCCCTGGAATATAATTTGTCCCAGCTTGCACAGCAGTTTGCTATTCCTTTCTGTCTTCTCTTTTTAAAGTTGGAGAAGGAGCCGCTCAGAAATATGGAATCATTTCTATAGCTAAAGGCATCTAAAGTGATAGAGTTCTGTTAACAGGATGGGCTTTTTTGCATGTAGTTCTAACATCAGCTCCCTACACCGAGCCATGAGTTTCCCATTTCCATTTTACTGAGTTTTCCTGGGTGAACTTTTGATGTTTAGCTAAATTTTCTGTTCTTATTATAAAAGATACAAACTTGGCAAAGTGCTGTTGCTCAAGGTGGGTTTTTTGTTTGTTTTAGATTTTTTTTTTTTAAGTAGGCTCCACACCCAGTGTGGAGCCAATGTGGGACTTGAACTCATGATTCTGAGATTAAGACCTGAGCTGAGATCAAGGCTCTGATGCTTAACTAACTGAGCCACCCATGGATCCCGTATTTTTGTTTTAGGTATTGAAAAATCTGTGATCATTTTTATAAACTGTGATCTCTGTTTCAACTCCTGTACTACACCATTCATTCCATAAACTATCTTTCTGTACCATAGATCTTTCTGTTTTATGATAGACCTATATTTTTGTTGTTAAATGTTTCACTAACCCACCACCAAAATGGAGCTGATTAAGTGGAAGCTTGTTTTGCACTGAGGAGGGAAATCGTTGGGGTAAATGGTATCACCACAGGGGCTTGTGCTGGACAGGAAGCCCCAGGGCCTGAAAAGGCACAGTTGCCCCTGGCATCATGTCTACATTGGGTTATGAAATTTAGAGATGCTCATTCTCCTGTGTGGAATTTAGTTGCAAAAATCTTCACACCGAGCAGCGTCATTTATAGATGGCCTCCCATCAAAAGACCTCCCATTTTTATTCTTCTCCAAGAGTCTAAAAACATCTAAAATGGTGTTCTGCCTAAAGCACTTGGTGGAAAAGACATGATTTCTTCTTGGCTTTCCTAGTACTTAAGATTACATCATATTACATGGGTATGACCCTTCTGCCCTAGGCTGTGAAGTCATCAGGCTGTAATATGATAGAGTGTCATGATAAAGTGAAAAGGGAAAAGAACTAGGAATTGTGAAACTTGACTTCTAGTCCTAATTTTCCAAATTTGTGACTTCAGACAAGTCAGTTATAATATGGGCCTAATGTTGTGAAGATTGAATGGAAATAAACAAAACTGCATCCAGGGCAGGTGCTTAATAAATGCAATCTATCTCATTGTTGATTATATTTCACATCTGCCTTGTAGCTCCGTGTGGCCGTGTGACTCAGTTCTGCCCCATGGGTTGTGGTCAGAATGATGTGGGCTATTTATGGGTTGTTATAAAAGGAGGGAAACTGTCCTCTCTTGTCCCTTTCTCCTATCCTGCTCTTGGAATATGGACATGGTAGCAAGTCCTCTTAGACCATGTAGAGAAGGGCAGTATGCTAGGGACATCAGATAAGGTGACTTGGTGGAGCAGATTCTTCATAGCAGCTCAGGACCATTCATGGCTAGACTCTTATAAGACAGAGAAATAACTTTCTAGCTTAGTTTAGAAATCTATTATATAACTACTGAATCTACTTCTATCTAATAAACATCAGATTAACTACCAAAGTATTTGGTTTGTCAATATGCAAATAATACTGGTTATTCTTTTATGTGAACCATAGTATTTTTTACATGAATGACAATAATACGTGTGCATTTTTAAATATAGGTCATTATTTAGTTTGCATATGACACTAAACATTTTTTGTGTCCACTGTCATACCTATAGCTTGTTATTTATATACTAACTCTCACATACACATCATACAGTTATCATACACATATGCATGAAAATGTGAAATAGCCTATATATAGTCTTATCTCTGTTTAATGCCATACAATGCCCATTTAAGACCATTGATGTGTACAATTAAATTACTACAAATTATAAACATCATTTGAAATATTACTTTATGACAGGAAACTGGTGTTTGAAAACTTCATAAGGATCAGAGATTTCTTTTAACCAAGTTTATATGAAGACATTTTCCAATAGTCTAACTTATTTTGGGCCACATAAGGCATCTTACCAATTTCCTAACCCATAGTTTACAAACCCAGACCATCCTGAGTAAAAAAAGATCAGGAATCCTTGAATAAGTATACTGCAATGCTACCACAAAAGGAAGACAGAGAGAGATGTATCAGAAGGGGAAGTCAGAAAGATTCAAAGCACAAAGAGATGATCAGCCATTGTTGGGTTTGAAGGTGAGGAGGTCATGGCCAGAGAATGCAGGTGGCCACTAGAAGCTGAGAATGACCCCTGGATGAAAGGCAGTGAAGAAATGAGGACCTCAGTCCAACAAATCTATGGAACTAAAATCTGCCAAGAACCAGATTGATCGTTGAAGCAACATCTTGATTTTAGCCTGGGGAGACCCTTAGAATTCCAACCTACTGTTTGTGAGATAATAAATGTCATTGTTTGAAGCCTCTAAATATGTGGGGTTTTTTTTGTTACATCACCAGGAGAAAACCAGTGCTGCCACCCAGAACATTTTTGTGGTTCACTGGTAATGGTGGGCCTGAGGAGAGTTGAGGTCAGGTGATACATGGAATTTTGGCTCAAGACCATGTCACAGTGGGTCTATCAGATGTGAAAACACAGTCTTCCCATTATTCGTCCTATTTCCTGAGTATATTTTTGGATTAGACATACTTAGCAATTTCCAAAATGGTATGAAGACTGTCAAGGAAGAAGAGTCAAATGGTGGATAGTGGAATACTAGTTCCCTACCAAAGTTTAAGCCATAGAAATACCGTACCCCTAAGAAATCAGAGGTTAGTTCTATGGAAAATTTGGAAGATGCAGGTGTGCTTATCCTTATTACAGGCTCACTTATGGTACCTGTTGTGCTTGGGCCTTGGAGAATAAGGGTTATGAATGTCAGCTTAATAAAGTGACGACTCCATTGAAGATGTAGGTTTTTTTCCTAGAGCCAATCAACACAGCCTCTGGTACTTGATAGGGCACTATTGGTCTGGAACATACATCCCGCCTCCCCCTCACTTCAGTAATTGGCTCTTAAAGAGTTGGCTTTTACCGTGTAGAGATGGCTGTACACCTTCAGGGTACCTATTCCTGTAGATACAGGTATAGGATCTGTTAGCATGACTCCCAGATAGAATCATCGCTCCAGTTTCTTACCTCTCATTTCAGGAGAGCACTTAAACCAGGGAGGCCAGGGGTGATCAATGAACCCTTATTAATGGCCTCTCTGACTGAACTCTGTTATTATATTTTATATTGTATAGCACCTAGATTGATGAAGTCAACCTGCCTTATGGGAAGCTGGCTCTGGCACAAAGCCAGATGAGCCTGTGTGAAGAACTTTGCCAGGTTTAACTATAGGACATTGGGCTGGAAGGGGAGCATTTGAGCTTTCAGAAAGTTTGATACAACTTTCAATAAGATGTTTCACCTGCAATTGTTCCCTTTTCAGGAGAACATGAAAACCCATACGAAAATCTGTTCAAGGATCATGTTGCTGATCTTTGCGATATTCTGAATCCTACGTTCTGATTTGCAGTATTCTGATCCCGCTAACTTGTTTCTACAGTAAGATAAGTACACCTTACTTAGATAAGTAAACTTTATTTTATATACCTATGCTGTGCTTGTGTCTGCTTCTGCCTGAAATGACTATTGGTCATTGTTAATGTGGTGGTTTCATAGCTCGCCATGCATGTGTCTTCATGAAATCTCACCAGGCTACTGCTATTGCTAAGTGCTTAGGTTTCTAGCAGCAGCACCCTGACATAACTCTCTCTGCCCCTTACTTGCTCCCCCACCTCTGCCCTGTGAAAATGCAATCACATACCATATAGGACTGGCGGCCAACTGATGTCAGGTTGCATATATAGTGGACACCTTCTATCATGGACAGGGAAGCTCTTCTTCCTTAATGGAATACATACTTGGATGTAGGTATGTCTTTCCTGAGCATCATACTTCTGGAAGTTTTCTCCCATCAGATACATCCATGCAGGCCTTAGATTCAGAAGTGAGCACTCTGAAGAGCCGGCTATATTTGGAAGAAGTGATCTGGTGCTGGGTGTTAGAATGCTCACTGCTCAGATCTTCCCTTTAAGGTTAAAAGAGTCATCTTGAAGTTTCCAGGATATTGCTACTGATAGCTGTCAGCTGAGTCTGTTTCCATGAATTGCTCTTGGAGGGTAGCTCTTTCCCCAGAGACAGCTTGTGTGAAGTGACTGGTCACTTCTAGGGATCTAAACCCTTGGTCTAAATTTAGGACAACTGAATGTTCAGAGCTCTCTAAGTCATTGACCGAGGCCTCCGTTACATGTGTATTATAGTTCATTTTCTCTGTCTACGTAATGTTACTTCCCTCACTAATTCTTATAGGCATTGTTCCTAAGAGTATTCCCAATTAATATACTCCACAGAAATCTGTGCCTCAGGACCTGTTTCCCAGTTCCCTGACCAAGGCCTCTGGTTAGTACAGTGGTGATATACAGTGTTTTGGGGGGAAATAGTGTGTCTAACATCTAAGCCCAGGCAGTCGTTGGGATTTAATATTCATCTTTATTTTTTTCTGAATGTGTACATGAGGTGATCTGGATCAGAAACAGATTTTGTATTTGTTACTTTATAACTAATAAGCACATGACTCCCCCTTACCTGGGTTCTTACCCCTGAGGTGATGTGGTGAAAGCCAGGTAGGAAGAGCTCCTACATACGTAGCAGACATTGCCCTGGTGAGAGACAGGGGAAAATGGGTTCTCTCTTTACACACAGGACAGCTCTCCTCCCTCTCCCCCCATGAATGGAAGAAGAAAAACCTTTGTGCTGTGGAGATGGGATGGAAAGGATCCCGGGTTCTCACTCGAGCCTTTTGGAATATACATCCATGTCTCCAGGAACCGTATGGGCCTCCTGTAGCTCTCTTGGCTTTTTATGACCTACGGATGTCTCCAAGGGCCTGGGCCTCATTTTCTTTTGAAATGTAAACACATACCTCTAGAATTAGGTAAATCTCTCTGGAATTCTCTAAGCGTGTTACCCCAGGATTCCAAGTTTTCAGAAAAATTCATTCAGAAAGCCCAGACAGTACAGAAACACAAAACTATTTTCTCTACATCCCCAGCATCACAGTTGCTGATTAGAAGCCTTGGTGTTTTCATTAGAGAAACTTTTGCGATGTGGTTGGACTGTGTAGTTTCAGAATGCCTTTTTGAGAATCCTGGAGATTCTATGAACCATTTAATATTCTATAATAAAATCCTTTTCTTTTTAAACTCACCAAAATAGATTCTTTTGTATTCGCAGCTAAGATCCCCAGCTGCTAAAGACAAAATTTACATAATGTTATAAAACATGCAGATAAAACTATATATTGTTTAAGGAAACATGCATATTTAGTAAAATATAAAAACATGTTGAGGAATAATAAGCATCAAATTCAAGATTACCTGATATTTACTTCAGAGGTTGGGGAAAGGAAGAATTTTGATTAGTAAAGAGCACACAGGACCATACCCATATTGGCAATGTTTTATTTATCATGACTGACGGGTACAAGGATTGTTACTGTTTTATTATGTATATATGTGTGTGTATATATACATATATATGTGTATGTGTGTGTGTATATATATATATATATATGACATTTCATAATAAGTGTAAAAATACCTACAGAAAATATTTTAGTGCTTACTTAACCTGCTACAACAGAGCTTCCCAAATAGTCTAGCTCCAAGAAAAATATTAATTTATTCCTCCCTCACATAAGAATCCTTAGAGAAACAATCCAGGTTTTGAGAGTAGCTCTGTTCCATATTGTCATTCAGTGACTCAAGTCCCTTCCTCCCTTATTATTCCATTTTCCCCCTGGAACATTGTCCTCACTTGCATGGTAAAAACTGGGTCACAGGTGTGTATGTGCCCAGCTCTTAGAAAGGGAGCAAGGATGTGCAAGGTTAGAATAAGGCCAAGACCAGGAACTGGCTCATATTACTTCTACTAACTTGCTGGTAGAAAGAACTGATGTCTATCGTCAGACCGGGCTGCAGGCACTTCCCAGCCAGATGAGGTGCCCAGTTACAACTTTCTTGCTGTGAAAGAAAGGAGGAATGCATTTTGATGAAAAACTAGCAGTCTTTTCCAAAAGGACTTGAGGAAAGCTGTGTACAAAAAATATAATTTAATAAGACCTAAGTGTAATTTTCTTCCCTGTCAAAAATCTACAAATATTATCGGCTACCATTAAATCTTAGAGGTAAATTCTGCATCTAACATAGAACAACTCCAGAGAATATGCTGTGTCTGGCTCCTAGTGGGCTTAAGGACTTCATGTGAGTAACAGTCTACTTAAAAGAAAAAAGATTAAGAGCTTTCATAACTCTCTTCATTGAATCTCTTGCCATTATTGACCAAAGCTCTCCAGGAGGAAACTTCATGGTCCACTGCACAAGTGCCTTCTCTCCTCTGTTTGGCTTGGTTTTCTTTTGTTTTTTGTTTGTTTGGCTTGGTTTTGAATTCACCTTTCAATTACATGTTCTCACTTGTCTTCTCATAGCAAAGATTGAGGAGAAAATGATTTCCTTTGTATTTGTTAGAACTTGTAAAGATCTTCTCCAGAGTAGGGAAAGGTTACCATGGCAACAGTGTGTTCCCTCCGACTAACTAATCCTAATTCCTGTCCATGCTTAAATAAAGGCAAGGGTTTGCTGAAGCAGAATTCCAGCTGTTCCACAAATTAGTTTGTGCAGCACAGATTTTTGTCTTTTAATATTTGTGGTTATCCCTCTGAATATTAAAACCAATTTTGAATAAAACACTTTTTAAGTAGAAAAATGTGTTATTTCCACATATTCTCTTTTTAGAGATAAAAGAACTAAGGGGGAAGAAAAGAGATCAAAGCGATAGAGGCACACCCCTCCCCTCAACCCCATTCTATAAATAAGTTGGGGATAATAAATTGGAGTCATAATTTCAGCAGTATTGCTGAGGAGAGAAATTCACACATTCACCATTCCCTCCACCCCCAAACACACTTCCTTCCATACCTATCTATGCTAAAAATTGCTAATCAGCATTTTTTTCCTGCTGAACCCAGCTGTGGCCCATAACTCATTCTAAGTAGGTGATGTAATTTGGAATTGGTACTGGAGTTGAAATTATTTGCCAGCCCTAGTCTAATTCTTTGTCTCTTGAATTCTACTCCAGTATCTTTATATTTACTATGCTTCAATTTTCACTGTTATAGCAATGATTTAGATATTTTAGAGCAGACTAAATGATTTTTTATATAAGTCAAACTACTTTTGTTATATCCATATAGCCAACCATTCACACTTTTCCAAAACATAATTATTTCATTGGTAAAAATTTTCATTTTTTTCTTAGGTAGGTAGGAGTCATCAGGTTCAGAATTCTGCCTCACACTTTTTATACTTAAATTATATTACACTTGAATTATTTTTTTCTTCAATTATTTTTCCTCTTCTTGGGTTATTTTAGCAACGGATCCCTTAAATAAGTGGATATCCTAAAACATTTACCCACAGATAAAATGTATTTGCATAACACGAGATGGCTAAATACATACACACCCATCACACAATAGAAAAATGTCCTCAAACTGAGTAAATTCTTAATATCTCCTATTTCAAAATGCTTTATGTAATTTTAGTCTTTTTTCAGAACATGGTAACAGACACATTAACAAATAATGGTTAATGGCTCTTGAACCAGGTAAGTGTGACAAAAAAAACTTGATCTGCCTAACACAGGATATTGGGCCAAATTCTATCATAAATCCACACATAAGACTTTCTGTAAGGCATCTTCTTTGCAGTTAAGGGCACAATTTAGATCTCAGTGGTTATGCCTGTGTACAGCCTGAGGGGTGAAAAAAGAAGGGGTTTGGAATAATTCAGAGTTCCACTATTGTTCTTTGCTATGTTTTGGTAGACTTTGTAAATAGTTTAAATTAGACTTCAAGAAGAGAGACCACACAGAAAAACAATCTTGCATCTTATTCAAACTTTACAAGTCAGTTTCTCCATCTCTTGTGATCATGCACACACATCTAAGACAAGGAAAGTAGCTATTCAAATTTCCATGTAGTCACCACCCAATGAGGAATGCCATGCTAATTATATTACAGTTTCTAGATTCAGAGTGACTGCTGCCTCCTGGTGCCTTGAATTAACATTGACATTTCGAGTTATCATTTTATGCATATGAACCAAAAATACTGCTTCTTTTATAAAGGAAACTGATGTTAATTTAAATCCCCATTAGATTGTTGGTGATTTTTGTGTATTAGTAATTGTGTTGACAGATGATGCAGTATTAATTATCAATCATAGTAAATAATAATTAAAGCTTATTCCTTTGTGTTATGCCACCATTTCCCCCCCACACACCAGATTTATAAATGTTTTATCTGAGTTTTTCTTGCATCAAAGCATCTCCTTCTTTTAACTTGGTTTATTTATGATAGTCAATGTAACTGAATTCCCAAGACCTTAAAAGGCC
This sequence comes from Potos flavus, assembly GCA_028534135.1. Lineage (NCBI taxonomy): Eukaryota > Metazoa > Chordata > Mammalia > Carnivora > Procyonidae > Potos > Potos flavus. The sequence continues at coordinate 86,085,618 of CM052886.1, forward strand.
TTACTGGGTTGTCTTCTATCTCTTCCTTTGTGCTGCCCTCTTCTGGAAGAGGTTGGAATGGCAGCAGTATACATATGGGAAATCTCTCGCTTTTTTTTTTTTAACCCCCATCTTATAGTGAATTCTTTGTAGTGTCGTAAAATTTATAACTTTAAGGGAGGTTAGGATACATTCTGTCTAATGTATTTATTTTATCAATAGAGAGATGGATTTTTATCACGTTTCCTTCCCTTATCTTCCCTACCCTGAAAGGAAAATGGTATCTCTGTATTTTGCATATTATCCTCTCAAAATTATAAATAATTTCAATCATTCTTCACTTCCAGTTCAAACTCTTATCACTAATTAGTTCTTTTTTAACCACAGTGCCGTGATTAGGGATGTACATCCTGTATTCTCAAATCTCATTGTCCACAATGAAAATTGTTGATACACACAAAAAATGTCCACAAATTTAATTCAGTTCTTCCCCTAATATAAAGTGAAGGCCTATGGCTTTAGGGCTATAAATTTATGAACTTATTTTCTCAATACCTGTATTATCTTAAAAGCTTGTGTATATAAATTCTAATTTTTTGCCTAAGCCTGCAGGAGATTCTTTGGAATCTCCCTATTTTGCCATTGTCATAGGCATAAATATGGTTTTTTGAATTGTACCCTCGACATTAGGAGTTCTTCAACCTTTTTTCTAGAGTGGCACTAGTAATGTGACTTACGTCTACCCCATTATCTCTCTTTTCCAAGTGTTAAATTCTTGGGAGAAAGATTCCAAATGACCCGGTTCAAGACAGGAAACTGCCTATGAATTAATAGTGTGACCAGAGTGCCTGGTCTCTTAGACCAAACATCTACACTTGTATGCAAAAATCATGCTCAGAAAAGAATGAGTTAATGTGAATTGATTATTTCCTTCTCATAATACTATTTATCTATTGCTCTGTAATGCATTGCTACAAATGCAGTAACTTAAACAACATTTATTATTGTACATCTTCTGTGGCTGAAGAATCTGGCCACGGCATCTCTGGCTTCTCTGCTTTAGGGTCTTTCAGGAGGCTGCAGTCAAGATGTCAGTCAGGGCCGAGGTCTCATCTGAAAGCTTGACTGAGGGAGGGCTTACTTGCAGATGGAAAAATTGATGGAATTCATTTTTTAGAAGAGCTGTTAGATTGAAAGTCTCATCTACGAGCTGCTGTTGGCTATAACTTGCCCTGTGGATCTCTCCAACATGGCCTCTTGCTTCATCACACTGTACAAGCCAAGAGGGCAACATAAAGAGTCTGCTAGCAAGATGGACATCATATTCTTATCTGACTTAATCACGGAAATAATATTCCATCACATTTGGCATATTTTGTTGGTTAGATACAAGTCACAGTTTCTGCCTACACTCAGAGGGAGAGGATTATGCAAGGAGGGATCACTGAGAGTGTTGCCTACTGTGAGCACTTTTAATCAACCATAAAAACATTTTAGTTAGTTCAGCAAGTGCTATATCTCTCACATAAAGCACTGTGTTACATGATGGGGATTTAAGAAAAAGACAAGATTCTTTCCATTGCCTTTCTAAAATCTGTAGTCTACCACTTTAGTCAATAGACTCAAAACAATATAGAAATAATAGTTCAGACCATATATTCCTCTTCTTAAGCCTTTTAAAATGCTTCATGTTGCTCTGAGACTAAAATACAATTTCTCATCAACCTTCAGCATGGCTTGTATTATCTAGCCCTCAGCTGCTTTGACATCCTCATCTTGTGTTTCTTCCACTTTTCCACTATGTCCTACCCACGTTAGCATCTGTGCAAATCCTAGGACACGTGTATATTTGAAAACACTTAGAAAAAAAACTTAAAAAAATTATGTCATTAAATTCCCACCATTAAAACCTCAATCATACAAAGAATGTCTAGCTTTAAACAATATAATTTCATATTGTGACCACTAAGATAAACTGGTTGTCAAAGTGTACCCTTTGATAATGAGCCGCACTGGATTGCTTTATAGGACTGTTAGCTGTGCACTGGTTGATTGCTAAACACAGCTTTCCATAGATGAATGTTTTGATTTGAAGAAGTAACTTAACTAGACCTCAGAGTCCTGGGGACACTGTGCAAGAATTGGAAGGATCCTTATAGGTTATATATACCAATCTCATTTATTGTTCAGTGTTTTTCTTTCCTGTATCACATAATGTCTTCATACCAAGCAACCACAGAAGTTCTCTTCATTCCAAGAGAAGCTTCTTAGCAATTGTTTTTAGCTCATGCCACGGCTCCTTACTGATCAGAATCCTTTTTTTCTTTGTCAAAAGACACATTTGAAGCCCTAGACATACTGAAACCAACATATTCCAACTCAAAAGCCCATGGTCTTTCTTTATATGGAGTTTACATCTTCTCCCCTGAATTCCTTTGTCTTTATCTCCAAGTTCACCTGGGTCAATGAAATCTTTCTGCATTATAAAAACTCCTTTTTCTTTCTATTTTATAGTCCATCAAACTGTGACTATGATCTATTTAAGGTTCTGGAAGACTTGAAGTGACATGAATTGTTTCTCTTACACATTTTTTCCATTTTTTTTTCTTTGTTACGTACTGTAATCTGAAGCATCTGATTAAAAAATTACAAATGGGTAAGCAGAAAAAAATTATTTGTCTCTCTCCTCTCTCCTTCCTTCCCTTCCTATTTCCCTTTACCCTTTTCCTATTTCTTCAGTTTTTTCCTCCACCTTCTATTATACAGAAGGATTTTTTTTGTCATCTATGTTCAAAGTAGAATGCATAAAATTTGAACAAAAAACCCATCAGGTTTTACCATAAAGTCTATAAAGAAGTTGGCAAATTATGAATATACTTTGGCCCTTCTTCTTTTTCTGTATAATTGTTTATGTCACTTGGGAATGTTTTATGCCTGGGATAGAAGAAGAGAGAAGGAAAGTAAAGGACAGAGTAGAATGACTTCATAATTAGCTTGAGGATATAGCCTTTCTGAGTGTGAATTACATAACGGCAGTGTTTTCAGTCAAGTGAAAACTGACTTGGAAATAGATTTAGCTACATGTTTTAGGTCTCTAAGGGACTTTGATTTTACTTATGCTGTTTAAAGATGATCGCTCTCTGGGTGAGCCAGAGAGGCCAAAAGAACAAGACTCCCCTACCTCTCCTGTAAGTGTTGAGATTTATTTCTCTGGGGTGGCCTAAGTGAGTACTGATTCATCCCAACAAATCATCCTGTTCTCATTTAGAGATTAATATGTTACCATATAACACCCAAAGAAAACTGGAGGAATTAGTAATGATATGTTTCAAGAGCCATCGCGCCATAAAATAAATTGAAAACATAGGGCCTGTTGTATGTTCAGATACACAGAGACTTGTATGAGAGTACCTAAAGGAATAATTTTGAAACCTAGGCCAGGGTGTTAGAGAATTAAAGTATCTGGGTTTCACATAGATTTATGAGAAACCACAGTTGGAGTTACATTTAGGATTAACAATCTGTGTTATACAGATTTCCATTTTTACTGTTGGGATTTACTTACATCAGTTCCTTCCCATTTAAACATGATTCGTTCACTTATTCATTACATTAATTCAATAAATACTTATTGTATGCTAAATATGTGCTAGTCATTTAGAATAAAGAGACTTAAAGTGTGGCATCCTGCTGTGAGGAATTTATAGACACTGAGACAAGAAGTCTCTTAGGAGCCTTGTTTTGCCTCTTCATCCCTCCCTCTGCCCTATGGGAGCAGTAGAGAAAAATAACAATGACGCAAAATTTAATGCTGTTTTGCAATTAAAAGATATATCTGGAGTATAATCCACTCATGATCATATTATTTAATTTTCTCAAAATCATCCAATTATGTATTTATATATTTGGGCCAAAGTCCTTCCATTTGCCCCTCAAGACCCACTGCTGGCATCAAATGGTTTCCTTGATTTCTGGCTTTTTCAGCTGGGTTTCACCAAAGAGAAGTCCCAGCAGATCAGAAGGAGACAGAAGAGTAGTCAGGGCACAGATTCCTTCCTCCCCAGGTGATCATCTTGGGATGACGGTGCCCTTCCACCAAAAGTCATTGCTCTTCTCTAGGTGGGTTTCTCTGCAAGACTCTGATGCTGGGTTCCTTCATGTGCTCTCATCTCTGTCCTTTGAGCTCCCATCTAGTAAGGCTTTGGTGTTACGCTAAGTGCCGCAGTGTTCCTGCGGTTTATCCAACACTCTGCCTACATTTTTGAAATTAGTTTGTAAATAAATGTGCCTAGAATTTTTCTATTTTGAGTATTGGGAATCTGATTATTGCAGTGTTCAGTCACCCTATTGTGTTTTATTTATTTATTTGCTTCCTGACCTGTTCTAAAAAAAAAAACCCTAAAAAATTTGTAGTATATGTTTATTGTTTTTAGATACACAATTAAATTTTCAAATAATTGGAATTTAAATAAATATAACAAACATAAAAATAATATGCTTTTCTTAAACCAATAAATATTTTCCAACCTATTTTCGTATGCTTTATAATGATAACAGTATAAACAAAAATACAGATCTCTCATACAAAATGAGATGGGTAAAATTGTGCCCTAAACAGAAATACTTCACTCTTTGGCCTTTTTGGTATTTCTTGTTCTTGATTAATTTTCTTTTCCATTCTTCAAAACAGAAATGAAACAATACTTCTTTTATTTCTTATTTCAATGTTATTATGATATTTTCTGACTTTAATGGAGCATGTGTAGTCTTACAGCCTGACAAATCTGGCAAGATTTCTTAAACAGAAGTAACGCTCCTTGACCAACAGGTGTTTTGTTACTCTCACAGGCCAAATCACATGAAGGAGTTAAAAGTTCAAATGAAGTTTCGCAAACTTTTTTCAGTCTAAAGAATATTTTTGTTAAGGTGGTTCAACCAATACTTCTGAAAATAAAGCATACATCCTAGGGTATTAAATGACTTTCTAATTCTCATGTATTATAATATTGAATACATTCATTTATATTTATTCTATGGAATATTTTTATAAACAGATTAGAATTAGAATAAAATTGGAGTACATTCTGGTTTTCTCAACATATGACCTTTCCACTCGGTAAAATTTACAATAACCTGACTAAGATTTCTCCTGGCCCCAAAGATTTAGAACATCAAAGCTATATAAGCAGAGGTTTTTAATCTAGAGTTTATGGACTCTGGTCCTTGGGTAAACTACAGTTCACAGAGCCTAGGATATTATTGTATGAAAAATATCCATATTTGTTACATATTTGTATTTTTCTGGGGGAACGTATTAAGAATTCAAAGGAAGTTAACCGCGAATTTTTAATTTTTAATGAGCATTGTAGACTTTACTATTGTTGAAAATATTCAAGAACCTTACATGTAGGGCCCTCCTTATAGGGCCATATATCCAGACAAGAATAAGCATGTGACCCAAAAAAATGTGGGTGAATGTGATGCATGCCATATCTGAGCAGAAGCTATAAAACATTTTGAGGTTTCAGCACTTCTTGGGTTAACGTCTGCCATCAAACTAGAAAGCCCGGATGCAGGCTGCTCTACCAGCCTGGGCCTATGATGGAACAATACCTAAAATATTGAGGAATTTCTTTGTTTTGGCAGGAAACATTACCTTATGCTGACCGAAAGTAGGATGGTCAGTTTCCACATCCTTTCTGGAGTAGACTAAATTATTTTCCCTGTGCTTGGGTTAAACAGTTAATCAATTAAATTTTTAGTCATTATTTTCCATGCTGTTCCACAGTGGCTGGTATGTCATCATCTATGATTGCCTCAACAGAACTTTCTCTCTTCCAAAAACTTTTCACAAATCCTTTCTTGTTAAAATCAGTTAAAACACTTTGCTTCTAGTCTAGAAGAAGGAATAGGGATCTTATTTACCCTTCCCTGAAGCAACAGGAAAAATGCAGACAAAATATATGAAACAAAGATTTTCAAGATCATAGATAAGAGGCAAAAAAAGGCAATGATCCAAGAGATAGGAAATAGATCAGGGGCAACTTATATGACAAAAAGCCTTCAACTGGTTTCTTAAACTACTAATATTTGAAGCTGCAAATTAGTTTAGCCCTTGAAATAATAAATTCAAACCCCAAAACATTTTTTCCTTAACATTGAGTGTATTTTCATTTCTTGGGTAGCCTCATCAATAACCACTAGATAGTCATTTAAATGTATGTTGATTTAATGATAAAACAGTGGAAGTCATCCATTTGGCAGCCAAACAATATGCAGTTTGTTGAACTGTAGAAAAAAATTACATTCAGATGACAATTAAACAGCTTCTGAATGCAAGTGATCTTTGAGGATTCTAACTTGAAACCCTTCGAAAAGAATTTCCGCATGAGTTGGCTTACAAAATCCAGCTTGTTTCTTGTTACTATGAGCATTTCATTTGGAAACTCACATTTCATCTTAGTATTAAATCATGACACTTTTGTTGTGGAAAGGAACTCTCTCACTGAAATTAAAGACTTCACGACTCTGGGATTCTATTAGGAAATTATACTCGTAGCTTTCTACAAGTATACATTTAAGGGAAATATCAGTGGGTATTTTTATTTAGGAAATCCCCAAGGTAGAAAATAGGCAAGACATTTTGATGTGTAAAGTTGCTCTCAGACATGACGATTATGTATAAGTTTCAAAAAGCAGAATACAAAATTATTTTAAAATTGTTGAGACTTCTTTTGAAATAGGAAGATATCTATACGGAGACTTAAATCAGGAGAGAAATGGGGGATTCTCTTCCCAGATTTGTCACTGGCTGTCTCTAAGGCTTGGGAGCAAGGCCATTAATTTAGCTGTGCCTTTATTTCTGCATTCTTAAAATGATAATTTTTGAATTCTTCCCCAGTTAGAAAATTCTCTAACATTATGAAACAATCTAAGAAAGTCTTGCAAAGGAATAAAACATAGCTGTCAACAATGTCAAAATGTTACACAGCTTTCAAACAATTACCATGTCACAGTGATATGTGAGAAAACCAAAAGAAGTTTGTAGCCTTCATTTTGAATTGAAACTTAAATAAATAGATTTCCCATAAATAAATAAATATTTCCAGAGCTAATAAATTCTAGATATTGTAATACATAAAAATGCCAATGAAGGATGAATTCAGTTTTAAACATTTTGTTTTTGTTAAAAACACATAGCAATTCAATTTGTATATTCACAGACAATAAACATTAGTTAGAAACATTAGTCAGATAATAGACCTTATTTGTATGCAGTTGACAGCACTTATATCAATTCTTCTCTAAAGAATATAAAGAGAAGTGTCTACATATCCACATACCTTGGGCTGCATAAAATCCAGTTGAGAATGAGTGGGCATTCACTTCTCTGCTTTCTTTGATATTGACCCAGGGATTTCAACATTAACTTCAGATTCAAAAAAGCCATTATTTTTTATCAATGAACATTTTGGGGTTGCTAATGCATGACTAAATGTATAACTTCCAGAGTCATTATAATCAATATTTTGACATCTTAGAATAAACACTCAGGTAATTAAAAATTGATACATAAAGCTACAATAAATTAAACTGAAAAATGAGGTTTCAGTTTAATCGCGACTATATTTTTACTCTGGTGAGGTCACTTTTTTGATTTACTATATATTTGAGCATTTCACCCTAAAACCATATGTTTCAAATAGCTGTAAAGAGAATATGTGTGGGGTGTCTACGTGGCACAGTTCGTTGAGTGTCCAACTCTTGGTTTTGGCTCAGGTTGTCAGCTCAGGGTCATGAGATAGAGCACTACTTTGGGCTCTGTGCTCAGCACAGAGTCTGCTTAGGATTCTCTTTCCCTCTCTCCCCACCCCACCCAAATAAAGAAATAAATCTTTTATAAAAAAAAAAAAGAATATATTTATCTGGATAATTAATGCTAGCGACCCTCAAAGCTTAGTAACTTAACGCAATAAAAGTTAATTCCCTGCTGAAATCCAATCTCATGAGGGTCAAGTAGCACCTTTGTTGGTTTCCTTCAGACAGTAATTGAGGACTCCAGCCTTCTTCCACTGGGCAGCACCAGCATCTGAGAGAGAGGAGAAGGAGTGCATGAAAAATGCCCCTGGAGGTTTTAGGTCCAGGCCTGGGAGTGTAATTCTCCTCCTCCTTCCACATTTCATTCACTGGAAATGACTCAGATGGTCTCAGCCTAATGCAAAGGATGTCTGGGAAATGTCGTTTTCTTGACTGCCTAGGAAGAGGCAACAGGATCAGAGAGCATCTAGTCAGCCTCTACCACAAAGAATACAATTTTAACATTTTTGAAGCAATGTTTTTTTCATTATTCTCCCTCCAAATTCGTGTTCCCTGTTAGCCATTCTGCCCTTCCCTGGCTCAGGTCAATATACCTATGAGGGGATGGGAGATCATGGTCACGCCAAGCGTGGAGCTGAAACTAAAATCTCAATAAGAGCCAAATTCCCTAGGAAGATAGAAGAAATTTACCCACTGGATAAGAAAGATGGTAAAGAAGTTTGTCTACAGCAGTGTAGACCATGGGCGATCTAATTTTTTTTTAAATTAAAACTTTCTTTTCACAATATTGGATATCAAGTATTCAATAAAAAACCCAAAATTTCATAAAAAGGCAAATTAAATTGTTTTTAACACTAAATCTCTTTCTATGGCTATATTATTATTGGCATTGAGAAATAAATTATATTTGATTCATTAAAAAAATCCATCCTTTTCAATGTCAGAATACTTTCTACTGATTTCATGACTTAACTTTATTACTTTTGTTTCTTATGTTGCAAAGTGAGAAGTGCTGTGGAAGGAGAGGGTGGATAGGAAAGGGGGAGGTGAATACCAGTAAGGAAAGAAGTTGTGTTCAAATTCAAGTCCATCTTGTACTAGCTAGATGATGTTGGGCAAGGTAAGTTACTCAGTTTCCTCTCCTGTAAAATGAGATAATAATACTACTCCATAGGTTTGCTTTGAGAATTAATTTATATATGTATAAAGTACTTAGAACAGTGCCTGGTATAATGTAAATGTTAGCTACAAATACTAATACACTATGTGCTTTATAAACATATAATGTAATATATTAATCTAAAATATTTTAAAATTTACTAATGTCACAAAACATTCATGTTCTTAGAAGTAGAGTTTTATCTTCTTCTTCTGCACGTTTCCTTTTAAATATTTTGCTTGTTGTGAAGAATGTCTCTTTCGTAGTGTTAGTTAATTCCTGAAGGCATAAAATACCCTTAAAGACAAGTTTTTAAACCCGTTATGGTAGATAGCTTCTTGGCACATACCATTAGATCATCATTATTTTACCTTTTAATGTGGCTGACTGTGAGTTCATACTAGGAGCAGAACTGTAAGCTTTCCTATTGTTCTCTTGAATTTGCATTAGTAAGGTATATCTTTTGACATTTTTTTTTTTTGCAGGAATAATTTAAAAACATGTGACTATTTCATTAGACTAGGTGTTGTGGATGAATTTATCTGAAATCTATTTATCCGATCACAGGTAAACTGAATAATTCTGTTTCTCCTTCATTACTCACATACTTCCAGGGTGAGATGCCATAAGGCATTTTGTACCATTACTTTTGTGTCTTGATCTTTATGCCTTGAGGCTGGGTGATTTGGAGCAGTAGGATAGTTCCTGGACACATCATTGGTGCACTGAGATAGTTACCTCACTGAGATAGTTAACTCTACATGAGAGTAACTGCAAACTACATGAATATACCCCACCAAACCAAAACTAAAGGAATCCCCAAGGGCAAATCCTTCTAGCCAGATCCGCAAAATGCTCACTGTGAAGAGAAATATGATGGAGAGGAGTCTGTGTGGAATGAGACAGGGGTCTTGTCTGGTTGCAGTTAAATTATCAAAAATGTATACCATGTAAGTACATTACTGGAGTCCCTGCAGGGGCCTTGAAAGAGGCCCATGCACAGGAAAGATCCTGACGTTCAAGGTTTACTAGTGTTATATTAAATATATTTTGGGGTAGAGAGCTATAAATAGCAGAATTTGATAATTCCAGGTGCAAAATGCACATTGACTTGAACTGCCCCAGAGTGTGATTTTCTGAAGATCCCAGCCACCATGGTTTAATTTACCCTTTGCAGTGACAGAACAGTACTCATTCTGGTGGGTACTTAGCAAGTATTTACCTAATATTATTATTTTAATTAGTTTATTCTATTTCTTGATCTCAAAGCCAAACAGTTGTACATTTTGTTGTCAAATAGCATATTCCGTTAAGGAGTAAAAGGAGGATTTGTGATCTTTTACTACCAGAGTAGACTTTTTTTTGTTTTCCAGTTTTAATTCCCATTTGCGTGCAGTGATTTGTATTAGGCATTAGAAGCTCTTCATGGTTTTCTGCTGAATGAATTTCTTAATACTGAGCCATGAATGTCAACTGTGTATTTCTATGTTTACCTGTAGATGAAACAGTTTAGCAGTATTGTTAGGATATTTTGCAGAAGAATTTAAAAACTACATTTAAGACTTTTTTACTGCTCTTGTTCTATGGAATTTGATTTTGGAAAGTGCTCGAGTCTTTAAATTTGTTCTCCAAATCTCATTTGAGATTATAGCTTATTAAAAGTTTAAAAATTTTGAGAAAGTCATAAAATATATTAATAAAATTTGTAAGATATTAATCTGGCTAGGAATAATTTTAATCTGTTAATATCTGATATTATTTCTAATTCATTCCTCTCTCCCTCCCTTTCTTTCTTTTCCTTTCCCTTTCCCTTCCCTTCCTTTCCTTTTCCCTTTCTCCTTCCCTTTCCTTCCCTTTCCCTTCCCTTCCCTTCCCTTGCTTTGCTTTCCCTTCCTTCCTGTTCCCTCCTTCTTTCTCTTTCAGTTTCTTTTTCTTTTCTCTTTTCTTTTCTTTTCTCTTTTCTTTTCTTTTCTCTTTTCTCTCCTCTCCTCCCTTCCCTTCCCTTCCCTTCCCTTCCTTTCCTTTCCCTTCCCTTCCCTTCCCTTCCTTTCCTTTCCTTTCCTTTCCTTTCCTTTCCTTTCCTTTCCTTTCCTTTCCTTTCCTTTCCTTTCCTTTCCTTTCCTTTCCTTTCCTTTCCTTTCCTTTCCTTTCCTTTCCTTTCCTTTCCTTTCCTGTCCCTTCCTGTCCCGTCCCGTCCCTTCCCTTCCCTCCCCTTTCCAGAACATATCAGCTATCAAACAGA
>CM052886.1:86103671-86231529 GCA_028534135.1 Potos flavus
CTTTCTCCACATCCTCTCCAACACTTGTTGTTTACTATCTTGTTAATTTTGGCCATTCTAACTGGTGTAAGGTGGTTTCTCAATGTGGTTTTGATTTGAATCTCCCTGATGGCTAATGATGATGAACATTTTTTCATGTGTCTGTAAGCCATTCGATTGATTTCTTGCTTCTGAGAATACGTTCGTGAAGCAGAAAGATTTTAGTCTTTGCCAATATACTTACTTACAGAATTGTTTGGTTGTCATTTCTATTGAAGATTTAGTTTCCATTCTGTTTTCTCTGCACAATACTGGTTGATAGTTTTATAATGTAAAGAGAATAAAGCTGTGATGCTCCAAGGGATGGGCCTTTGGCCTCTGGTCTTTATCTTTTCATTTATTTATAGTCAACGGCCCTTGCATTCAGAGGGAACAGAGGAATACTTTAAAACTCTCTTTAGAACCTGGGATATAACCTAAGAAGGATCTCCCGGTAGGAATATGATTATAATATACTCCTTTGGAATATGATTATAATATACTCCTTAGGCAGCAGCAAGGGGGTTCCTGATTAACCACTTCATGCCAAAATGTATACGGAGGACATGTGTATATTTGTGTATCAATGCATAGGTATATACAAACAAGAGTAATCACTTATTTGGAGAAGTGCTTGTTGAATAAATAGCTCTACCCAGTCTGCATGTGTTTCTGCATTCTGAACATGTGCTTCCTATTCTGAGACCTAGTGAACCATGTTCCTCTAGGAGTCAGGAAGGAAAATGCCAGAAAGCTTCACAACATCTATGATTGATCGATTGAACTATGGTAAATCCTCTTAGTTCCTCTCTATTATTTCTGGTTAAAATTGACTATCACAGAAAGAATCTTGCTGCTTTATTGGCAAGGAATTCTTTCTACTCAAGTCATAAGACTATTAGCAGGAACTGTTAGTTGTTTTGATAGTCATCTTTAATAAATCTATCTTTTTCTTTTAATGATGGAAACACTTGGAACCTCTTTGAGGGACAATTTTTCATTATTTGCTAGAATTTTTGATAAATATGCATTGTGATTGGTCAATTCTGTTTTTAGGATTCTGACATATAAAAATATGAACATGTGTGAGTAGTTACACATGATCAAGGATTTTTATTTTAGTATTTTTGTGATAGCAAAATAAGAGAACTCAATATAAATGCTATGGAGAGGGGGATGGATAAACATATTTTCTTATATCATAATGTGGAATACTATGTACTCTTAAAATGGGAATTAAAGAGGTATATATAACTGACTTGAAAAGCTGTCCATATTGATAGGTTGTGAAGTGAAAAAGGGATTTTAAAAATTATATGTATCCACTAAAAAACTGCTAGACCTAATAAACGAGTTCAGCAAGATTGCAGGATACAAGATCAGTATACAAAAATCAACTGCATTTCTATACATTATCAATATTCAATCTGAAAATGAAATTAAGAAAGCAATCCCACTACAACAGAATCAAAAAGAATAAAAATACTTGGGAATATATTTACCAAAAAAAAAAAGAATTCAAGGCCAGTACCCTAAAAACTACAATACATAATTGAAAAAAGTGAAAGAATACCTAAATAAATGGAAAAGCATCCATGTTCATAGATTAGATGACTCAATATTGTTAAAATAGCAATATTTCTCAAATTGATCTACGGATTCAATACAATTGCTATCAAAATCCCCGTTAGTGCCTTTTTTCTTTTGCAGAAATTGGTAAACTGATCCTAATGTTCATATAGAAATATAAGGAACCCAGAATAGCCAAAAAATCTTGACAGAGGGAATAAAGTTGGAGAACTCACACTGATTTTATAACTTATACAGAGCTGTAAGAATCAAGACAGTGGAGTACTGTAATATAGACATCTAGATCAATAGAATATAACTGAGAGCCCAGGAAAAAACCCTTACATTAATAGTTGATTTCAATGAGATACCAACACAGTTCAATGGGGGATAATACCCTTTTTCCATAAATGGTGCTGGGCAACTAGATATCCACATTCAGAAGAATGAATTTGGATCCTATTCTCACACCATATGCAAAATGTAAGCTCAAGATGAATCAATGAGCAAACTGCAAGAGCTAAAACATACAACTCTTAGAAGAAAATATAAGAGCAAATCTTTATGATCTTGCGTTAGTGAATGATGTCTTAGATATGAAACCAAAAGCACAAGCCATAAAAGAAAAAACAATAAGTTGGACTTCATCAGAATTAAAAACTTCTGCTTCAAAAGCACCATCTACAAAGTGAAAAGACAACCTACAGATGGGGAGAAAATATTTGCAAATCATATATCTGAATAGAGACTTGTATCCAGAACATATAAAGAATTATTGCAACAAGAAAACAACCCAATTAAAAATTGTCAAAGGATTTGAATAGAAATTTCTTCAAAGATGATATAAGAATGATTGACATGCACAGGGATGATGCACGTCATGAGTCATCAGGGAAATGTACATCAAAACCACAATGAAATACTGCTTTATAACTACTAGGCTATAGTCAGAAAGGCAATAGCAAGAATCGATGGGAATAGGGAATTATTAGAACCCTCATATATTGCTGGTGGGAATGTAAAAGGGTATAGTCACTCTAGAAAATACTTAGGCAGTTTATCGAAATGTTAAACATAGAATTACAACAGGGCCCAGCAATTCTGCTTCTAGGTATCTACCCAAGAAAAACTAAACCATATGTCTACTGAAGACTCACACATGAATGTTCATGGTAACATTATTCATAAGAGCTGAAAAGTGGAATCAACCCAAATGTCCATCCACTAATGGATGGATAAACAAAATATGTTAAATCCATACAGTAGAATATTATCGGTCAACAAAAAGAGATCAAATACATGTAACAATGTGGATAAACGTCCACAACATTATCCTGAGTGAAAGACACAGAAAACCACATATTGTGTTACGGTGTGTAAATTTTCTCCCAATAAAGTTGTTAAAAACCATTATGTATAGTAGGACTCAAGTTTTGTTTAAGAGCACATATATATCATTGTGTTTAAATATTTATATCTGTTTTGGTTATATATATGCATGTGTATTTAAACAAGCATAGAAAAATATAGGGTCACACATATTCAGTAAACTGTTAACAGTTTTCCTCTGGGGAGGAAAGAATTAAGATTGGGAGGCAGGTATTCATATTCTACTTTATTCAGTTCTGATTCATTTAAATAGGTTGTAATACACAAATTGGCTTAATGTGTTTTTTAAATACAAACGAGTCCATTATAAATAAATAAATAAATAAATAAATAAATAAATAAAGAATTACTGTAATGCATCATGATTGCAGCTCTTGTTAGTAATGGATCAATTCATTCATCAACTAAGTGACAAACAGAAGAGGTCCCGGGGATGAACAATATAGTCCATGATTTTAAAGACCCGCATCTAGTTCATATGGAACTGTAAAAACAAAGACCTATTTATAATCTGAACAGGGTTCCTTTTTTTTTTTTTTTTTTTAAACATCACTATTTCTGATCATTCATGTTGTTTGGTAGCAAGAGGGAAAGTGATATCTTTTTTACGTATCGCAATTTAAAATAATTTTTCTTTATGACATTAAATAAAATAAACCTTAAATCAGTTTTCTTTTTTTATATAAGATTAGCAACTACAATGGTTTTTTGGGTGTTTCTTGTGCCTATACCAAACAAAAACCCAGCATACTGAACTTACCTCTAGATTACTTTACGATCAGTATTTCCTATTCCGTTAATATTCCAACTGCCTCACCATTTTTAGGATAAATTATGAGTTCTTTATCTGAATAATAGTTATTTATCTGGGTATTTATCTGTATAACCAACTGATAATCGGTTTTTTATAGCAACAGCAAGAATTCTGGGGTCATAGAAAAGAATGAACTTAATTTTAACTAAGTTTAATTTGCAGTAAGCACGTTGAAGAGTACTTAGTTATCATTCATGGCTTTTTTTCAGTAGGTCATTGGTGAAATAAATTATAGTTTGCAGTTCTGAGTTCGCTTCAGTCAGAGGAATGGCAAATACAGTTGGCCCTCAAACAATGGGGGTTGGGGAGTTAGGGGCACTGACCCTTGAGCAGTCAAAAATCCTCATGTAAATTTTGATTCCCCCAAGACTTAACTACTAAGAGCTTATTGTGGACAGGAAGCCTTACCAATAACATAAACAGTCAACTAATGCAAATTTTGTAAGTTATATGTATTATATATATACTATACTCCTACAATAAAGTATGCTAGAGGAAAGAAAATGTTATTAAGAAAATCATAAGGAAGGGAAAGTACATTTGCAGTACTGTATCCAAAAAAAAATGTGTGTGTGGACCTGAGCTGTTCAAATCCATGTTACTCCAAAGTCACCTGTAACACATATACCATCCTGTCTGCTTAGTGGCCTTCTACATAACAACAAGCTGTTCCATTTAAAGAGGTATTTTACAAAATTAAAAATATTTGATATAAGTTAAAATAGTCTTCTGGAATTGAAATGTGGCATATATAGCATGAGAACCAAGATATTTTTAATATGCTGTCTTTATATTTTAGAATTTATTTTCATTGTTATAGACATTTTTCATGCATACATTCATTTGTCGTATATATATTGAATTGTTGCTAATTTCCTGGCACTCTACTAGGTGATGTGGGAGGGAGAGTGAGTAAGATATAGACTCTGCCTTCAAATACTCATGGTCTTTTTAAAAAGACAATCTGATAAGTTAAGTGGTTATGGTGGAAAGTGAAATAAAGAAGTCCCCACAAAAGTAATAGCAAAAAAATAATCAAAAAAAAGATCTGGAGACAAAAACGTATTCAATTGAGGAACATAAAAGGAGAAAGCACTAAATCATTTTTATTAACCTGTTAATGCAAAGGTTTTTTTAATTGAAACAAGGGCCTTGAAATCATTAATGAAAATTGTAAAACTGTCAACTACTTCTACTTGAATCTTGAAATGCTGTTTTACAAAGAAGATATCTCATTAAAAAATGACACAAATTCAAATGGTAGGTTTAAAATCCAATACTATGGCATCATAAGGAAAAGCAATGTGAATACTTTCTATTTTCCTTTTTATTCCCCCAGAATTTAAAACAACCATCTTAAAGTGAACAAATCCTTAAGTTGAATTTGAAGAATATTAGATGCAACTTTACATTTTCAAGGGTGGCTCTTTAAAGCAGCTAACGTCATGCAACTCTAATTGTTGGATCTCCAGACCCCCTCCCACTTTCACTCAAAATAGAGGGGTGTGAACTTCTTGTTGCCAGTGTCCTCAGCCAGCATCTCCCTGGAAGCTCTTTATCATTCTGAATTATAATAATTTGTATACATATTTTAGCTCCTTGTCGAGACTATAAGGTTCTTGACGACAGAGACTCTTATGTATTCTTGCATTCGCCATGGAATTCTGTGTAGTTCCTTATACAAACAGGTGCTCAGCATTTATGGCATGCATAAACGATCTGCTACCAGTCCAGGAAACTTAAACTTCTGAAATTTACATCCCCTCCCCCACCACTGCAAAACTTTGACTTGGAGAATGTTTCCCTGAAATCCCTGGGAAAAGTTCATCAGAATCTAAATCTACCATGTCACTTCCTTTATACAGTCCAGTGCAACTATTCTTCCGGGTCCATAAAAGTGTCTGGGACATTTGCCAGAATGTATTACTTTAAAATGTAAAGTTTCAGCACTTTAGAAATTGTTTTCTCTTTTAAATACTTTCCCAATAATTAGGATTTCCTGCCATCAGGTAGCACTAACAAATATAATACCTTAAAAAAGAAAAAAAAGTTTTCTTTGAGATCCAGACTCTAGTTTTCAAAATAACTTAAAATTATCAACCAAGCTTAAATAACACTAAACAGATGTCTAATTAAAGATATTTGAAAAGACAATGGAAAACTTTGAGATTTGCTCATTTGCTGCATTTTATTGAACCCAAGATGCCTTTGATTTTAACTGGCACCATTCTTTTATGTACCTCTAAGAAGGAAAAGATATTGCCAATTAAACAATAACGTAATGCTTTCTTATCATTTAGAATAGTTTTCAGCTTTATCAAGGTGTAATTGACAAAGAAAATTGAAAGATATGTAAAGAGTAATTGTAATTTGATGTATATATACATTGTGAAAGGAGTTCCCCCTTCCCATATAATTATCATATTCATTTTATTTTGTTTGGATCTAATAAATAACCTGATGACTATAGTTAATAACATGGCACTACATAATTGAAATTTGCTGAGAGCAGAACTTAAATTTCTCACCCCAAAATAATTATTTTTAAAATCATTGAAAAAGGACTTTTGTAATTGTTAGATACAGATGTTTATATTACACTGCTGTTTCCTTGCTTTTCTGGATATATGGTAACTTTTTTTTTTAAAGATTTTATTTATTTATTTGACAGAGAGAGAGATCACGAGTAGGCAGAGAGGCAGGCAGAGAGAGAGGGGGAAGCAGGCCCCCTCTCTGCTGAGCAGAGAGCCCAATGTGGGGCTCGATCCCAGGACCCTGAGATCATGACCTGAGCCAAAAGCAGAGGCCTAACCCACTGAGCCACCCAGGTGCCCCAGATGGTAACTTTTTATTCAGTGCTGAATCATAACACAATCTTTTGAGGGCATTCTATTGTTGTTAAATGCAACATACATACTCAAAGTGCACAGAATTATGAAAATTATGACAACATAGATACCTCCAAGTTTGTGCATGCTTTGGTGTAAGTTACATCACTAGTGCCACCAGAATGATGGAGCTTTAAGATGACTGATTAAAGTACTGATTTCAGAGATCAGTTGCCATTTTAGAAGAAATTTGAACTGAGGATCAATGAAATACAGTATCCTCAACTTTTACTCTGTTAAGTCAACTTGAATTTTAGGTGCTCACCAAAAGCCCTTCTCTGAGCTTTGGGCTCATTTAGCTCAGCAATGTCTTTTTTTTACTCTCCTTTTGAGAGCCTTTATTTCAAACCTAATCAAAAAAGCTCTTTAATTTGCTCTCCCAGCATTGCTGAATATCTACATTACAGCCTTCAACCCAAATATTTCAATCCATAAGACTAAAGAAGAAATGAAGAGACAAGTCCACAGAACACTGATCTTAAAAGTTTCTATGACTAGGGATGCCTGGCTGGCTCAGTCTGAAGAACATGAGACTCTTGAACTCGTGGTTGTGGGTTTGAGCCCCATATTGGAGACAGAGATTACTTAAATAAGTAAATAAACTTAAAAAAAATTCCATGGTTAGATTCTTTCCAATCATAGGAAGTAATTTTCAACTTTGTTCTTTAAAAGAGTGAAACATGTCTCAAGCCCCCACATCATCTTTGTAATTGTAATTGCATTCTATGTTCCATGTCTTATCAAAAAGAACTTGACTGTTGGGACTTGTCTTTCTTAGCTAGCAGGAGAACATGGTCACCGTCTTTCTTATAAGGCTAAAGGTTTATTGGAATCTGAAAGGAATACTCATTGGAAGTTCCACTTGTTTTTGCTTCTGGGTGAAATGATTTTGGTTAATCAGGAACATTAGAATTGGAGAAAGATTATATATTTTTGAGAGCTTTTGCTGGGAAAGACATTTAAAACTCAACTAAGGATCACAGGCTGAGTATCCCAAACTGAAATAGTTATTTTTCTTCTAATCTCATGAAGTACAGTGTGCTCTCTCTAAAGATTGACAGCAGTTAGCGTCCATTTACTTGTTCAAGCCAGAAGCCAGAAGCATTTAAACGTTTGCCCCATCAAAGCCCATATGCTGTCTTTAACTATCTACCTGTGTCTACTATGGACAAATGTGTATGTCCCTCCAAAATTAATAAATTGAAACCCTAACTCCCAGTGTCATAGTATTAGGAGCTGGGGTCTTTGGAAGGAGATTAATCATGAGAGTGGAGCCCTCATGATTGAGATTGGTGCTCTTATAAAAGAGACCCCACACAGCTCTCTCCTCCACCTCATCAAATGAGGATATAATGAGAAAATGGCAGCCCAGAAGAGGGTTCTCCCCAGATGATGTTGGCAACATGGCCGCCATAACTGTGAGCTATACATTTCTAGTGTTTACAAGCTACTCTGACTGTGGTGTACTGTTATAACAGCCTGAACAGACTAAGACATCCTCTCTAGACTTTAAATTCAGATACGATAGAAACCATGGTATTCTGTTTATCTTACAACCCTAGTTCCTGGTGCGTAATGTACATTATGACTAAAAATCCCAAGAGAATTCACTTACCTTGTTTCTTTGAGCAAGTGGACCCACTTATTACTAGTTAAGGACCAAGATTAAAGGGAGACTTGGATTTTAAGCTCCTCGACTTTAATATGATTTTATGTTGTGTATATTTTGTACTTAATAGGACAAACTCATGAGGGTGCCTAGTAAGTGCTCACACAACTCATACAGAGTTTTAGAATTCTGTATGGGAACTTAGAAATCATTCTAAATAAATCAGACCCAAAGAAACTAGTTATTATTTGAGGTTTTAAGAAGGAGCACCGAGGCAGTTGGTTAAACACTAGAGTTGACTTCGTGTCTCCCCAGTTGGTGGGAGAGAGTCAAATGTTGCTCACAGAACATCTTTATTAAAAAAAACCTAAAAATTATTGGGCAGAACTTGCCTCTGATAGAGAGCTAACAAAAGATTAACTATTTAACTCAAGCCTTGTCTGACAAAATTAATATATTATGGATTTTCCACATTCAAATTCAAAGAATATGTAAGTCCAGGTTTCTTTGGAGTATAAAAAGCACTTAGGAGGATATTGAAGGATATAATAGATGGAGTGGGAAGAAAAAGTTATGGAAAGTTAAGTCTTTCATTTGTTACTTTTGACAAGCTAAACCCAAGTCATAAGAGGCAAGGTAGTATTCTAATAAAGCATGCCTCACTGGCTATAATTGAGTTAATATGTTCTCATCTCCAGCACATCAAGCTGCCAAGAATTTTAATAATCGCAGTTCACAGGAGGATTAGGGAAGCGATATACTGTTAAGTTGGTTAATGAAGTAAAGTGTTATGAGATATGTTTTCTCAGAAGGGGAAAAAAAAACTCAGCAAAAACTGACTTTGGATATAATCGCTATTTGCTTCTTACTTTAAAATAAATTATTCAGAAAGAATTCTTACAATTCTCTATATCTTATTTTTTTGTCTTTGCTGACATCAATAGTTTACTGAAAATGTCCTTATTAATAAAAAATATTTTGGAGGGAAAAGGAGGAAGGAGCATTCTAATACTTACGAAATCCTTTGTAAGCATTGGGTATGTTAAATGCTTAGCCTTACAATGACCCTGTTGGATAGGTGTGATTCCATCTTAGAGATCACGAATGTGAGGCTCACAAACTTGAACTATCTTGCCCAAAGTCAGCTGCAAACCAGGATAGCAGGTGGAAGATCCCGGACTCGATTGCCGTCTGTCTTGGCTCCCAGGTGGTTTTCTTTCCATGCCCTTTTGTCTCTTCTCACTCTACTGCTGCCCCATACAAATTTTGTGTGTGTTCTAACTCAGGTTTTGGTTTAGTGCATGGAGAACTGCGTCTACAGGACACAATAACATAACGTTAAGTCTTTCTTGCTATTACAAACGTTTTCCACCACAACAGTAAATTAGGAAAAACATGGATCACGTAAAAATTATTCTTGCTATTGCCCAAGAACTGAGATCAACTTTTACTGTAACCAAAACTGACACAATTTAAAAAGTGATTAAAATAAAAATGAAGACCTACTAAAATTATTTTTTTGAAGGTTAAATTTAGATGAATTAATATACTGGTAAAAGTGAGCAACTGGTTGTCCTAAAGGCATAAAACTTGAACTCTAATGTATTTCCTCATGTGTTTGCCCCTACCATCACACTATTTTACAAGAAAAAGAAAGAATAAAGGTATCAGCTTTAGCCTTCCCCCCTTGTTCTTCTCTACCTTCATTGGAACAGTCTCTCTGACTGCTAGCAAAGCTTTCTTTAGGCCTTTGGTTTATCTGTCATTTTCATAGCTGGAGACCAAATGATCTAGTTAATGTATCCGTTTCATTATTAAAGAGCTATCACTTGATCACAGTGGAATTTGTTCTTCCTTCTAGAACAACAAATGTTTAAAATACCATAATTTAAATCAGGAGAAAGTTAATCAATAAAAATGTCATCAAAAAACTGAAAATAAAGGCTGATGTACATACTGATAAATTCAAAACCCATCTATCTAAGACTGAGAAGCTATTAATAACATATGCTTAGCCATAATTTGTACAATTTTGTGGAATATAAATACTTGGGTCAAGCACCTATGGAAGCTATCCATTTTAATTATTTTCTATTTTTAAAGTAATGTTTAATGGCCTATGTCCAATGTAGTAACTACTTCAGCAATTTATACAGCTTGGATATTATCTAATTTTCAGTGAACTCATTCTAAATCAAAGTGGCATATTTTAAGCCTGGATTTCTTCAGGTCAACATTCTTATCTGAATTTCAGGGGTCTAAAGGCTACAAAAGGAAATCGACCATGCTAATGGCTTATGCTTATATAATAAGCTTATGACTTACATGAATCTATAATAAATATCCATCTTTCCAGGCAATTGTTAACATATGTTCAGTTAATTTTTTTGTTTAGCAAAATGAATTTGAAAATATCATTACCCTGAAAAAGGGACTACAATATAGTTTTGATAATTCTTTAAAGATAGTTCTTCAGTTTTCAGTCATTCATCCATACAATATAAACCAATACACACCCACATATTAACACCATAATCAATTTTAGAAAAAAAAATTTTTCCCCCAAATACTTCTATTTTATTTTTTCAGTGTTACAAGATTCATTGTTCATGTACCACACCCAGTGCTCCATGCAATATGTGCCCTCCTCAATACCCACCACGAGGCTCGCCCAACCCCTCACCCCCACCCTTCCAAAACCCTCAGTCTGTTGCTCAGAGTTCACAGTCTCTCATGGTTCATCACCCCTCTGATTTCCTCCAATTCACCCCTCCCTTCCCTCTCACAATGTCCTCCATGTTTTAGAAAAAAATTTTAAGAACTCCAGTATCTCAAAACTTCAGGACTGATAAAAGTTATTATCTTCTGTATTCCGTATGAAAATTACTTTTTTTCTGTTTATCGAACATGGCCACCAAGAAAGAGTCTCTATACAACCTACAAAATAATAATTTAAAACTTAAAAAAAAATAGCTGTGGCTCAATATAGTTGTTATGATATCTCTAAAGGTGTGAGAGTTGGTATATGTTAAATAGGACGAAGCTACAGCTATGTGTCTTTATAGACTAGCTTAAATTCTAGGATTACGGAATTCTTTAATGAAGTTTTTTCCTTATCCTTAGTTTTGTATGGCACATAAAAATCTAAGAGTAGAAACAGTTTGAGAAAGTTTCTAGATCATTAACTATAAGGAAAATGAAATCTCTGGGCATAATCCTGTCCTTTTAATCGATAGTGTAGCGTTTTAGAAGGGGTTAACCGTGATTATATCCTTCACTCCAAATTTGGAGCCAATTGAGAGAAAGGCACGAGTCAGACAGAAGGAGGCTAAAATATAAATTTTAGTGGAGAGTAAAACTGAGTAAAAAGACTTGGTGCGGGTGTGTGGTCACAAGGGCTTTCTAAACCTTGACTTCTGATTAAACAGTCTTGTCCATCCAGGGGCTGGCACCACTGAGCCACCACAGGCACCCCTGACAGGGGCAGGGTGCTTTCCCCTGTGATAGGGAGAGCTGCTGTTCCTGGAAAATGTGCTGCTTTAATAGAGAGAAAGAACCCCAACGGTTGACCAAAGCATCATAAACTCCTTTTCCCAAAGTTCCCAGTCCAGAAAGAAGAGAGAGAGGCAAAGAATATGTCTACTGGGCAGTAAAAGTCCTTCCCATCAAGACAAACGGAGGTGTGGGGAGCCCATGCTCCCTATGAACTCAAAATTTAAGTGTGAGACTACTTCCTCGTCATGGTCATTTTGGATTTCTCACAGATTGTTGCAACCGAATGGATGGCTAGAGATCCTGGTGGGGGTGTGGGGTTGGGGTGAGGTGATGGAGGTTTCCAGGAGTTCTTTATTCTACAAAGTGTATTCTCTAGTAAGACTTGACACAGGACTATTGCATCCTACATTGATTTCTCATAATGAATTAAGGTTTAAATCACCACCCCCTCCCCGAGCCCCCGGGGGAAAAGTTTAATCAGCAGAGGTGCTGGCTAAAGGAAAGGGAAATAGGAAATCAATAGTGAAGGAGGGACTATCAGTCATAGTTTAGACAAGTTGCCAAAAATGAGAACTGTGGTCTCTACATACCCTCAAAACATTTCTCTTCCCTTTCTTCCCTTTTCTATTGCATCTGGGGTATATTTACCACTTTGTCCAAAGGTGGCAGAATATGGAGGAGGCACTGGCAAGAAACCTGTGGGAATGGATCTTTCTTAGAAATTCAAGGTTCAGGGCTCAGAAGTTCTACAGCATTACACAGAACATTCTCTTATGTATGATCCCTACTCTGTAAAAAAATTAAAAATTCTAGGAAATATAAACTCTGTATGTTGCTAAGTATAGAAATAAGTACAAGAGCGACCGGATCACACACAAAAAAGGGGCTCTGCATGTTGAAATAACGGAACACAGAGAACTGTGGAATTCAATGATGATTTTCATTTTGTTAATGCTTGGTTATAAAAAACGGAATAAAACAGAAAAAAATAGGGGTGTAATATTTTCATGAAATAGCAATAGGTAATAGATTTTGCTTCATGAAGTTCCATTTTATTTTTTTATGAAGTTCCATTTTATACATAAAAATTTGTAGCCAAAATTAAGAAGTCACATTTTTATTTTTAGAATAATCTTTCTGTGCGACATCAAAAGAGATTATAGAGGGTGCTTGTATAAAACCCACTTCTTTTTTTTTTTAATTTATTTAAATTCAATTAACTAACATATAATGTATTATTTGTTTCATAGGTACAGGTCTGTGATTCATCATTCTTACATAATACCCAGTGCTTATTACAACCCATTTTCTTCTTCATCACAGCGATCCCTTCATTAGGGGACTCTCTCCTCTTTTCCTCCTCCTTTTTGGAGGCGTTATTGAATATTCATTTCTAGTATCCAAATAATGGTACCATCCCCACCAAAAGAAAGAAAAGATAAATTTAATGCAAATTCCTATGATAATATTTTAGAAAACGTACATTCCTAATGAGTTCAGATATTTTAACCCAGTGTTTGGCCTCTAACGGATCTAGTTAGAGTTTATCTGAATATTTTTCTTCCCTACAGAATACATCTTTAGATGTACATTTTTCCTTTTTCTCTCAGCGTGTATATTTATTTACATCATTTTTTCCTTTATTTTCTACTTTTTCCTTTCCACCCTTTCTGTCTCAAGAAAAAGAATTATTCACATGGGACAATAAAAAGAAAACCCAGGCAGGAAAGAAAAGTTCCATGGAGTCTAATCAAACATGGAAATTGAAAAACAGTGACTGCTATTCAGAGAAAGATAGAACACCCTTCCCTGGTGAGGGTTTCAAAACAGAAGTGGCTTTGTGAAGAATTCTGAGGATAGAAGGCAGAGTAGACTGTAGCCAGCCTGGCACTAGTGGCCATCTCCATTCCTGGAGCATGATTCACTCTGATCTACTCCAGAGAATAGCACTCTTGTAAAAATATCCCCGGAGGCCCCCACTCCCCAAGAAAGTCAGAGCAATATAGATCAACTTCTGCTTTGTTTTTCTCTTAAATATGCATTTCCTAATATGACATAAAATGTATTGCAAAAATGCTGGACAGAAATAAAACAAAGATGGCACAGATTGTAGGTGATTTTAATAGTTTCCTTTTTTTTCCCCCCTCAATTACTTTTATTTTATTTTTTCAGAGTTCCATGAGACTGTGGACTCTGAGCAATAGTTTCCTTTTGAAAATTTAAGTTTTTTCATAAAATTTTAATAATATTCACCACTTTAAAAAATCAGAAAAATGTGTTATTAAAAATTAAATACAGTTCAAGCATACAATTGCATCTTCCCTCTGGGCTGGGAAAGCTCAGGGTATAAATGTACTTTCTGAACCCTGTCTTGCTGTTGTGATAATATGAAGAAGAACTAAATTAGATTTCCCATTCTCAGCTATTTGCAGAGAACTTTTCCAAAGTCTCAAAACCTGCTTTCGTGTTTTGTTTGTAATTTTTATTAGAAAACATTTTAGAATTAGCATTACTTCAATCTTTCACCACCTAATTTTTTAAAGAATCATTTTAATCCAGAGTCTTGTATAACCTAATAGATTTCAAGAATAAGAAATCTGTTAATTGAAGGGAAGATCTTACTTTTATGATATAGATTTTTAAATAAAGCTGCTTTAATGACATTTAAGTAAATGGTCACTTACCTGAACTTCATTAACTGAGATAAAGTGAAAGTGTTTTTGTGTTGTAAGTACTGTAGGCAGTTATTTAAATGGTGGTCTTCATTTAGTTAAAAATATATGATCAGAGTTTAATTGTTTGCTTCAAAAGTGTACATGCCAGGGCAGTGATAAATACATCCTATTAAAGAGCAAAAGCATAATAATCAAGGAAAAATTAATTCCTGAGTAAATTTCATTCCAAGGGTGCAGCAGGGAGGTATGTCAGGGTCCAGATAAGATGTACGAGTTGGTCCAAATAAATAGTGGGATTCTCTAGATCAGGAATATTCTCATCATTATCCAAGGGCACAAGCTTCTTAGATTTGGAAGAAAAAATAGAATTGCTAAAGTGATGTGTTATTTCTTGGGGCAGGGGGCAAAGTTTTGTACTTTTGGAGTTTTCAGAATGAGGGAATCTGGATTTGTGTCCAGAAAGTATGATTTTATCCTATCCATGTTGGTACTCACCTGCAACTATGTGGAACCCCATTTAAAGTCTCATGTTAGTGTTGAGGCATGTCCTTTACATGCAGGGAAGAGATATCTATCTTGAATATTGAGAGTGACCACTTGATTGGCTTGTCTGGGGGATTCCTGAGATGTGGGACTTCCAGTACTAACCTTTGGGTAGTCCCAGAAAAATCAGGGCAGTTGGTCTCTCTACTCCTTTTTCAGTAGGGGATTAGACATTTGTCACTCAGAGTGAGTCAAGAAATGTTTTAGCCACTATGCATCGATGAAGTAGCCCTGGTATCCAGATGGGAGACATATATTTTTCTTTATCTCTCAGTTCCATAGTACCAGAGGAGGCAGGTCTGAAATCTTCAGACAACTTGTTGCCACATCTCTTTGATCAAGAGGTACTTATGTGTTGTACCATTCACAGGAAAAGGGCCAAAAAGAAGGGTCATCTTGATCATATCGTAATAATGATTTATACTGGAGCTCAGATCAAAGACAGATGTACCTCCAGAAAACTCAGCTGCTATACTAGAAGCAAATGGGTGATTATCCAGAAGCACAAGTTTATTTTAGGCACTTCCTTTGTAAAGTTTAGAAGAAAAAGTTGTTGGCCTAATTATCAGGCATAGGTAATATAATCCAACAGTTTCGGGCAGTGAAGCCAAATGATCTTTTGTACATCTTTCTGTGGAGGGGTCTGATGACCAGATATTTTTAGAATTAGCTTTACATTTATTAATCTTGAAAGCATTGTATTCTGTTCGGTTTCAGGAAGGTAGTTTGTGTATTTTTTCAAAAGCTTTCTTCAGCAGAAATATTGAGCCAGTTGACATGGACTTTCTGATTAACAGTAATTTAGTATCTTATGGTCTCCTTCTATTCTGAAGTTTACAGTTTACTTCTTGAAAGTTGTGTTAGCCTACACTTCTATATTCATCAACTTCTGCTTGTTTCCTTCCAGGTCACAATTTTCATGATTATAATATATATATTATTATATATATACACATATAATTCTGTTACAGAATTATATGTTGACTGAAAGATGTCCTTAAGACTCTCCATTTTGACCTGAGGATTTTTCCTTAAGTATCCATTGGAGTTTTGGCCAGTTTCAGTGAAGAAGGCTTATGGTGTCTTGTCTTTATTTATTTTTCCTACTCGCTGCTCATTTTTTTCAGTTGGGACTAGAACATGGTCTCCATTATCTTCACTTTTTTTTTTTATCTTCACTTGTTTTAATATGTTTTGTCATCCAAAGAGAAGGAAGAAAAGAAGGGAAGGAAAAAAGATGAAAGAAAGAGGAAAGAAGGAAGGAAGGAAGATAGGAAGGAAGGCAGGCAGGCAGGCAGGCAGGCCAACAAGGGAAAAAGTGCTCTGATCAATTCAGTTACTTCTTCAAAGAGTGTGGAAAGCCCCCAGTGAAAGTATGTAGGCCTTTATCGTTTTGCTGGAGAAATGGATATGTTCAGCCTGCTCTTTGGGACAGGACTTCAAGGGCTGTGTATGTACTGATGAATTGTCGTAGGATCTGTCTCTAGGCCTGGGTGGCTTAAAATCTAAATTTTATCATTTTACTCAGATATCAGATTGCTAGTGAACTCAATGAACCCAATTAAAATATTAATTGAAGGCCATGTCTACTGTCGAGCCATCTAGTTATAAAACAAAATTACAAAACACAAGGTCATATGAAAACCAGCTTTAAAATCTAATTAAAATAGATCAAGTGCCTACTATGTCTCAGATGCTGCGCTAATTATTGTTAAGAAAGGATATTGATTTGAGGAAGGTGTTTCAAAAGGAGGGGAGCCTGGGTGGCTCAGTCATTAAGCATCTGCCTTCAGCTCAGGTCACTGATCCATGTCCTGGGATGGAGCCCTGCGTCAGGCTCCCAGCTCAGCAGGAGGCCTGCTTCTCCCTCTCTCATTCCTCCTGCCTGTGTTCCCTTTCTCACTGTCTCTCTCCTCTTTCTCTGTAAAATAAATAAATAAAATCTTAAAAAAAAAAAAAAACCCAAAAGGAGTTGTGAGTGCTAAATGCAAACTTTTAATTACTATATTATTCTGAAAATCTCCTTAGAAACATAAGTATACATGAAATATATATTCTTATTAGCATCTTGCTAAAAAAGTGATACTTCTGATTCTTTTTCCTTGAAAGTCTGATTTAATTTGCCACATAACTTGCCATTATTAATTTTCCTATTATTGGCAAATCTTACTAAGTTTATTTTTATTACTCATGATTAATATTAAGATTCATGATCTTCAAAACTAAAAACTTGAAAATATTAAAAAGTAAACCATAGCATGTATAGTGTGCAAAACATCCTGAATATGAAAGTCTAGTTATTGTCTTCTATCAATCTCACAGTTTTAATGAGTTAAAAATAATTCTGCGTGTTAACATATTTCAGCCCTTTCTACAAAAGATATATGGCACCCTGTAAGAGGTTATATAATAAAACCTGCAAAACTATGAATCACAGAAGGGATAACAATAATCTGTTTTATATATTATATTATAAAAATTGATTATTATTATAAATTTGTATGTACCTTTTTTTTCTTATCTCCTCTTTATCTTCCATCAAATAAGGCTTTAACAATGATGCTGTAGATCTAAACTTGGTGACTTGACATCTACTTTTTAGTAAATTGTTTTGTGACACAGTCAACAAGGAAAGTCATTTAACCTTTTTGGCTTTTTTCCCCCTTAGAATGAAAGTTAAAAAATCCTTTCAGTATGTGGAATCCTTGGATGAAATGTGCTTTGAAAAAAAATGCTCCTCTTGACTTATTTCATTTAGCATAATTCCCTCCAGGTCCATCCATGTCGATACAAATGGTGGATATTCATCCTTTCTGATGGCTGAGTAATAGTCCATTGTGTCTATGAACCACATCTTCTTTATCCGTTCGTTTATTGAAGGGTATCTCGGCTCTTTCCACAGTTTGGCTATTGTGGACATTGCTGTTATGAACATCAGGGTGAAGGTGCCCCTTCTTTTCACTACATCTGTATCTTTAGGGTAAATAATCGAGCATAATATAAGAAAAAAGAAAAAAATGCTTTCTTTGTTTACTTCGCTTGACATTACTCAGCCTTAGAATAGGACTGTCGAGTTTTGCTTATTGAAAAAGCTTCCTGAAATGAAGATATCTCTTCCCACAGATGCAATTCCTGGTTATGGTTATAGCCAGACCTCTGTACAGGGCCTTGTCACAATAGGTACTTGTGTTAAGTTTACCTCATTGGCTGGTCTTTGCAAAAGGAATGTTTAAGTTATCTGTTGTGGGAGATTTCTGCCTTAAACATCTTGTTTTCCTAATCTAAATGGATTGAAGAATCTGTGAAAACTGAAATTAATGACAATTACTAATGGGGTTCATCCAAAGCTTTGTCTTCTGACTGGTTGTGCTTTTGTCGCCCTGTCATTGGTAAAACTTTGAGACCTATTGCTTCTGGGTGCAGATCAGGAGTGATTAATGTGCTTGGTGAGAGTCATGTAATAAATCTATAAATCAAGTCATTTTGTTAATAAATACATATCCGTCATTACACGGACTAAGCCATGGATTCCTTTGCAACATTATCTATGCAAAAGATATCACCTGGTTACTTCAGAGCTCTGTTCCCTTCCCGTTAAGGATGCAGAGTTGACTCTTCGTTGGCACAGTGGAACTCAGAGAAATCAGGAGGGTTTTATGGGTGCGGTCCAGAAGTTTTGATTCAGAACTGGAGGAAGACCAATGGGTATGAACTGGTCTGCATCTGGCATCAAATAATTCCTAAGTTGAAGTCTGCAACCTGATTTTGGTGAGACTCTTGAGAACCACAAAGGAGGAAAACCACATGGAATTCCTAATGAAATCCAACAATCCTAAAACATAGGAATAGATAGTCACTTTAAATGTGGTAGTAAAATGGATGTTTCAAATGAAAGGTCAATCAGCACGATTGCCTTCAATTTTCCTGAATGGAGAGCTGTTGTTATCACTATTATTAGTCAGGGCTGTTGCAAAATTATTTGCTCATGCATTTAGAAATGTGCACAAAATACAAGGCAGGAATGCAAATCATCAGCTTTTGCAGATATTACCATTGCACGCCTGAAAAACATAGAAGCATGTTTTCCGAAATGTAGAAATAGTAAAAGGATTACAGAATTGAGACGTTATTTGCAAAAACTACCATTCTTTTTTTTAAAGATTTATGTATTTTAGAGAGAGAGAGAGAGCGAGAGAAAACATGAGTGGGGGGAGGGGCAGAATGAGAGGGAGACAAGCAGACTTCCTGCTCAGGGGGAGCAAGACGAGGGGCTCGATTCCAAGACACCCTAGATCAGGACCTGAGCAAAAATCAAGAGCCAGACGCTCAACTGACTGAGCCACCGGGGTGCCCCTTCACCCCCAAATAGCATTCTTTATATAAAATTTTTTAAAAGATTTTATTTATTTATTTGACAGAGAGATCACAAGCAGGCAGAGAGGCAGGCAGAGAGAGGGGGAAGCAGGCTCCCTGCTGAGCAGAGAGCCCAATGCGGGGCTCGATCCCAGGACCCTGAGATCATGACCTGAGCCGAAGGCAGAGGCTTTAACCCACTGAGCCACCCAGGAGCCCCATCATTCCTGGAAAGAACTGGAAAGTAACTGGAAAGAAAAAAATTGAATAAAGGATTGTCACAATAAAAACAAAAATAACTTACCTCCAAATACATTTAGCAGTAATTGTGAACTACCAGGATAAAGATAACTCTAAAATCCAATGAAGAGAATACAAGAGACTCAGATGAAAGCAAAGACAAAAACATGCCTCGTTCCTAGATAAGAATATTCAATATTTATAGCTCTCTTAATAAATCTCCATAATGTAGTAACAGATAAAATGAAAAGAGATAATTTTTATTTGGAGATAAAGTGATATTAAAATTTATTTGAAAATAAATTAACGTGAAAATACACAGGGCAATTTCTAAGAGAATGGATAATAAAAGTACACGAGTCCCCACCAGGTGTTAAAATATTTTATAATTCGGCAGGAGCTAAAACTGTCTTATTGGAATCTGAATATAAGATGGGTAAAGGGAAATGAACAAAGAGTTCACAAATTATTCATGATATTTGTTTCCAGGTGAGATAAGTTAATGAGAAGAATCAAAACAGCTTCCATCACTCACTTGACTACTTACCACCCTTATTGCAGCAAAACAAGCTGGTGCCAGGTCAGCCGAAAAAGAGCTGGCCAGTAAGATGGACTCCAGAAGAAAGAACCACCATCTGGGAAAATTTTCTGGGTATGTCGCTGCTACTCCATACATGTAAGAATAGCATTGTCCCAATGTGGTTATGCTTAGAAAAATACTGGAAGGAAGGATGGCAAAATGCACAAAAGTGGTACCTCGCAGAATAGAGCTATACGTGATTTAAAATTTTTTTATAGTTCCTTATTTATCTTTTGGTTTTTTCAACTTTTGTAAGAAATTTTCGAAGTCTCTGTTCAAATAGTGGTCTGTATCTCACTGTCGCCCTTGGCGGAAGGGAAGGTCTGGTTGTCCCGTCTGGTCCAGGTCCTTTAGATTCTGTGATAAAAGGAAGAGCTACTCCCAGATCTGTTGTTCCTTTGTACAGACGTTTTCTTACTTTCACTATGTCTAAATATATTTGCCTCTCTCTTTCTCTGCCTTTCATTTACTCCCTTCCTTCCTTTGGGGGCTTTTTTTTTTTTATCATTATCATCAAATATTTATTTTAAAATATATCAGATTTATCCCCAGGCTCGCCCCCTAAATTGGTGTCCTTAGTAATAGGCTAATAACATGTAGGTGAAAAATGTATGGGGATAGTTTTTTTTTGTTTAAAATTTATTGAAAAGCATTTGTATTTTCATGGCATTTGCCTTTATATCATCTGTCAATTAATCAAGTTATATGAGCCAGAACGAAAAGAGTCCGGTCTTCTGTGCTATACAGTTCTAGAGGTGTGAGAAGCAGTGAGCATTGGCGTGGATTGTCCACAGAGGACGAGCAATAGGGTTTCAGTAGAATCTCTGTCTTCTGCAATTCACCCTCCATTTCTCAAATTCTCTGCCATTACCTCTGCTCCACTCGATGTCTTAGGACCTCCCCGCCTCCTGGTCCAGCCTTTGTTCTTCTCCATTCATGTTATTTCAGAGTCATGCCTGTTTGCTCATGGGTTTCCTTAAGGACCCCCACTTCTTATGGCAAGGTTTTGCATTTCTTTTTGGATCAAAAGGGGAAAATTAAAAAAAAAAGGGGAAAATTATCATTTGTCAAATGATTTTTCTATTTTTCAGTTCCTCTCTAAATGACAGCTCATGATTCAGCCTGGGTTGTCAACAGCCTCTGTCTTCCACTCTGGTTACTATAGTTTTTATCTGTGAGACAGCCATCATTTTCAATTTTCTTATACCAGTGGTCTGCTCATTGGCTGAATTTGTACCATCTTTAGCCATTTCCTTTCTTATTAGATATGCCCTTAGATGCAGAGGCAGTAGCAAGCCTTGTCATCAGTAACGTGCAATTATTCACACTTTAATTTCATTCATTTTGTAAGCTAGAGGTTGGATGTCTGAGACTTCTGATTTAATTTGATTTGTTCACTGAACTCAGTATGTTGCTCAGTCCAGCTGTCTGCTTCCTGTTCTATGTGTTTCCTAAGCCCAATATTTTCTTACCAAACAAGAGTTTGTATTTGATTTTCTCTTCATGTAGTTTAGTTTCCTAAGGGGAACTTGCTACTTTTAAAAATTTTACAGACTTTCTTACAGGAGTAGATAAACAGAAATAATACATACTACATTATAATGTAGCACCATATAATACTGGTTCTATTATATCCTAGTTAGAACACATTTAAAATATTTTTTAAAAAAATTCCAGCTTCATAAAAATCCCTGTTGATTTTTCACTTTTCAACTCCCATCTTTAATTAATATCAAAGGTATCAGCATTACCATGTGACCATGCAAGAGTTCTATTTCTTTTACTTTAAATTTCCAACTTTTGTTTATTTCATTTCTTTATAGTCTTCACCAGTGGTTTTCAATCTTCAGTGTTTATCAGAATCACCTGGAGGGCTTGTTGCCCCCAAGACTGCCAGGCCCCACCCTAGAGATACTCATCCACTAGATCTGGGGTGGAGCAGCAGAATTTGCATTTCTAACATTTCCCAGGTGTTACAGATGCTGCATTAAATGGATCTGTGCTAAAAAATTAAAAATAAATAAATAAATAAGTGGATCTGTGCTAATGTAAGGATTTTGAAAAAAAAAAAAAAGGGTATTTTTTCCACTTAATTTTAAATTTTTATCAATGCTTTCCATTTCCTAAGTTTTAAAATCTGATGTTTTCTATGTAAAGCTATTTCTAAAAGCTCATTACAATGCAGAGATAAATAAGAGAGTTTCCTGACCTTCCTTGCATATCCCAATTCCTTTTCCCAGAGCAAGTGTTTTTGACTCTCAGGATTCTTCATGAAAATCTGATCAGCTGATGTTGATCTGTCAGGGCAGCTGATGATGTCTGGAAGAACTGCACACGGGCTCTGGGCTTGGGTCCTGTTCGTTTGGAACTCCAGCGCTGCGTCTGTAGGGGTATCTTTGTTTACAAGTATACTTCGGGCCGAACCTTTCGCAATACTCAGTTCCTGAGTGACTTCTTAGATGACTGGGCACTGATGTCTCTGATCTAAAATCAAATGACCGGCATCTTTAAGCTTGTCATTATCCTCTTCAGGCATTTTCCATTCAGAAGTTTAATTTTTAATTTAACCTGTGGGCCTAGTGGAAAACTATTTTCCCCTTCTCTATGCTACTGGTTTGATGTCCTGATATCCTTTGTGTTGTTGGCTTTATAGTCTTAACTGGGTGTCACACAGCTTTCTTCCACAGGCTCAGCTGTGGCCAATGAGATACCTCCTCCCACCGAAGAATTGCGGTAATTGACAAAACAGGGCGGGGTTTAAGGTTTAAACAACATCCAAGGTGGGGCCTCTTTAGTGGATTTAGAGATGAGCTCCTTAATTCCCAGGTTTTGGTTCCCAGCCAAACATGGCATTTAGCATTTTCTCTATTAACTCCACGATATGAGGCTTGAAAGAGGAAAGGGTCTTGTGCGGGCTCACTTACTGAGTCAGTAATGAAGGGTGACTCCACCGCATGCTGAGGTCTTCTCTCTGGAGAAACGTGGATTCTGCAGGGAATGGCTGTACTGTTCCCTGTTCTCATCCAGGAGGGCTGGAGGCAGTGTCTTCCCCGTGCCTGTGCTTCTGGGAGTCTGGATTTCCAGGTAGACGTTCGTGTCCTTAGCACTGGTTGATTCCTTAAATCTGTGAATTCTCCCATGTTCTTGGGGTCCCCTGGGAGAGCTCTTTTATTTTAGGCTTCCTTCCTCCCTTCCTCTCCCTCTCTTCGTCTCCTTCCCTTCCTTTTCCTCCATTCCTTTCTCCCTTTCTTCCCCTCTCTTTTTCTTCCTTCCTTCCTTCCTTCCTCTCTGCTTCCTTCCTTCACTCAAATTATTTTAACTCTCTTTACCTAAGTATTAAGTACAAATATTCTCAAAATTTATTTTTAACTCTTAATATAATTTTTAAGCTATTCTTTTTAAGACTGTGAGTCTTCTTATTTTTCTATTATATGCTGATTGGTTCTGTTGGCAAATTTTCAAACTTTTTCCATTGAAGATCATTTACAAAAGCGCTGTATTCCACAGATCATGTATCTCATGATAATTATGAAAATAAAGCCAGGTCAGTGTCAATAGTTAGAAAAAAAGAAATTAATAATATATGACGACATCTGATGGGGCTAATACACTATAGTGTAATGTTACACTATTTTCTTTACCTTCAAATTTCAGAATTTATTGAGAACTAAGAAGCATTGGTGAGTGCCTATCAGTATTATCAGTATATCAGCTTGTTATAGATAAGATTTAATAGGAACTAAAAAAAAAATTTTTTTAATAGGAACTATGATTGGGACCTGGGGCCAAATGGATTTTTCTAATTTCTGGCTATAACTATCCATAGCCAAAATTGGATGACCACAGGTCCATTCGCCACCCTTCTCCAGCTTTGGTGACAGAGCTTGCCCCTATAAACTCACAGCTGGATGGAGCAGAAAATGTGTTTCTTGAGGAAAAGCCATTATGAAAGAGAATGAGAAAGAAGTCCCCAGAAGTGGGAAAGTAGAGTAAGCTTAATTCCTTCTCTTGAGTTCCCTAAGCAAGATAAACTGAACAGGAAGATTACTTCTATCTAAATTTTCTGAAATACATAGATGTCTAAGAGACGGTAGGTATAGAAAATGTATATCCTAGAGGTCAGACGTAAATTGTAGAATTAAATTTCTTAAGAGAAATAATGCTTTTTTCCCCCTCTTCCTGCGTTTTCAGTGTTACAAGATAGATGGGGATAATGCTCTGTGAAACATACAAATATGAGTAACGATCCAAAAAAGTACTCAGGATTGTTTTTTAAAAGCAGAGGTGCTGGGGCGCCAGGGTGAGTCAGTTAAGGGTCTGCCTCTTGATTTCGGCTCAGGCCATGGATGGAGCCCCGTGTCAGACTCTGTGCTCAGCGCAGATTTTCTCTCTCCTCTCCCTCTGCCCCTCCCCCTGACTCGTGTGTTTGGGTGCTCTCGCTTTCTCTCTCAATAAATAAATCTTAAAAAAAAAAAAAGTCAAAACAAAAATAAAAACGGCACAAAGGAACATAATTTGGTAAGAATCCTTGCAAAAGCCCACAAAATCGATGAGGTTATTTGAACTCCTTAGAATGAGCTTGGATACAGTAAAATTAAAGAGCTTAGACCTGTAGATAGATTAAGAGGCCTTGCAGCTATTGTATAGTACTAATCAATTGAACTTTTAGGGTAGACTTTATGATTTTGAGATTTTGTTCATAATCATTATCCGTAAGGCAATGAAATACTCTCTTGGGACCAATTTCGCTTGACAATCTGAAAGAGCTTGTTTATGCTTTCTGCTGGCATATAATCATGCAGGATAAAGATGTCCATAAGGCATGCTCACTTTGAGATCATTTCAGCATTCAAGTTCAACAGATGGACTGCAGAGATCTGCCAAGGGAAAGAAGTTGACAAGGCTGGGAATATTGCCATTACCTATAAAGACAAATTTCAAAGGAGGATTTTGATGTACCTATCTTCAATAATTTTAATGAGCACACATCTATATTTTAGGGCCCTGTGGGTGCTCGGGCAATATGTTCAGTCTTGTCTCTTCTAGGCTTAATAAAGATGAGTGCAGTGATTGCTTATTTTAAGTTATATGTTAATTTAACTTGAATTAGCTTTAATGAAATTGCAAATATTTGCCATTAATTCAATTCAATCACTAAATCATTTATTCATTAACATTTATTGAAAACAGGTACTGTAAATCAAAAGTTACAAGAGATATAAAACTGAATATGACATTGCGTGTCTTCAGTCAGGAAATTCATAGGTCCTTTGGGAGATAGGCTTGCAAACTAATAATTAAAATCTGTATATTAAGTATGAGAAGTAATATGCATTAGTAACGCACAAGTACGCTAGTTCATTAGCTGCATGAAACAAGTAATCAACTGAGGAGAGATCAATGAAGGGTTCACAGAAATATAGAGAAAACACATTTTTCGTGATATACTTTCACAACTTTCAAATACAATCTCTAGTGTGTCGTAAATAATTTTTCAGATGATAAAGTTTTGATAATATTAAGCACAGCTCATTGAATGGACAAAGGCTATTTACTTCAAGATATTTTATTACAAAGAAGAAAGGAGTAGATTTTTTGTGTGTGTGTTTGTGTTTTTGTTGTTGTGGTTTTTAATGATGGAAGGGAATGGCCTGGCATAAAGGAAGCTCTCAAGAACTTTCCCTGTGACTTTGGTTATATCAATTTTCAGGATGAGCCCAAGGTCAAATTTTGGGATTCAGCTGGTAGGATCTATACTTTCATTCTTTGCTCTATGTTTAAAAATTTCATAATTGTGAGCTTGGATTTTGCCAAAAATGTGAGGCATTTTCCGGTTATTTTTCTATGAGTTGGAAACTCTGAAAACATACATGATGAGAAGGGCAAAAATTTGTGTTTCTTTGTTCTAAAGAACCAATTTATAGGCCAAGTTGCACAAATAATTGTTATTCACTAGATGGCAGAATACTAACGGAATACTCTGGCACAGTGCGTCTGGTTTGTCTGGTTTCATAACGTGCTGGGTAATTTGATTTAAGGGCCTCTGTGTCGCTGCAAAATTCAATGACTCATTCTTCAGTGACATTAAATATATATGAATATTCTGAAAAATCTCCTGCCACAGATGAAGGTAGTTTCCATAAATAAATAATAGAATCTTGATTATTTGTAGGGAACTTTTTATCATCCTTGTTTCTTCTGACATGCCCCCAGACCTGTGCCTTCTTCTGTGTTTCCTGGGACAGTTATTTTCATTATAATTCTCCTGGCTTCCTAACTCATAAATCTAGGAAATATTCTTGAATCCTTTCTCTCTTGCCCACTTTTTTTTTTTTTAAAGATTTTATTTATTTATTTGACAGAGACAGAGATCACAAGTAGGCAGAGAGGCAGGCAGGGAGAGAGGGGGAAGCAGGCTCCCTGCCAATCAGAGAGCCCGATGCGGGGCTCGATCCCAGGACCCTGGGAT
This sequence comes from Potos flavus, assembly GCA_028534135.1. Taxonomy (NCBI): domain Eukaryota; kingdom Metazoa; phylum Chordata; class Mammalia; order Carnivora; family Procyonidae; genus Potos; species Potos flavus. The sequence continues at coordinate 86,130,314 of CM052886.1, forward strand.
CATGACCTGAGCTGAAGACAGAGGCTTAACCTACTGAGCCACTCAGGCGCCCCTCTCTTGCCCACTTTTAACATAATATGAAATATCATGAACAGAGATCAACAGCTGGCTTTTGTGATATGCCCCCCCCCCCTTAGTTTCTCCTCCTAATACATTCAAGGCACTGCTCTGGGTAAGCCATTCTCATTTTTTACACAGGCTGCTATTAGCTGTTTTCTACCTGTCTTCTCTGCCTTGAGTCCTTGTGTGATCAAGTTAACCACCATACTGGCTCTGCACTCAGCAGGAGTCTGCTTGAGATTCTCTCCCTCTCCCTCTGCCCCTCCCCTCGCTGTCTTTCTCAAATAAATAAGTAAATCTTTAAAAAAAATAATAAAATACTGTAGGAATCACTTTTGACCTGTCAGGCAAAAAATTTTTAAAAACAAAATTTGATGAAAACTCGCATTGGCAGCCACGTGGGGTACTAGGCATTCTTACACTGATGAGAGGGCCACTGAACATCTCTGTGACAGGCCATCATACAATATTTTTAATATTAAAAATAAATATTTCCTTTGAACAATTCCTCTGCTGTTAATTCAGTTGCAGCATTATTTCTAAGACCCAAGCCTGTCAGGAACCTTACTATTAATCAATATACAAATTTTTTAGTCTGGAATGTTTATGTAATGGAATACTGTGTAGTCAGAATAAAGTGGATCAACATGTGTTGATAAGGAACCATCTTGAAGATAAATGACTACTTGAAAGAACAAGGTGCAGAGTAAAATGAAGAGAGTGAGTCATTTGTGGTAGAATATTTGCTTCATGTTTTTTCCACGTATCCTACAAACCCATATAAGTGTGTGAAGTCCCAGAGCATAGTGGCAAACAGCATAGATCATGGAGCCATTGCTGTTGGGTTCAAAGCCCAACTTTGCCACTTACTAGTTCTATGACCCTGAGCAAGTTAGGGAGTCTTTCTGAACCTCAATTTCCTCTTTGTATAATGGAAAGGATAATAGTAGCATACCTAATAGCCCTGTTGTGAGGACTAAATGGGTTAATAAATATAACTTACTTTGAATAGCATCTGATACATAATAAAATCTCCATTTGGTGTTCACTGTGGATTTATACATTAGTCAACTTCTTCCCAGAAGGATATGTAAGAAACAATTTTGGAAGATGGTCTAGGGGCTAAAAGATGTCTTTTTTTTTTTTTTTTAAACATACTGCACAGGTACCATGAAAAAGGAAGTATCTTGGGGTCCCTGGGTGGCTCAGTGAGTTAAGCCTCTGCCTTCAGGTCAGGTCATGATCTCAGGGTCCTGGGATTGAGTCCCGCATTGGGGTCTCTGCTCACCAGGGAGCCTGCTTCCCCTTCTCTCTCTGCCTGCCCCTCTGCCTACTCGTGATCTCTCTCTCTGTCAAATAAATAATTAAATCTTTAAAAAAATATATCTCTAAAATCTTGTAGTGGCTCTCCATTACTTTTGGGTGAAATTGAAATCAATTGTGTCATTCAAGACCTAGACCTTTCAAGATCACTAATGGTCTCCCTGTTCGGCTTTACTTTGTAAGCCTCTCCTATCTTCTGGTCACAGGATTTATTCAAGTATCTTTGAAGCTGTTATGTCCTCACAGATATTCTTTCCTCTGACAGGATGCCCTTCCCACCCTTCCAGAAAGCCCTTGCCTGTGCTCTTGTGCCCCTTCACAGGCTCTCATAGCGCTTTGAGTGTTCCTGTGTTATTACAGCTTATTTACCTGGTGATCACTGGTTCAAATATTTACCTCATCCATTTACTGTAAAGACCTAAAGGCAGGCACTACATGGTTTTTTTTTATCTTCATGCATTCATTATCTGTGACAGTGGCCAAGTATTTGCTTAATAAGTATTAAATTAATGAATAAATGAACTGTAAACAAAATCTACTCCCCCTATAGGCACACCAGAAATTCCTATCAAGGGTGGAAAATAGAAACCTCACTGGGTACTTCAAACTGAGTGGATTAGGGAATTGGTTACACAGGTGTAGGAAGGCTCAATGAATAAAAAGATGATATCAAGGTATCTAAGTCAAATGGTTGCAAGATGTTAGAGCAGTACCAGGAAAGACTAGGGTTATGATACCTAGGAGTTTGATGGAAGGACTCACTGGGGCTGGTGATTTGGAACTGAAGGGACACTACAATTTGTTCTGGGATTCCAAACAGGGGTTGTGGTCTAGTGGCACTCAGATTGCTGATGTGGAAAGACAGGTAGGTGTTGAATTGTCCCAGACCATGGCCCAGTTGGTAAGCACATGGCTTGGCTCTCAAACTACCAAGGTAGTACTCCTGGCTATTTTTGGTGCCTTGAGGGCACTTGGAGAAGCTGGGGCTAGAAGTGCTGGAGGAAGGAAGAATAGGTCAACAGTCTGCAGTTAGCTACAGGGGCAGTGCCGAAAGGAGGTAGAGAACAGGAAGGCAGTCTTTTCTTTCTTCCTCTTGCTTACAGTTCTCCACAGAAGAATTACCTCCATTTTTGTTCTGCTGCAATTTTCCTCCATTGACAGATCTTAACAGGAAGCCAACTGGCAAGGAAGCTTGGAAACTGTAGTTTGAAGAATTTCATCTCCACCATCTCAGAACAGTACACTGAAGGTTGTACTGGTTTCTGAAAGAAACTAGCTCCAAAATGGGATGTGTTAAAGATTTCCTATCCTTCCCAAAGTTGAATTTGTAGACCGGAAATACAGTTGACAAAATGTATCTCCGCTTTAAGTTCCTGCCTCAGATTTTCTGCAAAAATACTTGAAATTTATGTAACACTTCATGATTTTTCATTGTAGTTTCACATACATTACCTCTTTTTGAGACTTACAACACATAATTATTTCCATCTTACATGTGAGCTTAGATCACCCTTTAGTTCTTAGAGGGTTTTTTTTTTTTGATTGGTGTCTTGTTTTCAAATATGATTTAAAATATTTTTAGACTTATGAAAAATTTGCAAAATAGTACAGCAATGTATTACCAACAGCAACGTATGAGTGTACCTGTTTACCCAGCCTTGCTAACAGATTGTGTTTGCACACTTTCAAAATTTTGCCACTCTGAAATATCTCAGTGTTGTTTTAATTTACATTTCCCTAATTATGCATGAGTTTGAACATTTTTTTCATACCTTCAGGATTAGTCCTATTTATTTCTTATGAATTGTGTTTATATGTTTTTTCTCATTTTTTTGCTTGATTGGATCTTCGTCCTTCCATTTTAAAGAATTGTTTATATAATGAGAATTTTAGCCCTTTGTAATATATGTTGAAAATATTTTCAGTTGCTTTTTGACTTTGCCTATGGTATTCTTTGCAATAAAACATAAATTTTCTTTTTAAAGTGTTACGTAGTCAACTTTATCCATTTTTTTTTTATTGTCCCTGAATTTGGAGTCAACATCAAAAAACCTTTTCCTACCCTGTAGTTAAAGAGGATTCTTCCATACTTTCCTCTAGAACTTGTATGGTTTCAAATTTTACATTTCGATCTCTAAACTATTTATAGTTTATTCTTGTTTATGGTGCAAAATATGCATGTGATTTTCTCTTTTCCCAAATGACTACCATGTTGTTCTAGCAAAATTTATTAAAATATCTATCTTTTCCCTGATGATTTAAGAAGCCACCTTTATCATTTTATCACATACTAAACTTCTGTGTGTGTGTGTGTGTGTGTGTATGTATATATATATATAATCTCCATATATTTGGATCTATTTCTGGGCTTTCTATTTATTTCACTGGTATATGGGTCTTCATGAACCAGTACCAAACTATTTTAATTATAGACGCTCTCTACTCTCTTTAAATATCTCGTTGGGTTAATTCCCCCTCATAGTTCTTCTTTTTCAGTGTTGCCCTGAATATTTTTACATTTAAATATGAATTCTAGTATAAACATTTCTAATTCCATTGGAAAAAAAATTGTTAGTATTTTTTATTGTTTTTTTTTAACTTTTATTTTATTTTTTCAGTGTTCCAAGATTCATTGTTCATGCACCACCCCCAGTGCTCCATGCAATATGTGCCCTCCTCAATACCCACCACCAGGCTCACCCAACCCCCCCAACCCCCTCCCCTCCAAAACCCTCACTTTGTTTATCAGAGTCCATAGTCTCTCATGGTTTGTCTCCCCCTCCGATTTCTCCCAATTCACCCTTCCTTTCCTTCTCCCAATGTCCTCCAACTTGTTAGTATTTTTATTGGGATTGTATTACATTTATAAATTAGGGAGCACTGATGTCTTTATAATGCTGCATTATCCTATATAAGAACAAGTGATGTTCTCTCATTTGTTCAAATTTTACTTTTGTGTGTTTTAGGGGTTTTAAAAAATTTTTGTCATAAAATCGAACAGGTGGCACACATTTCTTTTTTAAGCTTATTCCCAAGCATTTAATCTTCTCTTCTGCTAGTATAGATGAAGGTTTCTCTATCATATATCTCTACTTGGTTATTGTTTGTATATTTAAAGGGCCATTAATTTTTTTTATGTCAATTTTATATCCTGCTACCTTATTGAATTGTTTTTGAATTAGTTTATGATTGATTCTAAGATTTTCTGGATATATTATTGTTATCTATAAATAGAAATAGTTTCACTTGTTTTTCAGTCCATTTGTATGCCTTTAATTTATTGTGTCTATATCAGCTAATACCTCTAGTAGAATGTAGAATATTATGGAGTTAATGGGCATACTTGTGTTGTTCCTGTTTTTAGAGAAATGTCTTTAATGTTTCTCCACTACATTAGATACTAGTTTTAAGACTAAGGTATACATATTTTACAATACTAAGAAAGTATCTCTCGGTTCTTATTTTTGATTTTTTTAATCATAAATGGATTTTAATTTTGTCAAAGGTTTTCTTACTATCAATGGTAACAATCCTATGATTTTTTTTCCCCTAGACTTATTAATGTGGCGTATGATATTAATGGATTTCCCTAAGATTGAACCAACTTGCATTTTTAAAATAAATCCAGTTATTGATTATGATTTTCTTAATCTGGTGCTGGGTTCTGTTTGCTAGGATTTAATTTAATGTTTTTGTATGTATGTACACTGGTGATAATTGTCTTTAATTTTCTATATTTTTACTGTCTTTATCAGGTTCAGGTATCAGTGTAATTGTTTCATAAAAGGTTTTGGACATTTCCTTCCTTTTTTCTGGAATAATTTATAGAGCATTGGGTCTATCTATATATTGGGTCTATTGGGTCTTTGAAGTTTGGTAGAATTCTCCTGTGAAACCATCTGAGGTTTGTACTTTTTTTTTGGATTAGTTGCTGTAGTGGGTGGAATAGTGGCCTCTCGAATACTGTGTTCTAGTCCTAATCCTCAGAACCTGTGATGGTGACCTTATTTGGAAAAAGAGTCTTTGGGTCTTTGCAGATAAAATTAAAGATCTCAAGATGAAAATCCTCCCAGAATAGAATGGGCTCTAAATCCAATGGTGGGTGCCCTTTCAAGAGAGGGAAAAGGAGAAGACACACAGACAGAGAGCAGAAGTCCATGTGAAGAGAGAGGTAAAGAATGGAGTTACACTGCCATAAACTAAGGAATGCCAGGAGCTACCAGAAGCTGCAAAAGGCAACAATAGGTTTTTCCTGAGAAACTTCAGAAGGAATGTGGCCCTGATGACACTTTGATTTCAGATTTGTGGTCTTCAGAACTGTGTGAGAATAAATTTCTCTTGTTTCAAACCAAGTTTGTGATAATTTGTTACAGCCGACCTAGAAAAACAAATACAATTCTTTGATAATTTCACTGCTTTTATGGAGATGGTCTTTTAAAGCATTCTAATGCTAGTGGGGTCAAATCTGGTAGTCTGTGTTTCCCTAGGAGATTAATTCATTTTATCTAAGTTTTTAAATGTATTTGCATAGATATCTGTAAATTATTTTCCGATGATTTAATGTTTTTTTCTGTATCAATATTTTTCTCATGACATTATTTTTTGTGTTTATGCTTTTTTGTTGTTGATCAACTCAGCTAGTGATAGCTACATTTTTAATTTATTCAAAAAACAGGATTTTAACTTACAAAGCACATCTACTATTTTCTATAGTGTGCCTCAGTTTTAGCTTTCGAGAAGTCTTTTGTATTTTCTTTCGGCTTACTTTGTTCTGTTCTATTTCTAGTTTTTAAAAATGGGACATAAATTCATCTATTTTTGTTATTTCATGTTTGATGATACAAGTGTTTAGTGCTATACATTTTCCTCTGATCATTGCTTTAAATGTGTCCCACAGACTGATATGTAGTGTCATTGTCCTTATTATTTCTACGCAAGTGTCGCTTATTAGAAGTTGTTTTCTTTTCTTTTTTTTTTTTTCCCAATTTCCGTATGGGAAGATCTGTGCTTAGAAATATAAATAAAATTAGTGCAAGTCCCCAATCCTCATACTATCAAATATATAATGATTGTCCTGTGACTCTTGTGAATTCTCAGTGTACTAGAAAAGTCCTCTATAATCCAAGGTAGGGCAGCCACTTCTAATCTGAGAAGGAATACAAATATTTGGGGAATTTCTTCTCTTGTGTCTCAAAGTGAAATGTTAGGGAGTAAGACAATTGGTCCCATTTTCTTTCCTCTATTTTCAGCTGTATCCAAATAAGTGGACTTTGCCTTTTCTCATAGTCCCCCCAGAGAAGATTGTTTTATTAAAACATTTAAGTGGACTGTGGGAAACTAAAATGGCCTGGATTTAAATGACAAAACTACCTCAGAAGCCAACTGACAACACATGTGTATTAAAAGGGCAAAAGTTTTTTTTTTTTTTTTAACAGTAAGAAATGAGTTTTTAAAGAATCTATGTTAATAAAATTTTAGACACTTTTGTAAGCAATTGTGTGTATTAAAGTTCCTAATCAAGTAATTAAGTTGCATGACTTTATAAATTTGTGAGCTTATAAACTAGTGAGTTTAGCTTTAATTTTAGTATTTAGAATAAATCTAAAACCAATAATAAATAACTCAAGACATCCTAGAAAAAATTTTTTTTTTAATTTTTAAAGTTTATTTACTTATTTTTTAAGTAGGCTCCACACCCAGCATGGAGTCCAAGACCCGCCTTGCACTCACCACCCTGAGATCAAGACCTGAGCTGAGACCAAGGGTCAGATGCTTAACCAACTAAGCCATCTAGGTGCCCCATCATAGGAAATTTTAACTTAAACCTCAATTCAAAAGATTTAATTGCATTGTTCATGAATATCATTTACCTTTTTGTTGTTGTTGTTGTTATCATGATAAGAGATAGTGCTGGTTTCCTTAACACCTTTCCTGAGTCCTAATATGTAACATGGATGTTAACCTAATTTATTTGAGAGTAGCTTTAAATGAAGTGAAAAATCAGAAGCTAAAATTATTATTTTTTAAAGATTTCATTTATTTGACAGACAGAGAGATCACAAGTAGGCAGAGAGGCAGGCAGAGAGAGAGGGGGAAGCAGGCTCCTTGCTGAGCAGAGAGCCCTATGTGGGACTCGATCCCAGGACCCTGAGATCATGACCTGAGCCAAAGGCAGAGGCTTTAACCCACTGAGCCACCCAGGAGGCCCAGAAGCTAAAATTACTAAGGTACTAAAATATATTGACAAATGAATTAATATGTACTGAATTCTTACGTTTACATAGGAAAACAAAGCAAGTAAAGACTTGGACTATTAAACTATTAGTAAAATATTGTGGGTATTGAATGAATATGGTGAATGGAATGAAAATAGTTTAAAATCCCCTTTGAAGAAGAATGAATCAGCAACATACTGGGAGAATGCAAAATTAAAATGAGTAATTAGTAATTTCTACTGAAGGTTAGAGTTTAGGTTGAGTGTTAGCAGTGACTTCATCTTTAATTTGATGATGGAAATTTAACAGCTCAGTAGCATTCTAAGTAATGTGCAATTTGATAATATTCAAATATAAAATCCGTGAAAAGTGTTGAATAAAATAAGGAATATATGCACTACTTTATAAGGAGAATTAACTCCTGGGTAAATATGCCAGGTTTACAATTTACAACTTTTAATTGGGCATTAATCAAGTATAACATAGCACATTAGCTCTTGTGTATTTTAAATAAATACACTGAAAGGGAACATTTAAACAAATCATCTAAAGTTTATTTGAATGGTTCATGGGATTTGGAAACTGAGAACTAAAATTTGTTATATAGGATCTTTTAAACCTAATTCCTGCTTTGAATTGTGTTGGTAGAACCATGTGAATTTTAGTCCAAAGGGTGATTTAACTCCCAGTTTCCAGATGAAATAGTGAAAGGAAATAAAGTGAAATCTATCTCTACATAAATAAATCATGCCCCTTATTAATAATGCTTCAGTTATACAGGACAAACTAGTAGGATTTATAATACCTCAATCCTATTACTCAGTAAAATCAAAAGAAAATTCAAATTGTAATCCAGGATTTTACTTGGCTAAATAAGAGATTATTTGGTTAAAGGGACCGTTGTGTGTAAGATGAGGAGGAGAAATGGAAATGCTGAACAAGAACTCCAAGAGAGTGGGAGGAGATCATTTTTACCTTGTCACATTTAATACTAGAAATTCAGGGGAAAAGTGAGGAACACAGACCCAGCAATGGTACTTTTCTTGTCAACCCCGTGGACATCTCACCTACTTTCATTAGGATGACAAAGAGTTAGCATGTTGGTCTTAGGATGTTTTCCAGGGGTTGTTTCAATACTATATAGAATATCTATCTATCTATCTATCTATCTATCTATCTATCTATCTATCTATCATCTATCTATCTACCTATCATCTATCTAATTATCTAAATTTTCTAGAAACTCTTGGAAATTATAAGCCTATTGGAGATTTTAAAGAATTGAGCTATTTTTTAAAAAGCTTTATTTATTTATTTAGAGAACACACTCATGCACATGCAAACAGGGGGGGCAGAGGGGAGGGAGAGAGGGAGAATCTCAAGCAGACCCCCACTGAGCACAGAACCCAATGTGGGGCTTGATTCCATCACCCTGAGATCATGACCCCAGCCAAAACCAGAAGTAGGATGCTCAACCAACTAAGCCATCCAGGTGTCCCAAAGAGCTGAACATATTTATTGAATTTTTTGCAGCTCTCAGATGGATTTCCTGCTAACACAGTTCTGTGGCCTGAACACTTGCTAGTTCTAGGCGATGTGCAGGGACACTAGGGAATCATTCATTTGCTTTAGAGTCGTTCAAGCCTAGGTAATCTCAGTTCTGTAAAGTCAATGCTTCCCTCAACACCCTATTTGAACTAAAGTGCAGATTAGACATCTACCACATAACCATTTAGAATTTTAACATGAAGTTCCCTGATTTTGAAATCCTACACCTCCTCTCATTTTCTGCTCTTTACTTTTCAATGGTTATCTCTTTTTTTTTCTATTTTGGAAATTGTCCAGAAAATTGGGCTGAATTTGCTACCATTGGATTGGGAAAGTAAGCAGAGGAGATTCGTATCTTCAACAAATATTTACAGAAAAACTGCTGAGAGGTAGGCTATAGATAGGATGGTGCTGAAATGTTTTAATTCTTCAGAAAACCTCTAGTGATGCCTCAGAGATTTGTGACAGAGGGAAGAACTTTGTGCAAAACTCATTAAACCCACACCTAATCTGGCTAATTCTGTTTTGGGGGAACAAGAGTGACAATGCCTCTGAAATTAGAGTAAACTTACCAGATGTCCAACAAAGAGCGGGCTTTGCTCTGTTTTCTAGCATTCCAATATTGTAGTCTAACCAGTCCACATTTTAAATAAATATGTCAGCCTTTCTTTTTTTTGAAAGGAAAATGTAATGTTTACACTTGAAGAATTTTTATGAAATTCATTCAGCTTCACTGTATATTGGTGTTTTTGAATTTTAGGGATCTTAATTGATTTAATATTTTTGGCTTTTTCTGTTACTAACAACATTTCCCACTACCTTGATGATATATCATTTGCCAAATTAATTGAATATATTAACTTTTCACAGCCGTCTGACATAGAGAATCAGTCCGGTAATATGGAAATTCGTCCTTTTATATGCTCCTTTATAGGCTATGTTAATATTCTGGTGCCAGACAATATGAACAACTAGTTCTTCATTTGTTCATTCATTCTTTTACAGGCCAGACTCCAATAGGAATGTCTGCTCATTGTTTTTTTCTAAAACTTGCTGCCTCCCCTGCCCAAACTCTACTATTGAATCTGGACTAGGAATTAACTAAAGCAGGCTTGCTACATCTAGTGAAAAACTGCAACATTTTGAATCTCGTTTCTGCTGGTATCCCTGTGTACTTTTGTATGAACTAGAGAAATGGACAGGGAAGAAATTAAAGAGATGTGCAGAGAGGAACGAGGAAAAAAAATGGACAAAGACCCGGACTGCATTCAGGTTCCAGGTCACAGTGTATCTGAGACCCAAGTCTAGACCTACTTTAGAATGATGAGAGGTTCCAGGATCCTTTCCAAAAATTCTACTTGCATTTAATCTACTCTCCATGGGGAACCTCTTACTTGTAAGCAGTCTACTTCTAGCCAACACAATTCGGTATTACCAAATGGATATTATTGGACTGCTAATAGTTACTGGGCTCCCAGTAGGTACTGGGAAACAAAGATAAATGAGACCTGGACACTGATCTCAAGCACCCCTGATTTACACAAATGCTCAGAAGCACAGGGGAATGCACTACTGTCTTAACTAGTGATGGATTTCTCATAATACCTAGAAAGGTCAATAGGGGTCTCTCATGATTCACTGAACCGCTCTTCACAATGACTTACCAAAGTACCAAGTGTTAACAGACTTACACCCTTTCTTTTCATGATCTTGGAAGTAGGTTATACTAAGCATTTATATATGAGCAAATGAGAAGGATTTGACTTTATAGTGCTAAAGCAGCTTTTACAATCCTCTCCAAGTCTGAAAATATTTTCTTAGTAATTCAAGAGTTGATGTTTCCATTTCAAATACGGAATTATCATCAGAGCAATTGTCTTCCTGGTTAGTAATGGGGTTGTAGTATACTCACAGGCTGCTAGAAATGGAAATAGAAAACATAGATGAAAATGAAAATACTGCCTGTTTTCCTGTTGGCAATATTCTCACTGGATATGGGATGAACTATTTTCCCCTCTTTTGTGTGAAATTCTTAACCATCGAAGAGACAGCTTAGCTCTTAGTTTTCAAAAATATTTTGCTGATTTCTCTTATTCGGTTCTTATTGTCTGAAGCTGCGTATATGCTATGGGCTCAGGGCCAACTTCACTTTATTGCCCTCTGTAGGTTATTACCTGGATAGATGACTAAAGGAAATAAGTTAATGAGACTGGTCAGGTCATGTGCCCTGGGCTGGGTACCGGCGAAGCAGACCTTTATCTGTAGTAGTCTGCTTGGACTGCCATCACAGAGTATCCCCACTGGGTGGATTATACAACAGAAATTTCTTTTTTTTTCACGGCTCTGGCGGCCAGAGGTCTGAGATCAAGGTGTTGGCAGGATTGGTTTCTTCTGAGGCCCCTCTCCCTGACGTAGATGGCCGGCTCCTCCCTGTGTCTTCACATGGTCTCTGCATGGCGCCTCTCTGGTGTTCTGTACCCTAATCTCCTCTTCTGATAAGGATACCAGTCATATCAGATTAGGGCTCACCCATATGATCTCACTTTATTTTAATTGCCTTCCAATCCTGTCGCTTTCTGAGGTACAGGGGGTCAGGACTTCAACATATGAATTTTGGGGGACGTGGTTCAGTTCATAACTGGCACTTAACAATATTGCCGTCTAGATGATTAGCAGGTAGGCGATGAAAGGAATCGGGCTAATGAGATGTGTCATATGATGTGCCTTGGGATACGAATCCTGGGAACCAGATTGATTCGGCAGCTATGTTAAAAAGAGAGGCCGACAAGTAGACTTGTGGGTGCCCAGGCCTGGGCTCTGGCTTAGAAGCTGTTTGGGGATAGTGGTTTTTCTGGGATCTGGCCGTTTTAGATCACTGTGTAAAAATCTTTCTTAATCCCTTCATGTGTAAGAAATGATTGACAAACCTAATTAATGTCATGGGTTAAAGTATGTATGTGTGTTTGTACCACTTTCTAAGTTAAGTATTTCTTGGATGTTCATTACTAAGTACCCTTCAGGCTTTAGCTTACAGGGAGTGAGTTTGCCACTAAAAGTAGGCATGTAGGTAGCTATTGTGTTTCTCTTTAAGCGTGGGTCCTTGGAGAATTGTATTCTCTGTTAAACACCAAAAACAGCCCACTAGGTAGAGGGACTGCTAACCATCAGCTCTTAAGTAGTCCTGCCTCTAAAAAATGAAACACAAAAGAAGAGGGCCATCTGGGATACAAGAAAATGTTTTTACGAGTCTCCACAGGATCCTAACAAGAGTGCATGCGGTGAGAGAGAAGTCCAAATCTTTGGAAAACCAAAGGGTAGTTGAGAAAAAAGAAAAATATTTTCTAAAGAGAAGGCTGACAAAAATCACTTAATACTTCCCATATGATAGACGTTTTCCAGTTAAAATCAGTTTTGTTGTTAATCTGTTTGTGTGTCTAATGTTTAAGTATTTTTCAAAGATTTGTTTTTGGCTTCCCAGGGTTTTCTCGAAAATTATTCTATGCAACACGCCATGTCTTTTACTCCTAAAATCGTTAATGGGTCAGGCGGTTGGTAGAGTTTATATGCTGAGGAAGCTGCTAAGCTGTGTAAGGCGACCCTGGGAAGTTATAAGAAGTGCTTTATAATCACTGAAATCTTTAGTAGCTTCGTCTACAAAACTGTAGCACAGCAACAACCATTTGAGGAACATAGCATTTTCCATGAAATATAGAAAGACTATTTAAAGGCAACTTATTAATGCGATGCAGATTTTACAAATCTGTGGTAGAAGTGGAGAATCTTCCATTTAATTCACCTTTTAATGTGAGTCTGGAAAAAATTGGATGAGCCTTCTTGTATTGGGAGGGGAAAATTGGTCAAATGCCATTTCAAAGAGAGACTCGAATTAAAGAGATTAACGTGGAATCTTAGAGGTTGGACTAGCTGCTTGGAAAGACTGTCTATACTCATTGGCTTTCTAAGAGTAATAATTTCTTATATGTTGGCTCGTAAGCAGAGAAGGGGTGAGCATTCATTTGAGCATGGTTCTTGGGTAGCCCTAAATAATAACATACACTCAGTATAGTACGTTACCCGGTAGGAAACTTACAAGCCTAACCCCAGCTCCTGGTTGAATACCTGATCCATACTTCTAAGACACTCCTTGCCTTCCTTCCTGGCTGCTCTAAGTATGAAAACCCATTTCAGCACCACTGCAGTTCCAAACTGTTTCCTGATTGTGTGTGTGTCTGTGTGTATGTGTAGTTTGTAGGGATTTTTTTTTTTTTTGTCTGATTATTTTTCTTTGGCCCATCTTATAAAAACCCATGTGAATAAAGAAGAATTTCCACAAAGAGCTGTAAAGTTCAGTAATGGGTAGTGAGTCAACATAAATAGATGTAATTAAAATTTGTGCTGCGTAGTGGATTGGAGAGCAGGCTCTGAGTCAGGCTGCCTGGGGTCAAAGCCTGGCCCTGCTAGGCTCCCTGCCTCAGATTTCTCCTCAGCAAGATTGAGTATAAAAACAGTATGGCTGGGGGTGCCTGGGTGGCTCAGGGGATTAAAGCCTCTGCCTTCGGCTCAGGTCATGGTCTCAGGGTCCTGGGATCGAGCCCCACATCGGGCTCTCTGCTCGGCGGGGAGCCTGCTTCCCCCCCACCCCCGCCTGCCTCTGCCTACTTGTGATCTCTCTCTCTCTGTCAAATAAATAAATAAAATCTTAAAAAAAAAAAACAGTATGGCTGCCTTGGATGCTTCTAAGAATTGAATCAATGAATACACATAAGGAACTCGTAATATGTATCCTATTGTGAGCCTGGTTAAAGTGATAGCTAGCATTGTTTGCCGTATGAAGTACTCATAATTAACCATCCTAGCAGACTTTTTTGTGTTCTAAATATATATGGTGCTCCTGAACTTTCTTGATGATCTTGATCAGAGCCTGTGCAGGTCTGATATGTTTGCACAGACCTTTGGAGAGTATCTATAGACCCCGGTTGCTCTAGAAAGCCAGCCTTCCCGCCTCTGTCCTTCACTTTTTCTTCTCTTTTTCCCTTCATCATCAATTATGTATGTACCAAATTTTAGGCATTATACTGGGGTTACAGAGATTAGTAAAGCCAAATCCTGATTTCAATGAACGGACAGTTCAGGTTGAAGAGGGAATAGAATTTGGGGCATAGATAAGTAAATAGACGATTTCAGTACCACTTTGCACTGTTCTATGGGAATTCAGCACGGGGTTCTAGATGAACTGCTATGAGGGGCATCTAACCCAAAGTAGGACAGTGGTCTGGATGAGAGGAGAGAACCTTGGGGAAAAGTTTCCTGGAGAGGTAGAATCTGATTTAGCCTGGGTACTGAACAATGAATAGGAATTAACCAGACTTGGGTGGAAGAGACACAGATGGTTAGGCAACAGAGATGAAGGAAGACATAGTATGGAGAAACGCATGTTAGCATGTTGAAAGATCTAGAGGTGAGAACGTGTTTGGTATATTTGAAAGATGCAAGTAGATAAGCGAGGTGTCAGAATCTACTGAGGAATGGAAGGACCCATTTTGTAAAGGCCTGTTTTTCCATGCAAAAATTTTGGAATTTTCTCAAAAACTTTGAAGAGGCATTAAAGATTTTAGGCAGGAGACTGGAAGGTACTGATGTAGCATCTTCCTCACACTGTAGAGAACGGATTTGAAGGCGCTAGGATTGAGAGTAAGGAGATTGGATGTAAGGACACCATAACAATGTGCACGAGAATCTAGAATCCCAGCTAAGGCAGTATCAGTGAGTTGAACCAAGTGGATAGGATCAGGAATGTAGTTCTCAGAACTCTGTGGCTGCTCACATTTGGTAGATGAAGAAAGAGGGGATGCTTGAGAATGACTTTCACTGGCTAGATTACATCAACTGTATGGTAATGAAACCAGTCACTGAGATAAGTAACAAAAGGTATCGGGTCGGCATGCCTGCATTCATTTCTCAACCTTTGAATGTGTGCTGCCTGTAGAATGTTTAAATGGAAATATCTATAGGGCCCGAAGCTCAAAAAAACATGGACTAGGGAGATTTAGGAGCCACCATATAGATTAGATAGATTAGATAATATAGATTAATCATGGAGACCTGGCGTTACGTGGTAGCATGCAGGACAAAGGTGTGGAGCAAGGTGATGGCAAACTAAAGACAACAGATTTAGAAGCATTAACATTTACCATGTGATAAATTTGCACTTGGCAGGTGGGGTGGATACTATGAGATTGCTATCGAAATCCAAGTGGATATGGGAATAGCAGCTATAAACCTCAAAGGAGCAGAAACTTTATACATGAACATGGAGAGACAAAGGACCAGGGTATGAGAGAGAAGTCACCACCCAAGAAGGCTATGGCAGGAGCTATCTCTGAGGAGAGCCAGGTTTTACTTAAGGAATGCAGGTGCTGGAGCATGCCGGGAAAGTCTGATGATGAAGATGAGTTTAATTTAAATAGAATGAAGCTCTCCAGCAAACAGAAATAGTTGAGTGTTAAGAGAAGTGGACAAATAGATTTTGGAAACATAGAATAGCAGTGTATGGGAAGAGGAGAGATGGAGAGAGGGGGTCATTTGGTGGTGACCTAGGCTGTAAGTAAAAGTCTGATATAAAAGTGTTCCTGGGCAGGTCCAGGCTGAGATGGAGTTGTGTTTTGACATTAGCAATGTGGACCTTGATGTCTTGGCACTGCAGACTTCCCTCCTAGAATTAGAGGCTTGGTTCAATCAAATGTCCTTGTGATTGGACTAACCTAGATGTTTTCCCTTGGTTCATGGTTGAGCAGCTTAGCAGAGTGTGATTCTGAACAGGCCTATTCTGCCTCTCTCTGTCCCTCTCCCTCAATTTAAAGATGAGTTTTTAATTTATATTAAAATAAATTTATATAAAATAAATTTATAATAAAATATTTATATTTACACTTAAAAAGGATGAGTATCCACTATATATATTCTCGGCACTTTGAATAGCTTATATTACCTCAATTATTTTACAAATAAACAGATTTATCAGATATAAGTGACTTAGAAGTCACAGAGGCTATGTGGCTATGAAGTCACAGAGCAGGAATGACGGACGGAGTATGTCCTTTACGAAATCTTGTTCATTCTCAATTGCATTCTGTGCAAACAGCATTCAAGTGCCACCTGAGTTTCCTGGATGCCTTGAGAACCACTCAAAGCATCCTTGAGCACAAGTGTAAAAAACCAGAAAACTGGGTTGCTAAAACTTGACCTTTAGAATTTTGGAATTCCGGATGAAGCTGACAGCCATCCTGACATTTTCAGGAATTCTTCTTATTGACAAAAAGCCAAAGGACTCATGACCAACCCATCTTATTATTCAACCCTTAATTCACCGGACATTCAGGTGCCTATTTGATTCAGGAACTGTCCTATGTACTCTATTAATCACAGTAATATTGACAATATTTATTACAGTTAGCATTTATTGAACTTTTACTAAAAACTAAGTACATGTTTTAACTCACCAAATTTTCTGGGCTACCATATGAAGAACGAACCATGATAACCACTATTTTAGAGATGAAGACACTCATCTTTTTGTATGGAATTGATACTCAATACTTTTTGTGTTTGTATTTTCTACAATAAGCGTGAGTTAAATTCATAAAGAGAAAAAAACAAAAGTCAGTCATTCAGTAAATAATGCTGTAATCCATGAGATCAAGGTTTGTCAGCCTTGGAGGAAGGAGGATCTGGAGCATGCTTTTCCACCAGGTGCATTTTATCACATAATTGGCACTTCGCTAAGCCCATTAAACACCTTCTTGATTGGTCCAATAGACCTCAACTAGAATACCAGGCACTTGTTATAAAAATAAGGCTGAGGGAAAATAGTCGCTGTTGTTTCTTTAGATCATTGGTGTATATTATTTGCCTACAAGATTGTGCTTCTCATCCTAGCTTTTTGTATGAGTAAGCCTATATTTCTGATAAATAAGAGTGTACTTTTAGGTTTTGGGCTCTGTAGGCTTGAATTCAAAGCCATAAATGATACTATAATGAATTCTACAGGTGTTAGTTAAGTATTCTGGGAAGAGGCCAGTGTGTTCAAAAGATAGGGAAACTGGAGAAGGAAAAATATTTACCTAAATGTAAAATAAGAAGTGTTAAGGTGATGTGAAGCTGCAGAAGATTTTAGAAAAGTTAGTCTTTAGGGGTTGCTTACACCCTGAGTAATCATATATGAGGTAAAGTGTTCTGTCACTCTAATATATTGTCATAACTGATATTTTAGTCTTTTTTTCAATGCACTATAGGTCACTATCATTGTTAATATTTGTAGCATTATTTTGTTATTAGTTATAAAAGGGTTTTCTTCCCTTAAATATGCCCTTTAAAAGGATTTCCTCCTTCTGCAGTAGGATTCAATTAAACTTAGAGGTCATGATATATAGTAAAATATATTTCTGGTTTGCCTTTATATATGAGACATGTTTTTATGGAAGTAGTTTGGAGAATATATAATCTGGAAAGCAATGTAAAAATCTGACATATTGAGAAACAGAAGAAACTGGAAGATGCTAGTGAAGGTTATATACTAATAACTTTAAAAAAATAGATAATCCAGTAAATTCAGAAAGATAATATGGACTAATTAAGAAACCCTGAATTAGATTATATTATATACCATTTATTAGCTGTTAATTATCTTTATAATTCATTTTTACCATATGTCTTTAAGGTATAACATCACGTTAATGCAAAATCCTCCATTAATCAAAATCTTTTTATTATTTTCACAATTTTATGTGTGTTACCTTATTTGATGCTCACAAAGACACTTGAAGCCTGGGGAAAAACTATTAGTCCTGTATTATGATATGCATGTATTAATTAATATTAATAATTAATTATTAATAATTTGCAACTTTAGTTTTTAAAAACAGAGAACCCACCTGTAATATCACTACATTACAACTATTCCCATATACTTTACTCTTTCCAAGTTTTTTTTCAAAGATTTTTTATTTATTTATTTGACAGAGAGAGAGAGAGAGAGATCACAAGTAGGCAGAGAGGCAGGCAGAGAGAGAGGGGGAAGCAGGCTTCCCGCTGAGCAGAGAGCCCAATGTGGGACTCGATCCCAGGACCCTGGGATCATGACCCGAGCCGAAGGCAGAGGCTTTAACCCACTTAGCCACGCAGGCACCCCTACTCTTTCCAAGTTTTTAATCGGATGTGTTTGTAATATGTAGCATATGCAGGAAGATATAGTGCAGTTCATGTATTCAGTAAATATACCTTGTTTGCTAGGAATGCAGATGGAGAATATGTTTCTGCCTTGGTGGAACTTATATTCTAGTAGATAAAACAGTATGGAGATCTACTTATTTTGCTAATATTAAGTTAATACGTAATATTTATTAAGTAATGATTGGTGCTTTGAAGAAAAATAAAGGAGACCAGAGGGTACAGAGAGAAGGGAAGTTCCATTTCATAAAATGTGGTCGAGAAAGACTTTTCTGATGGGCTAATATTTGAGAAGAAACCTGAGTGAATGGAGAGTATGAATTTTGTGACATGCAGGGTGTAGGGCATTTCTGGCCGTGGGAACAGGATGGGAAAAGGCCCGAGACAGGTGTCTCCATGAAAAACTAATAAGGCCAAAATGGTTCAAAAGGAATACAGGTTAAGACAACATTGTTAAAGGGGACTGTTTACCTCACATTGCTGTTGCTGGCCACCATAAGTTTGATTTTAATTGTCAGAAATATCCACCCAATTCAAGTATTTATCTATAAAAATATTTAAAGGGGAGATTTAACTTAGACCTTCCAAGGACTTCTAGATATTTTGACAGTGACTTAACCTATACCCTATAAACAGATTTATATAATGTTAAGTCCTTCAAAGTTATAAAATGGTGTCTGGTGGGTTTCTTTTTCTTTAGAAAGGATTTATTATCCTTAGATATGACATAAAAGAAAATAATTTCTGTGACAATTTTGTTAAGTTTTTCTTCTTTATTTCTACTTTAATTTGTCTTAATTCTATGATAGCTCTTTGACCCCTATTACTAAATCTTTGCCTATTAGTTTGCTCAGAGTAGCATCTCAGCACTGGGACTTTTCAAATTGTTCACTCTACCTGGTGGAGGGTGGGAGGTATCTATTTTCCTTGGAAAGTTGGTATTTGTTTTCTTTAGAAAGATACTACTAGTGTTCAGATTGTTCCCCAAATTCACTATGGAACCATGGAGAATTCACTGAGACCATTTCACACAGGGAGAGTGAGCCCTCATTGTTCATAACCTAATTTCTTCTATAACCCCTCAAATTATTCTGAGACTGAAGCTCACTTTCATCTAAGAGTGCATCATCAAAAATTCTTTTTTTTTTAAAGATTTTTTTTATTTTTTATTCTTTGACAGAGATTGAGAGAACACAAGCAAGGGGAGCGGCAGACAGAGGGAGAGGGAGAAGCAGACCCCCAGCCGAGCAGGGAGCCCGATGCGGGGTTCAATCCCAGGACTCCGGGATCATGACCTGAGCCGAAGGCAGACGCCTAACTGACTGAGCCACCCAGGCACCCCTCATCAGGGAAATTCTTATCTTACTGGCATGGAAAATGGAAATCCCTTTCCCTGGAGAGAAGTAAAGGAAGAGTGAGGGATAAGAATTGAGGTTTCCCTGGGAGAAGGAGACGTGGTACAGGAGAACCTTGAAAAAGCAAGTTTGGTGTTCATCTCTGGGTATAGCTTGGGAAATTCCAAGCACTGTACTCAGTGTGGTTTGAGGATGATAAAGCAGGGTAATAAATTAGAATTGGTTGAGGCAAATGTCTAGGTAAGTAGGATTGAGATAGTCGTCTGAGTATGGGTCTAGGAAACCAGAAGTTTCCTTTGCCCTGCTGGCTGACCTAGAAGTGCTTAAAAGAACCAGATTGTATGAGGGGGCTGCAGAGTGTGCGTCAGAGCTGTGGAGGGACAATGGACTTCAGCAGCTGATGCTAGCACAGAGAGCAAATGAACCAGGTGAGGCCAAGCACATTTCAGCAGATCTGGGCAGAGAATTCTCAGTAACTAATTCAGTTAAACTTGATTGTAGGGGAAGGTAGCTTAACTCCCTGAGACTGTAGGTTCCCTTGGGAGGGAAGCAGGAAGAATGAGGAGGGGAAAAATAAAAAAAATCAGTCAGTTTATATATGACAAATTTGAGTTACTAATACCCAAAAGAAACTGTTGAACCTGAAAGGACCAGGCTCCCTTGAAAGTATTTAAAAGATTTTTTTTATCTACTGAGTAGAAATGGAAACTTGAGACAGATGACATCATCTTTGGATTTTAAAAGAGCATTTTTTGTACATCTGAGTTATAGTGTGCAAATTTCAACTCTTGCCGTATTAGTATATTTGGCATACTACACAGTAAAAGACTTATCGTAAGGCATACAAGCTGCCATGAGCCCAAAAGGATGAATTTGTAGCTTCTAAGCCACAAATAATCCTGAATAGAGGACACTTAAGAAATTTCAACAACTGTTATTTATTTTTATGTCTTTGGAAATTTCTACTCCCATCACTGTATGGTCAATTTCTGGTTGGAATTCCTCCCAGGGCACCCCTCATGCATCTTTGTAAATCCTTTAGTTTCTAGAATTTTGTAGCATCTTCTTGGTTGCCTTGCTTCTCTAGTGTCTGCCCAGCTCAGCAGTCTAGGATCCTGAGGTGGCCTCCTACATATCTTGAAACCTGTCCCAACTATAGTATATAGTATCAGTATATCATCCACAGACCTAGCTTCCCTCTCAAAGCTAATGGCATTTACTCTGAATAATACGAAGCAGATTGTATAGCTGGAGAAAATCTTTGTGGTTTATTTTACATTGCAGTCTGAAGCTAGTTTAATGACTCTTGAAAGCAGTCACTTAAGAATTCCACCTCTTTCTGTTGGTGTGACTACCATCTCAGAATTCTTTGGTCCTGCTCACGTAGGTAAAGGAAAGAATACTCAAGAGACATTTTGGGGGTTAGGTCTAGAAGCAGTATGCATCAGGGGCACCTGTGTGGCTCAATGAATTGAGCATCTGGCTCTTGGTTTTGGCTCAAGTCATAATTTGCGATTGTGGGATCAAGCCCCACATTGGGCTCTGTGTTCAGTATGGAGTCCACTTCAGATTCTCTCTCCCTCTCCCTCCTGCTCACTCTCTCTCAAATAAATAAATAAAATCTTAAAAAAAAATATTTAGAAGCAGCATACATCAATTCCATCCACATGTGCACAGACTTGCTTCCTCTTTCAAGAGGTGATGCAACTTTTTAAATAAAGTGCATGTCTGAAGAGGGGCTGGGAAATATATAATAATATTGGGTGGCTGTACACTTACCTGCCATTGTCTGTCTTCTGGACGTAGAAGATCAGGTGGTTTCTGTCTCTTCGCTTCCCCCTCTCAAGGGAGACAACAGGAAACTCGGGCAGTCACTGCATCCTCCTCAAAGCTCAGGACCTCATGGTTCTGTCGTCCTCTCCATCAAGCCCAAATATACCTCCTTTGGTCCTTTACTTTTTTTTCTTTTCTTTTTTTTTTTTTTTTTAAGATTTATTTATTTATTTTAGAGAGAGAGTGGGAGGAGGGGCAGAGGGGAGCCACCCAGGTGCCCCTCTTCTTGGTCCTTTCATCAACAAACTCAAATAACAAATCACCCATCTCTCCCTTCAACCCTCATCCCTTATATACAGTATTGACCAGGATAGGATAAACTCAGTAGCATTCTTATTGGGAAAAGGGAAGGAAGAAGACCCTTAGAAGTCACGGGTCCACGGCCATGCTGGGATGCTGTGCAATAAAGCACTGTAAAGGCATTTGGGGTGGTGGGGAAAGCTCTTGGTTGGCCTTCTGTTTGGTTCTCTAGGAAGGAACGTCTTATCTGGTATCATTTAAGCCTCTTTACTTTGACCTCTGAGAGGATTTTCCTTATCCATTTTCTACTTGGCTATATCTGAAATGGCTGTTGGTGGCTCTATCCTTTTAAAACCTGCCTCTTACAAGGGAATGTGTAGGGGCCCGTGGGAACTCTTAAGTCCGGATCAATCAACTTATTTTTTTTTTTTTTTTCATTTGGACTCTTGGTTGTTTAGATAATACATTTTTCTAAAAACTTTAGTGGGCTTCTGAACTCTTTGTTTCCAGACATTTCCATTTGGCAATCATCATACTTGAAGTTATCTATATGTGATTTTCAAGCTGATTTATTTCTTTGTTTTGGGTGCTTGCTTGAGACGGTCTCAAACATTGTGTTTGTAGGGAAGTCACACTTGTAATATGATTGTTACCACAGACGTGAAGATTAATTGGTTAAGATTTTTTTCTCAAAGCTTCTTTCAGTCTTTTCTCTTGCTATTTGAAGTCCCCAAACAGATGATTTTCCAGCCTTTCCAGACTCAGTTCAGAGTCAGGGGGAAAAATTTGGCAGCATGAAATCTGAATTCATACGTCTTGCTCACAAGACTCAAGAAATATACTAATGAAATTATCATAGGTCAACATGCAGACATTGCCTTCGTGCACGGGAAGCATGCTGGAGGAATTTATAGAAATTTTTAGATAAATTTATATCCAAAAGAGGCAAAATTATAGAATTTGAAAGTGGAAGGAAGGCAGTGTCTTGAGAAACACATGGCAGCAGTACAAAATCTCATTGTCCCTTGGAGCCCAAGCATCAATAGTTCACATATCTGCTGAAGGTGATTCTTCAGTTGAAACAAAGGTAGAGCAGCGAGCGTCTTCTCAAATAGTTTTCTCAGGCCTAAGAAAATTCCTAACAAAAGATAGTGACATTATTCTTAAGGAATATTACAAAATGGTCATTTATCTCTCTCTCTTTCCTGAATCCAGGCTCTTTGCAATGGCTCTGTAGCTTCTCTAATCAAGAGAGGCTCACATTCAAATGTCACCAAATATAAAATAAAACAAACTACCAACACTGAAAGGAAACAAAAATATCAATTAGATTCTCAAGGGCCAATAATCGAAAATGACTATTCATGAACTAGTTGAAGAAATAAGAGATATAGAAAATCATAAAAAAATTATAAAATAACCAGCAGAAATTAAAAAGAATCAGAGAACATTTAGAAATCAAAAATTTGATGAATGAGCTAAATAGTATACAAGACACAGCTAAGGAAAGAATCAATGAACTTGGAGCTTTACCAATAGTAGATGATGAGGGGCGCCTGGGTGGCTCAGTGGGTTAAAGCCTTTGCCTTCGGCTCAGGTCATGATCTCAGGGTCCTGGGATCGAGCCCCACATCGGGCTCTCTGCTTAGCAGGGAGCCTGCTTCCCCCTGTCTCTCTGCCTGCCTCTCTGCCTACTTGTGATCTCTCTCTCTCCCTCTGTCAAATAAATAAATAAAATCTTTAAAAAAAATAGTAGATGATGCTAACATTAAATATCACTATTAGGGGCGCCTGGGTGGCTCAGTGGGTTAAAGCCTTTGCCTTCGGCTCAGGTCATGATCTCAGGGTCCTGGGATCAAGCCCTGCATCGGGCTCTACTCAGCAGGGAGCCAGCTTCCCCCTCTCCCTCTGCCTGCCTCTCTACCTACTTGTGATCTCTTTCTCTGTCAAATAAATAAATCTTTAAAAAAATAAATAAATAAATAAATATCACTATTAAAAATATTTATCATGTCAAGATACCAGGTCCTGGGATCAAGTCCTGCATTGGGCTCCTTGATCAACGGGGAGCCTGCTTCTCCCTCCGCCTGCTGATCCCCCTGCTTGTACGCTTGCTCTCTCTCTCTCTCTCTCTCTCACACAAATAAATAAAATCTTTAAAAAATATTTGCCATTGTGGACAAATCATATTCATAAAGAATTTAGAAAATAAGAAATATACATGACCATTAAAGACAATTTTTAAAAAATTACCTTCTCAGTTGTATTTTAAAAAATGCAGGTAAATCACAGCATATTTTGTGTATTAGCTTGGCAAAGATTCATGGGTGATACCAAATATTGGCATGGGTTCAGGATAAAAACTCCACCACACTGCTCTTAGAAGCAAACCTTGGGGGGTGCCTGGGTGGCTCAGTGGGTTAAAGCCTCTGCCTTTGGCTCAGGTCATGATCTCAGGGTCCTGGGATCAAGCCCCACATCGGGCTCTCTGCTCAGCGGGTAGCCTGCTTCCCCCTCTCCCTCTGCCTGCCTCTCTGCCTACTTGTGATCTCTTTCTCGCTGTCAAATAAATAAATAAAATCTTTAAAAAAAAAAAAAAAGCAAACCTTGGCTTAACTTTTCTGGAGGGCACTTGTTTCAGAGTTGAATCGGCTGACTTTGACTCAGAAATTTCACTTAAAAATTTTTTTTCCTTAGGAAAATAATTAGACAGATGTACCAAGATGTTATGTAAAAAACTATTCCTTGAAGAATTCTCTGTAATAGGAACAAACTGTAACAATTATAAACAGTGAATATATCCAAAAGAGGTTTCCTTAAATGTGCTTTGTTGTTACATTGGGATGGCAAATAGCCATGAACAACAGTTGTGTGGATATTTATCAGCATGAAAAGATATTCATGGTTACTCAGTGAAAGGAGCAAGTGACACTTCAATGGATTTCTAAATTTCTTTTTTTTTTGAATTTCTAAATTTCTATGTAATTCTCACTTTTATACATATATGAGCATAGGAAAAAATCTGAAAGCAGATAAGGCAAAATGTAAATAGTGAATATCTGTATGTTTGAATTTCAAGGGAGTTTACATCGCTTTTTTCTATGGGGCATTTTTATTTTTAATCTTTCTTTTACTAGATGAACATGTATTATGCATGCAGTAATTTTTATGGGAGACCACAACTTGCTGTTTTGAAAGGCAGAGCTGGTGGCATTGTTAACTGACTTGACTGCTGATGTAGTTGAAGAATTTCCTCTAGTATGTTTCCTTTTTATTTTCCCTTTTGTGATTTGTATGCTCACGGATTTTACCAACTTATTATTTTAGCTTTTATCTTACTTAGGGAATTTAGAAGTCTTCATATATTTAAGTTAATAAGCTTGGTTTCTCATTGCACTTGTATTTACATGCCATTGTATGAGCACAGTAGTGTGTGTTGCATTAGGAACCTTAGTTTTGCGCCGGTCTTCATAATGGAGCAAGTACTTTCATATACTTATCTCTGACAGCCTGTCGCCCCCAACAGCTACTCCGAACCATCACAGCTCTTCTCAAGCCAGACTCTACCATTTCCTCTCCTCGCACTCAGCAGATAACCTACTTGCTCCGTAGACATAAACGCTTTCCAATCCCATCCTAGCGCACTCCTTCACTTTTTCCATTCCCAGTCATGTAGACATTTATCTGCATCTGCATATATCTTTATCTTCATCACACCCTCTTCAAGTCAGTGGAAAGTACTGTCCTTCTACCTGTATCCCAGTTCCCCGCCCCTGTCACCTCCTTGCTAAACTTTAGTCCATCACTAATCCCCCATTTTCTTCTGTATGTTTATTTCTGTTGCTTTATTTGGCTCTGTATGTAAGCAAGTGAAATTTCTGTCATTTCTATCTGCCTAAAATAAAAACTAAGCAAACAACACCCCCCCCCACTTGCCATGGAAAAACCCAAGTCTGTCCTTGAGCTTTTCTTAGCACAGTTACTGACATAGAGCGTCTATGATCATATTGAACTCTAAATATTTATTAAACACCCAGAGTCTGGTGCTACAACAGTTTACGGAGTTACACAGACAAATAAGTCACATACCTTTGAGGAGTTTACTGTCGTCCTTTTATGTACTTACAGCTCTGGGTGGGTTGACACAATTGCTTACAATGGAGCTTCACAGAGGTAGGGACAGGTTCTTATGAATTCTGTCGGGGACGCTTTAAATAAGGAGGAAATTACTAATGAATTAAGTAAAGATCCCAGATCTTCTTCCAATCTTCATGAGAGAAGTATGGATGTCAGTTGGCTGGTCAATGCCACGCCCCTCTTTGCTTCATTTTTGACTCTAAGGAGAAGACTGCAAGATCCCATCCCCTGAAGTCAGGCTTCTACTCTCTTCACTGAACTAAAATGACAACAACTTTTTGTATACTTCTCTTTCTTGACTTCTCTGAGACATCTGACAATTGACCACCTCTTTCTTCCTGAAACCCTTTTCTTCACATGAGACATGCTTCCCCCACCTCAGAGATCATTTGTGGGCTGCTTCTCCTCCATTGTTGTCTACCCTGTTCTCTTCTCATTTTTTCTTTGGCCTATTTTGTTTTCATCTGTGACTTCTACTCCCACATGTGTGTTACACGTATTGTGGAAGGAATGGGTTAGAGATTGATTTAATGACTAAACAAATCCTAGGAAAACTGAGGAAAGGAGAAGCTAAGTGTCATTTCCAGGATCTCCTGCTGAATGAGAGCTAGAAAGATCCTGAACTCACCCTGGAGGTCCTCACTCCAAATCCCACCCAAGTTTTCCTCTGCAATCCTTCCGAAAATAGTTTTGGAACCATTCTACCCCACAACATATGAGGATGTGACATGAGGAATATTTAAGTGGGTACTTTCATCATTCCACAATAGCTCTCTCTCTTTTTTAATGTGCTGTTTATTATCACCTGTAGGAATAAAATTTACTCTGGATACCATGATGCTTCAAAGATAAAATTCTCGGGGCACCTGGGTGGCTCAGTGGGTTAAGCCTCTGCCTTCGGCTCAGGTCATGATCTCAGGGTCCTGGGATCGAGCCCCGCATTGGGCTCTCTGCTCAGCAGGGAGCCTGCTTCCCCCTCTCTCTCTGCCTGCCTCTCTGCCTACTTGTGATCTCTCTCTCTCTGTCAAATAAATAAATAAAATCTTAAAACAAAAAAAAGATAAAGTTCTCGGTATAAGTGAGAGTAACTTAAAAAAGTGCAATGAGCCACATGGGGTAACAAGTATTAATAAATAAGCTCACATCGCCCAAAGTTACAAACAAACACATACATAGATATATAAACATATGTATACAGATATGTGTGCATAAACTATATCAGTATACAAACCTGTTGTGTAGAATTTCTACAGCTTACACATTTCTATGATTAATGAACATGTATCATTTTGTATAGAGTCAGTCTTTGGCGGAATGCTTTTGTGGCCTCACGAGGTAGAGCAGCAGCAAAGGGCAGGTGGCCACAACCTTGACAGTGTGTTTCAGCTGGTCCGTAGTCTTGCTGGCCCCATACCTTTTAGGCAAAGCCCCTACCAAGACTACCAGGCTGCCCCGCTCTTCTGACGCTCCCCTCCAGTTTGTGGGGGGACCTCCATGAAGCCCATGACTCTTAGGCCCCATGACTATCTACAGAAATGTAACTCAAGCTTTGCTTCTATCATACGCACCTCCTGCGTGGCAGACAGGGCAATGTGGGGGGGAAGCTAAGTGGCAGGTGGATGTGTGTAGAGGCAGTCATGTTGAGCCCCTCAGATGGGTCATAGTCAGCAGGGATGGCTGAGACCATTAGGTCAGAGTGTGTACAAGGGAAGAACAGCCCCTTCTCCCCACCATCATCCAGGCGCTCAGCTTATCCAGGCTGGGAGGGGCTGAGGCGATTCTGCCTCTGTCCTGTGCACAAGAATTGAGAGGAGGATGAAACCAGCTCTGGGCAAGAAGGCATGGCCAGCAGGGTCTTCTTGTTGGAGGTTTCTTTGTGCCTGTGTTGTTATCTGCAGGCAGATAAGCCTGGGCCCACGTGAACCGTAATAAGTAGACATCGTAATTGGGTGATATGCACGTGTGCACGTGTGAATTAAATTCTTTGTGAATGTAACCTGGTCCATTTGTATGTAGAATTTAAAATCTGATTATTTTAGGCTGCTAACTTCTAGATGAATTTCCAGGAAAGCAAGCATAAGTAAATGGAGAACTTTCTGAATATGCACAGGGGAAAAGAAATAAACAGACAAAACAAGCCTGAAAGGTTGTATAGTAAAAATGGAACTTTGTTTCTGAGCATTCTGTATGCTTATTGTTTTCTTTTTTTTACTCTTTCTGTTTTGCTGAATTTAAAGAATAAGTACTAACAGTCAGGAAATATGTTGTAAATAAGAAACTTCAGTCTATTTGTACTAAGATTGGTGGCCTCCAGTCTGACCAATGCCTAGGAATTAATTGATTTTTCTGGTATCGGTAATGATTAGAAGGATTACATCTTCAACCACTGCTAAGATTTGTTTGGCTGGTCTTCTCGAACTAGTCGTTTTGCTGAAGTTTTGCAGGGTTTGTTTTTAAAATAAAAATTTTATAGGCAAATACTTTGGGTATTGCTCAATCAGAACACTTTATTCCACCAAATTCTCAAGCTGTTAACCAAAGAATGAAATCACGATGAGATCATTAAAAAGGCAATTTGGCACTTTAGAAGCCATTCCACACACTATTTAGGAGAGTCTCTTATCTATGCCAATGAAATCATGATGACTAATCGTTCTAAAATTGATATTATTACGATGCATTAAAGTTCCTAACTAATTATAATATGTCGACTTTTGAGCATGAGTTACCAATTCTACCTTGTCAGAGAATTTATTGCCTTCATTTACCAGAATGAGAAAAATAAAGTTAAGTGACATACGCAAGGACATACATCATCGTTTTAAATATCTGGAAATGGAACTCTGGTCCTTGATATCTAATTAAGTGTTCTATTCATTAGAGCCTATCTCCCACCAACTTGTGCCATTTTCATTAAATAATCCTTATGAGGTTAACTTAACTTACTTAAAATGTGCTCTTTGAACAGTAATCATAATTTGGCTTTATGTGTATATTTTACTTTGAGTTTTGAAAATTACCCAAATCCTTTTTTGGAGAGGTAATGAGAAAAGAAAGTCAGATTAAAGGGAAATATCATATAATACTAAGAAATAAATTTGAAAATGTTTGACTAAAAATCCCATTATGTTTTTTCCCCCAGATAATGTTAATCCCACGTAAGTCTGGTTTCTTGAATTTTGTAGCAAGTGAGGCAGATACAGAGGAACTTTCTCCCAGGCTTTTAACATTTGCTTGGGATTTGAGCTGTCAGCATTGCAACTTTCTTCCTTACATTATTTTTATTCCATTTTATTTCAGTCCTCTTGAAACCACGAATAAGGTAAAAGATGGAATATTTTAATATTTTAAAATTTGTGGGTAAAGTTTGGGACACATGGAGGTCTCATTTTATATTTGGTTTGAGTTACTTTGCTCACTTTTAGTTTTAATAAAAAAATGAAACAAGACAAAACTCTCTAGTGTATAAGCCTGTTTATTTTATTGTGCTCTGTTTAGTTATTCAAGAAAAAAAAAGTTACAGAAGTGTAATCGTTGCCATCTGTTGTATTTGAAGTAAAATCTAGCCCAAAAGTCAAAAAAGTCATGGCAACAACTTATGAAAACAACTGCAATAATATCAACTCACTATGGTTACTGGTGAAACTTTATTTTTCTCCCAAATGAAGTAAGTTTCCTTAGAGGATTATTTTAACATTTGATTTATATCATTATTAAATTTGCCTCCAAAATCATCAAAGTCTCTAATAGCACTGTTTTTTAGTTCTCTGCCTGATAGGAGATTAGCAGATTTTTCTGTCACTCTGACTCAACCCACATCAGAACTCCCTCTTTGGAGAATATTATTTTTTAGAACTTCTCAGGATATGATTTTATGGGGAAATTTGTTGCTATATGGATATACATTTTCCCAGAGTATTAAATGGTTACCGTCAAGGGCAAATATAAAAAGCATGCAAATTTGGTCAAGTATAGGAATTTCTTTGTGGCTTAAAACATTTGGTCATATAGTGGTACTGCCTTAGGCCATATTTTTGTCATATTTTTCTTTAGAAATTGTAAAACATTAGGTGGTCTTCAAGGTAGACATGTCTTATACAAGATCGCTCTCTCTTGAGAGAATAAAGGCATAATATGGCACTAGTTGGCTTCTTTTGAAATCAGCAGAGCTAGTATTTAAAGATACTCATTGGAATTGCCAGAGTATTTACTTGCTTTTTATTTTCCAAAAGGGAACTCTAATTACCTTATCAAAGAAAAAAGAAAGACCTTCTGCTACATCCATACATATGTATTTTAAAATCATTTTGACCCATCTAAATAATGTTCAAAAGAAAGTATAATCAGGGTGCCTGGCTGGCTCAGTCTGTGGAGCAAGTGACTCTTGATCTCAGGGTTGTGAGTTTGAGCCCCATGTTGGGGGTAGAGATTACTTAAAAATTAAAAAACAAAAACAAAACACTAAAAGGTTTATTTATTTATTTATTTGAGAAAGAGCGAGTGGGGGGAGGGGCAGAAAGAGAAGGAGAGAGAGAATCCCAGGCAGACTCCCTGGTGAGCATGGAGCCCAACTCGGGTCTTGATCTCACAACGTGAGATCATGACCTAAAACCAAGAGTCAGGTGTTCAACCAACTGAGCCATGCAGGTGCCTCCAAATAAAAAAAATCTTAAAAAAAAAAAAAAAATATAACCAGAGTTATTGTGGACATTCAAGAATATAGCATATTTTAGAGAAATTAGCATAAAATTACTGTCAAGTTATTTAATTTTTTCTCTAATTCTATTTCAGGAGGGAAATAACTAACTATATATTGACAGGAATAATTTAAATTATTGATACCACATTATCATTTGTAATATAAAATTAAATATTGCTGCTTTTGCTGCCTGAGAAAAGTATTGTGATTAGAAATAAGAATATAAATTTTAAAGTGCTTTAGTTTTTTTCAGGATGAAGTTTTATGAAAGCCCATTATTGCAATTTCCGCATTAGTAGAGTGTGAATTAACATGGTTTATAGTATTGGCAGAGTTTGCACATGTGGGGGGGGTGTTTGGTAGAGAAGAAAATGCGTAGAAGAAAAGATATACATTCCTTGAATACATATCTTGCTCACCTGTAATGTATCAGGTACAGTGCTAGGGATTGCGTGGAATTCATAACGGATCCTTAGGAAATTTGTAGGTTAAATCGGATGAGAAGATAACATACATACATATCACTGCATGCCACCCATTACTTGTACAATCTTTTTTGTTTTTGTTTTTTTTTTAGAGAGAGTGTGTGAGTGACCAGGGGGAGGAAGAGAAGAGAGGGGGAGAGAATCTCAAGCAGGCTTCATGCCCAGCATGAGGCCCAAGGTGGGGCTCGATCTTGACAACCCTGAGATCAGGACCTGACCCTAAATCAAGAGTCAGGCGCTTAACTGACTGAGCCACCCAAGAACTCCGAGTTGTCCAATCTTGATGCCAGGCCATATAAGCCTGGAAATAAATAGGATCATATTTTTATTTTTTTTAAGATTTTATTTATTTATTTGAGAGAGGGAGCATGAGAGAGGAGAGGGTCAGAGGGAGAAGCAGACTCCCTACTGATCAGGGAGCCTGATGGGGGACTCGATCCCAGGACTCCAGGATCATGACCTGAGCCAAAGGCAGTTGCTTAACCAGCTGAGCCACCTAGGCGCTCAGATCATATTTTTAAAACCAACATTATTCTTTTGACTATATTCTTCATCATTAAAACTATTTTCCCTGTATGTTTCTAGGGTTTCTCAGATGGTGCTCATACGTTTTTAGACTGGGGTATTCTAGCTGTACTAGCCACTTGCCATTTTTTCTTGCTCCATTTATTCTTTTTCTTCTGATTTGGTTATATGTGCTGAAAAAAACCTGGTAGAAAATTTACCAGAATTACTGAATGCCATCAAAAGCAGCTTCGTGTGTGAGTGTGTGTGTGTGTGTGTACCTCATTGCCTCTTTTCTTTTTTTTTTTTCGTTGCCTCTTTTCATAATCAAAGATACCAGCCTCATTTTCTACCTGACATGACTTTAGTCTATCCTCTGCCTCCCAAAGTGGCAAAGCTATTGATGCCACAGGGTTTTCCTGGGTCTGCCAAATATACTGTTTAGCCACTACGGAGAATTTAGTGCCCCCAGAATGTCACTGCTGAAGCTGCTCTATGAGCTATGTGGGCACCCTTCACATGCTAGGAGAGCTGATGGTCCTCAGGCTCTATAATTATGGTATGTGACCTAAACTATGGAACAGTCTTTCTACTTTCATGGTGTGTATACCGATAATATTCAGAGTTTTAGTAGTTTTGTTTTTGTTTTTGTTTTTGCTTGCTGGTAGCCCCCACTCTCCCTGGGACTGAGGCATAAGTCCTCAGGAAATAGAGAAGAAAGGCTGTATCAAAATCCCAACTCAGATCCTCTACTAAGGAGGGTATTACTGGCTCAATCTCGTGTGCCTACCCTTAATTCCCTTAAAGTCTTTCCCACCATTAATTGTCTTTATGCAGATAGATGATTTGTACCCACCTCATCTGTCCTGAACTTGTCTAAATCCTAAAACTAGCACAATTCCAGCCAGGATCCTGTGCCAGAAGAATGAAGACACAAGGAGTTATAGGTCTTCTGGGAAAAGAAAGAAAGGCTTTGTCTAAGAACATTTCATGAATTAATATTTAAGCTGATATCTGAAGAATTGAGGAGAGGATATGGCCAGATATGCAGAGTTATGAAACTGCAAGTTGTAAATGGGAACCAACAAAAATCCAGTGTGTGCGGCAAATTTTAAGCATCAAGTAGTTAGCGTAGGGAATTAAAGACTCATACAACGTATGGCAGGGCTGACGGAGTGGGCCTTAAACTGTCCCTAAGTTCAGGAAAAACTCCTAGAGCATCACAAGACTGACTCATCAGAATCTTTCCATGCTTCCTCTAAGATTGCTCTGGACACTATCATGTTTAAGAGCACCCCCAGGGAGCTGGTATCCAGGAAGGAGAGAGCTGAACTTGAGGCTGCCCTAGTCGACTCTGGGCAGTGAGCAACCTGGAGAGGGGACAAGTGCACTCATTTGCAGGAACATCTCACGTCCTTACAGCTTTGCTTTCCAGCAGAGGAAATTGCCTCTGGCTCACTTTTCTCATTCCAAAATTTGTGCAAGTACATCTATTTGGTGTCATCTGATTTGCGTCCAGAACCCTAGCTGAAAGATAGATCACGGCATCATTCCATCTCAGACACTGGCAAACAGTACACAGGAGAGCATCCCTTCCCACCTCCCCCGGAACTCAGGTTTTTTAAACGTTTATTAGCACATCACTGATACATTGACTCAATCTACAGTATCTTTCCTATCTTGCACAGGATAGGTAATGTGTAAATAAAAGTATAAAATAAGATATGAATTTTTTAAGATTATAAGATTAAAATTTTCATGAAAGATTTGATGCTGACAGATACAAAGGTATTCCTTTTGTTATTTTTTGGTAAAGATTCCTAAAAAATGAAAGCACAGAACTTTATAACCTCATCCTGGCATGACCTATTAAGGAACTAATGTGAAAAATTAAAGTAACAGCTGGTATTTTGAGTGTACTTATATCAATAAACCTATTTATATGTTCCTATTCAAGAATGCCACATTTATTAATAACCTATTGTCTCCATTCTGACCCAATTTTACATTTGAAGCTGTCTAAAAATAAGGATACTGTGTAGATGTAATATGATACAATGACTTTTTTCATCCAAACATCATAAATATTATCATGTTCTATTGGAATTAAAAATATCTTTAGAGGCACAAAAATATCTTTAGGAGCTGAGGCAGTGTATTTGCATGAGTATAAATATTTTCAGTTTATATCACAATGAAAATTATTCTAATATAGCCTTTTTAAACAGTTGTATATACGCTGGTAGAAAGAATTTTAATAAGCTCTTGACCTTTCTTTTTATAGTTAATGATAATTAGATTTGTTCTGATTCAAGCCAAAGTTAATCTTTTTTTTTTCCTATTATATTTCAATATGCCAAATGAGTATAAACCGAAGAAAAATCAAAATGGCTTGGTTTTCGTAGAATTAAGGTTAGAGCTCATATGGGAAGACTTTCTGACTTCTCTTAAACAGTATTTAAGGCCCCTAAAAGGCTAGAACTTTAAAGAAGAATGGAATTAACTATGCCTTACACAGAATTAGTGACAAGAAAGCTAGTGTGATTGTGTGGACGCTAGACATTTACTGAGCACCTGGAAAGAGTCTGACATTCATAAACTCGATTCTGGAGTGACATAGATGAAAAAGCCACCTAACTGTGAGGAGTTTACAGTTGCCCTTTTGTATCCTTTGGCTCTGAAGATGATTGACACAACCGAAATTTGAGCTTCCCTCAGGCAGGAGCAGCTTCTATGGGTTATGTCAGGAAATGTTTGTATGGAAGGAGAAACAGCTAATTAATCAAGTAAAGGTTTAAGATGATCTTAAGTCTCCAGGAGAGAGCTATGGATGTCAGTTGTAGGATCAGCCTCCAAGACAGAAGTGTAAGCACCTCTGTAAAGCATGTAACAGAAGTAAGTGAGCCTATGAGAGAAGATTCTGCAGGCAACAACTGTGCTCGACTTTGAGGAGGTTACTTACCAGTAAAAGCAGGGAGACTTGCTTGTCAACTATTAAGAATGAGCCAAGCAAATATTTATTGTTATCATCATGACAAACAGGAGACACTGAGCTTGTTTAGATGGGCCAATTTCCCAAATTTTCTGAGTGAGAACTTTTGCCAAGAGAGGGCCGATACCCCTAAAAATAACAAATCCTTGGTGACATTGGCCTTTTTTGAAGCTAGAGTTACAATAAGAAAAACAGACCAATGTCAGTGACATGAAATCCCTGTAAAGTTAACTTTACTCTTCCCTGCTTCTTAAAACATTTAATTGAAAATCTATTTGAAGGCCTTTCAGATAAAATGATTACCTGAACACTAACTTCTTGCTTTGCCTCTTACATTTTGGTGGCAATGACACAATAATAAAGAAACCCAGAATTAATGCTGGCATCTAGGAAAAAATACTAAATGTGCCATAAAATTTCAGGAATTTATGCTTGATATGGTGTAGATTGATGGGATCTCTAAAAGCCAAATTTGAAACTTTCCCTTTTGGTGAAGTATGTTAGCACTGAGAATTCTGGAAAATTCTTTTTTTTTTTTGAGAATTCTGGAAAATTCCGAGAGCACTTGGGAGAGGAAGAAACATTCTACTTAGACTCACTCGCACCTCTGAAATGTAAGGCACCATTAAAAGGCCCTGAATCCAAGGACGCAAGAGCCCCAGCTAACTACAGACCCAGAAGTCAGATGGGAAACTTACTTGACAGCTTTATGCTGATAAGATAATTTGAAAAGTAATGCAAGGCAAAAAGCTAATAAACTAAATGGAAAAGAAATGAGAACCAGCCTAGAAACAAATACAAAGGAAATTAAATTAGCTGGGTGAGCTAAGAAAGTTAAGTATGCAATAACATAATTAAAATTTGCATTATAAAGTACAAAGATTATAGTCTGAAGTCAATCTAATGAAGGCAATTTAAATTTCCACGGATGGTCCTATAGTTGGGGATTAAAAAAGTTGAAGAACGAAGAGCAGAACTTGAAAACAGATTGTTGCTCTCATAAAAAAATAATAAAAAAGACAATAAACAATAGTTAAATAAAGGAAGAACACTTTTTTGGCTAAAGATAGACTTGAAACTACCCATTGCTAAGTCTCCCCTGGAACAAGGGAAACATTAATGAAAAGAGACTAACATCAAGACAAAATCTAGCAAAATATTTGAATATGGAAATCAGAGAAATAATCCTATAGCATTTGGTCAGAAGATAAACTATCAGCTTTAAATAAAGTGAAACCAGAAGAATCTTCAAACTTAATGCATTAAATACATGGAGATAACAGAAAAACATTTGTATTTTTAAGGGAAAATTTGTGGTCTAGAATTTCTCTATCAGCTAAATTGGTATTCATTTGCATGAATAAATATATCTTTTTATAAAAATGTTAGTGAAAATTGAAACAAAAAATAAAATAAGTATAAATAATTATAAATATGTACAAAATGCCAATGTCATGAGGATACTAAAAAACATGAAATACACTGAAAAGTAATAATAATTAACTGCGTCTAAACTGTCAGATGATATTATTGATAGCATAACAGGGATTTGGAAGAAGTAATATATGAAGGAATTATACAAGCATGAAAATAAATGACTAAATATTGAAGTCAAAATTTAGAAAAAAATTTAAAATGAGAAAATATGGCAATTTTAATAAGCATAAAATCAGAAATGAATAACTAGAAATCACAAAAATGAGAAAATTTTAGGTAAAAGACATTGTTTGTCATATGAAAAATATATAAAATCTTAACTAATCAAGTTGAAAAGATTATACCTCTGAGAACTGACATCAGGGACTTAAAACTAAAATCAAAGATAATAGTCATAGGATCACAACAATTTTATAATTTTTATTGAAAACTAGTTATTGAGTACCTATTTTGTGCCAAGCACTGTTCTAGAAATAAAAGATATATCAATGTTCTACATCTGGCAGTAGGGGGAGAGATAATAAGCTATAACCATAATAAATAAATTATATTAGGAAATGATAATACACTCAGGAAATTATTAAAAGTAAAGTAGGTGAAAAGGTGATTGGAATTATGGAATGCAACTATCAGTTGGTTGGTTTGGTCTGAAAGCTCTCAGTAAGAAAGTGGTGTTTGGACAAACACTTAAAGAAGATAAAAAATTTCATCACTGATATTTTAAGGAAGGGAGATCCTGGCAGGGGAATGAGCTAGTGCCACATCATTTCCTCCTGGATACACAGTTAGATTATTCTTCCCTATAGTCTGGGAGGGGATGTAAAATGAACTCTTGCCAGGAGAATATGGGCAGAAGTGATTGATGACTCTTGTAGAGGCAGCCCCTAAAACCTGCAGTCCAATATCTGGCTAGCTCACTCTTATTTCCTTTTTCTCTTTGTCTCCTCTTTCTCTGTCTGTCTTCTCTCTGTCTTCTCTCTTTCTCTCTCTCTCATTGTTGGTCATTTCAATGGAGATCAGGCAGAGCACACTAAGATGGCCTTAGGGAACAGCAGAGTCATAGGTGAAAGGAATCTAGGGAGTTTAGATTCCTGAGTCTCCCTTGGGAGGGAATATACTTAGGAGCCAGTCATCCTGCATCACAGTATGACCTTGTGTTGAGCCATCAAGGTTTCTTTTGTTGTTGTTATTGTTTTGTTTTGTTTGTTGTTTTGTTTTGTTTAATACTGACTGATGCCGAAGCAACTACAAGAACTTTGCCTTTTCATTTGAGTGAAATGGGGAGACAGGATTTTGAGCAGAGGAGTGATTTGACCTTATATTTTAAGGGTTTCTCTCTGGCTGCTCTGTTGGTAGTATCCTGTAAAGGTGTGAGAGTAGAATCAGAGAGATCAGGTAAGAGGCTGAAGCAATAACTCTAACAAAAAACAATGATGGCTTGGAAACTTCCACCAGCAGTGGGGATGATTGCCAGCCTCCAGATAGATTTTGAAAGTAGAGCCAGAAAATGTATTTTCATATTAGATATGGGAGTGAAATAAAGAGTTGATGCCAAGGTTTTTGACCTGAGCAACTGAGAAGATAGTGAGATGGGGAAAGTGGTGGGTGGAGGAGGTTTGGTGGAAAGATGAATTTAGTTTTGGATATGTTGAGTTTCAGGTGTTGCGTAAGCAGTTGGATATGAGCCTGGTTTCAAAGTGGATAAACTAAAAGTGTTATATCATATAATTCAATTGTATGATTTATTTTTATCACAGAAACTTTAAGAAATACTCTATGTATGCCACTGATGGAATACTGAATTCTACCTCTGAAACTAATAATACAGTATATGTTAATTAAATTGAGTTTAGATAAAAAATTAAAAAAATACTCTATGTGGCAAACTGCAACTATCAGAAATAGGTGTCTGGATAATATTGGATGTTGCTATTAATCAAATGTGGTCCTTGAGAATGATATTCCATTTTAGTTTGCACTTCTTCAGTTACTATTAAAAATAGGATTTTTCATGTTTAGTGCTCATCCATGTTTCTATTATAAATTACTTTTATCATTTATATATTTTTCTTTGAGGTGTGTGTGTGTATTCATATATATGTATACATACAGATTTATAAATCCCTTAGTATGCTATTTGATTATTTGTCTCTGATGTATTTTGTCAATGTATTCTCTCAAAAGCTCAGAAGTTTGACCTCAAATCTCAAATAAAAAATACTAATCTTTTGTCTGTCTCTCTTTTAATACAGAAGATAAGAAAAGAGAAGAAAATAATACTTTCCAGCTTCATATACTTCTTTAATTTGGATCTTTATGAAGGTATGTTTTTCCCTTAAACTATTTCAAGAAATTGCCTCCCATTTTTCAAAATAATCTTTCTATTTTGACATCAAATCCCATGTGATGCAAAGATTGGGATCAGTGGAAACTGAGGTCTGTAGAGTTACTGTTGTGGTCGATAGGTTTAATGTAAGATCTGAGATTTTGTTGGATAGCAAATATCATCAGTTGGTGACTATGAGGGGACTATGAGAATCTTCCAAGAATGTTCTGAAAACCGTGACCCCGGGATGACTCTGAGGTCAGTCCTGGAGAGCATTATCAGTAATCAGGAGACTGGAATGGGAACCGGCAGCAGAGAAGACTCAAAGAACTTTTTATAAATATTTTTACAATAAGAGAAACAATAAAAATCATGAGAAAAGTAGAGAAAAAAAAGAATTTTTATAAACAGCATTTTTTTTTTTTTTTTTTTTTGCCTGACCAGTTTTATTGTGACATCCTTCTCACAGGTAGCTGTTGCCTCACTATGAAGTCAACGCTTGGTATCTGCCAGTTGAAATGTTTTTGTCTCTAACATCCAATCTGAAGGAATTTCTGAAAT
Organism: Potos flavus; assembly: GCA_028534135.1. Classification (NCBI taxonomy): domain Eukaryota; kingdom Metazoa; phylum Chordata; class Mammalia; order Carnivora; family Procyonidae; genus Potos; species Potos flavus. Next base: position 86,169,254 of record CM052886.1, read on the forward strand.
TCAGCAGATTTCTTCTGTGACTTATACCCTCCCCCTGTCCTTAAACAACTCTACTCCCCTCCCTCTCCTTATCTCCTTTCCCCTCCCCTCCCCTCTACTTCTCTTCCCTCCCTCTGTCTCCATCAAGGGGCATATCTATTTTAACTTTCATAATGGCTTGGTAACAGCTCTCTTCTCTTAGTTTTAGACTTTGTTTATTTCTAATCCTATTGTCATTTCTTTTTTGTCGTTTTCTTTAGTTTTGTTCTGTTCTTTTATCTAATTCCTTAAGTTGTATAATTAATGCATTAGTTATTAGCCTTTCTTTTGTAACAAACATTTAGGCTCTACATTTTTCTCTGAATTCTCTTCATTTGTATTTAACAAGTTTTACATGTTGTATTTGCATTATATGTCAGTTTTAAGATACATGATTATTTTCATTATAATTTCTTCATGGCTCATGGGTTAGGATGTGTTTTAAAAATTCTTAAAAGTGTAAGACATTTTATTTTATCAACAGTGATTTCTAACTTAATTACATTCTGATCAGAGGATGGGTTCTGCACTAACCCAATTCTTCAAAATTTACTGAAAATTGATCATGTAATTGATTTATTACATGATCTATTTTCTGTGTTTAATTTAGTAGAATGTATATTCCTTAATTTCTGTTTTAAAGTTCAAAAAATCTCATTAGACCAAGCTTGTTAATTGTGTTGTTCAAATGTTCCTTTTTTTTTTTCTGGTTTGATTGATCTATCAATTAGTAAGAGATTAGTAAGAGATGTTAAAAGCTCCCCTTACATTGGTTATTTTTCCATTTCTCTTTCTCATGCTCTCTCTCTCTCTTTTTTTTTTTTTTTGCCTTATCTACTTTGTGACTTTATTAAGCACATAAAATTTTAGAACTATTTTAACTTCCTTGTTAATTAAAACATTTATTACATAGTAAATCTGTTTATGTCTAATCACATTTTTAGCTCTAAAAACAGGAGCATTTTCATGTGTCAAATATTTGCATAACTTATTTTATTCTTTTACCTTCACTCCTTTTGGTTCATTAAATTTCAGAATATCTCCTATAAATTGTGTGATTTTTAATCTAATCGATATGGTATTTTCTTAGTTTTTATTTATGAAATCAATCCATTTAAATGTATTGTAATTACTGATAATACTTGAATTATTTTACCTTCTTGTATCTTTTCCATCTTTTTTCTGTTTTTTTAGATAAAATTTTCCCCTTATTTTACCCTTTCTCTTTCTAAGAGTTGATTTATCTGCTCTATATTCTTTTAATTAGTATCCTAGAAATTATAACATGCACCGTAAACTTGAGGAATTCTAAAGTGAATCAACATCTTTTCTGAGACTGCTTTAACTGCCTTGAGCCTATTTCTGGCTCATAGGCGTTTGTTATCTAGTGTTAGTGCAATCTTACTATTTTTTAAATCATTATAGGCAAGGCTCATTCAGATATCAGTTTCTCTGCTCATTCCTCCCTGTACCTCAAGCCTTCCTCTTAGAATCTTTTCCTTGCCTCTTAAATCACACTTAAGAATTTTTTTTCATGAAACTGTTTCTATAATCGAGTCTTTTTTTTTCATTGTTCTTGAAAGATAGTTTTGTTGAGAAACATTGTGTTTTCACTAAGATACTGAGAGACATTTCTCTTTGAATTTGAAGATGTTCACTATCTTATTATTTCCTGTGCTGCTCTTGAGCATTTCAACGGAGCTTAGTGTTCCCTTATAAGTAATCTTTCATTTCTTTCTAACTGCTATGAATTTCTCCTTATTTTTTCCACAATGTTCCTCATGGTGAATTTTTTTTTTAATTTTGTTTGAGATTTGTTCAGCTTCCCAAATCTGAGAATTTTGATAAATTCTATTTCTCTTAATTCCCAGCAAAAAAAGAAAAACATATTTATGGTGCATTTATAGTTGTTTATGTTACATTGTTTATGTTACATTTTGTTTATGTTACATTACAGTAGTCTTGTCACAAGACAACTTCTATTTTGGCTATATATCACTGAGAAATAAATTCTCCACATATAATTTTATACATCATGATTGGAAGAATTTCCATGGATAGGTTCTGTTTCTGTTCATTTTACCTTGTTTCTTTTCCATGACCCAAATATTTCCATTGCCTACTACTATAGGATACATTTATATTGCCATGTGTCCTCTGGCTCTATTTCTTCATGTCAGGAAGCTAAGAAATCAACACAGCGAGTGGTAGAATTGCTCCTAGAAGCCAGTCCTACTCTGGAATAGTAGCAAGAACTTAACTATACACAAGAGTGATTGTTAACCAAATAAATATATCCCACTGGAGTCAAACTAAATGATTAACTAACTCAATTTCATTTTAGATAGATCCCTTGAATGCCTGTTAACCTCTCTTAAGGCAGCCAATAAAAGGGGAAGTGTGACAGAAGGGAATTTGGACAAGAATGAGCCATCAGTCTTAAACAATTGCAGTTCAGTGTTTTTCTTTCAAACATTTTACAAAAACATACAATCATGTGAACGCACTGCTCAGATTTCCTTGGGACCTTGAAAGGGGCTTATGCAAGCAACAAGCCCAAGATGTACTCATCTGCAGCTTCACTGTAAATCTACCTCTGTCCAATCTCTAACCTCTTAAAAGGTATATCCTCCCTAAAAGTCACCATTATTCTGAATTTTTCTTGACTTTATATAAATGGAATTGTACTGTAAATATTTTTTGTTTTTGTTTTTGGCTTCTCTCACTGGACATTATTTTGGTGAAATTCACTTATAGTGTTGCATATAGCCATTATTTGTTAATTTTCTGTATAGCATGACATCATGTGAACAACCACATTCTTCCACTGATGTAAATTTGAGTTATTTTTAGTTTAAAAATATTACAAATAATGCCACTGTCAACATTTCCATTATGTTTCTCAGTGTGTGTGTGCAGGCATTTCCTTTTAGTTCACACCTAGTTGTGGAATCCATAGATTATAAGCCTCTTCAATTTTAGTAGATAGTGCCAAACTCTTTTCCAAAGTATTATATCAACCCCACTTCCACAATTGGTGGAATGAGAGTTTCCATAGTCAAGACTAGTCATTATAGTCAAGACATAGTCATTATAGTTAGGTGGGTAATGAAATAGCCTTCAAGTTATGATTTTCATACCACATGACTTTCATGTGTTTACCAGCCATTTGAATGTCACCTTTGGCCAAGTGTCTGTTGAGCTCTCTTGATCATCTTTCTATTTAGTTGTTGGCCTGTCTCCTGTTGACTTGAGGAGATATTCATAGTTTTCAGATAGATGATCTTTGTAAGAAATATAAGTTGCAAATATTTTTTAAAGATTTTATTTATTTATTTGAGAGAGAGACAGACAGAGAGAGAGAGCATGAGCAGGTGGAGGGAGAGGAGAAGCAGACGCCCTGCTGAGCAGGGAGCCCGATGTAGGGCTTGATCCCAGGACCCTGAGATCATGACCTGAGCTGAAGGCAGACACTTAACCAACTGAGCCACTCAGGAGCCCAGCTGCAAATATTTTCTCCCATGTACTGAGTTTGTAATTTCAAAAACTATGTGTTTTTGTATTTCTAGACAAAATGGTCAGTTCTTTCCAAATATACTTAACCCATTTTTGGTAGACTTAATTTCTTTATATTTTTAATTTATTCTCTTTATTTAAACATTGAAAAATGTTAATGTTTTGTATTCAGGACTTCAATATTTGAAATGTCATGAGTTCAAATCTTTTATTTTTTATTTTTTCCCTTTTGTAAATTCTCTCCTATGGTTTCTTCACGTATTTGTGTTTGGGAGGGGTGAGGTAGAGGCAAGAGGGGAATGAGATCTTGGTTGAGGTTGTCCTTTGCTAGTGAGAATTGATTTTTTTCCCCCTGCCGTGTGCCTATGTGTTGTTGTTTTTTTTTAATTTTATTAACATATAATGTGTTATTTGCTTCAGGGGTACAGGTCTGTGACTCCTCAATTTAACAATTTAGACTATGTTAAATTTATTTCTTATGAATTTATTTATTAAATTTATTTTTTATTTTTTATTAAAATTTATGAATTTTTTTTCACGGAAAAAAGATGTCCCTTTAATAAAACGTTATCAACATATATCGTACACAAACTACAATGTATCATAATTACTTTTTTTTTTCCTCTCTTAATTCAGAACCAGACTACAAGGTAAGAAAAAACACAGAAACAGCTACAATGTTCCCAATAATCTGCACAAAGTCTTTTTTCAGGCAGATGGTATCTCACATAGTAGGATATACATGGATGGGGGGGGAGGACAGCAGCTACAGGGGCGCGGGGAGGGGAGGCTGTAAATGTACAAAGAATGCAGGTGTCTTCAGGGAGAGACACAGGAGGTTTCGATGGGAGCGGTGAGGTGAGGGAGGCCGTGAGTCACTCCTCCTGGGAGGGGACAGGCTCCGTTGTCGCATTTGTTGGTTTTTCACTGGGGTGATACACTGGAATTTATACTCAACTTGCTAAACAAAGGGAGGCACTGAGAAGTTTAAATGTGAGAATAACATAGTTAGATTTCTGATACTAAAAAGAGACAGAGACAGAACAATTTGGATAGATAGGTTGAAGTTGGGGATAGTTTGAAGCTGGGGATCAGTTAGGATGTTACTGCAGTCACACAGGTGAGGGGGAGAATAGACAGGTACAATAATGGTGGTGGCAAGAAAGGATACAATGACTCACAGATGATACATAGTTGCAGAAAACATCAGTATAAGTAGAAATGAAAATAATAAAAAATACCACTGGGTCAAAACCCACATCTTTGTAAAGAGGCACTTGCATTCATTATTGATGGCAATATAAATCAGCCAATTCTCTAGGTAGAGAACATGGTAATATATGCCAGGAACTATAAAAACAAAAGTACAACAGTATACCTTTCTCCTGCAATTCTACCTTTAGTAATAACTAAGGAACTATTGAGACAAGCCTGTAAAAGTATATGAACAAAAGTTTTCACTGTATCTTTGTTTCTGAGGTAGCAAATTAGAACAAATCTATACATTTATTCTGTAAAATCAAAGGGAACCACCAAAAATGAAGATATAAATCTACCTATTTGAACATGGAAAAATTCATAGTCTAAGTAATAAAGTAGGTCACAGGAGAGTATTGGAAGATATTATACCATTAAAAATAATGACATGCATATATAGAACATATTTGAAAAAATAGGTAATTTAACCATGCTTATATCAGCATATTTTTTTCTATTGCCTTATATTTTGAGAATGCACATGGATTACCATGTTTTGGAAAAGCGATAATGCCATTAATAGGTGCTTCAAAAAAACCAATATGGGGTACTGGTTTAGTGGGAAATCTGATGAACTTAGATGCTGCGCAAGGCTTGGTTGAAAATACAATTGGATATATCTGAATCTCAGTTTGAAAGGGTCTGACTATAGAGCATTTAAGATGAAGTGGCTGATGTGAGAATTTTTTCCAATACGTTTCCAGGAACTTTTGTACTAAATTTTATTATTTATTTGTTTATTTTTGTTTAAAGACTTTATTTGCCACAGAGAGAGAGAGAGAGAGAGCACATGAAAGCACAAGCAGGGGGAACCAGCAGGCAGGGGGGAAGCAGGCTCCCCACTGAGCAGGGAGCCCCATGCAGGACTCGATCCCAGGACTCAGATCACGACCTGAGCCAGACGCTTAACCCACTGACCCACACAGGTGTCCCTGTACTAAATTTTAAATGCTTAGTTAAAAGAATGGTATAAGCATCTATTTTGGCAGTATTTATCAGCCTCTTTCCTTTCTGGCATTTAACTTACTCTTCCCCCACCCCTCAGACTATTGGTATGATTATATTTATCAGATACTAGAAATCCTGTATAGATTGGGTGGGTTATGCATTTTAAAAATAAAGATTGTATAATTAAGTAATGATTCTATTGGTCACTATCCATAAGCGAGGCACCTAAGAGGGTGTTTTAATTCCACAGTTTACTAAAAATCCTGTCACTAATATTTCCCTAGCATATCACTTTTCAAGGCAAACTTTGAATAACAAATTCTTTGATCTTTATTTTGCCAATTTTAAAGTTTAGATTTTTTTTAAACTCCCAACATTTGTTTTTTTTTTTTTAAAGAACAAAAGTCTTATTTATCATAATAATATGGGAATTTACCTAATGTATTTATGGATCCTGTAAGAATTTGGCAAATCCTATTAACTGAGGTGTTTCAATTTCACAGGTAGGATATTGTTCACAAATCTAAACCAATCAAAAGTGAAATAAAAAACTGTGTATTTCTAGGGGTGCCTTGGTGGCTCAGTCAGTTAAGTGTCCAACTCTTGATTTTGGCTCAGGTCATGATCTCAGGGTCCTGGGATGGAGCCCTGTGTGGGATCCATGCTGGGGATGGAGCATGCTTAAGGTTCTCTCTCTCCCTCTCCCCCCATCTAAATAAATAAATAAATAAATAGATAGATAGATAGATAGATAGATAGATAGATAGGTATTTCTGAGACTGTTAGAATTTATCTCTGCAATGTAGTTAAAATGCATCCAATCTTCTTTATTTTCCTACTAGTAATGGAAGAAAAGCAGGCAGGGCAAGGGGGCCTGACCTAAGAGGAAACTACCCTTAAAAGGAAAAAAAGCCCCTCCTGTTATTCTACACCACTTTGAAACAAGTCCTCCACCCTTCCCCCACACGAACATCTCCCTGATACGTAGGTAAGCATGTGGACAAAAACCTCATTGGGTGACAGGTGCATGGAGGCTTCATCAGATTAAAACAGCCGACCAACAATCTAATAAAAACCCCTAGACTTAGAAACTCTGGGGTCCCTTCCCTCTTCAGGAGCTTTGTACTATCACCCAATAAAATTTGCTTTGCTGCCCATCACTCTACCTCTGGTCTACCTCTTCATTCTGCCAAGCGGCATGACCAAGAACCATGGGCACTAAAGGAAAGGAAACCCTGAAACATTAGTTCAAGCACTAACTTTTTCCCCCTGAATTATTGCCTTGCCTGGTCTTCCTCCTCTCAGTCTCCTCATTTCAGTCTCTTTCACATTGCTACTTCAGGCAATTGATTATGTAAAGTCTCAGCTAAAAAAAATCTTCACTGCCCCAACTCCTGAAAGACTAAAGTCTTTCACGGAAAGCAAGATCATCTACGTTTTGATCCCATCCCATTTTCCTGACTTCATTTCCTTATATGTTTCAAAACATGCCCTACAAGTGAATTCTCTTGCCTTCTGCATATTGTGCAAGTGCTGGAAATTTCTTCCCCATACCCTCTTAGCCTTCTCAAATTCTTATTGATCAGTAGGAAAACTAATCTCTAAAATCTGTTGTAGCTTCTCATTTATCTAATGGTAATTCTTTTATCTAACAGCTAAGTAGGTTTCCTGATTCTCCTCCCAATTCTGGCTGAAACACAAGGTTGAAATGGGTGACCTTTTCAGCTAAAGGAAGACCATTCTGTAATAAAGAACTAAGTAATCCTTGAGGACTCAGATCAAATATCACTGAAATCATCACAAATTCTCTTTCATTCTGTAACTCCGTGCATATTTATGTTCTTACCCATGTATTTTCTTCCCTGTCATGTCAACACCCATGATGGATAGGTAACATTATTCGATTGTACTGGTCACAAAATCTGTTCCTACTCATTGATCTAGAGAAGAATCCTGTGCATTTTAGTAACAATTCAAACAAATGAAATAATTTTTAAAGTGTAATTAGTAAAGGAAAAGACTTTTGAGTTCTGGGAGGAGGCAGACACGAAGATTTCTAAGTAAGGAGACAGGAAATAGCACCTACCTCTTTTTATTCTCTGGCATTCTGAGACTGGGAAAAATTATTAATGATACATTTGTGCTCCAACAGTTATTAGTGTGGTATTGGCTTTAGTAAGTTAACACATGCATAAAATACTACTCAGTTCAAATTCAACCCCCACACCCATCTCAAAAAAAAAAAAAAAAAAGGAATGGAAAAATTTGAGTGTTTTTTTTTTTTTTAATTTGAGTGTCTTGAGAAAAGTTTAAATGTATCCACTTCCTCATATTGGCCATGACCTTGAAGTCTTGGGTTGCACCCAGGGTCATTGCCTTCATTAGTCCATGGAGACTAATTGAGCCCAATGCCTGGGAGTTTTCTAATTGGGGAAAAAAATAAATAGATGTTTTACATTTGTAAGATGCTTAATTTTTAAATAGATTATTTCTAAATCTGTGGGAAATGTTCTGTTTCAAATTTCGTTTGGAGAAAGATGAATTAAAAAAGAGATGCTTTTCCTTGGGTCCTTTAATAAATTGCTTCTAAAACTTAATTCTTTTTGGATACTTTGTTACATAATAGTTTCTTACTACTCAGTGCATTTAACAGTAATAATGTTCTTCTGGATAACATGTGTTCACTTTTTGTATCTACCACAATTCTTTTTGAATTAGGCATTAAAGTAAGTTTTTCCTGAAGTCAAAGGTGTTGGCATCATCCCTTCCTTATTAATTATGATTTTTTGTGCCTCTCGTTTCTGCAGACAGACACTTAGAGAATAGGGACCAGACAGAGATTTGCTTGTGTCCTTTGGTGTTCCTTTAGGGGAAAAAAAAAATCACCTCGTGAGACGACAAGAATTTTTATCTTAAATACTGTTTATTTCAGTTTGTGTACTTTTAAAACCTCTGTCGTGATATCTTTTGCCAGAACACTGAATGCTCAAGTTTGGCCGTTATCTGGTTAGGATATGAGACTGTATCATTCTCTGCTATCACGAGCTTCCTGACCAGTTCTGAATTATTCCTTGGTTTATAAGCTCCCTCTACCATCAAAATCTCTATTTGGCTTTTCTAATCTAATAGGCAGGCACTAGTCTTTGTGGCTCATGAAAAACCTGACCCAGCCCGAGCCCCAGGCTCTGACTGGCCTCCTTAGGGGGGGCTCCTTTCCGTTATCTCTTTGGAATTCAACCTCTTTCTCTGAACAAATGAGTCACGTTTATCTAAACCTTACCTTTCAACTCTTCCCGCCCCCTTCTCCTTTTTCTGCTTATGTTTGGGGCCTCTGGAAATCTGAGCCTGGGGAAAAGAAAAACAAATACGCTGCACTTTTCCTAAGAATGCCTCAGCTCTTACCCTTTCTGCGTCTCTGCAGCAAGCACAAAGCCTCCATATCCATTTCACCCAGATCCTTCTCCCCGGAGCTCTTTTATTCCAAAGTGAAGTGCAGAATTTATAGTCATCTGGTGAATTCCAACATAGTAATTCAATTGTTACATAGAAATTTGACTGCTTCAAAGGTTGCCTGGGCTTATCTTTTGGATCAGTATTGTTAATTACATTAGTAACAATGATCAACTGATCCTTTTTTTATGTGCCTAGCGCTGAGCTAAATCGTTTACAGAGCAGTTTTATAAGAAATCTAGATTTATCAAATAATAATCACTTCTTCATTTAGACGATACTGTGTTTTATGAATCATGCTGCAGATAGTCAATAAAACATGTTTAGGATGGGGGCCCTCGGATCAGAGACCTGGATTCAATTCTGTGTCTGCCAAGGACTAGGTGTATGACCTTGCATAAGCTATTTAACATTGTTTGATCCAACAAATATTTCTGAAAATATACATGCCATTTTTTATTTTTAAATTAACTTAAAAAATTTTTTTTAAAGATTTTATTTATTTGTTAGAGAGAGAGGGAGAGAGCACAAGCAGGGAGAGTGGCAGGCAGAGGGAGGGAGAGGGAGAGGGAGGAGAAGCAAGCTCCCCACTGAGCAAGGAGCCTGAAGCAGGACTCAATCCCAGGGCCCTGGAATCATGACCTGAGCTGAAGGCAGATGCTTAACTGATTGAGCCACCCAGGCGCCCCATAACTTAAAATTTAAAGTTACTTGATAAATGTATAAGTTTCAGAACTTAAGCTACATCATTAATCCAAAGAAATGATAATACCTAATTCATAGTGATATTGTGGACAGTGAATAAGATTATATATGCAAAACGTGTGGCTTAGTGCTTGGCACACAGCAGTAGTCAATAAACTGTAGTTACCTCCCCCTACCCCAGCAGTTGTCAGACTGCTAAATTCCTGAAGTCAGGAATCTGCCAGAATCTCATTCTTTGTGTATCACAATATTTTATCAAAATGTCTAGCATTAAACTGCCTGAGATAGAAAAGAATGTAAAGTTATAATAAAAGAAGATACATATTCAATCAGTCTTAAAGCAATGTCCAAATGTTTATACTTTTCCATTCCATTTTTTATTTTTCAGATAAAATCATTATTTTATCCATTGAAGTAAGTGGTTAATCATGGGTCTGATTCTCTCCTTTCAGGTAGAATTTAAAAGGCAAAGGCATTCAAGATGTGGTAGAGCTACTAGCTAGTCCCTCAGAGTGCTGACATTTTCAGAACACAACAGAAGAAGAGCATTATAAGCTTAGAAAATTATGAGAGAAGTAGCCTAAGAGAGTACAATACATTCTGATTTATAATGATATCAGGAAGCCCTAATCTGTCAAAGAACAAAGATAAGGAAGCGGTTCTATTATTTTTGATATCTTACATGTAATTATTAAGATTAGGTCCAAATTCTTAGCACTGAGTTCAAATTTCCAGCCTGCTTTGTATTGTTTTTGTTGTTTTGTTTTGTTTTGTTTTGTTTTTTTGTGTGTTTTTGTATTTTTCCACACAGCACACCCAGGTGGGACCTCTAGCTCCTCCAGGAACATAATATACAAGTCGATGCTTTTGAAACTTTGCTTATGTGAGGCATTGGGTTAAGACTGCCACTTCCTATCACTTTTCCCCCTCCTCCCCCATCCCCCACCCCCAGTCAACCCCAGTTGTCCTCTATCAACAGTCCACTCACCTTTCAAATCTTAAGTCAGGGTTGCAACCTCTGCTTTTCCATTTCTCCTCAGCGATCCTGATCTTCATGTTTCCACAGCAGTTTTGTCAGTACAGCATTTATTTGAGTCTCTCTTTTCTTATGATTTTTTATTTTTTTAAAAAGAGTTTATTTGTCAGAGAGACAGAGAGAAAGAGCACAAGTAGGGGGAGGATCAGAGAGAGAGGCAGGCTCCCTGCTGAGCAAGGAGCCCAATGTGGGATTCGATCCCAGGCTCCTGGGATCATGACCTGAGTTGAAGGCAGACGCTTAATCTACTGAGCCATCCAGGTGTCCCCTTATGATTTTTTTAAAATAGAAAATCTGAGTAGTTTATCACCTTGAAAGAAATTAAATCATTAGTTATTCTCTCCACAAAGAAAATATCAGATTTAGGCAATTTTATGAGTGAGTTCTATAAACTTTTAAAGGAACGAATGAATCATTTCAGTCATATAACATTTTCAGACAAAGGAAAACCAGAGAATACTCCTCTACTCGTTGTATAAATAACTTTGATATCAAGATTAGATATAGGCAACAAAGAAAAGTTAATATGGACAAATCATACTCCTGAATATGTATGCAAAAAATCCTAAGAAAAAATATGGGCAAACTGAATTCAGACGATATGCAAAAAGTGTAAACTGAGATTCTTATATTCCAGAAATTCAATTTGCCTTGACATTAGAAAGTCTATTAATGAATTTGCCCCGTTACCAGATTAAGGAAGGGAAAAATCTAGATGCTTTTCTCAATGGAAGTACATAAATTATTTGATAAGATTCAAAAACCCATTGATGATTTTAAAGAAAGAGACCTTAGCAAATTGGGAATAGAAGATAGTATATACTGACAGTCTAGAGCAAATATTGTGCTTAATGGGAAAATGTTAGACGCATTCGTTTTTGAATCAGGAATAAGGAATGCCCAGCGTCACTGTTTATATTCAACATTGTGTAAAATCTCTAGGTTGTAAATCTAATTACACACGATAATTCCCACTTAAAGGACCACATGTCCCTGCCAGGATCTGGTAACTGACGTGTTCTAGGTGGACAAACCAGACAAGCCCTACTGCATCGTATTGAGTATCTTTTCCTACCTCAGTTTCCCCATGGGTATCAAATGTCTAGCACTGAGCTGTGCACCGTAACAGCTCTCATGTACATGTGGCTGTTCAGCACTTAAAATGTGGCTAGTCTGCACAGAAATGCACTCTAAGTGTAAAATAAAACACTATATTTCAAAGAATGTAAAATATGCAAAATATCTTACTAGTAATTTTTTGATAACATGAAATGCTAACATGTTGGCTATATTATTAAAATTAATTTTACTCGTTTCATTGTACCTTTTAAAATTGTAGCTACTAGGAAATTTGAAATTACGTATGCAGGTCATGGAGTTGCATTATATTCCTAGTGGACAGCTCTGGTCTAGAATAAATTCAAAGTGAATGATGGGAGGGGTGGAGATTGCAAAAATGCTGGCAGGTTGGAGGAAAAGCCCAGCTCTTCCTCTGTACTAGGCAGCAGCCATCACACCTGGGAGGCCCCCAGCTCTACAAAGAGAAAACAGAGCTGGGGACACAGGAGTTGTCCAATGGGGGATTTCTGGTTCCCATCTGGATTGCTGAGTTGGTGCCACCATGGCTGCCTCAGACTGTGGCTAGGTGGGGACTGTAGTGGGGCCATGATTGTCATCTTTGGTGACTGCCATGAACATCTTACATTTGGTGCTGGGCCTTTGAGGCTGGAGCAATAATGTCCTGCTATTAATAACGTCCTGTCTCTCTCATATTACTCTACGATTCTTGAAGATGTCTTCTATCTTACCATCCGTCTGTTGCACACTACGTAAACACGAAGTGTTTCGGACATAAAATACACTCCAAACTTATTTGCTGAGTCAAAGTCAAATTATTTCTTAGTTCAAAAACTTTCCACGGGGCCATATTCTTAATCTTCTCATTTGCTGCTATGCTTCTCAGGATGATAAACAAGGATGTTTTCTTTAGTCCCCAGCACTTCCCGGAAGACATAGAATCCCTTCACAGTGCACAGGTCCATGGTGTTCTTAATGTATGTTGCAGAGCCTACTGCTAGTATCATTATTATTTGTGTATATTGAATTCATTTTTTTAAACTGATTTTTACGGTTCTAATTAAGGCTTTTGTACATATGATCTATGAAATTCCAAAATAATAATGTAATAATAGTAACAGAGGCATTCAAATGTCTCGGTTACTGAATAGATAGTAAACTAATTTTTTTTTTTTTTGCAACTGCTTTTTTCTTGACTCTTGCACTCATACTGCTAACAAATGCATTCACGTATTTACTGGTGTTCGTTAACATGTACTGTATAAGGAAAGCTCAGTTAGGGTTGAGAGGTACACTAGCCGTGTTCTCTATCTTTGAACTGTTTACTATCTCACAAGAGAGTTAAACACTCCAATAACTTTAGCACACACTGTGTGTGAAAAGTGTGATAGTAGTTGTCAGAATTCAAGACTGTCAGATTGGGAAAGAGGGATCTCTTCCACTTGAGATCAAAAGCAAATATCATTGTCGAGATGATGTCTGGATTGGGTCTTAGATGGTGAGTGGAATTTGGAAAAGTGGGGAGGATATTTTCTCTAGGCAGAGGGAATGGCATGACAAATGGTAGAGTCTTGTAAAAAGTGAAGTTTAACTGTATGAGTGGAGCAATAATTTTGAGAGGTTTTTTTTTTTCTCCATAAGTAAAAGTTGTGTTTTACGTGATAGGCAATAAGAGAGTACTGAAAAAAAAATGTGAAGTTACGTGAGGCGATCAGAGCAGTACTTTAGTAAGATAATGTAAACTCGTTGTGTAGGTGGTTTAAGGAAGGTTAAGAAGGCATTCCACTTCAGAAGAGTGTTAATAGGACAATGAAATAAGCAGTGTGAAAATCACTTCCCAGACAGAATTGACAGAATTTAGCAAATGATAGTGATATAGGTGATGTAGAGAATGAAGGGATTATAACCAGAGATCTGAGACTAATATGCTGTCTAGTGAAAAAATGACGTTTTGCAATTCGAAATGCAACCAGAATGCTCCAACTTTCTTTTATCTTAATGTTTCCTTCAGTAGCAAACCTATCTCTCCCCTTCTTTTACACTTCAGATTTTTTGTAAAATAGTTGTCTTCACACACTATTTCACTTTCCATACTCTCTGAAATCTGTTTTCCATCAAGGCCACCCCACCAAAATTTTGTAGGTAAGGTCTTTGAAGATCAATCCGTAGCTTAATACAACAGGCAATTTCTATTCCTTATCTTACTTGACCTCACTAAGCCATTTGAGAATGGTAATTAATCCATGCTTTTGAACTCTCTGGTATCTTTGGTTCTGTGACAGCACTATCTCTTTGTTTCTTTTCCCACATATGAGGCTCTTTAAAGAGCAGCGCTTCCTCAACCTGTTTCATAAACCTTGATTCTTCTAACCTTCTATTTTCAGACCTTACGTCTTATTACTCTATACTTGCATGCCCATGGTTTCACTCATTTCCAATGTTTTTTTAGATGAGAATTTATTGAGTGCCTATCTTTCACAGGCATTCTGTTGATGAATCCCAAATCCACATCCCCATCTGTAGCTCAGCCCTTTCTCCTGAGCTCCAGATCCCAGATGCCTGTCTGCCTGCTTGAGTTAATCTCTTGATTGTCTCCCAGGCTCTTCAAAGATAGCGTTCTCCACTCTGATCCTTCTACAGACCTGCTCTTATTCCTCTATCTTTTTTCTTGTGAATGGTGATATCATCCATCCAGTTAACCCAATTAGAATCCTGGGAACCATGCCTGACTCTGCATTTCAGTAAATGATAGTATGGATAGAAACCAAAGGCCAGAGACCAGAGGCCTTCCTTTCATGACATAGAATTAAGTACCCCCTGCAGAAATGGGAGTAAAGGAAGGAAAACTTTGAGTAGAAAGCATTTAAATGAGAAATAACCATGTTTCCATGGTATTGACTAAGATATGATACTAGCAATTAAAAATCAAGACTGAAGTGAATTGTAGAAAATGAATGTTAAAGTTTTGCCCACCTGAGTGTATGGCTTAACATTATGACTTAAATTTGTTCAATTACAATATACTTCTTCATGTTTTTCAAGAGGTTCCTCGTAACCTTTAGGATAAAGGCTCAAAACCAAGACCTTTTCAAATCTGGGTCATACTTACCTCTCCAGCCTTATCCTTGGCTACAACCATCTTTGCATCCTACCCTTGAATATACATGCTTTTTCTGACCTCTAGGACCCTATATTTGCTCTTACATTTTCCTAGAACATTCTTCAGCCAGAGTCTATTTGGTTCTCACTAATTAATTAATTAATTCATAAACATTCACTGAACAGCTAACCATGTACATAGCATTATCTACCACTGAAGTCCCCAAAATGAAAAAGCAAAAATCTCTACCTTCAAGGAGCTCCTTATCTATTGGAGGAGGCAAGCACAAGAGGTAAGAGTATTGATAGTAAGGACATTGATAGAACTATATCAGAGGTGGTATCCCTGGAATTGAAGGAAAAGTCTGGGAAGGCTTTTTCTAAGAAGTGAGCATACAAAAACAGCCCATGGTAGTCTTCCAATTTTTAATGATCAGGAATTACTTTCCCATGTTTAGAAAAAATCTTCCTCTCTGTAGTTGATCCTAGTTCTTTCTGATGATGGAGCAATCCATAATATTCTAAATGAGTATGGAGGTTTAAAGTAGAGAAATTTGGAAAGATAAAATTGTTTTAGCTCCACTCTGACCCTGTTGAATCAAGATCTTTAGTTGGAGTCCAGGCACTTTGATTTTGAAAAACAGTTCCAGAGGTCATAGTGATGTACATACAAGGTCAAGTACTACTGTTAAATAATCTCAAAGAAAAATGAACAGGAGCTCTTTAAGTCACTTGTATTTTGTTTAGAACACAACAGCTTAGAGACCATCCTTTCAGAAATTCTTCTAGGATCATCTTAAGTCTGAGATAGGCACCCACAGCAATCTGGGCTAAGCTCTATCAAAATACACTAAATTGTGTATTTCTACCTTCTCCACTAGACCTAAGGGTAGAAACTATATTATCTGCTAGGGGTAGAAACTGTATTTTATATCTCGGTAATACCAGGCCTTCTATAGTATCGGAGTAGAGAACACTTAACACATAATGATTATAATGTAGAACACTTAACAGATTGTGACTGTTTATGGAATAAAGGGGACTCAGGTCTTGAAGGAGAACAAATAATTTCATTTTGCACATATTGAGACCAAGGTGCCATTAGTTCATTGAGTTTTAAGTACTCAACAAACAACTAGAAATGTGGGTCTTAAAGTGGAAAAGAAGTCAGAACTAAAAATGTTAGTTTGGTAATAAACTTGAGGATGATATAAGTTGAAGCCATGAAAAACAGACATTATCTATTTGGGAGAAGTGAGTCTAAAAGCAGACAAATCACAGAAGTTTGGAGGAATATATATATATGTATAATGTATACATATATTATAAAAATTATAAGTAATTACATATGTATACATATATATATTTAGGGGCAGTAGAAGATGAAAAAGATACATCAGAAGCTTTCATAAACATACAAAGGGAAGGAGAATCAGTGGCATGTAATTGAACAGATGAAAAAGTGTCAAGGTGAAATAATGGGTTGATGTTAAATATTGGAATTACGGTGTCAAATGCTGTTGAGATACATCAGAAAAGCCAAGAATGGAGGAAATCCATTTTATAGTATAAGTAGGATATCAGAGTTGACATGTAAAGAAAAGAGTTTCAGCTCCAGGTGGTGGGAACAAAACTTTAATACTAGCACTTGGCGAAATGCATAATAATAATTAAGTGGAAGTTTATATAGGAGAGAGAGTGAATGATGATTTGAGGGATTGATAGGTGAACACAAGAGTTTGTATTATATTGAGACCAATGTGTATTTGGAAGGAATGCCTATTTGTCCAATGGTTGATAAAGGGAGATGGTGGAAAATATTAAAAAGGGAATTGGTGGTAGATGACCTTAGGCAAAGTAGGATACAGTACAGAATCATTGCAAGTGTAGGAGATGGGAGAGGTACAAGGCAACTTTTTGCATGACAGAGTAAAGACAAAGAAAATGGATAGGGTTACAGAATCATTTTAAGATAGAAAGGGAATTAATTTCAGGTTTGTGAAGAGTTCTCAGTAAATTACGACATCGGCTGAAGAGGGTCTTGAATCACAATGGGAGGTCGAGGTTACTAGGTTAGCCTGAAAAAGCCACTGTGAAGATGGTACTGTCAACAACCTGGTAATAGTAATAAATGCCTTGTGGTGTAGTGAGGAGGGCCCGGCTGCTACGGGGTGACTCTGCGAATGGGAGCAGAGAGCACATTCACTTGGTGGGACCCAAAGAAATAGATCTGTGAGATGAGAATATGAAAAATTTAAGCAGATAAGGAATTCAGAGACGGTTCTGAAGCAAGTGATCATTTGGACTATGATGAGTAAGACAACAGTGAATGAATGGATTGAGAAATATGGTATGAGGATCAAAGGTAAACATAGGAATAATAGGTTTAGTAGCTGTGAGGGTAACAGAGTAAAATACCCAGGATAACAGGCAATAGTAGTGAAAGGAGAGTACTTTTGTAGTTTAACGAGCGTTTTTCCATGTTTTTGCTCCTCTAGTGGCCCGTATGGAAGTCTTATCATTAGATTCTATGTGATTCCTAGACTTTTTGATTTCATAAGTCAATAAAATTATTAATTTTACTGATATAAATTTGCCAGCTTTCAAAATTTTTATGTATTTTTGACAAGTAAGGACAGTAAAAAAAAAATCCCTGCCATCTGCTAACACTATAATGTGCTAACATAAAGTGTATTTTAATATTATAAAAATGCAAGAAAGGCAAAATCTCAGAATAAAAAAATAAAAACAGACTTTCTCAAGAAAGCACATCTTACCATTACACTAATGCCTATGCTTAAATTTATATACACATGCATATGCATCTATCTATCCATCTATCAATTTATTGATCTATATTTTTGTATCATCATTACCATAGCTCCTTAGCTAATGTTTTACTTTGTCATAAAAACCTTGCCATGGACTGGTTCTAGACTGATAACCAGCATTTGGGTCCTGAGAAAGTGGTATTTCATACAAATTCTGAAGGAATGGGCATAATTTCAGTACAGAGATATATTCCAGAAGAGTAATCCAAGTAGAAGGATCAGCAGAGTAAATGTCCTATGAGAAGAGAGAGTGTGGCCAGTTTGAGGAACTGAAAGCATGGGAACATGACTGGAAGGCCAAGGCTGGCATAAGATGAAAATGTAGAATCAAGCCAGAAAAGAGAGGGAGGAGTTGGGGGAGAGGTTGAAGGGGAAATGACCAGAATGTTTTCTTATTGACTGCTCACCTCCTGTACCACTAGCTACCTTTTCTGACCACTCTGGGAATTTAAATGGTGGGAAGTAGGGGAGTGTATGGGGTTCAGTAGTGTCCTCAAAAATTCACGTCCGCTCAGGACTTCAGAATGTCTCTTTAGTTGGAAATAGGGTCTTTGTAGGAATATTTCATTGTAATGAGGTCATACTGGAAAAATCTAATATGACCAGTATCCTTATTAGAAGAAGAGAGATGGACACACAAGGAGAAAGCCGTGTGAGGAGGGAGGGAGATATTGGAGGGATACATCTACAGACCAAGGAATGCTGAGGATTACTGACAACCAGGAAAAGCTGGAAGAAGGACCCTCCCTCTACAGACTTTAGAGAGAGCAAGGGCCTTGATTTTAGACCGCTAGCCTTCAGGACTGTGTTGTGTGCATTGCTATAAACCACCCAGTTTGAGGTAATCTATTATGGCAGCCTTAGGTAACTAATGTAGGAAAGTAAGAGCAGCAGGTTGCAAGTTTCCATGTGCTTGCTTCCTATTCTCTGGGCCTACAGATGTTCAACATGGACCCTTTATTTTTGAAAAGCACATTCGTGGATTATTTAGACCTGCTGCTACTCTCTATCACCAGGGACCTCTCACTTACTATCTTGATGTAAGTAATGCTTTCACTTGTGGTTTCTTTCTTTTGTAGGCTCTAAGAAGCCTGGGGTGGCTTTTAAGTTCTACTGACTATAGCCAGGTCACTCCTTAGGTAGCCTTTGTGGGCTAGGCTCTAACACGGCTTAGCACCCTGACTCTCCTCACTCTGTGGCCCAGATCTGGTCTACAGAAAACCCTCAAAATATCTTTTGCTTCATGTCAAATTCTAGGAATACAGGCCTATCTCAACTCGGCCACCTCCCTTTGCCATCCTCAGAGGAGTTAGCCTGTGGTTTCTTGCTTTTACATTTTCTAGATCATAGTAGAAGACCAGCTACTGTAACTCCCAGTTCTAAAGTATACAGGACCATGTTCTCTGAGGGGACCTCGTGAAATTCTTGTAATTAAGTTTGATATTAGAGGCAGACACCCTCCCCAGTTCTCTCCAAAAAAGGAGGAGGAATTCACAACACACCAGCAGTTTTTTTCTACTTTTGATCCTTGTTGATTCCTGAGATGAAGGACTTATGGGATGTTTAACTTGTTTTTATAAACTTCCTTTGAAAATTTTTATGTTTAGCACTTCTTGTTGATGTCTGATATCTGCCATTTTAAGGTGTTGGTTAAAACTTCCACCTTAGTATCTTTTTCCTTTTGATCCGTGTTTAATGCTTGCTCGTTCCTTAGATAGCTACTTCTGTGAGAGCAGACACTTTTTTCTAATAAATGTATTCTCAGTACCAACCTAAAAGCTTAACTTATGGTAGGACAATAAATAATTTATGGTATGAATGAATGAATGCAATTATGGAATAAACGTGTTTCCCTGGTACTAAATTTTATTTTATTTTTTTTAAAAATGATTTATTTATTTGAGAGAGAAAGAGAGTGCGTGTGAGTAGGGGGAGGGGCAGAGGGAGAGAATCTTTAAGCAGACTCCCTGCTGAGTGTGGAGCCTGGCTCCATCTGATGACCCATGAGATCATGATCTGAGCCAAAACCAAGAGTCAGATGCTTAACTGACTGAGCCACCCAGGTGCCCCACCGGTACTAAGTTTTAAAATAAAAATATTATGTGATGTTTTAAATAGGGACATATTTAGATGGGACAGTGTTTTCAACAGCATTATGGAAGTTCTAAGCTAACCTTCTAAGCTTACTTTATTATATCCTTAGATTGAATTTTCTAAAGGAATGTATGGATGGCATGTCCCTTAGATTATCTTTTTTAAATAGCTTCTTAGCCATTTTTTAAAACAGAAAACAGATTTTGTTACTAATTTCTCTAATGAGTAAAAACATTGATATCTCTAGCTCTTGCCACCATCTTTTTGTACCACCATAATAGTGTGCATAAATGTGCTGGCAGATGCTCTCCCGAGCATTAACAATGCCATAAAGAGAGGCAGATGCTGGGTTCTCATCAGGTCATGGTCCAGTTTCTAACTGTGATGATAAAGCTTGGTTACATTGGTGAATTTGAGCCACCCAGATGCCCCTGAAATCGTCAATGATCACTAGCTGGGAAAATTGTTGTGAACCTCATGGACAAGTTAAACAAGTGTGGACTGATCAGCCCCAGATTTGATGAACACATCAAAGAATTAGAAAAATGGCAGAATAATCTGCTCCTCTTCTGCCAGTTTGATTTTCATTGTATTGACAACCTCACTGGTATCATGGACCTTGAAGAAGCAAAACAAAAACACGCAGGAGAGAAAATCTTGGGATTCTTTTTCTAGGGATGTAATACATGCAAATAAGATGCTTCAGTTGAAAAAAATTGTATCTCTAGAGTTGATTGATGGCAGATCCATATTCTTTAGAAACTGGATTATCAAGTGTTGTTATTTAACATTCCAATATAAATGTTGAGATACTGATACCAATCATTTTTTTAAGTTAAAGAAAATATTACTCCTGTAAGAATCAATTTGAATGCAATCTGTATCAAAATACCAAGAACATTTTTCACAGAACTAGAACAAACAAAACAAAAATATGTATGGAACCACAAAAGACCCTGAGTGGCCAAAGCAACCTTGAGAAAAAAAAAAAAAAAAGCCAGAGGTATCACAATTTCAGATTTCAAAACTACAAAGCCATAGTAATCAAAACATTATGACAACTGTCACAAAAATAGGCACATATATCAATGGAACAGAATAGAGAGCCCAGAAATAAACCTATGCTTATATGGTCAATTTATGACAAAGGAGGCAAGAATATACAGTGGGGCAAAGACAATCTCTTCAATAAATGTTTTTTTTTAAAGGTTTTATTTATTTATTTGACACAGAGAGAGAGATCACAAGTAGGCAGAGAGGCAGGCAGAGAGAGAAGGGGAAGCAGGCTCCTCGCTGAGCAGCGAGCCCGATGCGGGCCTCGATCCCAGGACCCCGGGATCATGACCTGAGCCGAAGGCAGAGGCTTTAACCCACTGAGCCACCCAGGCGCCCCTCAATAAATGGTTTTGAGAAAACTGGCTAGCTACATGAGAAAGAGTGAAATTAGATCACTTTCTTACACCACGCACGAAAATAAACTCAAAGTTAAAACTCTAAATGTGAGACCTGAAACAATAAAAATCCTAGAAGAGAGCACAGGCAGGAATTTCTCTGACCTTGGTCATCACAACATTTTTCTGGATTATGTCTGCCAAAGCAAGAAAAACGAAAGCAAAAATAAACTATTGGGAATATATAAAAATAAAAAGCTTTTATGCTGCAAAAGAAACAATCAACAAAACAAAAAGGCAACCCATTGAATGGGAGAAGATATTTGCAAATGATGAATCCAGTAAGTGGTTAATACTTAGAATATATAAGGAACTGATACAACTCAAAACCAAATAAACAATCTGATTAAAAAATGGGCAGAGGACCTAAATAGGCATTTTTCCAAAGAAGACATAGAGATGGCCAATAGACACATAAAAAGATGTTCAACATCACTTATTAGAGAAATGAAAATTAAAACCATAATGAGATACCACCTCACACCTATCAAAATGCTAAAATCAAAACCACAGAAATAGCAAGTGTTGGTGTAGATGTGAAAAAACTAAACTTTGTGCACTAGTGGTGGGAATATAAATTGGTACAGCCATTGTGCGAAAACAGTATGGAGGTTTCTCAAAAAATTAAAAATAGAAATACCATACGATCCAGTAATTCTACTACTGGGTATTTACCCAAAGAAATTGAAAACATTAATTCAAAAAGATATATGGACCCCCTATGTTATTGTAGCATTATTTTTAATAGCCATGATAGGGAAGCAGCCCATGTCCGTTGATAGATGAATGGACAAGGAGGAGGTGATGTTTGTGTGTGTGTATATGTATGTATGTATAAACACACATGCATGCATAAATGCACACGTATCTACACTGGAGTATTTTATAGCCATAAAAAAGGATGAGATCATACCATTTATGACAACATGGATGGACTTAGAGGGTATTATGCTAGGTGATATAAGTCAAACTAAGTAAGACAAATATCCTATGATTTCATTCATACATGGAATCTAAAATAAAGGAATGAAATAACAAGCAAGCAGAATAAAATCTATAAATACAGAGAAAAACTGATGGTTGCCAGAGAGATAGAAGATGGGCAAAATGAGTGAAGGGGAGTGAGAGGTATAAGATTTGAGTTATAGAATGAATATGTCACAAGAATAAAAGACACAGCATAAGGAATATAGTCAGTAGTATTGTAATATGGTGATAGATGATAGCTACACTTGTGGTGAGCATAACATAACATATAAAGAAGTTGAATCACTATGTTGTACACCTGAAACTAAAAACATTGTATGTAACTAATGTATTAATTAATGTATTTAAACTAGTGTATTAACTACTATGTAAAATTAATGCATTAACTATACTCAAATAAAAAATTTAAGGGGAGCCTGGGTGGCTCAGTCATTAAGCGTCTGCCTTCGGCTCAGGTCATGATCCCAGGGTCCTGGAATCGAGCCCCGCATCAGGCTCCCTGCTCGGCGGGAAGCCTGCTTCTCCCTCTCACACTCCCTTTGCTTGTGTTCCCTCTCTTGCTATCTCTCTCTCTGTCAAATAAATAAATAAAATATTTAAAAAAAATTTAAGAAAAACTATCCATTGCTACATAATAACCCCCAAATTTAG
Source organism: Potos flavus (assembly GCA_028534135.1). Lineage (NCBI taxonomy): Eukaryota > Metazoa > Chordata > Mammalia > Carnivora > Procyonidae > Potos > Potos flavus. Next base: position 86,192,374 of record CM052886.1, read on the forward strand.
AAGCTTAAGACAGCAAACATTTATTATTTTACACTTTCTGTGGGTCAAGAATGTGATCTCAGCATAAGGAGATTCCCGTGGCTCAAAGTCCATCATGAGGCTGCAGCTGTTGGTGGTACCTGTTGGTGGTACCTGTTGGTGGTACCTGTGGTATCTTCCAGTGGTTTAATGGGGATGGATGGAGGGGAGAGATTTGCTTCCAAGATCATTGATGTGACTGTGGATAGGCCTCAGAAGATCTACTTCCAAGATTTACTTCCTCAATTTCTTACCTCATAGGCTGTCTGAACATCCTCACAGTAGGATGGCTGGTGTTTCACAAGAGAGCCAGAGAGTGAGAAAGACAGAGAGCAGCCCCGATGGAAGCTACAATCCTTTTTAACCTAATATTGGAAGAAAGATCCCATTATTTCTGTATTTTATTCCTTAGAACCAAGACCACAAGTTCAACCCACAGGTGGTGATTATTCAAGGGAATGAATGCCAGGAAGCTATTTCTAAGGTTGCCTGTCATACTCATGACAACCTAAAGCAGAAGCTAAAATTTTCACGAACAATTTAAATTTATCCATTGTAGAATGTGTGAAAATTCTTAACTTCAGTAGTTTGAAATCCACACTTAACTTATTTGGCAACTTGCACATAAAATTTTTTCTACAATTATTTCAAGTGATATTTGAGAGTATACTAGTGGTGGATACTAGGGTAGTTTGTCTTGAAATTGGTTTATAAATAAATATACTGAGACAAACACCCTAAGTTTGTTGAAGAGAAAGCTGCCATAATGTTTTACAGAGATATCCGGTGCTTCATTTTTATATCTTTTCCTCTTTATTTTTTTGTAGTGTATATGGGTAAGCTTCCTAGATTTTCTAGTTTGTTTTTTCTTTCAGCTGTGTCCAGTTGGTTGTTTAAATCACTCATTGATTTTATCCTTAATTTTAGTGATTATATTTTTTGTTTCTATTAATTTATTTTTCAAATCCTCCTTTTTCCCGCCAATGTCCTGGGGTATGTATGTTTGTGTTTAAATTATGGTCTCTGGTTCTTTTGTTGTCTCTTTATTTTAAGCATAGTTTTTAAAATAGTCTATTTCAGATGATTTCATTGCCTCCAGTTTAGGATGTGTTACACTACTTGCTGTTTTATTTGATGACATCATTTCTTTATATGGTTTGTAGTTTTGATTTTGAAGTTCTCTTCAATAAGGATTTTACTGCCTGTTGGAATACTGTGGACCATAAGTTGTTGAAGGGATGCTATGTACTCAGAGTACGTACTCATGTTTGTTCAATTGGTTTAGGACTAATTTTTAATTTGTTGACTTGAGGAGTCTGCTACCATCCTGAAAGACTACCATGAAGTCTTTGGTTTTCATCTTTAAAGGAGAATTTATTTTTCCCCCTGAGATCCTCAGGCTAAATTAAATATCCTTATTACTTTCCTAGACTTCCCCAGGTGTAGTGATGCTATTCCTCCCCTCTACCATTCAGGAGTCACTCTTTGAGTCTTTAGCTTCTTATAAGGAGCTCAGGTTCTACACATAACCTCATATAAGTCCCAAGGTCAGTTCATATCCCAAATGGACATTTAATCTTCAACCCCGTGAAATGAGGCTTTCCCTGAGCCTGATAAGCCCTTGAACATCCACTGTATCACTTTACAAATCTCTGATTTTACATTTCTTCTTTGTCGCTGGCACCTAAGATTTTCTACATCTTTTATTTAAATTCACATATATATATTAATATATATATTCTACTGTATAAGAATATATATATATATATATATTCTTATTATCTTGACTATATGCTATTTACTGTTATTCTACTTTTATAGCCGAGGGGCTGTTTATCAGTAGAGTCAACCAGGTTGTGGGAACTGGACTGAAAAATACTGTATAATGTGGTGTTCAACTAGTTCCTCCATTTACCTTATTTATTAAGGTGCTGTTTATTCTCCCACTCTTAATTCTTATTTTGTTTTGCTCCCAAACTTAGACATCATAACTTCCGATCTTGCCCTAAATGAAATCCATGTCTATATATAGCTCTTCATTTCTTCTCACCCACCAATTATTCCTTATATGTGTCTAGGCACCTACTGTATCATTTTTTTTACCCTATAATTTAAAACTCTATACATAAAACACTTCTGGGGTGAGAAGGCATAAATCCTTCTAGCTGAAAGAAATGCAATTAGTGCTTTGGGGAATTTGAGTGTGTCATTGCAAAATCCTGTTCTGTAAGGTAGTGGTATGGTTTGGTATAAAGAGAAGTTATAGAAATGTTCACGACAGAGCCCTAGGATATAAAAGTCCCTTTGTGTTTTTTCACTTTGAGGTCATTATTTGCCCTTCTTTACAAAACAAACAGGAAGAATCGTTTCCAGGTACTAAAGTTCAAGAGTTTGGGGACAAACTTGCAAAATGAAAACTGAAATACTTAAAGAACTATAACTGAGAAACAAAAATTTAAAGATAGATACTTTCATATCAAAGAGATAGGATTACTATTTCTAAAAGCTCCAAGTATGTCTAGATATTTTCATTGAAAAACCCTACAGTAAATGTCTGCAACTTACACAGTTTAGGTAACCAAAAGGTGGCAGTGTTCCATTTGATTTCCTTTGGAACCTCATTTGCTAGAGGTATAATTTAGACATGTACTCTGCCTCTAATTTGCTTTTAAAACAATATTAAGTAATACTGTTATTATCACATGTGCCAAAAAATAATTATGATTGAGAAGACAAATATTTTTGACAATAGGAGCTTGAAAGGATTAATTGTATAGAACACTTTAATTTGAACAGCCCCCAAAGAGACATTTTCAAAATTAGTATATGGGTGTTTCACATCTTAAGATATTTTATCTGTTGTTAGATTGTCTCTTTAGTGTTCTACTCTGTCTTGACTACTGATTGATATCATAACACTATGCAAGCATTGAATTATTTTCAGCTCTAACTAGTTAATGAGGGAAACAATGTGGGTTTTGTGTTCTAGCAGATAATACATTTTCATCAGTATGACTAAAAATTTTCTTCAGGGAGCAAATAAATATTTATGGCCATTGATGTGTAGGTTGGAGATCTACACAAATATATAATCTTAAACTGTTAGTTATGACAATGAAAGCTAAAATAAATGGCTGAAAAAGATTTCAATCCTCAATTTTAAATCTGGTCCAAAATCTTAAATGAAAGCTTACTCGAGGCAAAAATTCTCTTTTACAAGTATATCCTGGCAAGAACTGACCTAACAGTCAATTATTATAAACAAAGTCCAGGTTTCTTAATTAAAATACAAAATATTGGCTCGCCTGCTTAGCCTGAAAGAAGTTATGTCTTGAGGAGACTGTAATTATGGTGGCGCCTACTAGTGCCACTGATGGTCAGGGCCTGTCAGGGTTTGTATAAAACCCCATTTTTTTTTTTTTTTTTTTTTGCTTTGCAACAGTGCTGTGGATTGTTACTTCATTAGCTCAAAATTGGCATCAAAATTCTAAAAACAGAAGTTGAGGGATTTTGTTTTGAGTTTGGTCTGAACACCAAAAGAGTTTCATTTTTATTCTCATAAATGTGGGAAAAAGTAAACTCTTCCATTTATTATGGTTACGTTTTTAGACTTGGGGATTTTATCTCCATCTACCTACTGTATATAAAAGTAAGAATTGGCTATACTTGGCATATAACACTGAATACAAATTAGTGAACCATTCATGGCACTTTTAATTTTAAAACAACTTTTACAGAAAGCCTTTATGTGTTTGAATGATAGCTATTTTTAGCTGCCGAACCAAAATTTGTTTTTATGACTGATTTTATCAAGATGAATAAAAATTCATTTTTCAGTTTTCTGCGTTAGTGGCAAGGACTTTTTAAAGGGGTTTATTCATTCCTTTAAATCTCCTTTACCTACCTAACCTAGGAAAAATGTCGAGGATAGAACAGGTTTGACTAGTTTTAATTTCATCTTTTCTAGTCTCTTGCCGTCCAATGGAAAGAATGCAAATGACAGTAACGCTGTCTGCAGTTGGTCAGTGAGAGGAAGAGAAAGAGTCATGAACTGATTGTTACATCTTAGGCTCATATTACGGTTGTTTACTTCCACATAGAATTCTCAAGGCATCTGTAATAATGTGAAAAAGTAAAACTGTATCTCTTCATTTCAAGAAAACTACTGTTAAAAACACAGACTTCTAGATTCATATATATTCTCGTTCATCTGGTGTGCTTGGCTAGTGTTGTCGTAGGTCACATGGGCATGAGAAAACGTCCTCTGGGACAGCAGCATTTTGACCTTTTGTGTTTTAAATTGCAGGATGAGTTTTGTTGAGTTGTTTTATCAATTTAATAACATTTTCTGTGGACCCGCAATCATGACTACATTTCTTAGACTTTAATACTATATTGGTAAAGTAATGCGATATGTGAATATTTACTAATTTTTTTTAATAGTGGGTGTTGTTTAGGTACAGGTAAATGCTTAGTAAATATGTTTTAAATAAATGAATGAGCATTCACTCTCTTGGGCATCTGTCTGCCAAACACTGTACTAGGCAGGGGGATATAAGGGTACATAAAAAGAAAGTCCTTTCCTCTAGGAATTGGTCACTAAATAGTGAAATCTAATGGTACCTGGCATTTGTTATGTGCCAGGCCCTATGCTAAGTCTTTTCACATTTATTAACTCATTTAACCTCATAAAACCCTGTGCGGTAGGAACTGTTATTGTCCCCATTTTAAAGATTGGAAAACTGAGGTTGAGTGCAGTTACACAGCTATGAGATAGGAAAGCCAGCATTTACATTCAGTCTGGTTCCTGAGCATAGGCTCTTAGTCACTATTTTATCTTGCCTCTCCAATTACAACATACCGATTAATTCTTTCCCAAAATGTGCTAGTTGAACATCAGTCCTAGGATCTTTTTTACAAAATAGCAATCATTTCCTTAAATAAGTGACTCCGTGGTAAAATTTGTTTGGAAAATACCGTGTACTACCACCACTGCCATTAAAATATCTTTATTTATTCTAAATGTATACCAACAAGCTATGTTCTTTGGACAGTCTCTCTGTAAAGGTATAAAAATTGTTCAGTATTCCTCTCAATGACAGCGTTCTGAATAATCAATCTGCCAATTGCTATCATAACAGTTGCTTTGCATTTATGGAAGAATATTCATATACGGTGTCATTAAAGAATCATAACAATATTCTAGAATACATATTATTATCCATTTTTTTTTTAATTTTAAGAGGGGCATTGGCAGAGGAAGAGGGAAAGAGACAATCTTAAGCAGCCTCTATGCCCAGCACTGAGCCCGATGTGGGCCTTGATCTCATGACCTGAGCCAAAATCAACAGTTGGCTGCCTAACTGACTGAGCCCCCCAGGCACCCCAAAATCCCACTTTTTTTTTTTTTTTGAGATTTTACTTATTTATGAGAGAGCGAGAGACAGTGAGAGAGTACAAGCAGGGGACTTGACAGAGGGAGAGGGAGAAGCAGGCTCTCCACTGTGCAGGTAGCCCAGCACGGGGCTTGATCCCAGGACCCCGGGATCATGACCTGAGCCTAAGGCAGATGCTTAACTGACTGAGCCACCCAAGCACCCAATCACAGCTTTTTAAGATGAAGAAACTGAGGTGGAGGTGTTGAGTGTCCTTTCTCACATGTAACAAAGTAGACAGAATCAGAATTACTGCTTGAAACCACTCTGATCAAAATCTGATGCTGTACATTGTGAAGAGTAAATGTTTCCATGGTGGAATACATTTTTATAGGCATGGCTATATGCTTTGGACCATCCTTTTTCCTTTTCATTTGTTGCTTACTCGAGTCAAAGCTGAGCAAGCTAAGTCTTCCTCTCTTTTCACTCACCAAGTTCAGATGTGGTCTACCTGATTAACGCTAATGGAAGACCTCAGGGTAGATGTGCATTTAAAATGTTCTTCCTTAAAAAAAATATTAAATAAAAATAAAATGTTCTTTCTTGTACAGTGGGGGGGACAGTTAATTAATCAAACTTACTCTTCTGCCACTGCAGTGGCCTATCACAGGAACAGATTTGAGATGGACTGATAAATAAGGAGGCGATATCACTAGAGAGAGACATGCTTTATGATCTTCAAGATGTTACTAGATTGTGCATAAAGATAACAGCATGAAATTCCTGGCTTTGTCTAACTTGTCTATCTGTAGACATAACATTGGGAAATAATCTTTTCACGATAATTTTAAAGTGTTTTTCTCTCCATCAAGGGACTAAACAGGAATATAAACACGGAGTCTCAGTTTATCAGTGAGGACCAACCAGTGGAGAAGCTTACAGGAATCTAAATTCTACTGTGCCATGTGCTTATGATAATAAGTTATGAAACACACTGATTTTTATGAAACAGTTTCTCATATAGTCTGCCATTTTAATGGGTTCAACAACCCCATGGTGAGGTACTTTTCTCATTTCGCAGATGAAGAAACTTAGATTAAGAAAATTAACCCTGTCCTGTTACTAGTCGTATGATTCCAAAGTGACTTTCCCAAGGTTATTCAGACAGTAAGTGGCAAAACCAAGATATAAATCTAGTTTCCTGGTTGACATTCTTTGAGTACATGTTAAGTGATAAGGTGTAGTCAGTATCTACTAGAAGATTCAAGCATCCAAATGACAGGGTACTTGCAAAGAAAATAGTATACATATTATAGGGCAATGAGTTATAAGCTGATACCCCATGATTTTACTGGTTTTATCCTTCTAAGTGATTCTGATTCAGTATATATAGATGATTCAATAATTATGTTTGGTAGAGGAATCACACCCATGTATTTCTGGGCTTATAGTTGTAGAATCACGCACCCATTAACATCTGTAGATTTAGAACAGAAAAAGCTCAGACTCACTGAATTGCTCCGGAGTTCCATGGAAGTTAAGTTTTACCACCTAGAGAGTGCTTGAAAACTTGACCAGTTGTGAATGTTGACATTTGTACCATTCTGTTTAAGGGACATTATCAGATTGGTCTTTGTCCAATGAGTCTTTCTCACTGATTTAGGAAGCATGTTTGAAAATATATGGAAATGAGTAGCATATCTACATATGAGGAATTCCTGAATTACATTAGAAATTATAGATGATTTGGCTTAACTTTATTTACTTAAAAATGGAGGATAACATACAATTGATAAACATTATTTTTAGAGAATTTTCTAGAAGTCCTAAGAGACATTTTAGAAGAAAGTATTGAGTGGTACTGCATGTTGGATTAGAGCCTCCTATTTAGAGAACTGTGTTTCATGTTCAGAATATAAAAATGTTGAGAGTAAAATGTTCATACTTTGAACTCAAGGTAATTATCCAGTATGCTAGGTGTGGACTAGCATCTGGATATAATTTCAGCTACAGGTTAGGTTATTTATTTTTTTGTACTTTCACTATAAGGCTGAATTTAAATATTCATTAAAATTCAGTTATAGTTATTTTTGGGCCACAAATATTAAAAAGTTGTGAATGTTTCAAAAGGATTTATATCTGCATCTGAAAACACCAATCTGGTGTTGAGTTGATAAGCTACAATATTTGCATCCATTTCTACAGAAGCAGTTTAAGCATTAAATACACTTATCAGATGGAAAAAGTATTATTGTACTGCAACTTGATGCTATCATTGCCTTGCTAATAAACACGCAGTGATAGAAAATGCAACTGTTCCAGAAGGAAGACAGAACTGGAGATTAGGAGGGGGGAGGTAGGATTATCCTGAAGGAAGAGAGAGAGATGGTGAAAGGTGAGAGATAAAGAAAGCAGTTACACACTTGAAGAGAGTTCTAGATAAGAGAACTAGGAGGATAGGCTTTTAAAAATGGAGACACAGATAAAGAGTTTATTGTAAAATGGAGGAACAAAGATATCAAGAGAATGCAAGGTTGCAGAAGTGAAAATCAATAGCATTTAAATATAGAAAGTAACCGGGGAGCAAAGATGGAAAGGAGATCCAGTGCAAGAGGGAACGCCAGAGATATACGCGCACACCTGAGGCATGTGCGCCCAAGCACGCATGCACATGCGCACAAACACACATGCGCTTCTAAAAACCAAGGAGGCAGGAAAGTTTCAGAACGCAGTATTTCCAGTGTAGTCAGGAAAGGCACCTGTTATGTGAGCTCAGGTGCCTATTTTAGTTGAATTTAAGGAGTTATGTTGTTGTTTACATTATATTATAACCCAAGAAAGAGCTGCCTGCATAGAAGAGCCAAGAGGACCGTGTGATCACAGATGTCACTTTGAAGAATATATTCCTATTCCTTCTGTAATACAATAGCATTTTCTGTATTAGAAATTGAATTTTAAGCTCGGTGCCCAAATACAAATATGTAAGGAAGTTGTTCTAGAAACACCTGACCTCTAAATTGGCAAGAGCAGGGATGGTGTTTTATTATTGTTGTAGTAGGTGCTGAATAAGCTGTATTTAGTGTATAATGGGTGCAAATGTTTTTGTGGGTGTAAGCATTGTGTATTTGTTTAAGGAGTTTATTACCATGGAAGCTTAGCAGTAATCAAGGAAAAATCAAAGGTCTTGTTCTAATTTGGAAACACTATTATGACACTGAAACATACTCTTATTATGTGTGCAATGGTTTAGATGTTTCCAAGACTTTGTTAGTGGTTCTTAACTTTGGCTACATATTAATCAGTACAAAAAATACTGGCATCTGGGACTATCCTCTAGTTATGATTGAATTAGTCTTTGTTGTGGCCCAGCCATTAGTATTTCTTAAAAATCCTACCTGTTCCCCTTTGTGATTGTAATGTGTAATTTGATTTGAGAACCTTTGTGCTAAAGGAATTTTATATGTTTATAACTTAAATATTGATAATGATTGTCTATCCTCCTCATTATCAGTTATATTTCCTCAGCACATTATGTCTTAGGAAAAAGAGTTCATATTCTCTCATGTTACAGAATATTAATGGGTTTTGGGTGACAGATGCACACATTTTTTTCTGTTGCTAATGGAAAATTTTTGTGATATAGTTGGGGTTAATTTATTAGGCTCTAAATTTATCCTAAACCTTTGGATGAGGATTCTGTGAAATATTGTCTGTTTTGTGGGAAAAAGAGATGTTACGGAAAAGTAGAGCCATTTATTTAAAAGCATTGCAGATAATAGTAAATATGCATCAAGGCAATTTTGCTTTAGGTAATTTTTAAATTTCCTTCAGATTGTCTTATTCGGACATATCATGACCAGCACCATTTATAAATTTTATTTTCCACGGAGGGTTAATTTGCTCTTCATGGGATTTATTGGGGTAAATTGGCAGGTGTGCTCTTCCTTGAACTTTAACACTCCCACAGATTTTGCATCTGTCTGTATGCTGGTAAAGTTTTTCATCTGCAAAAGTATAAACTATAGAAAGTATGAATTTAGAAATGTTTACTTTGGTACTCTCCAACTTGTCTTATCTAATACCTTTCCCCATGTCCAGGCTTTTTCAGATCTCACCTCATCCTAGTGTCTCCTGGGTATCTCAACTCTGTGTATATCTGCTTATGGCTTAGCAGGGGTGGTGTTAATTGTTAATGGTCACTTTCAAGGCCTCTTACATTGTAATATAGACCAAAAAAACCCCAAAGCAAAACAAATAAGTCATTACAATTCAAAAGAATGAAGTATTAATTGACAGGGACAGACGTTGCTCTTTTGGGTCAAGGACCACATTGATTCAATAGGCATAACCTAACCAGCTCTCCCAAAAGGTATTTGCAATTATTAATGTAATTCACTACATGATGCTTTTCCTTCTAAGTCATTATGATTGTCTAGTATTGACAGAAGTTTGTACTTCAATTTATAACTGGGCTGAGCCTCGTAATAAACAATTTCTTCACGGAAGTAGTAATCTTTAGTGTATCAGGTGAGCCTACCTACTGAGATACAGTGATTGGTCAACTCATATACGTAATGAATCCTTATTTCTATGTTTCCAGAGAGCACTGTCTTTAAAAAAAAAAAAATATCTGGAATATTGTTCATCTTTGTTAAAATATATGTTGTGTGACCTGTATTAATTGAGTTGCTAATACGTACTGTTTGACATTGGTGAACCAAATAAACCAAGCCCCTACTTTTACACAACGTTCATTCTAGCTGATCTCTAGAAAAAAGAGTAGAAATAGCTTGATTAATAGCCATATTTAATTAATTTGATGCTATTAAATCAATGGAAATGATAATGTATGATTATAAACTCTGGGGAGACAAGAGCTTTGTTTGAAGTTTTTGATATATCTAAAGATATAGCACATAGTAGTCACATAGTAAGCATTTAATAAATATTCATCGAATGAATAAATAATTCCAAATGGTGGGGTATTGTGGTTGAGCTTTTAAAATTCTAAATTGCTCTACCAGTGAAGACATTGTTCTGTGGCTAACTACGTAACTGCTTAATGTTCACTTGTCTAACTATTTAAAATATTCTGTTATTTGGTTGAGGGATAAAACATCTAACCTAATACCTTGACCAATTGTTCTCAAGTCAGTCAATTGGAGTCTTATTTGTCAGATACAATCCTTATGCATTTCATCAGTATTGTTTGATTCATAATGGTTAAATGTTGGTTTGTTTTCCCTTAAGTAACTGTTAGGAAACCTACTCTCATGAAATGATACAAAACAACCTTAGGAATGTGTAATAATACAAAGGATATTGAAAACTCCTCTTTTCACTTCAAAATATTCACTAATGTCACCATTCATTAAAAATAATACCAAACGTTGAAAGTTTTTGGTGACTGTATTTTATTATTAATTTCCAAGTTTTCCTTAAAAGATATTCCTTAGACAAAAAAGCGTGGGCCGGCCATGATTGCAACCCCTTTCAGGTTACTGCAGGCAAATCTAAGGCAGATGAGGGTGGCATGGCACCACTCAGAACCACTGCTATGTACGCCATATTCTCTCTTTTACATGTACTATGTTTTTGGCTCAAAAAGAGTGAGCCAAAGGCAGTTTAATATCACAGAAGCTGCTCTGTTCTGCACGTGTGTGTGTATTCACCAAGAAGATTCTAGAAGGGATGTTTCCCCTGAATTCTCCCATTATTACCAGCCTTTCCAATCTCCTCAGTGATTTCCTTTCCACCTTTTCTCCTCACGCCCTCCAACACGATCCAAGATAGCTTCTGCTTAAGAATTTTATGATTGCATTAACATTATTTTGGACTATTTTCCAAACTTGAAAGATAATTTAGGAATGCAGATACTATGTAGTAGTTATCTGTTTTTCACTGCAGTCATGTGTTTCACTGAGGAACTTTTGTTTCGAGGAGAAACCAACAACGAAACCAGAAGTGAAATATAAAGACTGTTCCAGACAAAACAGATTTACAAATGCTTCAACTTTCTTTTGAGCAAGTTTCTTCTGAAAGGCTGTCTGATGTAGTTGGTTTACATATTCGTGTACTAAATGTGTCAAATTTTGGTGATGGAAAGAGAAAATGAACAGAAAGAATGACAGTAGAGAAGTACCTCTTACCTGGATTCAGTTGTCTCTGTACCCCACCAGAAGGTCACTTCCATTAGTATATAGCCCAGGCAAATATTACTTTATGAGAGGTAGGTTTTTACGCAGGCTTCTCTTCTTGAAATGTAATTATCTTTAGGAACAATTATTGAGATGCTCTGGGTGTTTCTCCAGTCCCAACTTCTCTCTCAGAATATATTTATTCAGTATGTTCAATGACTTATACAACTTTTAAATACATGCTCTGAAATTTGGAATGTTTATACTTTGCAGTTGCAGATATTTTATCTTTCGTATTGCTCTCATGTATATAAATACAAATCTACCTGGGAATCCAAATTATGTAGTAAAATACACTTAATTGAAAATGAATCTGACTTTTCATTTGGTGGTTAGCATTTCCCCTTTATTCCTGGCAAGTTTTTTTCTTCTTTATTTTCTTTCTCTCATTGCACATGTTGATCCTTTTGAAAAACAAATGTTTGCCAAATCTAGTCTGAGTTGGAAGGGAAGGTAGGGGGAGGGTGGATACTAAAAATTCTGACCAGAAATATTGGCAACTGATTTCCAACACAGAGGTAGGCTATATGCCTGGTTAAGTGGTTAAATCATAATACACTGATTGATATTATAAATCATGCTTTGAGAAAATGAGTTTTTGCGACTCATGACACCTAAACTCATTTTTATTTTTCACTTGTATCTTAGGAAAAAAAAAAAAAAGTCAGCACGTGTGGAAGATACTAAACATTGTTTCTTCCTCTAGGGTGGCCAATTTTTACTTGTAACTTTATGCTCTACTCTAGAGACATGAAATGTATTCAGAACCTCGATAATTTATTTAAAAATGTAGAGAAACACTGTAATAGGCTTTAGTTGGGATTAGTTTTATAAATGCAGAGAAAAAGGTTTTTGTTTTTGTTTTTTTCATCTCAAAGTGCTTGATTTGAATCCACGGCAATGACCAAAAATTCTTAGGTTGGTTTGGATATGAAATAAACAACTTCAGGAATTTTAGTGGTTTAAACTCTTTCTTATAGAAATGGTATTCCTTCACTTGCTAACAACCTGCACCGTTGCTCTTCATGTGATACCGATTTTGTAAGGTTGTTCCATGTGTGTCAGTACTTGGGTCTCGCCACTGTGTATCCTACATGACTGCTAATAAAGAATCTTCAGTAGGGCAAATATGAAACAGCATTATCAAGTTCTGGGGCAGTGAGTTTGTATAAGAAAAGTGAGGCACACAATAAGATTCTGCCAGCCTTTTCAGTTATCTTGCCTTCACCAATAAACTGAAGACTTGTGAAAAATATGGTTTTGCTTTAGACACTCAGAGGAAATATTTAAAAAGAAATTAAACAAGAAACCAGGCGCCTCTAGGTAGAGTAAAAGAAAAACATTAAAATTTCATAATAGTTCTAGAATTTGCTCGATAAATCTACACTGGTATCAGAATAATATCCCAGACAATGAAAGTACTGTGAGCCCTAAGGTTAAGTGAGAGCTTGTAAGGAAAATTATAGCTGCACAAAAACATTGTAGACTTCCAAATTTTAAAGGCATTAAACATTAAGGATAAACACGTACTTTGCTCATTTCCTTGGATTAAGTATGGTATTTTAGAAAGGTGTGCACTTTCCCCATTATACCCATCAAATTTTGAAAACACAAATTTCAATCTGCATGTAGTCATAGAGAATATTTGACTTGTGTTTATTCGCATGAGTTAAAACAAACCAAAGTACTGAGTATAACTTATAGGAAAAATCTAATTTGTAAGTCTGTTTACATTTCAACTGAAATGACTTAAGAGTTAAGAATCATGACACTGTATCTTAGGGTATTTGTCTTTCAACCATAACTGACTTAATAAGAGAAATGGAAATATATTTTTCTGTTTAAAATTTTTGTATTTAAAGATCATTAAAGCTGGGCTATCTCATCACCATTATTAAATTACTGTAACTGCTGCTTTGGGAGCTAGAATATATTTACTGCTGATTACTTCTCTACTGTATTTTATTCTAAAAAGATCTGACTGTCATTAAGAAACAACAAATTAACCCCAATTTACAATTCTTCCTTTTATTTTTTAAGAAGTAAATTTTAATAACTCATAAAAGCTAGAAATAACCTCAAATATATCACTGAGATGTATGTTAATTCAGCCACAACCTGAGATTTAATATAAGAGTGTTAAATGTGTACTATGAAAAGAAAGACACAAAAGGGTACTATATAAAACTGGTGGCAAAATTTTCAGTGTGCTGCTTAAAACTGGCTTCCCCCCCCAGGACTTCTATGCCCCATGTATCACTGTGGTATGTTAGATGCGTGGCTATAAAATTGTGAAAATGAAGGCTTTTCTGGTAGCAAAAGGGTTAAGTTCTTCTTGCTTTACCAGTTTCAAATTACAATGAGAAGCCTCTTCTTTCCCAGCAGGGTTGTGCTTACATTACTCTTTAGATCTCCCTTGAAGAGGGCTGGTATATTTGTGCCTGCTGGAGGTGGAATTAACAGTTAGAAGGAGAAAGGGATTGAATGGACTTACAGGAAGGTTTTCAAGTAAATTCAGGGAAACACATTTACTTGAATAGTACAACCTTGGGTCTTATTTTACACTAAGACGACACAAAAGATGTTAAAGTTATCACCACGCTGCCGGACAAATATATATTCCAACACCAAGGTGCAGATCAGCATAGATCTGTGATTCAGAAATCAGGATTTGTCTTGGAAAGAGCTCAAGGGTTGAGAAGAACTCAAGAGCAAGTGAAGATAACTTTGGGAACTACGGTTTATCAGAAGATCAACTTTCGTTGATTCAAATACCAAAGGCCTGATTACCATAAATTCCTATAGGAATGCATAGGTCATCTGATCAAATAATATTATCCGTCTTCTGCTACATCAATGCAGCAAAAACTCTTAACAACTGTGGATAATTGGAAATCCAAGTTTCAGCTTTCTTAGAAATAACTATTCTTGACATATTCCAAAATATTTAAAACAGGACAGAAAAATCAGTGAGGATGTTATGTTCAGAAATGTCACTGTCATGAAGAATAGGTAAATTTGTTTTTTCAGCTACTGGGAAAGCATACCTCCTAGGAACTTAGTTTTTTTTTTTTTTTTTTTTTTTTTTTTAAGAGGACAAGAAGGACTAAAAATATCAACTTTTGCTTTTGGACAAAAATGCATCTGACTGCATTTCTACTTAGGAGTATTGTGGGTTTCCTCTGGAGCTGCTGGGTTCTAGTGGGTTATGCAAAAGGAGGTTTGGGAGACAATCATGTTCACTCCAGTTTTATTTATAGAAGACTACGGAACCACGAAAGACGGGAAATACAGAGGGAAATTCTCTCTATCTTGGGTTTGCCTCATAGACCCAGACCATTTTCACCTGGAAAACAAGCTTCCTCTGCACCTCTCTTTATGCTGGACCTATACAATGCTATGGCCAATGAAGAAAATCCCGAAGAGTCGGAATACTCAGTGAGGGCATCCCTAGCAGGAGAGACAAGAGGAGCAAGAAAAGGATACCCAGCCTCTCCCAATGGATACCCTCGTCGCATACAGTTATCTCGAACGACTCCTCTGACCACCCAGAGCCCACCTCTAGCCAGCCTACATGATACCAACTTTCTGAATGATGCTGACATGGTCATGAGCTTTGTCAATTTAGGTATGTTGTTCTTTTATTTGTTAAACTATGTTATTACTAAGTGGAAGTTTTTCTAATAGTAAAGTAGCAGCCTGGTAGGTGGTCATGTTTATATAAAGTCATTTTCTGTAACTCTCTTCTCCAACTTCTGTTTCCTCTCTTTCATTGATACAATGTAAGATTTTGCTTTAGGCAACAAAGTCATACACACAGGTACATATATTTAATTTTTTAAATAGGAAAAGCTAAAATTAAACACTTGCAGTTGGGTAGACTTAGGTCCTTTAAATCTTGTTAAAATTTCAGTCTTGCTTTAATGTATGAATAAATAGGCAGTAGTCTACAAAAAAGGAAAATTTATGAGGATAGCTGTGCTATGGGCAAAAAAATAATAATACAAATAAAAAAGAAACAAGCGTTTGCAGTTTGAAAACTAAAGTGACTTCCTGAAACATTTTTTTGTTAGCAATTTAACAAACATGTAAGTATACATTTATATGCCACCTAAAAACCCTCATTTGGGCGAGTCAGCTACTGTGAAAATATCAACGTACAATTAACTAAGATCGGATAATTCTGTAAAAGATTACTATCAAAGATTTACAGGGAGAGATTCTGAAAAATCTCTCAAAGTGAAAAATACTTTGGAAAGGAAGCTTCAAACTAACATTTCTTAACTTCTTAACGATGAAACGATATCTTGCCCATTTGATTGTTTCCAGAAGCAAGAGAAATATAAAACATGCTATGATGGTATCTGCTTATGCAAAATTTTCCTTTTCCTTTAGGATAAAAAATGAATCAAAAACTTCTTTGATTAGCAGCATTATTGGAAAATAATTTTTTTAAAGTTATGTTTCACTCAATGCTGGTACTTTAAAATATTGACAATATCAAATGGTAAATTAGTGCCCAATATTTCATCTCTTAAAAATCTCTTAAAAATATTAAGGAGTTACCAATTTAAAGTGATTTCACAGGGCTGTATTTTTAAATAATGTTTTAGTAGAGGCCAAAGATAAAAATTCGCTATCTTCAGACATTCAAAAAAATAACATAGTATATAGTCAGCTTTGAAGACAAAATTTTATGAACAAATTTAATCAACTTGAAAGAATTAGAAACATTTTAATGTAAGAACTTTCGAAACTTTGTTTGAAAAACTGCAATCTGCTTTGACTTAAAATTGACATGTTTTATTATACTTAATTAAAAACTTCCTTGTATAATATCTCAAAGAAAATAGTCTTTGAAAAGTCAGATAGCAACAAATTCAAATACATGACTGCTTTTATAAAACATCTTGCTTAATATGCTCTGCTCGTTTGCTCTTAGCAATCCTAGCATGAAGGATAAGGTGCTTAATAAATCATGTTTCGTGTTGCTAGAGACAAAGCTCTCATTATGAAGTTTTATAGTAAGTCATCATTGGTTGCCCTAATCAGGTGTCCTGAAGGCCTTTTCTTCTACATATAATTAACAGGTTTCATTTGGAACTCTCAAGCCATTGAAATATGGCTTAACTCTAAATTAGTTTGATTGCTTTTTCCTAGCAATAAGTGGTATGCAATGTGGCTCTTGGCATATTTTACTTTATTGCAATTTCTAAAGCATTATTCAATAATTTAAAGGAGTTTTAATATTCTAAAAGAAGAATTTCAATCTAGCATGATTTACATATGCATAAAACAAATCACTGATAAAATTAGTTCATGTCACCCAAAATCTGACAGGGCAGAATGTGTTATGTACTTTAAAAAAACAATAGCTCAGTCATGAATCTGTTCTACAATATATGTTTTATTAAAATCAAATATTTTGATCATTCACAAAAGAAATATATTTGTTTTAGAAAGGAATTATGATTTTTGAATCTGTGTGCCATTACTTTTTATACATTTACACAGAATAAGAAAGCCAAAAACAATAATAAGCTGTCTTATTCAGTGACTTTTAGGACCGTTTTTATCATTAAAGAATACTTATATTTTTAAATCAATGAAATTTTGGTTGTATGGTTTGGATTAAACCAACAAAGCAGTTTACTAACTATACCATGAAACACAATTATTTATTTTACTGTAGAGAAACGATATCAGATATAAGCTTCAGAAGATATTTATTTTTATCATGCTTGAACTGCTGAATAGTGATCCTCAGTAATGAATTGTATTGTTTTTTTCTTTTAGTAATACCAAACTAAATGTCTCATGTGAAATTACTGACAAGTTGATTCTGATACTGAGTTTTTCCTAGTAGTCTTTGAGGACAATTGAACCATAATTTTATTTTATCCTTAGACCATGCCTTCTAATATATCCAAAGCTTACAACCAATCACTACTTAGTAAAAGGTTTTAACTTCTGTATTTCTTCCATAATAAAATAGGTCAAAGCAGATGTAGAAAAGGTTAAAGTGTAATATCATGATTAACTGCACTAAGAATGTCAGTGGTTCTTAATGTAACATTAATTAACAAATTGTATTTTTTTTATGTTCTTAGAAGACTCAGGAGGATTTTATTCATTTATTTATGTTAGTATCTTAAAAAATATGCATATTGTGGGGACTAAGGGCAAATGATCAAATTAGCCATAGGCAAGGGATTTGTACTGAGGAAGTCACCTGGATATTTAAATATGTGAAAAGAATCTGTTGATTTCCCATAATAAGCTGAATTACACTAAAAGGATGTATCCTTTATATTAATGCAAGTCTGTGTCATTTTCAAGTCAAATGATGGATTTTCTATAATTATCTTGTCATTCAGAAAAACATTTTTTCTAGCATTAGTTTTGCTCATCAAGAACAATTAATTTAAACTCTGTATCATTTAACAAAATACCTATTTAAAAATTCAGATGAGATTAATTTTTTCATAAATGAAAAATAGATGAGAATTTCCTAAAAGAAAAAATAAAGTGTGAATAAATTGCCTTAAGGCTGATATAAACAACTAAACATGAAAACAAGCACCTTATTTTGACCCTGAAGTTGTTTAAGTAATTTGGGCACTTTGAAGAGACAAATATTAATTATTGTATGAAGAGAAACTTTCCACTCTATTGGATTCATTATTTTTAGGCCAATTTTTGTCAGTCTCCTAGTGTCCAGCTTTTACAGGTTGACTCTTCTGCTTTGTCCCTAAAATTGTTGACCATCCCAGGCATCTTTGCTCAGTCAGTACCACGTTATTTTGTTGAGAACAAAAATATCTTTCTGGTAAATCTTTTCTTTTTTAACAATCGTTTTCAAAAATGTTAAGGGTTAGTTTATATATCAGATATCTATGCAAATAAAAGGGAAGATTAGGGAACTTGCTGGCAATTTTTAGGTAAATCTTCTGTTTACATTAAGATAAACATGCAGTGTATTTCTAATATCTTTTAGTTAGAAAGCAATTTTGTTTGATTACTTGGCAATAGTACAGTTAAAATGATACAACATTGTGGATGTTTTAGAGGAAAGTACAAAAAACAGCGAACACAGGAAATTTACTTTCATAGTATTCCATGTCCACATGAATTTTTCTGATAAAGATGGAGTTGTTTTTTTTTTTAATGGTTTCTCGTCAGTTGACATAGAGTCAAAAACTTCTTAGATATATTTTAAGAACATGTATTAAATCAAAAGCATGAAAGTACATGAATGTGATGCTTAGATTTTTTCATATTTTATAACAACGTATTTAGCATGTTAAGATATGAAATAGAAGAAAAAAAAACTTTCAAAACTTTAAGTTAAACCCTTCTCCCCTTACTTCCCCAAATCATTAAACACTCCTGGTACTGGAAAAAAAAAATGCTTATGTTCTCGGTTGACAGGTTTGAAAGACATCATTGATATTTATTGTTGCTTTTGGCTGACTCAAGTGCCCAGTGGAGAGGAATTTATACACAGATCTACCTAAAGATGTCTATCTGTGTAGTCTCTCCAACAGGGTTATTAACACTTGTGTAACATAAACTTACCTATAAACACATGCAAGATTTTTTTGGGGGGAGGGGGCGGTGATGGAAAGGTTGACAAGGTGGTCTAAAACCATTATAGTACATATTCATGGATATGCCTGGAATAACAAATGCTGATATTGGGTGAAACAATAATTTTTTGACACCTTTAACTTTTGGAGAGAAAAGAAGCTGCTGAGGGTGGAAATCTTTTTACTCTCTTCTTCTACAACCTTTGGCACTCATGATTGTGACCCAAGGGATTCTTGTTCTTTAAAGCCACACTATTGTCAAATGATGGGCATGGCTGCAGTGATAGGTATGATTATATAGTTTAATTAAAAGCTTTTTGCTCATGTAAATGGTCACTCACGAATAGCCAGTTGTAAAAGTTTATTCAGAAGTAACAGCTGGAACTGTGAAGGTATGATAACATAAACTCAGAGGGCTTGGGGCTGCTTCACCCACCACTTCCAGTTCCCTCCTTTCATTCTTCCATTTTTTTCAATATTGCCTCCCTCTCCCACCCCCTCGCCTCACATTTCTTGGCCTTTCCTCTTTAGTTCGATGGTCTCTACCTCCAGGCTTTCTTGGCACCCCTCTCCTTCTGTCCCCACCCCTTCCTGGGGTCCGCTTTTGGTCCTTGTTTCTTCATAGCTGGAGGCTGAGATTAGCTGAAAATCAATTAGTTACAGCTTGATCATTTAGGTACAGTCTCCTGTTTCTCTGGAGCTGAGAAGGAAAAGGTTATGATGTGCCAATTGCAGCCTCCACCCATCAGGAGAAAAGCTCCCCAGGGCATCAGAACTTCTCTGGCTATTGCCACCCCCTGGAATTGTTTCTCCACCATCCCATTCTTCTTTGCCTCCTCACCTCTCCCTAAGGATCCCATTGACAGAACTTAATTGTTTTCGCCTTCCCTATTTTATTACCTAATTAAAATTTAAAAAGGGAAACTTAAGGGAAAGTAAGAAAAAAAATAAAGAAAAAACTGCAACACTGAGCAAAGATAATGCTAAAAACATGCAATTCTCTGTTAGTTTATGAAATGCTTTAGCTTACGTTACTTTTATTTCACGCTCACGTCACATCCATGAAGAGATTATGTCCTTTCTTTAAGTTGAGAAGAGAGGATGAGGGACGATAAAAAGATCAAGAGCAGAGAACAATGAGGATGAGACAGAGAAAGAAATAAAATACAGATTTTTTTTTTAAAAAGCCCTTGGGAGAAAGAAAATGAATGAAATGAGTCATCAGAGGCTGCTCTTTGAGTGTGCAGGTGGCGGACGTGTCGGGAAATCCTCAGTCTACCTCACACTGACACGGCAGCTAATTCCACATCCCAACCACATCAGCTCCAGGGAAAAACCCTTTCATCCTTCCACACTAAAATACCAAAGTGGGGAAAAGGGAGGGGGGCTCTGTGTGTGTGTGTACAAGGAGCGTACAGACGGGCTACTCACATTTACAGTCATAAATAATGTAGTGGCTCAGCTTGAAAAAACCACAGGTTAAAGGAAGACGCTTTCCTGACGCACAGAGAGGGGCTGAGATCAGAGGAGCCACTGAAAGGGTTGGAGCCAAACAATGAATCCCTTGTTCGAAGTCATATTTATGAGTGCTTCTTTGCACCTTAAGTTCATATTTTATTGGCTGGGCTGTGGGGTTTCCCCATTTGCTCATCTCTTAAAATAATACCCTTGGCTGAGATATCCTTTAAAATGCACCCGTCAGCCCTGACAAATGGCTCATTTATTTGGGGAAAAGGGGATGGTGTTGTGATTTTTTGATGTCAGACTGGAATGTGTAAGATCCAGTCATGGATCTTAAAGTGGTGACAGGAAGATAAAAATAATAATTGGAGTATTTACCTGCCTTTCTCTGAGATATCTGTAAGAGTCCACGTAACCAGGTAGTCACTCCTGACTTGTAGAAGTCTCGTCTAAATGATTGTGGTAAAATTATAATCTAAGAAAGTGAAAACAAAATCTATTAAAGTGTGCAATGTTTAATATGAAGGGAAAAAAAAATCTCTGATTAGTCAGAAGGATCTCTAGTGGTTTTGGGAGAAGGAAAATGACAACAACCCTCCATAACCAAGGTGAAGAAGGCAGTGAGTTGTGTAAACATTACAATATAAAACTTAAAAACCAAGACCTTGTATGATTTTAAATAATTTGGTATAGAGACTAAACAAGTTTTAGAATTTCTAAGACATTGAAGATCCCTGTCTTCGTGCTGATGTGGCCTTTCATTTTTCTTTTCATAGGCAGCAAAATATTGGTGCCTGCAGGAGAAGAAACAACTCTGTATTTTAGAAATAAGTGAATCTAATTAAACTATCTCTTAGTGTGTTTACTTCTTTCCGGAAGTAAATAACTTTTGTTGTTCTTGTTGTTTCTCAGTTTTCCTGGAGTTGTTAGGAATAAAAAAAGGTTGAGAAAGCCAAGATAAACAGATGTAAGGCTCGTTTAGATTTTATTCAGAACTAAGAGACAGGTCAAAATCAGATTTCTTAACATTTACAAACCCCTTCAGCTATTCTTATGCTGTATGATATGAGAAATTCAATTTTGTTTGCTATGTGCAGGTTTTCAGTCCCTATCGTAACTTTGTGATTAGCCTTCCTATGTAGGAGACACTGTTATTGCCAATCTTAAGTCCGTGGCCTATTACTGCTCACGTGGCTTCAGGGTTTAATTATAGGTTAAACCTGATTGTGTTCCTTTCGGTGTTACTGTTGCAGAAGTAGAGTAGCATAGAAGAAGCCCGAATGCCTGGATTGGAATCCCATATTCTACACTTTCTGGCAGTGTGACCTTGGACAAGTTACTTCAATCCTCTCTGCGCCCCTGGTTCCTTATCTAAAAAATGCCAATAATGAGCATGCCTTCCTCATTGGGGGTGGAGAGGATGGAATGAATGACTATGCGTGCAATTTTAAGACTAGCAGTTGGGACATAGTGAGCCCTCAGCGAAGAGCTGTTATTGTTACTAGCGTTGCACGTATCCAAAGGCGGCTCTGGCATCTGCAAGAATGGCTAAATAGTCTGTGGAGCCCAGTGCAAAATAAAAATCTGGGGCCTCTTGTTCAAAAATCCTCAAGCATTCCAACCTAGTGGCAGCAGAGCATAAGCTCAAGCATGAGGTCCTTCTGAGTGCGGGACCCGTGCAACTGCCCAGGTCACCCTGCAGAGAAGCCAGCCCTGCGTATTTGATTACGTGTTGTGGACGCAGGAACCATGCCCTGTTCATCCTTTTTTTATCCTCAGGGGTGTATCAGCGTCCCAGAAGCAAAGAGACAGCATGTGCAAGCTGAATCATCTGAGGAGGTTTACCTAATGTTGTAATGTTTATCATGTGTGGGCAGAGCTTTCTGGCAAAACAGGGGATAATGCAGCCCCTGGAACAGCTGAGGAGCCTTCCTTCAGTCCTTTTGGGCAGGGAGCAGAAACCATTACCAGAAAACTCAGAGGAGAGCTGTGTGGGGAAGGTATCCTGACAGGAACCGTGGCCTTTGTGAGGGAGATGCCATGCAGCCAACCCCTAAATACTCAGCAGGGAGAGAAACCAAGGACTAAATACTCAGCCCCTACTTTTCTGCCATGTTCTTTCTATTCGGCGCCGAAAGCCACAGGGCCCTGGAGCCTCCTGCTGGAGCTCGTGAAAGCCAGCTTCCCGGTGCTGAGAGCAGAGGGGAGAAAAGTGGAGAGTGGAGCTTGAGGCACAAACTGAAGATCTTTGGCGCAAATTGGTAAATGAATATTAGGTGTTTAATCAATGGAAGTTCCAGAGTCACTTCAGTTTCAGTGCAATTTAATTATATGTCTCTGTGTGTGTGTGTGTATATATGCACACATATGTTACCCTTTGCCCTACTAATTTATTATAAAATTCAAGAGATAATCATGATTTCACGCAGGAGTTATTCACAAGTTGGTGAAGTGGCAGAATAGACATGACGTGCTGAAAAAACTGAAATTGTATGTAGATCAGCAGTACCATGTGATATATTAAAACTATTTTAGAGCAAACAGAAATTAACAACAAAACCAAAAATACTGGGAGAAGTAGCACTCGCAGATCCCACGACAAACAGTGGACTATAATCGCCAACCAGAAAACTTCGTATAGAAAGCTCTAGTACATGCAAATATGCAGAACAAATACCAAGAACAGTCGATTTTTTTCAATCTTTAGGTCTGCTTGTTCTCAATCCTATGTCTTTCTTCCTGAAATGACCCATGACTGTGTTAAAGCATTTTGAATTCCGAGTGCAATCAGACGATCTCCTCCCCAGGTAACGTTGCAGGCAGAAATAATGTTAGGATGAGGCAAATTGGGATTATTGTTGTTCTTTGCTACCCTCCCTCTCCTCTGGCAGAGTTCTTGTGACTCACAGCCACTCCCCCGCCCCGTCCCGTCCTTGAATCACATGCAAGCACACAGCAGAAAGGCCCCCTTCCAGTATCATCTATGTTCACCTGCCAAGTGCTAAGGATGGCAATTTTAATCCGATTTTACATCTGTGATTATCACTAGCCATGGAAGGAGGGTTCAACTTGGAAATTGTGTGGGCTCCTCTACAAATAACCTTGATACAGGCACTGAAGACTTATTTAGTGGGGAAGAAGGAAGGTCATCAATTAAATAGGCTTTATGGTTCCTGACTTGTAGATGTTTTCTTTGCTCAGAGGGAAGAGGGATTATTTAGTTCTTTAACTGTCTCCGTAGGGTGTAAGGGTCGGGGTTTTGGGAGACCAGCTTGGCACACAGCTGCTTATCCTTGAGCAAACTATGTCACTTTACTGGGACTGTTGCCTCCTCTGTCAAGTAGAAATCCTAATACAGAATTGTACTTAGGAAGGTAAGGTTATAGGCCCGTGAGCCTCCGTGAGAGAAGGACTCGATTCACGACGACCACTCTTACTACAACTGCTTCTACTAGAGTACAGTCTGTGATGTTCTAGGGCCAGAGATCGACTTCAGGCTGCCAGACTTTGACAAATCCTTGCTGAAATTGTGGAATGTTAGGCACATGACTTTTCCTCTACCCAAAAGAAAATGAACCCTTGAATTTCCCTGACTCTGTCTTGGAGTTGGACTGTTGGTGGATTGTATTCCCTCTTCAGGGTGTCCTGGAAAAAGAGGCCAGTCCTCGACAGAGCCTATTGGTAACTGCGGGCCTTCCCTTTGAGTGCCCAGAGGCAGCAGTTTCTGTGATGTACCGCTGAGAGGTGCTTTTCAGGTTCCCTTTGCTCGGATTCTTCGAGTGAACCCATGGTTTTACTTTAGTTCCAGATACTACCTGTTCTATTTCCTTGTTTGTTACGGGGAAGGGGAAACTGATTGCAGGCCAAAGTAATAATATACAATTAGAAAATATTTTGTTGTGAAGGCATGGGCACTCTCTAAAAGACCCTTCGAAAGAAGGAAAAAAATGTCTCGAGGAGTTTTAATGCTTATTTTCATAAGTGAACTTGTTTTTTTTAGCTATAATTTTTTAAAAAGCTGACTTATGATGAAAATCTCGGTGGATAAAGTCCTGAACTCTAAATAGAAAAGCCACTCTGTTCAAATGATCACTCAATCCAGGAAATTTTCATATTGTATGTAACTCAAATTATGTCTGAATTTATGTTTTTCTAATTTGTGGCAGTTATTACTATTTGTATTATTATTATAATTTTGTTTCTATTTAATACCATTTAGCATTAGTATTTTGACTTTCCTAGACAGGCTATTTTGTTTTGTTTTGTTTTTTCAGATGATAGTCACATCTTTTTATTACTTTTCTTGAATTGCTTTCAGTTATAATACTTTGAAGCAGGATGGGAACTTACGGGTTTGATCAGAAAAGTTGAACAAACGGCGTACATGTTTATAATATCCATATTGTAAAGTCATCACATTGATTTGTGATATTTTATAATACATTGAGTGGGAAAATATGAATTTACTGGGTTTTTTCATTATTTGATAGCATGCTGAAAGCTTATCCAATATTTCATTATGATGAGTAAAGTTCTTAGAATATGGATTCCAAATATATATATATATATATATATATATATACCTATTCAAATCAACATGTAAGAGTTTTCTCTTCCATACTGCTCTGTCAAAACAGTTATCATTCTACTGTTATCAGTTACTTTGAGAAAGAATTTATCCAAATTAAGCAAACCATTATCATTCCGGCATGTGTGCATATGATACATTTAAAGTATAGGAACTAGAGGGTATTATGCTAAGCGAAATAAGTCAATCAAAGAAAGACAATTATCATATGATCTCTCTGATATGAGGAATTTGAGAGGCAGGGTGGGGAGTCATGGGAGAAGGGAGGGAAAATATGAAACAAGATGGGATCGGGAGGGAGACAAACCATAAGAGACTCTTAATCTCAAGAAACAAGCTGAGGGGTGCCGGGGGTTGGGGGAGAGGGATAGGGTGGCTGGGTTATGGAAATTGGAGAGGGTATGTGCTATGGTGAATGCTGTGAAATGTGTAAGCCTGCTGATTCACAGACCTATACCCCTGGGGCAAATAATACATTATATGTTAATAAAAAAATAATAAAGTATAGGACATTGTCATACCCATATCATTTAAATTATAGTATAGTTGCAGCAGTAGTAATTAAAGCAACGAAAACAACAATAAATATAATTCCTATGCCAGAAACTGGACTGAGTGATTTGCATACATTATGTCAATTAATTTGCATCTCAATTGTATGCATAAATATTTTTCTCCTCCTATTTTGTTGATGTGAAAATTGAGACCTGAGCAGAGATTCAATAACTTACAAAGATCACCCAACTGGTAAATGGCAGAATCTGTACTGGAACCGTGATCTGTCTGGCTACTAGTCTTTAGCTCGGTAACCTACTTTTGAAAAAGGTGTAATTTTTAATCACAATGACAATAATGGTTTATACTTCTGGAAAGCATCTTTATGTACCTCATGTGGTTTTATCTGCATCGCGTCAGGGTCTAACCCTTGCAGAAGTAGATAG
Source organism: Potos flavus (assembly GCA_028534135.1). NCBI lineage: Eukaryota > Metazoa > Chordata > Mammalia > Carnivora > Procyonidae > Potos > Potos flavus. Next base: position 86,218,543 of record CM052886.1, read on the forward strand.
GATTCCACAGTCAACAGCTCTGGAAACCAGAGCTCTGAAAGGTCATTCATTCAGTCGTTTGACAAATAGAAGCTGATTACCTACTATGGGGCCAGGCACTGTGCAAAAGACTGTGCCTATTTCACTGCCAACATCACAAGGCAAGAGGAGCTAGGTCTAGGTCCAGAATCCCTGGTTCTTGTGCCAGGATGTTTTTGCTCAATGTCACATACTTTGAAAAAATCCACACAAAAATTCCAGCACCACGTACAATTAAAAGCACTCACTGACATTATCTGCAAGAATGTTTTGTTATTTAAATAACCAGGTGTGATGAACCTTCTGGGTATAGGGAAAATATTTTTTCAAATCTCACTCCCTTTACATGAATTTAAAATAAATAAATAAATAAATAAATAAATAAATAAATAAATAAAAATTAAAAAAAAAATAAAAGCCTATTACCAGCAAACAGAACATTAGGAAGACTATTAGTCCAAAAGGCATAGAACGCAGGTACAACCCAGCTTCAGCAAAGCCTGGGGGCTCTTTCAGAAACCTGTGTTTGCAGCTGTGGGTTTTTTTACTCATATAGAGGCTCCAGTGATTTTAAAGGTAGTATCTAAAAGCACCGTTTGCTTACTGCCCATTCCAGAGCATACATTGAGCTTGAGTACTCATCGTTTATTTGTGTGGTACTGAGGAAAGAAGGGCAAAATGTCATACGGTTTTTCAAAATGAAGTTGTTTGATCTGGGCTACATCTCGACCCCTCACCTTACCTTACTTCTTCATTTGTGTGCTAATAAGCTTGTTTCCGGTGTTTACTTTGTTCCTGTACACACTGATTGTGATGTGGATTCGAGTGACGCTCCGAGTCAGCGGAGACCCATTTTATAAAGTTGAAACGGGTAGAGAGTTTTAAGAATTGGTATAAAGACCTCTTTGCTTCCATTGCTTTGAATTTACTTGGGATATTAGGCATTAGGCAATTATTGCTTTATGTTTGAAGTGATCATGGGGGAAAATGACCTAATATTTTACTAGTGGGTTACTCTTCACCATCAGGCTGCTGGGCCCATGGAGTAAATATTGCAGCAAAACACAGATCCATGTCTGCTGGCCCACCATTACGGTTATTATCGTCATAGCCAAAATACACCAGATTCCCCAAGTGAAATACTAGGAAGAGGAGAAGAACTCGAGGCGGGTCATGGTTTCTGCTCTCCTTGAAATTCGTCTCCCCCAGGTAGCCTATATCCAGCACTTAGGAAGTGCCAGACAGGGCGCTAACAGCATTTCAAGTGTTCACTCAATTAAATCTCATGACATGACCCCATTCAGAGATGAGGAAAGTGAGATCCTGCGATGTTAAATCATTTGTCCCAAGTCCCACATCTTGTAAGAGGAGGAACTGGATTCAGAGTCCAAGGTCTTCACTGCTGTGCCGGGTTGCCTTTGTGAATGCAGTCGGGAAGACGGTCACTGGGACATTGTTTAACCTCTTTGTAAAGTTCTATATATTTCCCCATCATTTCATCTATAGGAATATTTTCACTTCATTGGTTATGCTTTATATTTTAGGGGAAAATAGCTAAATAGTGAGCTTCCCAGAAATCTTATGCCTGGAGTTGGGCTCTTCCAGGCCTTCCTCTGAACTGGGATCCTATGGCCTTTGGAAGGAGGCAAATATTCACAATACTCACAGGCAGAGGGACACGAAGCATTTTGCAGACACAAACGGTACTGACCCTGGAGCCCTGCAACCAACTGAGGGAGAGAAAAGGTGATCTGTGTTGATTCCCAACTTCAGAAGATAGACTTGGCACGAAGAGGAGTAACATTTAGCAAAATGGAAGAGAGGCAGAATATCAAAGTTACAAACAGTAAAAAAACTCAAAAGACTTGGTTTCAGTAGTGGGTTCATTTGGATGCTGGGCAACTACCAGCCTGCTGGCCAGTATCAAGGCCCCTGGGGCATGCTGTCCAGCCTCAGATAAGTGTCCTTGGCCTACCGTTTCTGACCCAAGCCTTTATTGGCCAGAGAATCTGATGAGAAGCCTGCTAAAGTGAAAGTTTGGGCTACAGGACCCCCTACAATGTACAGATTAGGAAATTCCTCTTGCTGTAGATAACCTTGGCTTTGTCCTACTAGTTATGGTTGACATCTCTGTGTTCTATCCAACATTGAACCCTCCACATTTAATACATATCTCTTGATCTGTGTAGCAGCTACAACCCTGTCTCTAGCATGTATAAAGTGAGCTCCTTTCACATAGCTCACTCATTTCCCCCAAACCACATGAAGCTAAATACATTCTTTCTGCTCCTCAGGTATATTATGAATTAGAGGCTAAGGTCTTGGGATGATTAATTTTTTTTCCCAAAAGGAAATATTTTGGGGTTGACAACATTTCTCAAAGCAAAACGATAAAGTTTATGAAGACAATTCATTTTCAGCTCTCCTCAGCAATCAATCCAAGCAAGGAGAGTCAAGAGGAATTGTAAAAAGCAGGTATCATAGCTAACATATCAACCTGCACCTAGACTCCTGAACATTAATCTCTGCTTTGCAAAGCAAGCCAAGAGGTAGCAGCAGAGTAAAGATGAGCATTTAGGATGTCACCTGCTAGTCTGTAACAATTCTGTTTCTTTATCTCTTTCTCTATTTGCCTTTACCTGACCATACCCACACAACCTATGGATTGTAATATAAAGAGTATCAATGGTTTCAGTATTTGATTTTTAATTATTTAGACTGAGGTGTACTTAGGAACACCTATGATAAAATGATTGCTTATGAATAGGTCAAAAATCATATTTAATTTTAATCCATCTTCATTGATGGTGACTAAATAACTAATGCACATGTGGACTCATAATTATTTAAATCTCTTGGCACTTCAAAATCAGACTCCTTTGTCAGTATTTCCTTCAATGTACTTTTTTTTTTCTTAAAAATTTGTTTATTTGAGAGAGCGTGTGAGCCAGTGGGGGGAGGGGCAGAGGAGGAGAATCCTCAAGCAGACTCGCTGCTGTGCACAGAGCCCCACGCAGGGCTGGATCTCACCACCCGTGATCTGAGCCAAAATCAAGAGTCTGCTGCTTAACCGACTGAGCCATCTAGGTGGCTGATGAGCATTGTGAATCTCTGCAGGAGGATATAATCATATGATTTCATAAGCACATTATGCTCTGGGACTCACCTAACAGCACCATGGGTGCCTAGTGTTACAGGGAACTCACTCTGAGAAATGTTCTTCCATGTGGAAATGCCAGTTCATAAAAGCCATTTTGGAGATAGGGCAAGCAGAGCATTAAGATCATATAATTTGTTGACATTGTGGTTACTTTATATCCAAATTAAAAAGAAGCAGGAGAAACATTTTAATTCCACTCTCTAGAACCAACCATTGTTCCTACTTTTATATATTTCCTTTTATACTTTAAAAATACAACTTTTTCATCAGGTTGAACAGTGTTTGTATAATGTATTATACCCTTAGTTCTTTAAAAGTTTGTTTTTTTGTTTTGTTTTTTACCATTTAAATATCACGAATATATAATGTTATATTAGTTTCAGGTACAGGATATAGTGATTTGCAATTCTATATATTATGTAATGGTCACTACAATAAATGCAGCTACTTTCTGTCAGCATACACAGTTATCACAATATAATTGACTGTGTTCCCTATGCTATATTTTTCATCTCCTTTGACTTTGTTATTTTATAAATGGTAGCTTGTACGTCTTACTTGCCTCACCTATTTCACCTATCCCCCCACACCTCACCCCTTTGGCAACCACCAATTTGTTTTCTATATTTTTGAATCTGGTTTTTTTTGTTTGTTTTTTCAATTCCACATATAAGTGAAACCATATGGTATTTGTCTTTCTCTGTCTTATTTTGCTTAGCATAATACCCTCTAGGCCTCTCCATGTTGTCATAAATAGCAAGATCTCACTCTTTTGTGTGGCTGAGTAATATACCACATCTTCTTTATCCGTTCATCTGTCAGTGGGCACTTAGATTCTTTCCATATCTTGGCTATCGTAAATAATGTTGCAGTGAACACAGAGGTGCATATATCTTTTTGAAATAGTGTTTGCATTTTCTTTGAATAAGTACCCAGTGTGGAATTACTGGATCATATGGTGTTTCCATTTTTAATTTTTTGGGGAACCCCCATACTGTTTTCCATAGTAGTTACACCAATTTACATTCCCACCAACAGTGCACCGGGGTTCCTTTTTCTCCATATCTTCATCAATAGGTTTTATTCCTTGTCTTTTTGATACTACCCATTCTGACAGGTATGAGATGGTACCTCATTGTGGTTTTATTTATTTATTTGTTTGTTTGTTTGTTTGCTTATTTATTTATTTTTTAACATTTTAATTTTTTTCAGTGTTCCAAGATTCATTGTTTATGCACCACACCCAGTCATCCATGGAATATGTGCCCTCCTTAATACGCACCAGCAGGCTCATCCATCCCCCATTGTGGTTTTAATTTGCATTTCCCTGAGGATGAGTGATGTAGAGCATCTTTTCATGTGTCTGATGGGCGTCCATAGGTCTTCTTTGGCAAAATGTCTGTGCAGGTCATCTGTCCATTTTTGTTCGGATTATTTGGTTTTATTTATTTATTTATTTATTTATTTATTTGGTATTGAGTAGAATAAATTCTTTACATATTTTATTTTATTTTTTAAATTATGTTCAGTTACATATTTTAAATGTCAACCTCTTATTGGCTAAATCATTTGCAAATCTCTTCTCCCATTTTGTAGGTTGCCTTTTCGTGTTCTGGATGGTTTCTGTAGCTGTGTAAACCTTTTTATTTTGGTGAAGTCCCAATAGTTGATTTTTGGTTTTGTTTCCCTTGCCTGAGGAACCATATTCATAAATACATTGCTAAGGCCTCCGTCCAAGAGACTACTGTGTGTGTTTTCTTTTAGGAGTTTTATGGTTTCAGGTCTCACATTTTAGGTCTTTAGTTCATTTTGAGTTTATTTTTGTGTCTGGTGTAAGCACATGGTCCAGTTTCATTCTTTTGCATGTAGCTGTCCAGTTTTCCCAAAGCCATTTATTGAAGAGACTGTCTTTTTCACATTGTATATCTTTGCCTCTTTTGTCTTTTTGTCCATAAGCATGGATTTATTTCTGGGCTCTTAGTTTTTCTTAATTCTTTAGTATATGATTTTTCTCATTGTTCGTTTGCTCTTTATGAGCACATTTTTGATGACAAATATTATTTCACCTCAATAATTCACTGTTTATATAAACATTCTTTTATTACAGGGCATGCAATTTTTCCAGTTTTTACTATCATATACTCTGTTGCAATGTTTATCTGTATATATAAGTTTTATAAACATTGCCGACACTTTCTGCTCATTTCCTTAAAATATTTCTTTGAAAAGGAATCATTCAATTGAAAGGTATTATTTTTTAAACTTCTGAAATATATTACTAAATTGTGTTTTATACGTATATATTACTGATTTGTGTTTTATACTAAATTGTTTCTTTTATACATGCAACAGCAAGTAAATGCTAATGCTATTTTATCACACTGAAACCTAAGTTAAATATGATATATTTACATTCTTAATAATCTAAAACTTGTTTTTTTTAATTTGTATTTCTTCCGAGATTGATTTTTTATAAATCTGTTAGCCACTTATATTTTCTCTTTGGGAAGTTCTATGTTATTTTTGTTCATTTTTTTTAATTTGCCTTATTTCATGGTTGATTATGCTTAGAAATCCCTCCTGTGACTAGATATTTAATAATTATTCACCTTTTCCCCATTTTTATGCTTGATTTCTTACTTTTTCCCTAACTTATCATTTCATATAACAGTCACATAAAAATATTTTCAAATACTTAGGAGTTTGTAAAATATATCTCCCACATTCCATTTTAGAAAGAATTGCTCGAAGGCATGCCGTGGCAGATTACTGAAATAGAAATTAAGAAGAATGGGGAATTCATGGTCTTCGAGGAGACACAATTTGAGAATTAAAATCAGCTGAGCAAATGGATTTGATCTAAATAAACTTATGCCCAAATGCTCTACAATTTAATTATAAAACATGTAGACACAGATGACCTAAGAACAATTGGAATCCTGAAGTATCCTAAGTATCTCATAGATTATACTACTTTAAAGGCCCATTTTGGGATTGGAGGGAAGGAGTACTATGTACATGCATGTATTATGTTTTAATGCACCAGCAATTGCCAACATTTGGCCACAAATTACATCCCCCACTTTAGTATCCAAGTTTGATTTTTGAGTCTAAGCCTTCATTGCTTAGAAGAAGCCCGAGATATTTCAGAATCACTTTTTTTTGGTCATCTGCAGTTATTGAGATGATCTCAATAATTGTGGAATATTCACAACCCAGTTTCATCACCTTGACCTCTTTCACACCTTCTAGGTTGAGAGCGGTATCTAAGGTTATGGAAAAATCCCAGGGCACATCTGCATATTTGTTAGAGCTAAATCTGGTCTCTAAATCATATTTCTTCATTATACATGTTTATCATTTTATCAGCCTCTCTTAGCTTTGAAAAGTTTTCAATCATACATTATAACTTTTTGAGTTTTGATACTGTAACATGGTGTAGTTTTAAGAAGACATTTCAGAAACAGAGATCCAAATTTAGATATGATAGTGTGCTAACTGCAACAGTAACTCAGCTGAAGTGACAACCAAATAATTAGATAAATTCTAAATCAAGGAAAAAGTGTCTGAGGGCTGTGCAAGTAGAAGAAAGCAGGGGTCAGAATTTTATGATAGCAAGTCTAGAATTCCAGGGAAAATGAATGACATGGAGCAGAGCCAGTCACTATGATCACAAACTGTATAAAACTCAACCAAGCTTCAGCCCTGTTCTTTATAAGGAAAGTGAGAAATCAAAATGCATAAAACATCCAATTCTGGAAGGATGAGTAAAAGTTGGTAGAAACAAAATTGTAATATGAACTCTTACCACACATTTAAAACTGCATAGTAGGACACATACACAAATGTAAAATAATGATACACCTGAATAATATAATTAATAAAATTACATTAATTGACACATCTCAAGGATTGCACTTTGAAATATATTGACATGTGTCAGATGGTGTAAAGATACACTTTTTTTTGAGATTCCATGCAATGTTTAGATAAATAACTAATCACATGATATATGAATTCTAAAATATAAAAGTTATGGATATCCAGAAGCACATAAAACGATGTTCAGCATCATCAGTCATTAGGAAAATGTTAGTTAATACTGCAGTAAGATGCCACTACGTGTCCTAGAAACAGCTAAGATGGAAAAAGGAAAAAAAAAATAAAAAACACCAACCAGTCCTGGCAAGGATATAGAGCTCTCATAAATTGTTGGTAGGAATGCAAAATGATACAACCACTTTAAAAAAATCATGAGTTTCTTGTATATTACACATACACTTGCTACTGTGACCCAGAAATCTCACTGCTAGATATTTACTCTAGAGCAATATTATCCTAGGTCACAGAAAAACCTGTACATAAATGCCAATAGAAACTCACTTCATAATTACCCCAAAGCAGAAAGAATTAATTGTCCTTCAATAGCTGAATGGTTAAACAAATAGTAGTGCATCCATTCAATGAAATTCTCAACATATAAGGAGAGAACTATTGATATGTGCTAAAACAGATAAATCTAAAATACATTTTGCTAAGTGAGATGTATCAGACCCATAAGGCTACATATTGTATGATTTCCTTATATGAAATTCTGGATAAAGCAAAACTCTAGAGATGGGGAACAGATGAATGTTTGCCATGGATTCAAGGTGGCAAGGAATTGACTACTAATGAAGCCGCAAGGCAGTGATGGAACCATTCTGTATTTTGATTGTGGTGGCGGTCACAGAACTCTGCATTTGCCAAAAGCCATAGACCTACTAGCATGTTTCATTTGTAAAAGTAAATTACAGGGGGTGCCTGGCTGGTTTAGTCTGTAGAGCATGAGAATCTTGGTCTCAGGGTCCTGAGTTTAAGCCCCATGTTAGGTGTAGAGCTTACTTAAAACAAAATTACAAAGAGGTAGTCATTTTATATGTCATATTCATAATTACATATTCATAAAATATAGAATATCTTTTTAAAATATAAATCTTTTGGCTAAATTGAGAAGTTAAATGTTTAAGGAATAAGATTTAGAAAATGCCATAATACATTAAAATTTATCAAAACATAACAGTGGTTTCCGAAGCTAAACTCTGTGATAAATTCATGCCTTCAGAGTTTGTGTCCTAAAAGAAAAAATGGAAATATATATAGATAAATGAATTAAGCATTCTAGGGTGTCTCAGTCATGATCCCAGGGTCCTGAGATGGAGCCCCACATCAGGCTCCCTGCTCAGTGGGAAATCTGCTTCTCCCTCTCCCTCTGCCCCTGCTCCTGCTCTCTCTCTCTTGCTCACTCTCTCTCAAATAAATAAATAAAATCTAAAAAAAAAAAAAATTGAGCATTCTATTCAATTTACTCCATAAATCCTAAAAGGCTGACATATAGAAATAAAAACAAAATTTACTGAATGAGAAAAACTGTAGAAGTAATTCATCTAAGAGCTGTTAATTCAGAAGACCAAATAATCAACAAGCTCGTGGCAAATATTAGCAAAATAGTAAGAAAAGAAAAATAATACAAAGAGAAATGATATATCATTATAAATATTGATTTCACACTTTATAGATTGCTACATTAACTCTGTGCTAATCAGCCGAAAATCTTAATGACCTACCTCAGCAATTGAGAAACATGAATAAGTGAACAACTTTGGTAATTATTAAAAGTTTGACTAAACATTATTTTTTCAAAGGTTTGAAGCTTTGTCATTCGTGGAGGGGTGAAAAAAAAAATGAAACAGAAAGTGAATGCTACATAAACTGGCCCAGAATGCTAAAAACTGGCTACCTAGAAATTTTTAATAAATTAGCACACTTGGATAAGAAGATAGGAAAAAAGAGCTCATTCACTGCATGGCAGAAATCTTAATTAAAATTACTTGCAAATCAAATTCAAAAATCCTGTGGCAAAATCTTAATTAAAATACTTGCAACATGAAATTAAGTGTAACTTCAAATAGTCATTTAACTTTACCAGTTTAACTTGATCCTAGAAATGAAAGGATGATTTAGTGTCAGCGAATCTGTGAATTCAATAAATTACATAATCTTAGTTGATGGCATACCTAGAGGCTAGACACTCAGAATAGATCATTTTAACATCTTGCTTCTCTATGTGGCAAATTATTTTCAATAATAATTGTGAAATGAATCCAGTAAAATAAAACCACAAAAATACAGTAAAACTTTTTTTATTGAATGACATATATATACACATATTCATATATATGTATGTTTGCCAATAAAATAATTTAAAAATTATAGTATAAGAAAAGAGGTACTAAATTAACATTTGTAAATCATATTAATGCATTTTTTGAAATGAAAATAAAAATGTTGACCAATATCAACATATTGGTCAAAGACACAAGAAATAACATAGAGTTTCTGTTTTCAAGCCTTCTGCAATTGATTTTTTTAAAAAGCTACCTTTATTTACGTTTGGCAGTATAGTTATTTTTGTCAATTTGTTTTCACTCCTACTTGATGAAAGAATAAATTTTATAGATTTTAATCTTGAGAACTTCCATTTCGTACAGCAACAGATATGCAAATACTTAAGGAAAGTTGTAAACATATGGTTAAATCTATTTGAGATTCACAAAAATCCTATTTCACTTTTCTAGAAATTGCAACTCTATCCATCTGTGTTTCCTTGGATTACTTCTTCTAGTGGCTTTTAAGTGTTGTCATGTTTGAAATATTTCTGCTGAAATATCTTCCCCAGAAAATTCTTAATAAAATTCTGTTGTATTTAGTAAAAACTTCTGAAGTTGATAATGGTTCAGAATTGTTTGAACTTGCTCTGGGTGCTATTTGTGTCACCAAGTCATGTGGCACTACGTATTTCTGCATTTAAACAGATTAGGTATAAATAATGAAAGCACAGTGATTATAAAGGAAAAATATAACTGAGCTTAAATTCTTACCCATGTGCACCGGGGTTGACTATATAACCAACAGTTCTCCATATTAACTTCCACATAATACAGTGTTTATTAAGGGATAAATAATAAAAAATGTGCTAATTTGAAGTTTACATACGTATTATGAAAACGCAACAGTAACAATAGCAACTTTTTTGAACTTTGATCAATACAAAATTATTTCTGGGAGGAATATTTTATCACTCACACTGTTTAGAGTTGTGGAGGTCTGGTGATAATAAAAAGCAGAGTGACTTAGGGTTGGTTGTATTATTGTCTTTAATGAATCCCTTTCTTTCTTGGCCCTGGTGTGGATTGCTTCAACTGCCTACTCTTGGGACACCAGTGGTCTTAATAGAAAGCTAATGGCGCACAATAAAAAGTCAATCCTTGATTTTGCTGGGGAAAGAAAGCTAGGAATGGAAAGATATTTTACTCACATGGCAAAATCTATCACAAATTGACAGCAAACATTTTAACATTAAAGATCTATTAAAAAAAACAAACTAAACAACAAAACAACAGCATTGCCATCAATAATTAACAGGTCTGGAAGTCCTGAAAAATGCAACAAGTTCAACTATGTATGGTTAACCTTTTTGTTTACTTTGGGAATCAACTGAAAATGTACTAAAATAGATCGGTTTGGCTAAATGAGCATACATAAATTTAAAACTAAAAACATACAGATTTCTTGAATATAAACAATCAGTTAAAAACTCTGATGAGAAAATTACATCCCAATGACAGCAGAAAAGTAAAATCAAACACTAACATAAAGACATGAAAACTTTAGTTGGAACCCTAGCAAGAACATGGACAACCGTTATGACTAAAACTTTACATAAATAAAAAAGCTATAAATAAATTCAGAGGCCAACTGTTTTCCAAGTGAGAAGAGAGGTGGAAAATACTGTTTGTAAATGAATATGGATTTACTATTATTCCAATTAAAACTCTTAACTGAATCTTTCTTGGATTTTAACAAAATATACTCAAATTCATCCTGAAATGAAAATTAGCTAAGATCTAGTTTCCTTGAAACTTCATAGGAAGTTTAGGAATCTTCCTATGAAATCTTAACATACATTGTAAGGCCTTATCAAGTATTGTAACGTATTATAATGAGGTAATTGTAGAAGCAATGCAATATTTGTATATAACAAGGTATATATCCATGAAACAGAATAGCTAAGAAACACTACCATGCACAATAATTTAGTATACAATAAATACGTACTTACAAATAAAAATGGCATTAATATTTATTAATTTAATTTTATTTTATTAATTTTATTTTGACATATGACATTGTATTCATTAGTTGTATAGCATGATTTTCATATATGTAAATATTGTGAATGATTGCCATAGTATACTTAATTAGCCTCTGTCACCACATAGAGTTACCCATTTTTGTGTATGTGATGAGAGTTTTTAAGATCTACTCTATTAGCAAGTTTTAAATATACAATACAGTATTGCAACTATAGTCATGTGGTGCAGGTTAATGTTTATTTTGAAGCATTCATTAGGGGAAAATTCTACATTTAATGGAAATGGAAAAAATCTTGGGAAAAAGTAGTTTTTACTATATCACAAATGAGCATTTTTTCCACCTAAGAGGACTAGAATTAGAAGATCAACATCAATTGGTTAGGGGCGCCTGGGTGGCTCAGTGGGTTAAGCCTCTGCCTTCAGTTCAGGTCATGATCTCAGGGTCCTGGAATCGAGCCCTGTATCGGGCTCTCTGCTCAGCAGGGAGCCTGCTTCCCCCTTTCTCTCTGCCTGCCTCTCTGCCTACTTGTGATCTCTCTCTCTCTGTCAAATAAATAAATAAAATCTTAAAAAAAAAATCAGTTGGTTAAAAAATTTGTAACAAACAATAAAATATAAATGTTACAAATTAAATGTATAATGAGCTTATATAAATTAGCATAAGCACAGGGCTCTAATAAATAAAAGAGGGAATATAATAGAGATATGGGTCAAACTACTATTAAGGAATAAACAACTACTAATGCATATGTTTTGAAAATCTATCACAAAATGTCCAGGAGGAAATGACCAGCTTCCTCCGGAGAGCTTATTCTCTCGGAATTAAATTTGTAGTGATTTTCTAGTTTTCTTTCTTACATTTGCTACTATTTTTCAAAGTGTTATATAACGATTATGTATTTTTATCATCAGAAATAAATAAGTTATTAAAATACCTACACCCAAATTTCTTTACTTTCTGTATTTCATATAAGCTCCAGAATTTTCTGCATGCCTTCCACTCTTTCTTTTTAAGCACCTATTCCTTACAGATCAAGATTTTTTATGTAGCATGCTTACTGAATTGGATCAATTTCACTAGAGTGAGGGTAGATAGATAAATAAACAGAAAAATTTGCTGAATTTTCTTAAGAAGTGCTTGGTACATTAAAAAAAGTTTATCCTTAAAAACGTTTTTTTGGTAGTTGGAGGTATGAAAATCTGGGTCAATGCCTTCTTTTTTCTGAATTTACTGGAAAGTTAATAGAATCATCAACTCTTTTATAGACTCATATGCTCAAGATATTTTTGCAATGAAATATGCTTCTTAAAGATCTGATATAGCCCAAGCTTAAACAAAAGAAGGATTTTTGTTCTTTTTAAGGCATATTGCCTATGATTTACTAGAGGAAACAGGAGGAATCCTTTTTTTTTTTTTTTTTAATTAATGCATAATGTATTATTTGCCCCAGGGTACATGTCTGTGGATCCTCAGGCTTACACATTTCACAGCACTTACCATAGCACATACCCTCCTCAATGTCCATAACCCAGCCACCCTATCCCTACCCGCCCCTACCCCCCAGCCACCCTCGGTTTGTTTCATGAGTTTAGGAGTCTCTTATGGTTTGTCTC
>CM052886.1:86232029-86261594 GCA_028534135.1 Potos flavus
TTTTTCCTTATGCTCCACACGTAAGTGAGACCATATGATAATTGACTCTCTCTGCTTGACTTATTTCACTCAGCATAATCTCTTCCAGTCTAGTCCATGTTGAAACAAAAGTTGGGTATTCAGTGTTCGTGTCCTAGAGGCAGAAAGGACCCCCACCAAGATCCATGAGAAAAGAAAATCAGCTAGACATATAATTGTAAAATGTGCAAATTATAATTTTAGACAAGAGGTCCTGAGGGCAGCTAGGGGAAAGAGATCCCTTACATAGACAGGAAGACCCATCAGAATAACATCAGACCTGTCCACAGAAACTTGGCAAGCCAGAAAGGAAAGATTTTATTTATTTATTTGACAGATAGAGAGAGATCACAAGTAGGTAGAGAGGCAGGCAGAGAGAGAGGAAGAAGCAGGCTCCCTGCTGAGCAGAGAGCCCCGATGTGGGGCTCGATCCCATGACCCTGAGATCATGATCTGAGCCGAAGACAGAGGCTTTAACACACTGAGCCACCCAGGTGCCCTTGAAATAGTTCTATTCTTATCATTGATCAGATCAATCTAGGATTATTTTCATTAGCTTCTCGTCCCTATGATTTAAAAGACATGTAGAGAAAATTCAGTAAGTTCATGTGAGGTGAATATAGGTTGTGAGGGTGTTCTAAATCAATTAATTAGTTCAGGAGCACTTGAAGGAAATCTATAAGCTTTCCATTACACAGAATCAAATCTGAACTCTTTACTCTGTCCTACAAGGTTCCAAGCAATCCAGTTTCTGGCTAGCTCTCCTACATTTTTTTTTCCCCTAACTCTTCCTGCATCTCAGTTGAGTCTGGTCAGCTCATCTTGCTTGTCCTTAAGCCAATACCATCCTGCCTCAGGGCCTTTGCACCTGCCGCCCACACTGCCTAAATGTTCTTCCCCAATGCATATACGTGGCTTCCTCTCTCTTTTTAAAATTTCCACTTTCTCAGAGAGCCCTTCTTAAACCATGTTTTCCAAAATAGTATCCATATTACTCTTTCCTCTTACGCTGATATGAATGTATGTATGCATGCATGTATGTATGTGTGTATGCATGTACATATATAACATGGTACTTACACTACCTAATTATTCATCCATCGCCCCTAGTCATTGTTATTACAGTTTTTACCACTAGAATATGAACTCTATAAGGACAAGAACTTTATCAGTTCTGTTTATTGCCGTACGCCCAATCCCAGAACTGTGTCTGGCACATAGTAGGCTCGCAATAGATATTTACTGAGGAAATAAATGATGACCATTTAGCCTGGAGAAGGGAACATGGAGTGAGGCTAATTATTATCATCACAGATTTGAACTGAGTTTGCACAGAAGTGTGGTTAGACATAATCTGGAAGAGCCCTGAATTATTGGTTATCACATTAGAGCTCAGGATGAAGAAGCTTTTGTAACTATCTCAACTGTGCGAAGATAAAGTAGGATCTTACAGGTAGTGTTCATTCTCTGTTACCAAAGGTACTCAAATAGTGTCTACATAATTTCTGGGTTAAGATCGTGGGCAGACTGATGCACTTTAAGAGCAGGTTTAACTCCGCATTCTTTCATGACTGGAAAAGAAGAGAAAAATGACTCCAGCAGCATCTTTTGTCCCACTTGATGTGTGGCCCATATTTAGAATCATAACATTTTGGAGCTGACAGACACTAGAGCTCTTATAGAAAATGAAGTTGAAAACTAGGAAATTATATTATCCCCCCCCCCCCAAGAGTCCTCTGTGGTCATCCACAGACCACAGCATAAAGTCCCAGCTCCTCAGTCATCAGCAAAATATTTATTAAGCTCCAACTACATACCAGGCACTGTTTTCAACCATGGGGTTATAGCAGGAAATGAGATAAACAAGGACTTTCTTCTCACTGTGATGCCATCCATCATCTGGTAAGCTACACTTAAGTATACGTGTATAAATGTGTGTGTATATATATTGAATATATGAATAGTATGAATATATTGGATCATGAGTAGTGTGCCAATCAGCTAAACTTTGTGTATTCCTAAATGACAGAGATAGAGGATAAAATGTAGTGACTGGGATGCAGGGCTTTCTTTGTTTACAAATTCGCATTCTTTTGGCCTTTGAATGATTATACCAAAGTGACAGCAATTGGTCAACCAGAAACCAGGAGTCAGCCGAATTTTTGCAGGATATTTATTCATACATTAGGGTGGTCTTCCAGGAAACAGAACAACAAACAGAACGTTTTACAAGCAGTGCTATAGAAATATACACAAAGAAGCATTCTGGTTGAAAGTAGAAACTTTTGGCCTTGTACGGGGTTGTCTAAATGTAGCAGTTTTGACCAAGAAAGTAAATAGGAGTCTTTCCATAGTTGTTTTGAAATAATGGCTTAAGAGTCAAACTAGATATGTTCGAATCATTTATCCTTATAAAAAATCTTAACTGAAATATAATTAAAAGCACTCTTCATTGGGAATATTAATGATGTCTATGAAAACACTGTAGGAGTGATGTGATTTGCCCTAGGAGTCCTTTTCAATTTTGGAGTGCAGTCTTTACTTTCACAATATTTTTTAAAAGATTTTATTTATTTATTTGTCAGAGAGAGAGAGAGAGCGCAAGCAGGGGGAGCAGCAGGCAGAGGGAGAGGGAGAAGCAGGCTCCCCACTGAGCAAGGAGCCCGATGTGGGGCTCGATCCCAAGACCCTGGGATCATGACCTGAGCCGAAGGCAGATGCTTAATCAACTGAGCCACCCAGGTGTCCCATATATTCACAATATTGTGATGTATCGCTGATATTTTGTAAGTGGAGTGTGAGGCACTCAATAAACATTTCATACAATGAAGAATTTTCTGCTTCTTACACAAATTTCTTCTAATCCCCTATAGGACCTGTCCTGTAGATGAAAAACTCAAACCTAGATTCTAAATGCATTTAACATCAAAATACAGAATACTTTTACATTTTTACATAGATCGGCTTCTTCATTAATGTATTTATTTTTTATATCGAAGGATGATTGTGCTTGCTTATTTTTGTTGGGGATTTTAAGAAGCACCATCTTCCATTTTGATAAATAACAGGGCTGACGGCAGTGCATACATTTGAGGCTGTTGCGTGCCTGGTGATGTGCACTTCTGACAGTATCCAGTGGATGGATCAATTACCGTATCGTATTGACTTTATATTGATGTTTTGGAAACTATGAAGGTAGGAGGGATATAATAGCTAAGAGTTTTATTTCAAGATAGAAAAGGACACATTACAACATATTTAGCATGAAATGAAATGTTGGGTCTGCCTGGGCAGTCATGCACGTAAATCCTGGGCCCCCTAAAGAAGACTACAGGGGCTCAGGTGCAGTTTAGAATGTGTTGACTGAACCCAGTTCCTGTATTTTCTTGCTGTGCAAACTTGGGCAAGTAAATCTCTTGGGACCTCATAGTCCACATCTATAAAATAGGAATTGCAATTCTCACTATGTGAGAAAGTGGAATTGTAGCTGTACAGTGCTTGGGACAGATATGGTCCAGAGATAGGCACTGGTGGTTGCTTTTTCTTTCCCTGCTTTATGTAAGGGATTTCACCTTGGAACTACCTCTTAACTACAAATATTTACTTTCCTGACGTGAACATTATCAAAACAGTATAATCTACCTACACCTAATTATAACATCACCTAAGGCTTAAATGTAATATAATGGAAGAAAAAAATAATTTATTTTTAAATATTATATATTTAAATATGTAATGACTTGGGTTTTACTTCAGTAGATGAAACAATAAAATAGAAGCTTGTACCTGCTAGGAATGAAATTCTGAATTTAAGACCGTATTATCAAAAGCCATTACAGTCAAAAAACACATTGATATGAGAAAGCAGACATTCAGGGGAATCTGAGCATATAAACTTGTGTTAGGGTAAGTAATGAGGTTATAAGTTAGGGTATAATAATGTTATAATGAACCTTTCAGGTTGCCATCTTTTCTAATCTTACTTTGGGCAGCATTTTTCTCTAATAATATAATGAGGACCATCCCAAACAACTATTGTGTGTCTTTGATAACATTCAGCAAAATATTAACAAAATGAAAGTTATCCAATCAGTACTGGTATTTCCCTTTCCATTTTATTTACTATGGACATATCACATTTACATTATACATTAGCTACAGGATAGAGTATCAAGTAAATAGTTCAATAATTTCAAGTCAGCACCTTTATTCCACTTATGCTTCCCTCTCTATGTTGAAGTTTCGTTGAATTACTCATATTTTCATGTAAGTTCTTGTGAAAACTTTTAGGATTATTAAGTACTAAAGAATGACCAGTTTATATTTATGAAGGTTTAATTTGGTGGCCATTCAAAGGCAATGTGGGGCCTGAGAAAATTCTTCCCTGTGAGAAACTCTTGGGTTGCTCTTTCTGCTAAATATCTAAGCTCTGTACATTTCTCAAGTTCTCTCTAGGAACAGCATTGCTTCCTCTGAGATTTTCTGTACGTTAGAACATTGGGGATGGGGAGTGCAGTTGGGGAGGCAAGGGAATTGGATTTGGTGTCCTTCTTCCCAAATACTTTGTTCTATAAAAGTAAGGGCATGAGGAATTAAGATAGCTAATTAATGGTACAATATATGTTTTCCAAGAAGAGGAAATTTGATAAACTGAGGAAATTTGAGGAAACATGGGGAAATTTGATTAAATGAGCCTAAAGGGTTCATAGCTTATCTTCCAAGTCAGGGAGGGCCAGAAACATCACGCCTTGCTCTCCAAATGACAGAAAACTGGTTCTTGCTTCCCTGTGTTTCTCTGAAAGTCTTCTTGCTGTAGTTTTATGATAGTTCAACCTCATATTTTAATCCAGGTAAATATATTGGCTATTTAGGTAATTTTAAAGAACACTATTACTATCACCCACAGATATGCCTAGTAAATAAAAAAACGTCTTAAAGCTAGTAGGAGACACTCATCTTTGTAGTAGATGAAGTGTTGCATATTCACACATTCCACGGAAATCTCACCACCTTTTGATTATATCACTGTATCAAAGCTTCCAGACCATAATTTTGTTTCAAGAGTTGCTCCACAGACCCATTTTAGGTTTAAGGTGAATTTGCTGCGGAGTGATTTAGTTACTTGCAGATGTCAAGTAATTTGTATGGTAAAATCATAGCTTGGAATAATTCATAAATTTCCATGTTTATTTTTTATTGTCTCAGCATATCTGATTTGTTGTGAAACTCAAGTTTCTTGGCAAAAATATAAATCTCATTATAAATATCCATTGAAGTAAATATGACAGCTCTGTTTCTTATTATGTGCATGTGCAGTGTAAAGATATTAGCCATAAAATTTGGTGAATGTCCTCCAGGGGATTTCAAATTTTAGTGTGTTTTAAATAACTTGGAGAATAGCATTTGTTTATAGTTTTTCATGTGTATAGGAAATAATAAATACAACTGACAGTCATGTACATGGTGAATTAAACTGAAGCTATATGATATATACAAGGTGTCAGTGTTTTGCTTTTGAAATGAACTTAAAATGAATTTAACATGTCAAAACCAATATTTCAAGATGTATATTTTTTAGCTAAACATCTAAGTCTTTTAGAAAATATTTTGGTAGGTATTAAAGAGCACTGTTACTTTTTTTCTTACATCAGTTTTTTGTCTGGAGTATTTCATTTGTTACGAAATCATAAGTACTTTTCTGTAGAATTTCAAAATTATACAAGAGTTAAACTGTATGTTTCCTAGATTTTAAAAGGCAAGAAAACAAAATTTCAGTGTAATATATAAAATTATTAAGGAAAGCATTGGTATTCTATTTATCGAATACATGTTGAATTTTAGTGATCTGCTGTGACCTATTTTGGAGTATGAAATTTGGGGAAAAGCATAGTGTAATCTGCTAATGTGTAGATCTCACAAAATAACCCTCAAGGAAAAAGTCTATTCTAAAAAGGAAATTACTTCCAGTTTAAATACATGACATTAAAAGTGAGTTCACGAATATGCATAATCTGTTATAGCTATCACATGGTATAACTTCATGATCCTATATCTTCCCTCTGCTGATAGTTTTTATTTTTTAATTGAAAAAAAACCTTGCTATCTTTAGATTGATATTGCAGGAAAGAAAACCTGACAATGTTTTTATTCAATTTTCCACATCAAAATTTGATTAATGAGGCACGATGACAGCAGCACAGTTAAAAGAATTGATAAATTACCAGTGGGCCATCTCTAAATTCTGCCGGCTTTCCCTCTTCTGACTGCAAAATCTTTCTGGGGGAAATGGCTTAATGGAATGGGTGCAACAATCACCTTCCAGGCTCCTGCCATGCTCAGATGCTTTATACGAAGGGTGACGGAACTTCATTAAACTCAAAGTGACTCATCCTGTAGCATCAAAACTGATTGATATGTGGGCTTCTCCCTCATCCCCTTTCCCTCAGTGTATATGTTGGTAGAGATGTAAAGGGAGCTATTCATGGTCAAGCCTGACTTTTTGTGAGAACCCCTAGGATTGATACTTACTTAAAATTTAAGGACAATTCCTTTGTAGTCAAACAAAAGTGCCGTAACCTGAATTTTAAAGTTATTCAGAGAATTCAAGTTTCTTTGCAGGATATTAAAGATATTATTCAGGGCAGGATATTAAGAGTACCAATTCCGGAGTCAAGCAAACCTGAATTTGAGTCTTGGCTCAGACTGTAGTGGAAAGCCTTGTTGACTCATTCACTATCCATTTATTAAGTTAATACTATGGGCCAGAGATTGCATTTGATATGATACTGTGCCAGATAAATCATTTCTGCTGTTTCAGGTTAGTTAATTTTTTTTCTGATTATCAGACTACTCTGCTGTACAGTGTAATAATTCCTCCATCCCATAAAATGGTTATATAAAGCTTCACTTCAAAACTAGTGTTTAGTTTTTCTTATCATTAGAAGAAAAAAATTCTACTGGTGTAGAATCTATTACTTGTTTCAATTTTTCAAAAACAAATATAACAAATTCATCAGTGTGCTCAAATTACCTTTAGGTAGTAACTTATTACAGATCCTTTTATCTAAACGTTATTTATAGGCTTATTTGGCTTTCACTGTTCCTAATGATTGTGCTTGCAGAAGAGCCATCTACTTCTTTAAAGAGATAGAGGCGGGGCGCCTGGGTGACTCACTTGGTTAAGCTCTGACTTTGGCTCAGGTCATGACCTTGGGATCCTGGGGTCAAGGCCCCTCCTCCTGCTGTGAACCCTCCAAGGAGCTCCCATAAGCCCAGGGCCTATCTCCACACTCAGCATGGAGCCTGTCTCTCTCTCTCTCCCTCTGCCCCTCCTCCAGCTCATGCTCTCTCTCTTTCTCAAATAAATCAATAAAATCTTTAAAAAAAGAGAGATAAAGGCATGCTAATCAATGTGAAATCCAAGGGCCTATATGTTAGGGAACTGCACAAAAAAATGGAACCGAATTTAGAGGAAAAACCATTAAATCAAACATTATCAAATGGTTAAGACAACATGCAAGTTTTTTTAAGTTTTGCTCCAAATACTTAAATACCTGATGGAAACGGTTTTTAAATTTTATACGTGCATCCAGCAATCTAATGAACCAGCCAGTCTGCTTTAAAAGCTAAAGATTTATCAGTAAGGCTAAAAATTATTTATCCTAACTGGGGATACATAGAAAATAAAGTGTTTTTATATGGTGGAATGTAGCCAAGGACATTATGTATTTTTTATTTGATAGACCTATGAAAAAAGAAAATCTAGACACGTCTTACTTTGTTTTTATTTTTACTTTATTTTTGGCCTAAAGTTTTCATAAGAATCAATGTCATTAGCCAGGGAATAGATTTAATGATGTCAATTCTTGGGAGATTGTCTCTGTTACAATCAAGCAATTCATTTCTTTTTATTTTCATAGCAAAACTTAGATGAGTGAGGAAAAAATAATTAAAGTTGATATATATTATTTGGCTCAAACAAAAAATAATAAGTAATATGTTTTCTTCTGACTACGACAGACTAATGGTCTTAGACTTGAATTTTCAATGTTAAAAAACAGAATAAAACCAAGCAAAATAACCTATGAATCTGGAAAAAAATATACGAGGCAGTTTTTCTTGGCATTGAACAGCAGGCAGTAGAGGCTTATAATCTTCAGTGGAATAAGTACACATGATGTGAGACCCACACTGGCTCAGGTTTTCTGTGTGGAGGCATTTTGGGGGGCCATACACAAGAAGATAGAGCCTAAGCTAAGAGCAGCAGCCACAGAGCTGAGGGAGTAACTGATTGGAGTCTAGGGCTCCTGAGGCAGTTGGGAAACTTCCTGTAGATAAGGGAACTATGGGGAGGCACTACTGCCCTCATGAACTTGGTTAAGGGTTGGGCTCTGCATGTACCGATTGAGACTCTGTAAGACCTAGCAGAAAGCATTGGCTCCAGGGATGGCTGTCAAACAGATGGTCAAGTCAAGGGACATGAAAGAGCCCCACCCAACTCTAGCCCAGTCGGAGTGTGGAGAAATTGCTGTCTTTGGACATGCAGCCAGGACCCTAGAGAGGCCATGCCTTAGGAGCAAGGATATGTAAGATAGGGCTTGTAACTTGAACTAAAGATAAACTAAAACAGATCTACTCTGAAAAAACTCATAATATTATGGGTGCGTGTATGGCTTAGTTGGTCAAGCGTCTGCCTTCAGCTCAGGTCATGATCTCAGTGCCCCGGGATCGAGGCCAATGTCGGGCTCCTTGCTCAGAGGGGAGTCTGCTTCTCCCTCTGCCTCTGACCCTCCCCTGCTCGTGCTCTGTCTGTCTGTCTCTCTCTTCTCAAATAAATAAATAAATAAATAAATAAATAAATAAATAAATAGAAATCTTAAAAAGAATAATTTTATATTAACGAAGGCTGACAGGATTAAAAGGATTAATCAGAAATGTAATTGTCTCTCAAAACAAGTCTCAACAGATTTTAAAGAATGAAAATGTATGAACTCTCTACAATATATCATTCATAATCATGGCTAAAATAATGATGTATTCTAGGTGAATGAAAGCGGAGATATTTCAAGCAAGGCAACTTGCATTCTAAGAAATTCTAGAAGAAAATCTTCAAGGTCAGGCAAATGATATCCATATTGCAAAGGATGTCTACATAAAATGTTCAGTTAACATTATACTGGAGATGAAATATTGAGTGATTTCACTCTGAGACAAAGAATAAGGTAGGGCTGCCTGGCTGGCTCAGTTGGTAGAGCATACAACTCTTAATCTCTGGGTTGTGGGTTTAAGCCCCACGTTAGGTGTAGTGATTACTTAAAAATAAAATCTTTAAAAAGAAAAAAAAATAAGATAATAATATCTATGCTTACTATTGTATTAGAGCTCTAAGCCAGTAAAATAAGTCAGGAGAAATAAAAGATACAAAGACTTAAAAAGGAGAAGTAAAACACTTTATTTGCAGACAACATGTACATGTACAAAATCCTTTAAAAAGTTCTACACAATCACTAACAAAAATTAGTGGATTTAGCAAAGTCACGGCATACAAGGTCAATATAAAATAATAATTGTATTTTTAATCCTGGCATCAAATGACTTGAAAATAAAATTTTAAAACACTGTTTACTGTAGCATCAAAAATAAATTTAATAAAATATATAGAAGAACTTTATACTAAAAATTATAAAACATAGCTAGAATAAATTAAAGGGATTTAAACAAATGGAGGGATAGATTGACTTCATGATTCGGAAAGCTCAGTATTATTAAGATGATAGTCTTCCCCAACTTGATTTATACATTTAATGTTATGACAATTAAAAAACCAACCATCTTTTAAAAAGATTTAAATTGATAAACTGTCTTTAAAATGCATGTGGATATGAAAAAGACCTGGAATAACCAAAATAATCTTGGAAGAAAGAAGAGCAAAGATGGAAGACTTGTGCTGTCTAATTTCAGGATTTAGTACAATGTTACAGTGATCAAGACAATGTGGTATTAGAGGAACAGGCAGATAGAGCAACGGAAGAGTACAGAGAGTGCTGACATAAAACTGTGGAATTACATTCAAAAAATTATTGACTGAAGTGCGAAGGAGGAAAGGAAATTCAATGGAAAAGGAAAGTCTTCCCAACAAATGGTGCTGAAACAACCAGATAAATGTACTGAAAAAATGAACCTCAACTCCTACCTCACACTCTACATGTAACCCGCGAGTCATCGTATGGATTCATAGCATGAATGAATTCATAGAATCCATAGAGATGGATCACAGAATTAAATGGAAAAAATTATAATGCTTTTACACAAAAATAGGACAATATCTTCATGACCCTGAAAGAACTAAGTAACTTGTAACACTCTCTCCCTCCCCTTCTCTTTCTCTCTCTAGATAAATAGATAAATCGAACTTCACCAACATGAAAAACTTTTCATAACAAACCATTAAGACAATGAAAAGTAAAATTGTACCCCAGAGAAAACATTATCAATATACACATCCAGCCAAGGACTTGCATCTAAAATGAATATTGTATTCCTATAAACAGTTAATAACAAGCTAAACCAATATCCAATAATATATTGACGAGAAGACTGAATAGGCACCTCACCAACAATGAATGGCAAAAAATATGAATATGTTTATGAGTGTATTAGAAACATTTATGAAAATGTATATAAATGGCAAAAACATATGAAAAAGTATTGAATATCATTTGCTATTAAGGAAATGTAACCAAAATATACACTGACTAAAATAGCACAATTTAAAAAAGATAGCAGCTAAAAAAAAAAAAAAAAAAAAAGATAGCAGCTGATGTTGGTAAAGATGCAGAGCAGGTAGAACACTCATAAATTGCTAGTGGGAGTACAAAATGGTACAACTTCTTTGGTACACTTTCTGGCAGTTTTTCAGAAAACTAAAAATACATGTAAGATCCAGCTCCCATGCTTCTAGGTATTTACTCAAGAGACATTAAAAAAAAAATCTATGTTCACAAAAAGACTTTTACTAGAATATATATAGGAGCTTTATTCATAATATCTTATTATTTGAAATGACCCAAATATCTGTCAATCAATAGATTTACCCATTCTAGGTATCTTATGATATATTTGAAAAATTGAGTAATACTTAGTATACTTAGAGAATGAACAGATACAAAACATGGATACAAAAACATGAATGAATCTCCAAATGCTGTATGATTCCACTTATATGTGGTATCTAGATTAGTCAAATTCATAGAAACAGAAGGTAGAATGGTGGGGCGCCTGGGTGGCTCAGTGGGTTAAAGCCTCTGCCTTCGGCTCGGGTCATGATCTCAGGGTCCTGGGATCAAGCCCCACATCGGGCTCTCTGCTCAGCGGGGAGCCTGCTTCCCCCCTCTCTCTGCCTGCCTCTCTGCCTGCTTGTGATCTCTCTCTGTGTGTCAAATAAATAAAATCTTAAAAAAAAATAAATAAAAATAAATAAAAAATAATTTTGTTGTAAAAATTCAATAACAATCACTTTTAAGATTATTTTGAATTTTAGTTATGGACTTTATATAGTACTGAATTTAAAAATGCATTTATAACCCTTAATTCATTGCATGACAAACTTTAAAAGCTCAATAAACCCCACCTGTAATTATTTATTAATAATTGTTTATCCTCTGCCCTTCTTATGAGTGCTCTTAGAATCTTGATCAAGTTCACACATGTATTAATTTTATTTTGTTTTGTTTTGAAATTGAGCTGTGTATCCTACACTTCAATAGATAATGAAATGGTCTCTCTTTTTTTTTCTTTAAAGATTTTATTTACTTATTTGACAGAGAGACAGCAAGAGAGGGAACACAAGCAGGGGGAGTGGGAGAAGGAGAAGCAGGCTTCCCACTGAGCAGGGAGCCCGATGCAGGGCTCCATCCCAGGATCATGACCTGAGCCAAAGGCAGACACCACCTGGGTGCCCTGATAATTTAATGGTCTTATGCTTCTATTTAATATTTACTAAGAAAGAACAAATTAAGTATTTAATTGTGCTAAAACCTAGTAAAAATATACCAACAGTAGTGTAGGTTATACGCCTCTTCTTCAGTTTTAAAGAGTGCTGTTTAACTTTAAATGTATCTCTCACTTTGGTTTTAAATTTAAATTGAAATTGTTTGTAACACTTTCCCTCAAATAGTTTCTGACAGAAAATTCTTTTCTTAGTCCCTTGCCACTGAAGTGTTTTTCAAGTGTTGCAAATCTGCTCTATCTGTTGTCTTTCCTCTTGAACACAATGAAGGCTATAGTTGGCATTTTAGAAAGGAAAAATGGGTTACTGGAGGTTGGACAAAATCCAAGCCTCAGACAGAAAGATGGAAAAATAGAACTATATAACCCTGAGCCCTGAACAATGCAGTTTAGTCTTAAGCATAAAAAATAGTGTCTACAATATGTATTCTGTTTCCCCTTCACAATTTCAAGCTGACCACCTTGTAGAAAATAAGTGCCACTAAATATGAAATTTGCAATTCGAGTTTATTTGCAAGATAGTATGTCGTGCAAAGGTTAAAGCAGCATTGCTTAACCAAATCAATGTTTTCCGGTGTGCATTTTAAATCAGTTAGGAAGTTTTGTCCCATCCATGTTATTTGCTTTTGTAAGGTTTTGATGAAACCTTAAATTTTCTTACCTTTTAACTGTTGGGAATTTGGGGGGGGGCGTTGGGGACAGGGTCTTGGTTCTGCAATTATTTTTTTTGCAATTATTTTTTAGATAGTATATTAAGTATAAAGTAAATGTCTCCCTGCAAATGGAGTTGTGTCAAAAATACTAAATAGGGACTCGAATTTACAAAAAAAAAAGTTACCTCTAACTGCATCCTGAATTTTATACCATTTGTTTGGCATATTCTGAGTGCATATAGAATCTCTTTCTGAAATCTCATCTGTGCTGTCAATTTCACATGTTCTATCTATCTATCTATTTATTTATTTATTTATTTATTTAAAGATTTTATTTATTTATTTGACAGAGAGAAAGAGATCACAAGTAGGTGGTGGGGGGGGGGCGTGGGGAGGAAGCAGGCTCCCTGCTAAGCAGAGAGCCCGATGCGGGGCTCAATCCCAGGACCCTGAGATCACGACCTGAGCCGAAGGCAGAGGCTTAACCCACTGAGCCACCCAGGTGCCCCTGTTCTTTTATTTATTTTTAAAAATATATCAGTGAGGGTATATAAAGTATAAATTTACTTTTTTTGGAGAGTTGTATTCCTCATAACACATAGTATAGTATCTGCCACATGCAAAGATTCAACAGCATGATAGTTGATTGAATTTTTATAGCTATAATCTCAGTGAATGGAATATAGACCTGAAAAAAAGAAGTACATGGACCAACTGAGTGTAAATTTTCCTTTGAGACAATTCAGAATCTTAAAAAGATAAAGACAGCCTTCTTTGTTAGAGATAAGAGGCAAGTAATGTTAAACACCTGAGTCTGTCATTTTACTTATCAAACTGATGTGGATAACATTTACTTTTATTTAATTCTTTTCTCAGAATATAACTAGGAGTCAATGAAAGGCAGGATTCAAGGAGAGAGGAAAGGAAGTACCTGTTCTTGAAATCTAACCTAAAATGGCTTCAAGAGAACTGACAATTTCATATTTTAACAAGGAAGACATTACTCATTGATGGAAAAAAATGCTCTAATTTAATTAACACTAATTTCATGTTACTTTCTGCAATCTTTACTTTTTTCTAGAACCCAACCACCTCAGAGAGCAATTAGCCAGTTGTCTGTAGGAAAAGAACTTTCTCTACTTTCCCTATCTCCCCTCTGTTCCCACCACTCTTCTCTACCTAAAGTGGTGGCTGGATGATAAATATTCAATAAATGCTAGCTGAATTTCTCTTTCTTTTTTCACAAAATACATATTATATTAGACAAGACGATGTACACTTAGCAAAATGTCACATACGGTCTCATAAGTGCTAGTTATTATAATTTTTATAATCATTATCATTGATTCTCCAAACATTCTAAAGTTACTAACTATATAAGCTTCATAAATTCATTAAGATTTTATGACTAAATATAGAGTATCCTGTATGACTTTGAGTAAGAGGAGACACACTATAGCTTCTAATTTCTGCACCATCATTAATACAGTTAACACCACAGACTTCATTTTATTTTTCTGAGGTTGCTGTTCTGCCTACATGTTCTGTGACATCCCTTACTCGAATTTATTAAGAAATGAATATTAATGAGTTTTTTAATTCCTTACTCTCTCAGATGCCTTCAGTGTCTTTTTCAAATGAGTCCTGTTAACTATTTCCATTATCATTGTCCGCTCTCGCCAGTTTAATGAAGATTCACATCACTGTTTTCAGCTTTAACAGGTTTCCTTCAAAGGCAAAAAAGAAGAAAGCTAGTTATAACTGGAAATATGCAAACCATATCTTAGTGATGAGATGGCTTTTATTGTCACTGCGTGTTAAGAGCTATGTGGAGTAGACTGCTCAGTGATGTTCATACGCTTTCAGGGTTATTCTGGATTTGCCCGTGTGATCACATATCAGGGGGTAAGAAAATAAAATAGAACCTGAAGGGTATTTTCTGTTTCTAAACAAGAGCAATTCGTGGTATACTCAGATATGATTGTAGAAATAACACTTGCATTTTTCAGAGTCTAAACATCCCGTACTGTAATCAATGCCATGAGGATTCCTGAAAATGCTCCCTAGTGTTAAATATTGCAAACCACTCTGTGATTTATCTGTAAAGGAAAGACCTCCACAGGAAAAGTGAGAGATGGTAGATTTTTAGAATTAGTATGAACACTGAGGCAGAGCATAAATATAAAAGTTCAAAAAGAAATTTTGTAGCTTCTTGGAATGTTTCCTAAGAGGTAGCGATGGGGGCAGATCTCGATTTGAAACTGTGCTCCACGGATTACTACTGTATACATGAATTTAGATACATTATTGTTTTCTGGATTACATATTTTATATTTTATCAGCTGTATTGCACATATAAGTAAATATAAAGCCAATTGCTATTAAAAGTAAAACAAAGCACCATGCTAGATATTTAAGTAAAATATTTAGGTAAATGTTTCCAGAAGTTGGTCTAAACATAGCCTCTGAATAAAATTGTGGTTTAGTTTGTTTGATAGTTGTTTTTTTTTTTAAGATTTTATTTATTTATTTGACAGAGAGAGATCACAAGTAGGCAGAGTGGCAGGCAGAGAGAGAGGGGGAAGCAGGCTCCCCGTTGAGCAGAGAGCCCGATGTGGGGCTCGATCCCAGGACCCCGAGATCATGACCTGAGCCAAAGGCAGAGGCTTTAACCCACTGAGCCACCCAGGAGCCCCTGTTTGATAGTTTTTAAAAGCCCCTTTCTGAGGAGACAATGCCTTGGGAATTTGGGGGTAGGGTGGAGTGTAGCAAGGCCAGGTCAACTGAAACACAGCGAGAAGATATGAGCTTTCCCGTAGTCTCAGCTTCTATGCCCACCATGGTCAGCATCCAGCTCTGAGGAATAAATCAAAAAAGAAAACAAAAAAACAAAAAACATTACCATGGGAGGAAGTGATTATTCTCAGAGGACCCAGGCAGTGGGACTTTCAGGAGAGAGCAGGAACTTTATAAATATATGTCAAGAAATCTACTTATAGGTACTAGTCTGGTTTGGGCTCACCCAGACTTTGTCAGGTTCAAAGAACAGTATGAATGGGAAATGCTATCGTTGTGATGTTAGCCTTCACGTATCTTCCTGTTGAGTCACACCCAAGATGGCCCCTTTGCCTAGTACCTGGAGCACAGCCGTCATCCTGAGATCTCCCTTCAAAATCTTTCCGGAAATTATCTTTGTTTCTCTTGTGTTAAACCTCCTTTTTCCTGTGGCCCATGCTTTCATTTTCTTTCTGGCTTACTTCCTCATTTTGGTGGTACAACTTGTGTAGGAAAATTCCTAAGAAATGCTTTTGGGAATCAGTATCCTTATTATTCCTTCGTATTTGATGGCTAATTTAGTTGAGTCAGAAATTCTAGGGTGGAAATAATTTTTCATCATGTTTTTGAAGGCATTTGTCCCTTTGTCTTGTAGATTACAGTGTTGCTTTTGAGCAGTTGGCATCCATTTTGATTCATGGGTTCCTACGTATGCGATTTGTATTTTGTCTCTGGAAGCTCGGAGAATCTTTGACCACAAAGCAGACATTTTCAGTCCTGAAACTGTGATACTTTTGATCAGTGAATGGAATTAATTCTTCCCCCCATCTCTCTTTATGGAATCATGATTATTGGGACCAATTCTGGACTCATCCTTTTCTTTCTCTTTCTTTCTTTGTTTAGTCTTCCTTTCCTGTTCTGTTTTGCACTCCTTTGACTTTGACTAATTGCTCTCCTTTTTGAAGAATTTTTCAACTTAATATTTCAAACTGAGATTGATTTTATCTTTATTTATAAGAGATGTTTTAGCAATGAATATGTGTTTGTTTGTTTTTATAGCATCTTCTTGTTTCATGAATACAGTATCTTCTCTTAGCTCTCAAAGGATATTATGGTAGTTTTTTAGTAGTTTGCTTTTTTTTTTTTTTAAAGTTCCTTCGAATTCCTCTCTTAAAGAGCTACTTTGTATCTCTATTTGAAGGTAGAGAATTTTCTCAGATATCTAGTGATCTTTTTGTTTCTCCGCTCTTAGTTAATAGTGAGAGATTAAAAAGCTGATTAGAAGATTTTCACATATGGGTGGAACTTGTCAGTATTATTTTCTCTCTATGATATTCTTGCTTTGCCATTTTGTGAAGACTTAGTCCTTCTTCTGGCATGGTCAGATTTCAATGAGAGGACTCTTTCATTTTCTTGTCTGCAAGGTACAAGCCTGGCTGTCCAACATTATGGGAACCAAACAGGGGAAAAAGGCCTGGGAACTCAGCTTAAGTTTTTCTAGTTTCTCTGTTTTCAGTATACTGCCACACTCTCACTATACTACCAAACTCTCACTGTGTCTGCTGATGCCACCATTTCCTCTCTCCAGAAAATTTCCAGACTGAGACTCAGTGGGGAAGAGCAGTCACTGAGCAGCACAGATGTGGAGAACAATCTGAGTCCACCTCCTTCTTAATCATCTAGTACTCAGGTATCCATATTTTAACCCAAACTCGTCATACTCATTTCTTGAGGTACTGGATATTATCAGTTCCTGACCTTTTTGGAGTAATATATCGTTTAAATAAGGTTGGTCTTTAGCTTTTCCTATTGCTGAATTTGGTTCTTTATGTAACAGTAATATGGGTTAGTTGGATGGATTATTAAAAAACATAAAGAACATGTCAAACTTTTAGCAACAAAAATATTAGGAAACAGGCATCCAATAATTGATATAAAATTGGATCGGAGACTCAGGAAGTTGTTAAATTTGAATCTAAAATGAGATAGTGTGACTTGGATCTCAGAAGACTTATTGTTTCTTCCAGGTGTGCATCTTAAGAAACTTGGAGGATTTGTATGGTTTGAACTCAAAACCAGATACTGTTCAGTGATGAATTTTTCTCTGAGTTTTGTGGTTGACCCCAAATCCCAATACAAAGGAAAAGCCCAGGAGTGTGAAACCAGATCAACCAAAATATGAGACTGTTCATATGAATACTCTGTGACCTGAGACCACTAAGGATCCCTTGACTCTAATTACAGTGTGGTCTCCTTCCATAAATGTGGGAAGATCATATGATTTCTTTATTGATTTTGGCACCTGTTACATCTTTATTAAATCTAACACATGTTCTGAAGTAGGTCTCCAATTATAGAAAACATCTTTTAATACAATGTATAGATTCATCTAACACCATTTTAATAACATGCTATAAAGAAATGTTAGGCAAGTTATGTACTATCTGTAAATGTACAGACTGATGGAATGAACTTTTACTTTCAAGGAGGATGTTAGAAAAACATACCAAATAAAAGCAGTTATAATATTTATTTTTTGAACAGAAAAGTAACAAAAACAAAATATATTTTCAAAGGGAGCAACTATTTTCAATAATTTAGGAAGAAGATTAAACAATTATGAACATTTTACCAAAGAGTTGGTTGTATATTTTATATATATTTCATATATATACATAGTAGAAGAATGAAATTATTAAGCACTTTTACAGAGAGAAAAATCAATGAGAATATATGAATTATATTAAAAAACTACATAAATATTACCTTCTATAGCACATGATTATTTCTGGAAATTATTTTCAAAACAATTTTATTAATAACCATAAAAGAGAATAAGGCTATTTAATTTTTCTATTACCTTTTTCTCCTTCCTCAAGAGTAATATGTCCATTTAAGAATCATAGAGATTCTATTAGTCTAGCATGTATTTTTAAGTTTTAAGATAGCTAGTGGAAACTGAAAAATATATGACATTAAGATTCTAAGTTATCATTGTTTATTTGAATTCCTTTCAAAGAAGAAAGAAAAAGAAAGGAATATGTTGTTAGGAATAATACTATATTGTAATATCAGCAGGGCTCATTTAAGTATAAATAGTTGAAGGATTGTACTTTGGCTAAGTTGGAGTAACAGGGTCTACATACTCTCCCTCCTGAAACATTCAACCAATCAAAAAGAGAACCAGAAGCTGAATATATATTCCTGTATTCATTCATTCTACATGTATATTGAACGCGTACTGTGTGCTAGAGATTGAGGTAGGAATCAAGTATACGGCAACGAGCCAAGTAAAAGTGTTGCTGTTGTCAAGTTTAAAATCTTGTGAGGGAGACAGAGAGCAAATAAACACTTCTTGGGAAACAAACATGGGCCACCAAAGGCTACTATGGTCCTTGCCTAAACAGGCAGATAGATCAGCTATCCTTATATTAGTTAGAGTACGTGTGTAATATATTCTTATATATCATTCTATCCTCTTCTTAAAAACATGTAAATATGTAGTTATGTCTCTAATAACCTTACATGTCATTAAATACAATCACCTTTCTCTTTGACCTCCTTCCATCTTCCAAACTTCACTGATGCAACCCATTTGGTGGCAGCAATTGAGTTTGCTTTTGTTTCGAAATGACAGACTGAACTGCAGATTGAACTCGAATGAACTCTATTAAAGGTGTTGTACCAATTTCAAAGTTAAAGCAGTAAACTTGAGAAAGACATTTATATGTTCAGCTACAAAAATTCTCATGTCCTTCATTCTCTGCAAACTCTCCTTTAACCTTCTTCATTTTATCCCCATAGAGAAATTCCAAACAAATTTATTCTGGTTTTTCTTTCTTCCCATTAAATATATTTCTTTTTTGCTGGATACAAGGTTTCTAAAATTCTCCAAAAGGAGCACTGAATACATTGCAAGTGTGATCTGAAAAAAATCTTTATTGTATAAATAAAGCTATGCAAGCCCTGACGATTGGTACACTTAGGCTGACGGCTTTCAGTTTGACATCATGTGTACAATGACATAAAAATTCTCTCTTAATTATAACCAAAGGAAGTGAGAATAGATTTCAGGCTCGGGGAAGGGCTGTTGAAGGGATAATAGACTTTTGATGTCTGTCTTGTCACAGTAGCACAATAGCTAATTCCTGTGACTCCTGACCTTTTAGTGTCTCCTGACCAAGTATTGGCATTAATCTACTGCTTATCTGTCACCCACCACATTGTATAGTTCCAGTCTCTGTTTTCAATTATCAGTCATTAAGAAGACACTGAGCAATTTCAGAAGAAAACTCACAAAACCTTTGACCTGTTTTTGTCAGATAACCACAAGCATTCACTGTAGATAAATTATCATTGCGTCCTATTCAAGATGTAAAGGAAGGCTCTTTGCCATATCCCGACTTACTGTAACCTCTGTCACCTTCGGATGGCTAAAAATGGACTGTTTTATTTTACTGATGGAACAGAAGAATTCACGAGGTCATTCAGTGAAATCTGGTCAGATTAGAATGCTTGACCTCTAGCTGCCAGGCAATCTATAAAACCCACAGATTTTTCTACTAAAGAAAACATAAGAACTAAATATTTACCAAGAGGTGATTATCAGACAGCTGTGCTTTTCTGTTGACTTCTTATAGGCAAACACAAACTTTTCTCAAATATTTGTACACGGTGTAATTGAAATCCATTATTTATATACTAAATATACACACTCATCATTAAATAATCATTTCTTATTACGCAAAGTGAATTAGTCAGGTATTCTGTATCTGCCCTAAACTAATTTTTGAAGTTTAATATTAATATTCAATTCACAAAAGATGAACATTAGTTTTAAATTCCAACTCATAATTTCTTATATAAAAAACTTATGATAAAAACAATAACAAAATATTTTTTGTGCTTTATGATGCATTGTTGTCCTCAGGGGGAAAAATAACTAAGTGACTCTCCGACTCCCTTAAAGAGAGGTGTCAGAATCCGTAAATTTGATTAGATTATGGGTAATATGTGAATGTCAAAATGTGCACAACTGTGTTCTCTACTTTGCACATGTGAAATATCCAAGCAGGGTATCAAGTAAATACAATTATTTTCTGTCCATTCTTGTAAAAATCTAGCTGTAGCCTGAAAGTTTTTAACTCCACTATAATGAATTAAAAAAACCCATAATATTAATCCCCTTTATTAATATACCTATATTCCAGATAAACCAAGTGACATTTTGATAATCAAGAAGGCTGTGTTTTTTAGGACAGGTAGCAATTTTCTATAATTAAACTTTTATTATAGTGTTTATGGTATTAGAACTGGAGTTTTTTGGTTTTTTTTTTTTTGAGATTTTATTTATTTGAGAGAGAGAGAGTATAAGCAGGGGGAGGAGCAGACTCCCCACTGAGCAGGGAGACAGACGCGGGGCTCCATCCCAGGACCCTGGGATCATGACCTGAGCTGAAGATAGATGCTTGAGTGTTAGAGCCACCCAGGTGCCCTGGAACTGGGGATGTTAGAGGTAGGATTTGAAGTTCTGAAAATGGGAAAAGCATCTTAGTTAGAGAACAGGGTGAGGAAAACCATCAAGTTAGGAAAGGGAGAGGATTATTAAAGCATCACTAACTCTTTCAACCTTCTTTCGAAACTGAGTTGACTATATACTTGCCTGTGATATCAATTACAAAAATATAAGTTCCTGTCTTTAATTATTAGAATACATAATGCACTCAATGGGATGGGAAGAATGGAATACATTGATCCATTCCCGGGAAAACTCTTACTATTCCTCAGATCCCACTGCTGACCTCCTAGACTCCATATTGTGCAATGACAATGAACTATTTATTATTCATAACTTTGGCCATGGCCTTCAAATCTCTTTCCATCGATAGGAGCCATTTACCTGATGAAGCTTCTTTAAGACCAAGCTCAAAATGATCTCCTCCTGCAGCCTCCTACATACAATGTGTTGTTCTTTACTTTTTTATTCGGCCTTATGTTACACATATCCCTGGTAGCCTCAACATAATTGAATCAAAATTGTACTTTTCCATGTCTTTCTTTCTCATCCTGAGCTCCTATCTTATATCTTTCTTCTTATATCTCCTTAGCTTTTAGGATTTGGCCCAGAGAAGTTATCCAATAAATATTTTGGGATTGAATAAATGGAAAAGTAGCACAGTAGCTACTTTTAGGGTAATCAGGATGAGTATATGTAGAAGATGAGAAAAAGAAAAGCAGCCCTCTGACAGCCAGGGGATGGGCTGCATCCAATAAGGGAGAAGGAAAAAATATTGAAATACATTAATTTTATCAAATAAATAATTACTTAACTTATTGTTATTATTGTTTATTATTATGAAATATATCCATTTTCATGCCAATTCTTAATCTGTAAAGCTGTTATCATTATAGTAATCTAGATAACTACCGAGGGCTCTGTGCTGGTCTCCTCCAGTCCAAGGGCAAGTAGAGCATACATCATCTTCACCCCAGTTCCAAGCTCTCTTTGTTCAAGATTGAATTCTTTGTGTTCCTAAGTCACTTATATTTTTTAAAGCAAAATAACATTTAGATATTGGACCCTTAATTAAATTTTGTAGATTTCAAAATTACATGTATTCAAAATTGATTCAGGAAACCAATCTGTTTAGCCATTTCATTAAAATATTTAAAGTATTTAACCCTCTCACCTTTCTTTGGAGATTTCCTTCTCTATAAAACTGAATTCAGGAAGCATTTATGAGTACAAGTAAGAGAATTTTAACTACAGAATATGTGAAAGCCAATCAAAATTGTTCTTTGAAACAATACGGTCAGGGGACAGTTTTCCCTCCTTCAGGTCAAACATTACTGTAGTGTTAAGAGGCTCTTAGGGTTTCTGGAATCTGGAGTTTACCACACTCTCTGGAATGGTTATCCCTTCAAAGGAGCATATGCATGTGCACTCACCAATCAATGAATAAGCCTTTATAGGACCAGTTTATGTTTCTCACTGGACTAGTCTGTGAAGGACGTCTTGTAAAGTGATACATCTTGGTAGTCACATGTTATCTTCGCTTTTTTTTCCCTTTTACTTTAAAATGCAAGGCAGATAAGTAATAATTCTATGAGTAATCGCTTAATGATTTTTTGCACTCAGCAGCAAACAATGATCTGTACTCTTTCAACAGCTGGCGAGGCTCCTGGGAGAGTGCTATGTTTGCCTTGCAGCTACTGACTCTATTTGTGTCTTCCGAGTTATAGCCCTTGTGTGGGAGATTGAGACTGATTGCCCATGAATGCATCTCCTGAAGACTGCAGATAAATCACTACAGAGATAAAACTGCAATCCTCTGTCAATTAATTCTACTCTTCAGATATAGTAGACGTGAAAATCTTTAATCGGGACATTTCTATCCAATCTCTATTAATGATAAAGACATTCAGAGAGGTGTCTGTTTGGGAATGAGAGGGACTACAATCAGTCACGAACTCCTGTTAAGTTGTGCCTCGGCAATAAAAAGGGTCCACTGTCTGTCTTTAAACACAAGAAGCTTAATCTTTGTGAAATGTTGGCAATATGGAACATTTAGAATGTAGTTTGGTGCTTCTATTTCTTTTAACTGTTTCTTTGTACTGTCAGCCCATGAATCATGGGACGTGAATCTTTTGATTCATATTTTACCTCTTGGATGCTTTGATGTTGCCACTTTTCAGAACCAAATAATAACAAAAAATTCTCTGGTTCTGTCGGGGTAGATGAGCTTCTGGTTGCTCCAAGTAGTTCACGTAGATGCAAGTTTGGAAGGGACAAAAACCTGCTTCCGAGAAGTGAAAATTCACCACTATCATTATGATTATGTTTTGAGTGGTAAACTATATCGATTTTTGCAGAATTTTTGGTGGTTTATTTTCTCTAAGTTTGCATATATATATATGTAAACATATGCAAGAAAGCAATTGTCTTTAATTTTTGCAGAGCACACTGTTGGCAACCATCATGTTAGAAAAGTAAACAATCCTACGTTGGGGGACGTATTTAACCTTTATGGTGCCATTCATTGGCTTATACTCGGTGATCTTCCAAACAAGCATGCATCCCAACTGGCAGTAGGAGAGGAGTGGGTGGCACTCATGTACTACTGTATGTCTGGCCATTGGCAAAATATGGCCTATGGACCTTGTTAGATGCATAAACAGATATGAAAATAGTAGTCTGGGCAGGTCATTGTGTTCTCTTTTCAAATGCAATTTTCATAGGTGAATTGATTGATACAGATGTGTGTTTTAAATCTACTTATATGTGATCCCGAACTCTCCTTTCCACTTCACAGCAGAGAAATGGTGTCTGTGGTATGGGATAAAGGTGTGGTCTTCATTAGAGGAAAAGGTCAACCTCCTGACCTCAGTATGTTTTAACATGTGTCATTCTATTCCCTTGACCAATCTGAATCTGCTTTCAATGAGCGAGACCTTCTGCCTTCATTTTTGTTTTTTGTTTGTTCCTTGTTTGTCCAGTGATTAAGAGAGTCTTTTCTACCATGCAACAGGAATGTAATTATGATTTTATGGAGTCACATTTTTTAACCTGGCAATACAGATTTTATCAGAAATGATGATAAAGATGATTGAGGAATCTCATGGTATTTAGTGAATTTAACATTCAAATTAAAGAGTGATTTGAGAGGACCAAATATTTAATACAATGTGAATTAAAAAAACAAAAATCATATGTTTCTGATTATTTTCTTGTTTATTTGTTTATCTTTTAAGCTTTCCAAGACATTTATAACTGCAGTGGGTTATAGTACACTGTATATATGGTGAGACAATGCTTAATATGTACCCAAATCATTAGCTATAAACACGGGAGGGGTATCGCCTATAAAAAGCTTACACTTAAGGAATATAAAACATGTCTGTATGTTCTTTTCCATCTGTTTTGGGGAGGGTAGTTTTGGTAGTAGGTCTGGTGGAGAAAAGATTGGAATATGGAAAGATCCAGCTGGTCATTACATTTATTTTAAAATATGGTTGTAGTAAAAGGATGACCTTGCATTCTAATATAGATATTACATAATATTCAAATTATAAATACAATCGCTTATTCATAAAAATTTCCTTAGATAAGAAATGGCATCAATATTAAAAAAGTGACTATAACATGACATTTACTACAATAAAGATCGAGGGACTGAGTTCTAGAAGAATGAGCAGAGTCCAGAAAGTATGACATCTTCTTTTTTTTTTTAAGATTTTATTTATTTATTTGACACAGAGAGAGAGAGAGAGAGAGAGAACACAAGCAGGGGGAGTGAGAGAGGAAGAAGCAGGCTTCCTGCTGAGCAGAGAGCCTGATACAGGACTTGATTCTAGGACGCTGGGATCATGACCTGAGCCACCCAGGCGCCCCTGGCATCTTCTCTAGAGTAGGAGCAACATAGAGGAGAATGAAAGCTTTGAAAGATCAACTTTGCTGAGTGATAATGAGATAAAACAAACAAAACCATATCCAAGAAAAACAAACAAACAAACACAGTGTTATGTTGTTGGGGGCTTGGGAATTGAATTTTTTTAAAATTTTTTTTATTTAAAAATTTATTTATTTATTTGACAGAGAGAGAGAGTGTGAGAGAGCACACACAAGCAGTGGGAGCAGTAGAAGGAGAGGGAGAAGCAGGCTCCCCGTTGAGCAGGGAGCCCGATGTGGAACTCGATTCCAGAACCCTGGGATCATGACCTAAGCCGAAGGCAGACGCTTAACCGACTGAGCCACCCAGGCACCTAGGGAATTGAACTCTTCACTGTGGAATGAAATTTGTTCTCTCCCAATTATTCATAGTGGGCTTTTGGGCAAGTTATAGAAACTTAGAGACATAAGTAAGGTATGTGGATTAAATGAAGTTTGTGCCAAACAAATGAGAGTTAGAGAAATTATCATGCCTTTCCTCAACAGGGAATGTAGCAGGATGGTACTTAGTGAAGAGGTAGAGTCAGATTTTCATCTAGTCATACAGTCTTCCATTCAGTATTTCTTAGAAGACTTTTTTGGGGTCAAGCATTGTTTGTGTTAGATGCTAATCAACCATTGTTGATCAAGCCCTTGATTCTCCAGCCTATTCTCCACTTTTTTGCCTACTGCTTGAGAAACATTGTATAAATATACTAGCTATGAACTAGTCTCTAAGTACAGAACTGTAGGATGTTATTAGGTAGGTGGTATGGACATTGAGCAAAGATTTATAATAAGCTTTAGAAGATAGACATCTGTTACCGCCTAGCTGTCATCACCCAATTTCTTATTCTTAAATTCGGGGTATTAATATTTGACACCTCCCTAGCTTTGCTCTTTGAGGTAACTGAGATTACCTTGTGAATATTTGTGAGCATCATTAGGAGTGCAAGGCTATATAAATACAAATTTTATTCCATTATTCACTCCAACATGTCCCGTGGGATTTACTAGTGCAATTATAATTCAAAGCAATAGGGTATAAGAATTTGAGTCACTGGACAAATCTGCACTGCAACTTTATTTTGTGTGGTATATTTAATATAAAATTTTATTAAACTCTTTGAAAATTTGCCCCCTTAAGGGTTTATGTTAAATAGCCTGGATTAGAAAACTGAAATTTTATAATAACAGCTGAAATTCTAGCTTTCCACTTTATTATACTAACATCTCACCAGGGATTCCAGAACAGTAGATGACTTTACATAATATGAATTCAATACTTATTTGCATCATGCAGGTGCATGCTTTAGATTGGATCCTCACAAACTCATGTCTCAGATGTTATTTTGAGGACTATAGGTTTAGTTTTTTTAGGGGGGTGTCTAAATTTCAAATATAAAATTGATTGTTAATGAAAAATTGCACAATGACTGTTATTTAGAATTTTAAATATTGACTTTCAGAATAGAAAAATATAATTTCGAATGGCTGGTTGGTGCATTTATAATAAAATATGGAACTCCTCAAGCAAAGTCTGGACCAGGGCACTCTAGTCAAACACATGAACGTTTCTGCAGCAAAGCAATAAATATTTATATAAAGTGGGATAAATAGAGACTTTAAGTTGCCTCAGATCAGCTAATTTCCAGTTCTTCTGCCAAATTAACTTGAAGCCAAACATTCAGTCTTCAGAGCTTTTTGGATTTTGGGCTTGTGTATCTGGTATTTCAGATTTCATTCTTTGGTGGCCTCAAATGCTTGATTCATATTCTCAGGTATTTATTCTCTCTGCCTTCTCAGTTACTTCACCTTCAATGTGAAGATAATAGTAGAACCTACCTCACTGGTTTTTACAAAGTATAATATGTTACTATTAATACAATGCTTAGAACAGGACCAGAATATAATGAGGGCTATTTAAATACTTTCTTATAATATCATCTACTTCATTTAAATTAGGATCAGAGAAGAACAGGTTGGCAGTGAATTAAATTCATTCCACTGTAAACAAAAGTTGTGGCAGGTTTTAACATGGCAAGTTTTAAGGCAGTTTCAGTTAGTAGATAGCCAGTTTGTAGGCATTTTCTACCCTTGTGCTTTCCCTCTGACACGGCTGAGTCAGGAGAATGGGCAAATAGAGCCACAGGAGAGGTGTTCATACCAGTCTATTCTATTGACAATAGAAGTTTAGACAGAAAAGAGGTTTAAATTATGGACCAAAATAGCATCCTAAAAATGAAATTACCTTCCTTATTTAGGGAAAAGTTGATGAATGATCTTCCCCGGGGGCGGATCTCTCTTAGGACCAACCAAGATAGTGATATTTAAAAAAAAATAAAACATAAGTCATATGAGGTGATGTCAGTGTGAGCCAGACAGCCCGAGAGCACCATCCTTGCCAAGCTCCACAGGACAAAAATGGCCCCAGGCGTAGCTTATATTTTTCTTTGCTGGCTTAGGTGTGGGAGGTAGAGATGGCGATGAGCTCCTCGCTCTCCTAAACAACCTCCTACTCCTGGGGAAAATAAACTGAAGATTGTTTTGAAGGGTGAAGACAAGGAATCATGCATTCCTTTGTCATGAGCTTCCTCACAGACATGGAACCCATCTGGCCATGGAACACAGAGTTCTAGCATCCTTGGCTTCCACGGTCCTTCCTGGATGGTCATGACCTTCTTCTCTCTTCCTTAATCTTAATCTTTCCTCTAGTTTAAGACCCCAAGTTTCAGATATTTATAGCAGTGCTGATAGGATTTTAATGAACCCCCTCAAGACATTTTCGTATCTACATGCAACTTTTTCAACTTGTGAATTCATTTATAGAACTTAAACATTTTTTATCTTCTTGTAATAAATTTTTGGCAATGAAACATCACTGAGAACATGAACAAGTGTGATTATAGGATATGATTATGAGATACCTTGTGCATAGTGCTTTGCAGTGAGATTTTTGTGATCCTGTCCTACAGTTTCCTAGATAAGGGAGATTTTGAGAAACATACCAAGATTGAGAAACATAACTCCATCAAATGATAGTGCAGTACTAAAAAAGTGAGTCCTTTGAATAGATAATTCCTTAAGAAGGTGTTTTTTGCCCAGTGGATATAGACTGTATAAAATAATACTCTATTTTACAAAGCCAGGTTATGTAATAATATGCCTGACACTTACTGTCCTGAATTCTTCAACATTCCGTATTGTTCTCGAGAGGAAAAGTTCTCTGACTTCGTTTAGCAGGAAGATTGTTGAAGGGGGAAAATATGTTTCCCTGTATTTTGAGTAAGAATAGACAGAGGTCTTTGGAAGGCTTTATGCTGCACCATGAGTAAGGAGGTTGTACTAAACAATCTATAAGAAGTAATAAAAGTGCTATTTTGTTTTAAATAAAAGAACATTTTATTTGCTAAAAGGAGAAAAAAAATTCTTCTGGGGAAGGCATTTTTCAAAATAATCTTTCTTGTGAACATGAATTTGTTTTATTTACTTGACCTTTATAATGTCATAAACATAGTCCTTATGTGCCTGCAATTTCTCAGTCCTTGCTATTTTCCTCCCTCAGGTATGCTAAATCTCATCACTGACTTCACCTGGAACCCTGGGGGTTTCTATAACGTATTCCTAATTCCTGTATGAACCCTTCTGTGTTCTGGTACCTGATACATACCAGTAATCATTTTACAACCTTTGCTTTTTAAAACATTTTTGGATAATCTTTCTATTTAAGATCCAGGAATTTGTATGAAACCACAGAGGTTATATTGCTTTTGAACTAAAGGTTGCTGGTTTGTGGAATTTCCTTCCACTGGAAACATGTATGGGTCTGTGGTTCTAGTGTTTTCCCAGTTTTGTAATATCCTACTTGTTTGTTTTCATTTTCAAAGCTGGAGAATTTACCATTAATTTCCATATTTTATAAAGGACTAACTTTTTTCCTTTCTTCTTCTTCTTCTTTTTTTTTTTTTGTTTTCTTCTTTAGTTGAAAGAGACAAGGATTTTTCTCACCAGCGAAGGCATTACAAAGAATTCCGTTTTGATCTGACTCAAATTCCTCATGGGGAAGCAGTGACAGCAGCTGAATTCCGAATATACAAGGACCAGAGCAATAGCCGATTTGAAAATGAAACAATTAAGATTAGCATATATCAGATCATCAAGGAATACACAAATAGGTAAGGACTTTATATCTAACTTACAATGCAAACAAAGGTTAACTGAAGTAAAAACCACTGATAATCCATGTGATCTATCAAATCATATTTCTTTGGATGTAAAGACATTGAAAACCATGTATAGACACATTGAAGGTAAGAGTAATTGATCCGAAATATGCCTTCCACATTCCCTAGCTTTTCCTTCCTCTTGACACCAATCTGTATACTAGATGGTATGTCTTTCTTTGATGAGACAGATATTTAAAGACAGCTATCTTGTCCCCTGCAAG
Organism: Potos flavus; assembly: GCA_028534135.1. NCBI lineage: Eukaryota > Metazoa > Chordata > Mammalia > Carnivora > Procyonidae > Potos > Potos flavus. Next base: position 86,261,356 of record CM052886.1, read on the forward strand.
GCTCCTCTCTCTCTTTGTTGAATATTTCTAGTCCCTGATGTTAAGATTTTTCTTGGTCTTCAAGACTGCCAGAGTTCCCAATGAGTGCTCAATGGGGCAATAGCCCCTCATAATGCTCAATGAAGAAAAAAGAATAAAAAGCTTCTGAGGTCAAATGCATTTGAAAATCCTACCTGTTAGACCATTTTCTAGGAGATTCACAATGCACGTCAGAATATTAAATTCTTAGAAAAGCTTTA
>CM052886.1:86261694-86309403 GCA_028534135.1 Potos flavus
TACCCGCCCCTACCCCCCAGCCACCCTCGGTTTGTTTCATGAGTTTAGGAGTCTCTTATGGTTTGTCTCCTTCCTGATCCCCTCTTGTTTCATTTCCTTCTCCCATCCCCCACAACTCCCCACCCTGCCTCTCGAATTCTTCATATCAGAGAGATCATATGATAATTGTCTTTCTCTGATTGACAAGAGCTGATCTTATTTTAAGAGCAGTAATTCCAAGGCAGATAAATCTTGTGTTCGTTTCTCAGCTCAAACACTTACTAGCTATTTGTCTATAGGTGGATTTTTATTTGTTTAAATCTCAGTCCAGTGGTTTCATTTATAAAATAAGTATAGTAAGTTTTGGGGGATTTTTTGTTTGTTTTTGTCAGAGACAGAGCCTGGCATACTACATTATTTTTTTAATACTAAATAATGATGGTGTCTTTAAAAATTAAGTGATGAGAGGGGGTGCCTGTGTGGCTCAGACTGTTGAGCATCTGCCTTCAGGTCCTGGGATTGAGCCCTACGTAGTTGGGTTCTGAGTGGGAAGTTTGCTTCTCCCTCTCCTTTTACCCCTCCACCTGCTCGTGCTCTCTCTCTCTCTTTCTCAGATAAATAGATAAAGTTAAAAAATAGAATTAAGTGATGAGAAGGAGTCTGGCTTCAGCTCCGGTCATTATCTTGGAGTCCAGGAATCCAGCACAGCGTCAACTTCTATTTAAGTCTATTGTTGTATATGCTCAGGATATTTTTTTTTTAAGATTTTATTTATTTATTTGTCAGAGAGAGAGAGCAGAAGCACAGAAAGCTGCAGGCAGAACAGGCAGAGCAGGCAGAGGGAGAAGGAGGCTCTCCACTGAGCAGGGAGCCTGATGTGGGGCTCGATCCCATGACCTTGGGATCATGACCCAAGCCGAAGGCAGATGCTTAACCGACTGAGCCACCCCGGACTTCCCTGCTCAGGATATTTTTAAATGTTATCCACTGAACTAGCTATCCCTTTCACTTTCTTTCACCTCTATTTTCTAAGTATGTGAACTGTATAATTTAAGACATAATAAACATGATGAAAATACAGGGCTACTGGAAGAGACTATTGATAATTTATAGACTGATTCCTGATGAACCCATGCTGATTTTTATTAATAATACATTTGGGAATATTTATGGGTGTTGATGCTTAGCTTATTAGATTTCACAGTTTGAGAATTTCAATTTCTTCAAAGAATGAGACATTTGTTTATCTTGAAACTTTGCTATTTCTCTAATTATACCTGGTTTGAAAAATACTGCTCTCAGTGTTTCTACAACTGCATCTGCATGCTTTTGCAGTACTCTTGAGTATAATTTGGCTAAGTTGTTACTTAGTTTAACATGTGTTTAGATCTATTCTAAGATCCAAGATATCCTAATATCGTTGATATTTTCCCTAAATCTTTGAGAACAGATTTCTAAAAACTAAAGTACACGTATATATTTGATTGATACTCTCTTGGCTTGCCATTCTAAACTCTAGGATAGTATAGATTGAAAAGGTTGCTATCCAGTTTACTGAATAGCATTTATAAAAGTTCAATTCAGTAAATTCGATTCCATGTCAATTCAATTCTCTTAAGTTGACATTCTTGAAATCTACTATCACATATTGTTGCTGAATCATCCTGTAGGTTTATGCTATCCTTAATATTTTCTGTGGGTTTTGTTTTTGCTACTATGTATAGGCTTTTTCCCAGTTATCTTTTTCAGTCTCTGAAACATGCAAACTCACACTTGTATACCCTACATTTCAATTTTTATACTATTGATCTGGCAAAATGCTTTCCTTGTCTTTGAAATAGGCGTTCATCCATTACTAGAGGTTCATTAATCCAGTGTAAGAAAATATCCTGTCTTTGTCATATATCCAGGATCCACTTTTTGTTCCAAAGAAATACATAAATATATGTAAGAGATGGATGATATAGAAACAGCACATGTGCCTCTTAGAATATTTCAGGTTTCTATGTGCGATTTCAGCCACCATAGAAAATAGCGATGTGGAGCAATAAGAGCAAGGACTTTGGAATTTCCCTATGGGGGAAACTGTTGTATATCTTAGGATCTCAGTTTACAAATATGAAAGGAATAAAAACAATAATAAGTATTTCAGAACTGTAAAAGTATTTCAGATGATTTGAGAAGAACTAGTGCTTATCACAGTACAAAGACCGTAGTTGATACTTTTTAAATACATTGGTCAATATATACTCATATAGCTCAGTAGGAGTATCAATTTTGTTAGGGTTTGGAGGATTATATCCATTGGGGAACCAAAAGTAGGTGGTTATTACAGTAACAATAACTACCATTTACGGATACCTGTTTTTATGTAAAGATAAAGTAAGTAATATGATGCCAGGTGTCTTTACTTAATAAAAAAATCACCTGATCTTTGATTCATAAAAAAGGAATTGGTACATTTTTAAGTTTAATAATGAAGTGAATATCACCCAACGTAACAGCAACACCATGGAAGCTATCTCTGAACTTGCCCCTGAAAGCAAATGTTAAATAATCATACTCTTCTTTGAAATACAGTTGAAGAGTGATGGAGATGGGAGGCTAGTTATTTATGAGTTATACAGAGATATCAGAGATGTAGACAAACTGGACAAAGATTCACATATAAATGTTTATTACAGTATTATTATTTACAATTGCATAAATTGAGGACATTTCAGTGTTAAACAGAAGATAAAATGTCACACTTCATTTTATGGAAAATGGAGGTACTATACTTTATATAACAAGTAGAAATTGTATTTTAAAAATATTTGACAACACTGGAAGGTTTTCAGACTATAACATTAATTGATTAGAGTATGAGGCATAATTATACTATTTTAAATAAATTCATGTAGAAAACAGATCAGAAGGAAGCACTAAGTGTTTTTTGTAGTCTTGTGGGTTTGAATTTTTAATTCTTACCCCTTTGTGTACTTTCTAAATTTTTATAGCCAACATTATTTTTATAATCAGAAACAAGTTTAATTACACGTGAGACAGAGACGATAATAAAACAACTTCATGCTACAGATTTCTTTACAAAATAATCTTCCCAACTTCTTGAGGTAGAGTTGGGCAGAAACCAAACCAAAACAAAACTGAACAAAACCTTAACATTTAGTAGTAATTTCTCCTATTTTTAATTAAGCCATAGAAGGCACTTTTCCCCCCACAGAAAATGAAGATAAATAAGTAAATATATATCTTTTCTTTCCTTTATACTATGGAAAGTTATTGTGCCAACTGGGAGCCTTGACTTCAATTCTCTAAAAGTGAGGAGGAACAGATGAAAAATACTTCATTTATATATCATGTCATCACAGTTAAAACAGAAAAAAAATCAATTTTAAAAAGTACTTTTGAACTGGGTGTTATATGTAAATGATGAATCACTAAATTCTACTCCTGAAACCAATATTACGCTTGATGTTAACTAACTAGAGTTTAAATAAAAACTGGAAAAAAGGTACTTTTGAAATCCAATTATTATTATATTTTGTTTAGTATTGATTATCTATGGCTTCATATATTTTTTAAATCAAGAACTAAAATGGAAGTAGGAAAGGAAAAAGAAACTAGTACTCCTGGCCATTTTCAAAGCTAGGGTCACCTCTTAAAATTTCTATATAAAACTTCTATCTTCAGACTTGTGGGTTTTATTTTACTTAGTGGTTTGAATTAAACTCAGAAACAATTGAAATGTCAGGGCAGACTGTTCTTTAATGAAGTGCATTCGACAATGCATAAATATATTTCACATACATAAAGCTCACTTTCCCTAACGTTGTTATCAAGGAGTGTTGTGGGGATTCTTGAGGTAACTCTGACTGATGTTTTATAGGTATGTTTTATATTCAAGACGTTGTCTAACCTATTAACCATCTACTATATGAGTTTTTTGACAGCATTAGGCAATGAAAAATTTTTAAAAGACCATTATGTCATCTCTTTCACATGTATTTATCTTAGCGAGACTTAAAAGTCTTAAAATAATATATTCTAGTTCTACCATCTCCCACCTCCCCCATTTATTCCTACTCATATTTAAATGTGTGCAATTTAAAGGAGCGTTCTGATATTTATCCAGATTTTTATTTTTCTTGGTAAAAAGTTAACACACTTTGCATCATTTCACTTATTTAATCTTTTCATATAAGGCTGACAGCCCCAGATTCTATATAGAAGGCCTTGCTCTTCAGTCACACCTCATATATCTGGCATTATTGGGAAATGAGGTTTCCACATGATTGAATTTTCCAGATAATTCCGCTGAGGTCGGCATGCTTTTGCTGAGCGCCTACCATGTAGCAAGCACAAGGGACATAAAGCCGAGTAAATAAAATCTCAAAAGCTCATAGCCTGGGGGCTAGGGGCTGTGGTGGGCCTGCCGCACACCGACTTTAATAACTATAATACAATGTGCTAAGCACTATGATGTAAGTATGCACTAAGTGTTGTGGAAACACAAATGAAGGGGAAATTAATTCTTCATGTGGGAAGGTGAGGGACCTTAGGGGAAGCCACTGAGAGGAGTGCACCCTTGAGCTGGACCTTTCAAGATGAGTAGAATTTTCTATAGCCGGAGGGAAAGAGAGAATAAGAAGAGAGAGACGGAGAAATAGAGAAAGGGGCGTGTCCTAGAAGAAATATCCCTGAGTATTAAAAATGTTTAAATGTGTAGAGAATTAATTAATACAAGTAAAACTATCAGTGCCAATATTACTATTACTAAGAATAACAGCCAGCGATTATCCATCAAATGGGCACCCACCATGTGTCTGGCACTGTGCTGAGTGCTGTACTTGAATTAATTTTTTCACATATATATATACGCACATATGCACGTATGTGCATGTATATGCACATGTATATGGACATATATGCACACGTGTGTGCACATATACATATAAATGTGCTATGCAAAATTCAACGTTTTCCTAATGTTCTGCTATGAATATAAATTTTCGTACTCCATTGTAAAAACATTTTAAGCTCGCCTGCTCGATGTCATTAGCCACCTTCACTACTTGGATATATTTAGTTAAGCTGTCATCATTCCAGTTCACAGTCAGCTTCATATTTACATCATCTCCCTCATCCTGCTTTGCTAAGATTTGTGATTCTTCGGTGGACATACTTCAGAATGTACACTGACAATTTCCACTCCGGAAGATTTCATGGGCTCTTGAGAGCAGGAGAGCAGAGCAGGACTCCATGGCTGGTGCCATTTTCTCTATACAGGCTAGTACACAAGTGTAGCTCGCGTCTCTTCGGTGTGCAGGGGTTTGTGCTCCCTTTCCATGGTTCCCAACGAGGGCAATGTGGGCCCCAGGGAACATTTGGTGAGGGAACATTTGGATGGAGCACAAGCGGAGTCTAGTGGGTAGAAATGCTGGGGTAGTGGGCGATGCAATTAAACCTTCTACAATGAATAGGACAGCTCCTCCACAAAATAGAGAATGCCCTTTATGTCCATAATGCTGAGGTTGAGAAGTCTTGTTTTATTTAAAAGTTCAAGTTAGGAATTTAAAAAATGGGAATAAAGTGCTGTCCGTCAATTTTTCTGACTAATTTCATAGTTTGGGTTCTAAGGCTCATAACACGGAAGAGCTTTTCAAGTCCTAAGAGCTGTAGGTGCATGGCTTATTGATTAGGAGGCATTAAAAGTGGTTAGATTACCTGTGTAATGGTCTTACTTCTTTGTTTCTTATTGTATGAGGGGGCCTCCTGTGTGTGTGTGTATATATATATATATATATATATATATATATATATATCCAGTAGCACATGTTTAGATTCTCTGTAGGGGAACAATATGGGATGATACAATGCCAGGAAACCTGTTAAACATTAACAATATCTTGGCAATTAAAAAAAAAATTCTGCAGAAAGAAAACTGAATTTTCATAGTGAGAATTCAACTTGTTTTTCTATTTTCCCATGCTTGTCATTCAGCTTCATCTAATATTATTTTACCAATTTGCATCTGTACCCTTGAAATGTAAAGACAGCATTGAATCAGATATCCTGAAAAAATTGATGCTCTGTGAGATTCATAGAATTTTCTTATTTCACATTTGTTTTGGTAGAAAAAAATCAGTTGAAAATATCAGTCAGCTGACAGAGTCAAATTCTAACACTTTTAATGCTGCTCCTGAAAGAAACTCTTGACAAAAATTCCAGAGAATATAATTTATTAATTTGTTGTCCCTTGTTAACATGTTCCATATTAGAGTTATACATTGGTTCCTTAAATGGTGTTGTGGTATTTATGTTAAATGCCCAGAGAAAGACATATGCTCAGTCCTTGGGTGGCCATCATTGCATTTTTATTAGACCTGATAAGCTATTCAAAGGCAAAGGGTGATGGAAGGAGGTGAAATACTTATAACAGTAGAAATTTTGGAAAGACTGGAAAAGTCCTGTGGACTTAAGGTTCATGTCTTATAGAAATAGAGGAATGCCACTTTTCCTCCAAAGTTTATCTGTGTATCTTCCAGACAATTTCTGAAAGCTTTTCTTGACCAGGTGTAGTGCTTGGTGGTTAGATTATAGAATGATTATCCTCTTGGTTAACTATTTCTTCTCTCTCTCTATTATATAATATATAATATATGTGTATATACACATACACATGCATAAATAAATATAACTGAAACCATAACGATCTGAAGAATATTTCTCTTTCATTATCTCTTATTGTTGATTATATAAATAATTTTACTTCCTTTTGATAAGTTCTCAACTTAATTTTTTCCCTCTAACTGATTTAGGGATGAAGTTTCATTATGGACTATATGCATCAATAAAGGTTACTAAAGTTAAAGAGAAGGAATGAATACCCATATCTAAAATTTATAAGTATAGGTTATTAAAGAACTTTTATAGTAATAATTGCATAAATCACTTCTGATCCTAATTATACCATCAAGTGTAATACATACAACTTATTATATACATACTTACATACAATAAATGTGTTTTGGTAAGAAAATAGTAATTGTAAAAAAAAGAAAATAGCAATTTTAGTTTGCATAGCATTTCTTATTTGTGCATCCTTTCATCCCTGCAATATATTTTTGAGATAGATATAATTTTAATCTTTGCTTAAGTAAAAACAAGCTCAGAAAGAAGACTTAAAGGGCATAATTATTCTAGGCAAAGCCAGTGTATATAGCAAGTCATTGTTGAAATTAAGCAGATACCAATTCCACTTACAACTATGATTCTTTGCTTTATAAAGGTGTACTTATAAAGAAGATCATTATAACTTCGTTTTAAATCCTCTCACTTTCTTATGTTTATTCACCCCTCAACTCCTGCAATTTGATTCTCATAATTCCATTCTACTGATTATCCATCAGCATCATCCACCAACAGCGTCCTTGTTACCAAATCTTATGGACACTTTTTCATTCTTTGATACTGCATACCACCTCCTACTTAATATGTGAAACATCCCAACTAGAGAACTGTATTAGTTTGCAAAAGCTGCTGTAATAACTTACCAAAAATTTGAATGGCTTAATGCAACAGAAATTTGTTTTCTAACAATTTTGGAGGCCTGAATTCCAAAGTCAAGTTTCTGCTAGGGCCACATTCCTTCCGAAAGCTCTAAGAAAGGATCCTTTCCTGGTAGCCCCAGATGTTCCTTGGCTTGCGTCAGCATAATTTCCATCTCTGCTTTTGTCTTTGTATAGCTATCTTCCTTCTGAGTGTGTCTATCTATGTCTCCTCTTATAAGGAGAGCAGCCATACTGGATTAGCCCCACCCTAATGACCAAATCTCAACTTGATTACACTGTAAAGATCCTATTTTCAAATAAGATCACATTTATAGGTGCCTGGGATTAAGACTTCAACATATCATTTTGAAGGACACAATTCAATGCATACCAGAGTATGTTAGCTAGTGTTGGATAAAAGCAATAGAATCTTTTGTGTGATAATGAATAAAGGACTTACAGTGATTTGTCTTTCTGCCATTGTGGGACCTGGTTAAAGAGTTCATGTGAGGCCGTTGCTTCCGCATCTGGTGATGGGTCTGAAGTTTGTAGTACAGGCAACTGGGAAGGGAAAGGCATGTGGACTAGGAGAGCATGAAGAGAACTAACACCTGGGAGGATAAGCTAGAACTCCAAGGACATATTGGAAACCATTCTACTTCTCAGAAAGACCCAACTTCAATGATGTGAGTGAGCTGCAGCGTAAGCTGGTAAACTTCACCATGAGCTCCACATACCCCTTGCTTAGGATGTAGAGAAGGTGAAGGGGATGACGTGGCAGGAGGAACTGTGGGCCAGGATTTGGAGAAACGATGTTATTGAGATCCAGTGGAAGCTGGAATAGCAGCAGACCCAGCTGCTCCCCACAATAAGGTGATCCAGGAGATCAGCGGCAATGTATGTGAGCAGGAGGAAAACCTGGCACTTTACCAATCTTCTAAGCATAAACTTGGCTGCTGCTTCACTTCAACTCATGCACAAATTTCTTGTATGGCTAACCTTAACACAGACCCAAACAGGGAAGAGAAGTTTGGGAGCTTGGGTTTCAGTTTAGCTGATTTGACAAAGTATAAAGTCATAGCAGTCCATCTTTGTCAAACTGACAACTGACACATACATTTTATAACCATTCATACTTTCCAAAAAATATAATAGGCAAATCATTCTGATTTTTTATCCATCTTTGGATGTTGTTCAATACTTTTCTAGCTGGGTCATATTGCTGGTTTGATATTCTGTCACTTCAATACAAAATACGAAGTTAGCTGCCATCAAAACTACTTATACTAGATGGGGAAGGGAAAAAAAGAATTGGTTCATAGGGTACAAGTACATTAATATCAAAATAAGAAAGGAATACTCATAACTATTACAACCCTCATTTCTGTAGTTGTCACATGGTTGTAGCTGATATTTATAACTTCCTTTTTTTGCTATGTAATCCATATCCTTTTTTTTTCACCAAGCACTACTGCCAGTCATTGGTCCTTATCTAGTGAGGTAAATGAACTACTCATTCTTGAAGTGTCTGGGCCATTAGCGGTAATGCCTGCATTGAGCTGTAGTTTTCCACGGAAATATAATAGCAGCTTGTTGATTCACTGGAATGAAGAGCCCAAAGTGACCACGTGGATGTCTCAATTTCTAACTTAATGGAACCACTGCTAAGGCTACTAATGATACCATTCTACTATTGGGAACTAAGAGCCCTGGACCAACAGAGCCCCACATTTTGGGACCGAGCATCAAAAATTTTGCTTATTGGATCAGGCAGAGTGAGTAAGAGGAGCCACTCCCATTTCCACCCCTTGATTTCTAGACTCAAGAGAGAGGGCTATGAGAGAAATAGTCCTATACTGGTTGCTGATATAGAGCATATAAAGCTCCCTGAGGATATTAGTCCATTTGCACAAGATACTGATGACCAACTGGTGGCGTAACTAAGTCATCAAAGAGGCCATTTCCCTGTCCTATCAGGCCATCTACTACAAGGCAATGGGTAACGTAGTGAGACAAAAGAATTTCATGAGCATGAGTCCATTCTGCATTTCATTTGCTGTTAAATAAGCTTTTTGATCAGAAGAAGTATTAAAATTCCATGACAGTAAATAGGGCATTCTATAATTTCATGGATAGTGATATTGGCAGGAATCTTATGGGTGGAGAAGGAAAATTCATATCCACAGTGCCTATTCCAGGGGGAATAAGTACTACCCTTCTATGATGTAAGTGGTTCAATATAATTGACCAAATATAAGGTAGCGGTCTACTCCCTCTGGGAAATGATACCATAAGGATTTATTATAGGGATTTGACCTTATGCAACTGTGGAAGGTAGTTAACAGTCTATCTAAGGCTGTTGCTGTACATTTGATGCTGGGCTTAAGGTCCTCAGAGAAGACTGGAAGAAAAGATGGGTGAGTTGGGGAAAAGAAGGACAAAGTCAAACCTGAAAGGATGATCTGGAAGCCACGAGGACAGATTGGAACCTATCTTCAAGCCTCCAATTTCAATGATGCAGATGATTTCCTTGCTACCAAATCTTTCCTCATAGATGTGTACACATGCCTGACCTTGGATTCAGAGAAACTGAATAAGAAGATTCAATGGGATCTGAAGGAGCTGCAGGCTCAGCTGCTGCCCCACACCAAAAAGGTGAACCAGCAGATCTCGACAGTATGCCTAAGCTGTAATAACACTTGAACATGTGGAAGTCTTCCAAGCATAAATATGGCTACTGCTTCACTTTCACTTTCCAAATCTTACCTAAATTTCTTTTGTGACCAACCCTACTCCAGAACCCTGCAGGGTAGTTACAGTTTAGTTAAATTTATATAGTATAAAACCCACACTGGGTGTCAATAAATGTTACATTGAAAGAGTGAGTAAATGAATGGGTAGGTGAATGGATTTACAAAATGTCTCAGGTCACTCCTTGGCTCCAATTCTACCATCTTGTTTCAGGTTGGTGGCTCTGCTCGAACTTTTGGTATTCCAGTCCAAAAACCAGTGATCTTTTGGTATAAGGAGAACAGTCAAAATATCGTTTGGGACTAAAGGGATCTGCCATTATATAAGACAAAATGTTCTGAAAATCATATTTCATGGAGAACAGAGATCTGCTCTCCCAATTGGCTGAGTAACCATAAGAAATAATTTGATCTCTATTTAAATTTTCTCATCAATAAAATAACAGTTTGGCTAAGTAATTTATATCCCACTTAGTTTTAGTATTCTTTGATCAATGTTTGTTACCTTCAGAAGTAGAATCCCAGACAAGCTAATTTCACATCAGACATTTTTCATCATAATTTTTTATTTAGTTTTAAAATGAAACTACTCCCTTTAGTCAGCTTTTTAGACAGTAGAGAAAGTTAACATTTCCAACATTCAAAACTGCACCCCTACTAGGCATGTTTGCATACTGCATATGCCTGATAATACGGAGAACATATAATCATGATATGATAATATAAAAATGATATCTGCTTTACCCAAGTAAAAGATCCAAAAAATTAGAGGGAGAAATTGAATATTTATATAATGGATTTGTTTATAAACACATCTATATAATGAGTGCAGTTAATACAAAAAGTTTACTCATATAATTATGTGTATATATTTTAATCATGTCATATAAAATATTAATATGGAATTAGTACCTGTGGAAGGTAGTTAACAGTCTATGTATTCCTTGTTTTACTCTCAAAATATGTGAAAGCTTTTAAACTTTTTACATGCAGTTTGACATCATGTCTATCACTGTATTTTAAGTCATGTATCACAATATTACAAACTACATCATCTTCAGGTCCATCTACATTGTCTGAAAAATAGCATTTTTTCAATCTGTGTATGATGTTGTCATTGGAAATAGTATGTTATCAAAAGCACCAGTATGTACACATTTTTTGTTATTATTGTTTGTTTTTAGGCTTTTCTAGATGAATAGATGTTATATCCACAAAGCAACTTCTGACTCTTATGCTTATTAAGTGATTTTTAAGAGAATAACTTACAAAGACAGTCAGTTATTGGCTTTTTCAACACAACACACCCAGGAAGAGTTACTGAATTTCCTTGTGTGTCTTCTTTCTCTCTGCCTCCTTCTTATCCTCTCCTCTTTGCTCTCACCCCTATTCTGCCCCTTCCCTTATCATTGTTCTTCTTCCTTTCTCCTTTAGTTGTAACCGATTCTATTGCTAACATCTCTAAGAGTCCCCAAATAACCTTGACTCAGGTCATTTGATGGTAATGTGACTCCACAAATAATACTTTCCCAAACTTCACAGGTCAAAATTAAGCAATTTAGAGCCATCTGTGTTATGACACACCAAGTAAAAATTCTCCTATAATTTGCCTCTCATTTAGATAGATAGTCAGATTATATTACATTTGGTTTTTACAACATCTTTAAGGCAGGGATTACCATACTATATTATAAACACTGTAGAAACTGAGACTGAGGAATTCCTTAATTGTTCAAGCTCTGTCTGATCCCCAGATCCTTCTTATCATTACATTACACTGGTATCTACATAAAGATGGCAAGATAAATTTTAGCTCTTCTGTTGTCACATTCTTAAATATATAAACTTCATTTTCTTGTTCCATCAATCTATATTTTTGAGTTGTAAGTATGACAATTCAGTTTGCTGAATTTTGGCTCCTGCTGTTCAGTCCTTAGTGAAGTGCCTGTGCTTCCTACCCTTCTAGTATTTTCAAACTCCTCAGGCACATATGCAAAAACTCTTTCCTTTCTCAGTAAAATGAAAAGCACCCTTGCAAATCAATATCTACAGTCCACCAATTTCCCATTACTAGACATGGTTAAGCCTTTGGTCATGATTAAAGTAGGATCCATGCAAATGTGTACCAAACTGTAAATGTATCTATATGTATACATATTATTCACCTTTAAATAACTATTTTTAATGTATTTATATATTTCACATGTAAGAAGTCTATATGCATACTATGAATCCTTTATCTGTTAAATATAACTCTGTATTTAAAAATTTTAGTACTCATGAATTATTTTAATCGTTATAAGTTTACATTAACATACTTGTTTTTGAAAACATTTCAATGTCGATAATTGCTATAATGTAAACAAACACAGAACATTCACATCCAGGATAGTTTCTGCTTGTAAAAAAATATTTTAAAATAGTGTCATGGGTTGAACTGTGCTCCTTCTCTCCCCCAATTCATATATTGAAGTCTGAGCCTCCAGGACCAGCATGTGACCGTGTTTGGAGATAGGGCCTTTAAAGAGAGAATTAATTAAAATGAGGCAATTAGGGCATCCTTATAAAAAGGGGAAATTTGGACACAGAGACACCCAGAATGAAGATGATATGAAGACACAAGGAAAAGATGAACTACAGGAGATGGTGGCAGGCCTAGAACAGATACCTCCCTCATAGCTCTCGAAGGTACCAGCCCTACGAACCCCTTGATTTGGACTTCTAGCCCCCAGAACTGTAAGACAATAAATTTCTGTTATTTGAGCCATCCAGTCTATGTTACTTTGTTATGGCAACCTTAGCAAACTAATGCAATACCACTGTGAAACATTTGCTTATACACATCCATATAAAAGGACTTTTTTGCCCCAGCTAGAATGTAGATTTTAATTTTAGTTTCATTATTATGACTGTAAACAATATACAAACAAACAATATACAATATACAAAAAGTTTATTATGGATTTATTTCTGCTACAAGTAAATATATTTTGCTACATATCTATTTTTTTCTCTACTGCATTCCTTTTAAATGAATTCATATTTTAAAATATCTTTTATTAGATATTTCAAGAATTTCTATAAAAACATCAGGTAAAAATAGTAAGATGAAGCAACTTTAGCAGGTTTATCTTATACTGTTCATTGGACATAGTATTTCTACTATTTCCAGTGATGTAAGTTCCATTTTTAGTGGAATAATTTTGCATTTCAAAAGAAATCACGTCTAATTTTCTACAGAACAGGTAGGGATTTTTTTTTTTAAGAGACTTCTATGAAAGGAACTACATGAGTGAAAATTGCAGAATTGTTACCATTGTGTTGATTAGTAATAGATTTCATTCTTCCAAAGTGTATGCTGTTGCTTGTGGGTAATGTGGAAGAGCTTCTAGAAGAGGAGAAAGGAAAAATTAAAGGACAGAATTTATCAGTCAAAAATAAAATACCTTTGCCCAGGAATAAGAAACCATGGAGCTTATGAAAGCAATCGAAACTTCAAAACTTTTCAGAGGAGAATTAGAAATGTATGGATTTGGGGCGTCTGGGTGGCTCAGTGGGTTAAAGCCTCTGCCTTCGGCTCAGGTCACGATCTCAGGGTCCTGGGATTGAGCCCCACATCGGGCTCTCTGCTCAGCAGGGAGCCTGCTTCCCTCTCTCTGCCTGCTTGTGATCTCTCTCTCTCTGTGTCAAAATAAATGAATGAAAAAATCTTTAAAAAAAAAAAGAAATGTATGGATTTTTCAAAGCATACCATCTGCAATCTAGATTTACCTTCCGATGAATTGCAAGTTTCGTCTCTGAAATTCAGATATTTAGGGCTTGCTTGAATCCTCTGGCTGACGCTTTTTCTAAATATATACGTTAATACTGAAACCATTTTCTTAACAGACATGCTTGAAAATTTGGGTACCTGGATGTGGATAGTTTGGGGATATTTTTTTCTGGAAAAATAGCACAATCTCAAAATAATAGAAAATACTACCTGGATAACTACCTAAAGATATTTGTTACTTAGTGGAAATTGTTCTCAAATTTTACCTCTTTGTTCTTTTTCGTTCTTCAAGTGTTTGTTTATTTCAGACCAAGGGGTGGCATTATAAACTCTGCAGAGTTTAGTAGAACATTTATGCCATATTTCAAATTGAAAGCAGGCTTGACAGCAGGGTAGCCCTTGAGTATTTCCCAAGCTACAGGGTGACTCCTTCTGTTTCAGAAGCCGATAATGTGATTAAATTATTCCAACATTATACTTTCAAAAGATACTTACCAAGTATCTCAAGAATTTAAGGATAATTTGTATTTTCTCAGGTTTTGTTTACTTGATGACTTTTCCATGTTAGGAAGAAGAGGGACAATTTGACGGATATCCCATCACAATATGAATATAATGGGCCCTGGAAATTCAAGTGAGAACTAATGGACTATTTTCATTGCATTGTAGTTTATGCTTGCCATATCTCTTCGGTATCTCAAACTAAGTCCCATATTAGATATGAAAAGGCATCTGTATCCCTCCTTTGGTAAACATTATGATTAAAGCTGTGAAGGAGAACGAAATTTGCATCATTGGGATTAGGGTACCTGGATGATTTAAATAATCATAATGCCTTTATTTTAACTTCTCTAGGTTAGTGAAAGAATTAAATAAATCAAGTTGAAATAAAGAGAATGAAGATACAGCTCCTAAAACATTGAGAATCTTCACTTCTGTTAAAAACAGTTAAATTTTCAATGATTAGAGTATTTTTCTTAAATCATATATATATGTATACATATATACATAATTTGTTTTTTCTCAAAATTTGCTTTTTATATTTTGTAAGCTACCTTTGAAGTGACTTGTATGATGCAGCTGGATGGTAAATGCAGAACAGTATTTAACATGGCTGATTATGACGTAGTTTTGTCTTTCCTCGTATAAATAATATGTCCTTAAACAGATTCAGCACAGTATCACAGGTCATAAAAATGCATAATAGTGTATGTCTATGCTATTTTGAAGAAGAGCTGCTGTAAGGATTAAATGTTGGACATGTGTAACTTGTAGATTAGAGGCTGCCTGTAGTAAGCAAATAATAAATTAAGCAGTTCACTATAATTCAACAAATATTCATACATTTGGAAATTTAATGCTAAAGTTAAGATTGATAAATGTTAATCACAGTGACCCTGTGGAGACTGTTCTCAAACATACACATTCATAATCATAGCTGATGTTAAAGCAAGTCAGGGTGTATCTGCTGCTCAATTTGTAGGATTCATCCTTTAGTCCAATGGTGCAGTCTGAGAGCCTCTCTAGGTCTCTGGTGTTCATAAGTAACTATATAATCAAAATGGAAAATGAAATAAAAAATAAAAATATATATTATATAATGGAAAAAAAAACAAATATAATGAAAACGAAAAATAAGGAAAAATTATCTCTAAAGCAGATGCTTGCCTGCCCGTGCTCCATTCCTTTGACCGTCCAGTCATCCAAATTAGAGTAGCCACTTTCCCGTCCATTTCTACTCAGTTTAATCCTTGCTAGTGAACTTTCCAGGAAAGGCTACTTACAGACAGGGGTTTCAGGGAACATTGATTATCAGAGCCCAAATCTAGACCACTAAGTCAGTTTGTAAGGGTCAGTGAAGAGCAGGAAAATGGAAATTACATCTGCACCAGACTTGGGTTGCGGGCCAACAATAAAACGTTCTGTATCTTATTACTTATCGCTTGAGTCACTTGTTCCTCTTGTTCTTTAATTAACTTTTGTTATTTTTTTAACTTTTGTTATTTTAAAGAGTGCTTTCGGAATGTTTTCACTTAAGTATAAGAAATGATGATCTTTGTTCACACTTTTAACTTTTTTTGTTGTTCTTTTTCTCCTTAGGGATGCAGATCTGTTCCTGTTAGACACAAGAAAGGCCCAAGCTTTAGATGTGGGTTGGCTTGTCTTCGATATCACTGTGACCAGCAATCATTGGGTAATTAATCCACAGAATAATTTGGGTTTACAACTCTGTGCAGAAACAGGAGATGGTAAGCAATGAATTTCAAATATTTTTGTGACACTAGTTTTGACGCATTGAGAGTTACAGCTTTCTATACAATTTAACCAAGATAGAATAGAATGTTGTATACTTACGATGTGCAAGGTATCACCTGCCATAGGATAGTACAATATATTAATTAGTTAATTGATTTATAAGCATATTTTCCCAATTCACATTTGTTTTAAGGCTTTGTAGTGGGGATGGAGGGGTAAAGAAGAATTATATATTGTTTCTGGCTCTCAAGGAGTTTTTAATCTAGTATTGAAGACCTGTATGCAAACAAGTAGGACTACTGTAATATAATAATTCCAAAGAAAGATATATACAAAGTGCTATGGATCTATGTCTTGATTATGATGGTAGTTATACAACTATATAGTTTGTAAGAATTTATAAGCTGTACATTGAAATAAATATTATTATATGTAAAAGATATCTCAAAATAACTAAAAATAACAAAGCTATATATGTATACATAAGGCTACATATATAATATATATGTATACATAAGGCTTTATATGTATACATAAGGCTTTATATGTATAAATAAGGCTACATATATAATATATATGTATACATAAGGCTTTATATGTATACATAAGGCTACATATATATTATATATATTATATGTATACAGTGGTGCTGGGGAAACAGGCAAAGGAGCTACTAATAATACAAGGGGAGAAGGGAAGATGGAGATAGAACAAAAGAGGCAAAAAGTCCTGCAGAAAATAACATTGTTAGGTCTTAACATATTCCAATATTTGGTCAAAGACAACAGCTCCAGAATCACCTGTTGGGTGGAAGGGTCTGTAGGAAATCTTCATTTTGAAGAAGCTCCAGAAATTATTCTTGTGCTCACAAGTATTCATTGAGCACCTGTGTGTGGTGTACTTGGCTAGATGCTGGAGGTAAAATGGTAAGCAAGTGCAGAAGCGGCCTCGTGAGGCTTTCAGTTGAGTGAGGCTCAAGTAGTGATCACTTAGTAGTATTAGCAAATGGGTGATACTGCATATGGAGACGAGCCCAATGGATTTACAAGTACAGAACTGTGAGTGAGTCTGAACTACAGTCTTAAAGATCAGGAAGACGTGATTAGGGGAAAAAGTCAGGGGCAGGCATTTCAGACAAATGGAACAGAATTGACAAAGACTGTGATGAAAGGGGTCTTTGCACACTCTAGCAGGAGGCCAGGGAAGCCAAGGCCAGTTTATTAAGAGCCTTGCTGTCCTTTGATCACTCAAAGAGTCCAAAAATTTTAAATCCAAATCTGGACTTTAAGTCATTTAAAATTATATTTCTCATGATAAGAGGATAGAACATAATTTATTTAATGATTTGTAAGTACTTTTTATATATTTAGAAATAGACCTAGTGGGCCTACATTATGCTCTTGCCCCACATCCTGTGATGTGAGTGCCAGGCCCAGGGAAGGTAGTTTATAAAGGGATGATTAATTAGAGGGCGTGCCTTATTTAAGCTTTACTGACTTTAGTTTTCTGTGGGCTCAGGCAATAGGCACATTAGCCCTAGAGTTTGCTTTACTCAGTTCTCTGCTGTATTACACTAAAGCCTTTTTTAAAAAATACAGAGTTAAGTAGAAGTTGGGTCTGACTTGGGTCTCTTGCAAAGCGGTTTATTGCTATAAGCAATAGGACCTCACAGTAGCATTGTTTTACCTCTATAATCAGATTTACAGCCTAAGAATAATACTATAACCAATGTTGGTACTCCAAGGATTGCATATATGAAATGAGGTTGACAGATATAGATTAAATTTATGACAGAGTTCGTCTAGTGAAGGCTTCATGCTTCAGATCTTGATCTAGAGTTTGTAGAGTTATTGATGAGTTTCAGACATTTTCCCACTACATCTAGACTTTTCCATAGATTTCAATCACAATGCTAAATTTTAATTTTTTTATGAACAATTCAAATATTTTGAATTATAAGCTATTTTCCAATTATGGCTTTGAGATTACCATTAAGGATTTTCAGAGTTCAAGTATTATAAATGTAGACAGAGAAAAGCCCATATTTAAATAATCTTGCAAGAATTCTTACAATGTTAAACTACTGTACATTTATGGTCAGAAATGTGACTGGGGAGTCAGTACTGTGGGGGTGAGCAGTCGTTTCTTTCCTGGTATGTGGCCCAAACAAGAAAAATTAAATTAGTGGTATGTGTTTCTCCCAGTCTTCTCCTTAGGGAGATGCTTGAAATGTCTAACTAAACAATTCAAGAGATCTATGAAATATGATCAGCCTTTTCATTCCCTACCCACTCATACCACACTTGAAAATTCTGAAATTTCTCTTGTTTTTAATCTCTTCCCAAGAATATTTTATATTTTAGAGTCCCTCCCCCCTGATTTGTTTCTCTTATATGTTAATTTTACTTTTAAATTATTTTGGTATTATTTACGGGGGGTTCATGTTTGCTTTTGAACCTAAAATAAATATTTCACTTTTTTCAAAAGCTTCCCAATCCTTTATTTAAGAGTTAGGTTATCTATAGTCTTTGTTGCTTTTCTTTATCTCTTTAATATTGTCTAAAATGAAAATATTAAAATGGTTAAATGTGCTAGGCAAGCTGGCTTTGTGCATTTAAGCAATACTTAAAACAGATTTTCACCAGGGCTGGAGCATATTTGGCCTTGAGAAATAAAGTGACCCCCCCGGCACCTTAGTTTTATTAACTGCAACCTCATGGAGAATCTACTTGTGACATTTCTCTATAAATATGGATAACCAGATGCTTCAGCTTATTATTGCTTCATTCATTACTACTGCTGATGTTCTCAACATGATATTGCGATATTGCTTCAAACAGAGCAAACCATCTTTAATTTGCAATAATGGATGCTGTATACGTTTACTTCTCAGCAAAAGTGATTGGTAGTCATGACTGGATGATACTCAGGAAAGTTTGCTTTCAAATTCATTTGTCAATTATCCACTTATCCATTTGTTTGACGTAAAATTATTGAGTACCTATACAGGGAAGACAACATGTTAAAGGGCAGTATAATCTGGGAGACAGACACAGGTAGCTAATTTTAGAAAAAGTAGTGTCCTAAATGCTAAAAATAGTGATATCATCAAGACACTCCAGGAAAATGGGAGAGAGAGGGTTAATTCCAAATAGGACAGAGCCAAAAGTCTGTGGTTCAGATGACTTTTAAGCCAGGTCAGTTGAATAAGATTTTTAAAAATGGAGATGAGAAGAGTAGGAGTTGTGGGAGTATGTGGAGAGGTGGTGAGAACAGGACAAGAGAATTCATTCCTGGATGACGAAACAAGGTGAGTAAATGCAGAGAATGGCAAAATGGCATGGTATAGTCTGGAAAAAGTCAATAGTTCAGAGTTGGCTAGAACAACATTCATGTCTAACATGCGACTGCAGATGCTATTAGGAAAGTGATTTGGAGGTAAATCGTGGAGGGAAAATGAAATCTCACTTATGTATAATATATTCTTGTTGCTTGATCGCACGTCATAAAAGAACCAGACTTGCTGCTTTACTCAATCACAGCAACACCATGGTGATTACATGTTTGAATGAATGTCAGTTTCATGAGGTCATAGGATGTGTATTGCTCCTTCACAGTTGCACCCTCTGTGCTTGGTACAATGCAAGTTGTGGATAGGTATTAAAAATGTGTCTTGAATGATCACTGAATGAGTTTTCGACTTAAAAGACTTTTATACGCCACCTGCCACTGAACACATTACTCCTAGAAGACATTCTGAACTGTGACTTTTGGGGGATTATTAACCAAATCAGTTTGGTGTAACACAGGGGCAGAATTTTGTACCCAAATCACAGTACAGTAGTTAAAATGGTTGCAATTATAAGGTGAGAAAATCAATGATGTATATTATTAAATTTTGATTATCCTGCTCCTGCAAAAAAAAAAAAAAAAGGAAAGAAGCCGTAGTATATATTTTGGAAATCAGAAGATTGCTGAAATCAAAAGTAGTATGATGATTCCTCAGAGGAACTGTGAAAAATATGTTAGTTTATGAAAGACTCTTTTTAGAAATTTGACAAATGAACTACTGTGGATTTGGCAGGAGAATTTAAGGATATTCTTTTGATTTTTTTTTCTTCATACAGGGTAATTCTCCAAACTCCACATATTTGTTTCAGCAAAATAAAGTAAACATATGAGCAGGCTAACCAAACAGAAACATTGCTGCTTCTTTTTTTTTTTTAATTTTTTTAAGGTTTTATTTACTTATTTGACAGAGAGAGAGAGAGATCACAAGTAGGCAGAGAGGCAGGCAGAGAGAGAGGGGGAAGCAGGCTCCCCGCCGAGCAGAGAGCCCGATGCGGGGCTCGATCCCAGGACCCTGGGATCATGACCTGAGCCGAAGGCAGAGGCTTTAACCCACTGAACCACCCAGGCGCCCCGAAACATTGCTGCTTCTTAACGGTCAAATCTGGAGATTCTAGACAAGTGGTTGGATTCACTTGTGCAAAATCAGTTTCAAAGTTCCTAAGCATTCTCACATGGTGGTTAATAAATCTCTGTGATTAGATAGATACTCTTTTTTTTTTTTTAAGATTTTGTTTATTTATTTATTTGAGAGAGAGAGAGCATGAGAGAGGGAAGGTCAGAGGGAAAAGCAGACTCCCTGCTGAGCAGGGTGCCTGATGCGGGACTTGATCCTGGGACTCCAAGATCATGACCTGAGCTGAAGGCAGTCACTTACCCAACTGAGCCACCCAGGCACCCCAGATACTCTTCTTTTAAATAAAAAACGAGTAGGCTTAGGTCTGCTTTATAATTTATTGTAAGATTTTCAGCTTGCTAAATTATAAAAAAATATATTTATTATCTGACTTATTAGGCCTTTATTAAGATTGTTGATAAATCTATGGTATCGTTATCCTTTATACATATATACATACACAGTTTATTACTCAGATAGCAATTTAACCGGCTTTTAAGACTTAGAATTTCCCTCTAAACACTATAATTTCCCACTGTTTGAAGCTTTATATAGCTTAAACCTTCTAAGTAAATTAGTTCTTTTTTCTAACTTGGGTTTATAGAATAATTTAGAGATGGAAAAACAAAGAGAGTATTTTGGGGTTCATTAGAATGTCTTTTAACAAATCTTATGTTTTCAGATATTTTAGGTTTGGCAATACTGAGATCGAATTTTGCCAATGACTTTTTTTCTTTTCTATTCAAACCCACTTATACGGCAAAGAAGATTCAATCCGTATGTTTCTGATTCATTTGTATTCAAGTCATCAAAATGCTGTTTTGTCAGAGTATTGTTTAATGTCCAAGAAACATTATAAAGTTCTTTTTTAAAATAAGACTCTAATATCCATTTTTCTTCGAATGAAGTTGTGGCATAATCTTCAAGTATATCAAGGTAAAAATTAAGATTTATAGATAGAGATTTCAAAGTTTCTCTAAATTTTGTAGCCAAATCAAGAAAACAGATTTCAGAGGTATTAAACTTTCAATTTAAATTCCATTGTAATTGATGATTAAATATAAGATAAAGAAATTTATAGTTATTACTACAAATAACAATTTAAAGGTTTGATTCTTATTTTTTTGATATTTAATTTAAGTAAGGAAGATAAATAAAGAGAATAAGTAGCTCCATTCTGGAAATACAAATTCTAAGAAGAAATCATTAGGAAAACTAGATTCAAATCTTGGCTCTGACAACGTAGCTCAGATTTTAGCCATAGCATTAATAAAATCAGTGTAATAGTAATTACTTCCAAGGACAGTGTGAGGCTGTATTAGGTAATAGTACCTGGCACATGGTAAGATAGGAATAAAAAAGGTCTTTGTGCTGAATATCAGGATGAGAGAATGCATAGAGACTGCCCTTCCTCCAGCAGGCACTCATTTAACTGAGGATCGATTTTTTATTTTTTCTTTTCTTTTCTTTATTTTAAACTAAGGAGGTCGTACAGATGATTAGATGATTTAAGGGAGTTTTAGATAAATTTGCAAATGATAGTCCACTGGAAAAAGGCAAGATTATTGATATTTTCTTAAACTTTGAGTTGGCAGCACAGTGTATAGACAGCTATGTTATTAGGCTCATGTCTAATAATTTTGACTAATAAAGTGATTACTAGTAGGAAACTAGTAGGAAACTGGGATATGAAGTCAATAGACGTGAGTACTCAGAGATATGTATCATGACTGATTGACTGCTTGTATTGGTTAGATGTTCATAGGTACCAGAGATTATCAAATTATTAGTACTTAATGTAGTACCTTTCTTGAGTCCCAATTATCTTATTCTTAGAAAATGTAGATATTTGATGGATAACTAATTGCATCAATGAAAATAAAGGAAATAAGCTTTTTGTCACTTGATAGGCTTATAAATATAGAGATAACTGATTAAAGGCTGGCCTATGTTACCATCAGAAAACATTTCCAGAAGTGCCTGGGTGGCTCAGTTGGTTGAGTGTCTGACTCTTGATTTCACCTCAGGTCATGATCTCGGGTCCTGAGATCGAGTCCCGCCTCTGGCTCTGTGCCTGGCACTGAGTATGTTTGAGATTCTCTCTCTCCCTCTCCCCTTACCCCTCCCCCCGGCTCGTGCATGTGCACTCTCTCTCTCTCTCTAAAATAAATAAATAAATCTTTAAAAAAAGAAAAAAAAATTTCCAACCCAAAGATGCTTCTGTATAAATTACTAGCATTTGCCTTCATAAGCCTATTAGCATCAAGATGTGTTCTAACAAAAAATGTAGAATTACAAGCAGTATTTTAATGCTTGTAGAACACGTGGGTAAAGAAATATTGGTAGTCTTTGCTAAAGAGTCTTTTCTAAATATGTTGTCCTGATATTTATAGCACATTGTATAAAATCCCCACTATATAAATGCCATTTTCTATAAACTAATCAGAAGATGGAACATATCTTATGAGTTCGTTGGAAGAACATCAGAAAAGATCTTCCTGAAAAGTCAAGGAAACAAACCATTGTCCCATGCTGGTCAGTAGTTGTATTTCCAGACATCGTAAAGAGGCAAAATTAAAGCATTTTTTTCCGCTTGCTCCTACACAAGTGTTTTCTCTGTTCTCTTTTTAGAAATATCAGAACTTTTCTAAAAGCACATTTTAATCTTCTATTATTTTCACTATTGTTGTGCAGACTAAAAAAGAAAAACACATTGAATTTAGTTATCAGCACTATTAGATTGAAATGGGTATTTTTGAACTTTTATTACCCAGGGTTCTAACTCATGGGTTTTTCGTTGTTGTTGTAGTTCACTGCTGAAAATTGATAGCTGCTTCATCTACATTAATAAAGGAATGAAATTAAGTCATTTTTTCTATAGCCTCGAGGTGTGTGCTAATTGTTAATTTAACATACCAATAAAAATTGTCTTCAAAACTGCAGTATCCTGCAATTTCTTTTAAATATACTGTGTTAAAAAATTGGATTTTCCTAAAATTCCATGACATCTTTCGAATTACAGAATATATATTCCTTTTCTTCGTTTTTCAAACTTTCAAATTTTTAATTTTTTAAATTTAAATTTAATTAATTAACATATAATGTATTATTAGTTTCAGAGGTAGAGGTCAGTGATTTATCGGTCTTACATAATACTCAGTGCTCATTACATCACATGCCCTCCTTAATGTCCATCACCCAGTTACCCCATCCCCCGGCCCCCCACCCCTCTAGCAACCCTCAGTTTGTTTCCTATAGTTAAGAGTCTCTTATGGTTTGTCTTCCTCTCTGATTTTGTCTTGTTTTATTTTTTTCCTCTCTTCCCCTAATAGCCTCTGATTTGTTTCTTAAATTCCACATATGAGTGAGATCATATAATAATTATCTTCTTCTGATTGACTTATTTCACTTAGCATAATACCGTCTAGTTCCACCCAGAATATATATTCCTAATTAGAAAAATATATCCCAGTCCTCATGTCACTATATATTAAACAAATGTACAAGGTTACTAACTTGAGATTCGTTTACCTTTATGGAATGCGAGCATGTTTATATGGGACAGATGAAAAATTCTTAATGTAATATCTGCTTAAATTTAATGTCCTGGAATCTGCTTTCTTAAAATGGCAGTATTTGGTTATATAAGTTTGTTGTGTTACCCTTAGAATTCCTAAGACAGCATTTACCTCAGGGGGAAAATCTCCAAATTAAGCCCCTGTGTTGTCAGATGACTATTTATCTGTGTCAAGGGTCAGATGATCTATGTGGTTAGTTAATCTGAATATCAGCTGACATAGTGCTAATAAGTAGCAGAAGAAATTCAGAGATCAAGGGTGATATTTTTCTTTTTGTCCTGCTGTTTTGACTACAGTTTCCCATTATTTATCTAAGTTCAAAAAGTTGAGTTATGTCCACTTATCAGAGGATCTTTTAAACATTTTGAGATTTGATAATATTCTCTTCTCTTATCTGAACTTTATCTTATAAAGCAATTAAGTCACTTTTGTTCATAAAACCATATGGCTCCCTTTTGCTGAATTTATGATGATGACAACTCGTTTCAAATAAATAAATGAGATTGTCTCCATATCCAAGAAACTGTAAGAATCACATATCTTGCTAAATGTTCTGAAAATAAGAAGGAACATATACCCCTATGATTTGTTCTAGGCAAATATTAGTATAAATGAAGTAGTTCTTTATGTACTGTTTAATGTTAAAGATAATTAGAGCATACTTGCTTGACTTTTAGATGAATATTCAAAAATAAATTAGGAATATAGTTGAAGAATAGTTAACTTCAAATACTTACATAAATAAGTAAAATTGAACTTTTACCTCACAGTCCAGAAATTGAATCAATGTGGGAATAAAAAAAAAAAAAAAGCAGATTTAGGTACAAGGAAAAAAGTGCCTAGTAAATGGAAGTTGATGACTATGGAATTATTTGTACTGTGAGGGAATGAGCTACATGTAACTGGAAGAATTTACCATTTATTTGACATTTTTCTCTAGGTATCATTATATTGCATGCAATAATTTTATAGGTAATTGTAATTTATGAGCATAAATTTATACTTAAATCTTATACATATATAAATATTATATTCAGAGAGGGTGCAGTGAATAGAAATGTACCATCTTAAAGGAGCTTGGTATTAAATAGTTACACTCAAACCAAAACTCAAGATATATAAAATCAAAGATGGAGAAACTGGTAAGAGAAGCAAGAAATGTTAGACATCTCAAGAACTTTTAGGGTAAGTGCGTGCATGTGTGTGTGTGTGTGTGTGTGTGTGTGTGTGTGTGTGTGTGTGTAGGGAAAATAGTCATAAACACATTCTCAAGGAGTCATGGGAGAAATCAGATATAAGTTCATAGTTGATAATCTATAATTATTAGTCTCTAGAGTGCTCTTGTGACAGAATTTAGAAGGATTATACTTTCTTTTATTTTAAGGGCCACAGTAACATTTTCGGTATTGTAACAAAACATAAAACTTAATCTAAATTTTTCTAGAATATTTTCTTTCAAGTGGCTTCTGTTTCTATCATATTTCTATAGAATTTCAAAAACATTAAAACAAATTAATCTATGGCAGTGTATTAGTTTCTAAAATTCATTCTTTGTATGAATCAAGCCATGGAGTGATATTTATAAGATGGCTAAAAGAAAAAACTGCATTGGTCATTTTATGTGAATGATTCAGAAACATTTCCATTGAGAAGAATTCCTGTATCTTTATGGTAAAAATGACTAGATGGCTACTGAAAATAAATATGACATAGATTTCCCTTGGGGTTTAAAATAAGTATTGTTAATTTTCCAAACCCATGTAAGCTGCGACCTATGGGTTTTCTAACTCTTGTAATGTCTTAATGCACATCAGAGAACATAAATCTTTCCTTTAAGCTTTAGATTTTTTCTATTTTCCCGCTGCATAAAAATTAGCAAAATCATCAATATACCTTTCGGCTAGAATAACTAAACATAAATATTGGAGCACTGGTAAATTTGTGCTTTGTCCAACCCAAGACGTTATTAATTCTCTTATTAGTCATATATAGTTTTCATAAACTATACTTCATGTGTTTTCCAACTCACTATCAAAATTTACTTTCTGTCTATATAAAAATCTGCTTTCTTAATACCCTGATTTTCATAGTGTTATTCTTCCATGCTAATATTTCATATTTTTTAATTCTTTATGATTAATCTAAGTTTTACTTTAGTTCATTCTAAATAAATATTGGAACCATCTGTTTGCTGTGATGGTCAATTGCAACAATATTAATAACTAATGGAAACTAACATTTACTGAGAGCTTACTGAATGCTGGGCATTTTGCTAGCTCTTTAAATAGAATGTCTATTTTATCTTCACGGTTATCCTATTTTGTACATGAGGAAACTCAGCCTTAGAAAGCTCAAGAATTTTGCCCATGAATCTAACGATGATTTATTTTCAGAGCCAGCTCTAATATACTACAACTCTCACAAATTATATGAATTTTGTACAAATTCCAAACTGAAAAAATAAACGTATTTTTAGAATTTCCAAATAAAATAATGCTATTAATAATGATTGTTATGGGACAAAGTTGAACTTTGTGTTGGATCTGTTGGGAATTACTTTTCGGTTTTTGTATTTTCTGTCTGGAATTGAACTGTGATCTGGCCTACAAACGGTAACAGCATTTACTGTTGCAGTTAGATTTAGGGGTGCCTGGGTGGCTCAGTGGGTTAAAGCCTCTGCCTTTTGCTCAGGTCATGATCTCAGGGTCCTGGGATCCAGCCTTGCATCAGGCTCCCTGCTCAGCGGGGAGCCTGCTTTCCCCTCTCTATCTGCCTGCCTCTCTGCCTACTTGTGATCTCTCTCTCTCTCTGTCAAATAAATAAATAAATAAAAATCTTAAAAAAAAAAAAAAGTTAGATTTAGAAAACAAACAAACGTATTTTTTGTTTTCTAAATCTAACTACTTCACCATTTCTTTCAGCCCCTTTCATGATTATAGTTAATTTGATAAATTCATAAATTGAGAAGGTAACTTTTCCTCTGCCAGTGATTCACTTCAACATGTAATTAAATTAGCCAAATTTAATTTCTTTATTTTGAATTTAATAATGAACATCCCTTTCCCTTACATACAATGTCTCTCACTAATGTTTTTTGATAGGTTCTCCTCCTATTTTCTCTCCCTTAATCCATATTCCCTGTCATGGAATCCTCATATCTACCTCCCTCACCGCCATTTTTAACTGCCAACTGGTGCTCAGGTTTGTGGTTGAAGCCAGGGTACAGCAAAGTCTCTCTGAAGCCAGTCAAGCATGCAGTTTCCAAATTTTATTAATTTATTATTTTATAAAAAGTCAGTGTGAAGTTAATCCTTTCTCCCATCTCACCTTCCCACATCAAAGCTGACAGTGAGTTGGTACTGTTTCAACCCTAAAGAGATAGATCTTGGACTACCTGAATTGTGTTTTGGGAGCAACACATTGGGGTGATTCTTTCCTAAAAAATATGAAAAAAAAATCCTCTGGCAATGAGACATGTTTTTAATTGTTCATTGCGTTTGGTTTGGTTTTGTTTTTTTTCCCCTATAAGTTGAGCTTAATTGGGTGAAGTGCTTTTCTAAAAACCTTGTATTTTGACCAAAATGATTAGAATGTAATTTATAGATCCTTTCATTCTGCTGGAAATGAAGAATCATGATTCTGGTATCTTTTAAAATATTTACATCTTTTTTTGATATCTATGTTTTTTTCTCTGATCAGTACACTGAACGGGCCTCTTGTAGCCTAATTTAGTCTTGTATAATGATTTGTAGAGAGAAAATAATTTTCTTTTATAAATAGATGTTGATTATGGAATATATTCAGTAATAATTGGAAAACCTTGAATATGCTATTTTACTATGTCCATTTTATATATATATATATATATATATATATATATATATATATATAAACTAGGTTTTAAAACTAGGTTTTAATGGCAGTTTTCTTTGTTTTAATTTATAGTATATATATATTTCAATGAGAGACACATGGTAAACATAATTTGCTTATCCAAATTTTAGCATCGTAACTCAAAAACATACGTGAAAAAGAGTTTTGAAATCAATGATTTAAAGTAAGCAGAGACAAACAGGAGTTAGTTAGTCTTGCTTCATTATCTGGTGAAAGATGTATTTTACCATTTTTTAGATTTCCCTTAATGAAAAGGGATATGGAAGTGTTTGGCTACATCTGTATTTCTGTTTTTGATTTTCCCTAATTCAGAACAGTAACCATGGATCACCAATCTTGCCAAACAAATGCCAATGTCAGGAACATATGCCAGTTTTTGTTGTTTGTTATATTCCTGATTCTAGACTCTAATTCTGGTTTAATTAATGATCTGAGGGGTAAATATTTTCATGGTAATATTGATTTAGGGACATGAAGAATATGAGATTCTCCTAATTCTCACCATACACTAGAGTTAACTCTGTCTTTGCCATTGTTCTTTCCATTGTGAGTTTAACTTATTGCTGATCCGTATTTATTTTTTTTCCAATAAAATCTATTTTTATTTTTTTTCCAAAATACTTTTATTTTATTTTTTCAGTGTTCCAAGATTCATTGTTCATGTACCACACCCAGTGCTCCATGCAATACGTGCCCTCCTCAATACCCACCACCAGGCTCACCCAATCCTCCACCCCCATCCCCTCCAAAACCCTCAGTTTGTTGCTCCAAGTCCACAGTCTCTCATGGTTCATCTCCTCCTCTGATTTCCTCCAATTCACCCTTCCTTTCCTTCTCACAATGTCCTCCATGTTTTCCTTATGCTCCACACGTAAGTGAGACCATATGATAATTGACTCTTTCTGCTTGATTTATTTCACTCAGCGTAATCTCTTCCAGTCCCGTCCATGTTGATACAAAAGTTGGATACTCATCCTTTCTGATGGAGGCATAATATTCCATTGTATATTTGGACCATATCTTCTTTATCCATTCTGATCTGTATTTCTTACAGACATATGTAAAAATAACAGCAGGGTGGGTTTTGCATCATGAGCAGAGAAACAATGGGAAGAAAAGAGAAGCTTTATTTGCTATAAGGCATGCGCAGTCACCATGTTCTGTGCCACTGAGAATTCAATTTTGCACACCTGGCATGAGCTCATGTGCAAGACAGGAAAACCAAAAGAGACACAAAAGCATATGACAACCAGGGCCCATAGTTGTGCCGCAAGAGGTGATCAAAAATTTGAATGTAGAGGAAAATACTTTGAGAGGGAAATTACATATTCCAGCTCCTTAAAAATGCATGGTAATTTCTATGTAGTGTGACAAGTTTCGATTTGAATGGAAGAGAAACTGAGGACATCACCTACCCTTCCATGGCTGGCAAGTCATGTTGAATCCTAATTTTCTTGCTTACTAAGGAAAGTCCGACCTTGAACTTAACCAAAGCAGCAGTTAGAACACTGTTCTTCCAGATACCATGTGTGTATCACTGACAGATCTGAGATGGATGGTTTTCCTCCAGTCTTCTCAAGGTGGAAAGCAGAGACTCAAGACAGAGCAACAGCCCCAACCAATCTTTAACAAAGAGGTACATTATGTACTTAAAGGAATAGCATACTACTTTAGGGTTCACAGGGCTGAGTTAAAAATCTGATCCTTCTTTGAGTCTTATTTTATTCATTTTTAAAACGTAACCCTTGTCTTATTGTACAGAGTAAATATGAGGCATATGAATCTACTTCAATAGATGGCAGCTGTTTTGTTGTTACAAGTATTGAATGAGCTAAGCTTCTCAATTTCCAATTTTCTTGATCCTTCGGGAGGGCATTCTCATTACTACTTTTGGGTACCAGTTATATTTATATGTGGAGGTATTTACATGCTTTCTCTCTGAGGGAATATAGCTGATAGAAATATGAAAGATCTACTTAGGCTATGAAATCAGATGTTGCTGCCGAGGGTGACCAAAAGGTACCACTCTTGGAAACCAGCTGTTATTTTGTATGCAGACAACTCAGAGGGATGGTTTTGCTCTGGGGAACATCATGGCATCGTGGTGGTGGGACTGGTCCTTTATGAGAGGGAGGCCAGTTTTTATTCTTTCCAGAGCCAGAGACATGAGAACCTGGTAAGGAAAAGTTCTGCTTTTTTTCACTCAAACATATGTTTTGTGATCCAACCTTCCTATGTGAAGGGAAGAATTAAATCCCAAATATCTTAACTCTTTTTTTCCCCCCCAAAACTAGACACTGATCATGGCCTATGTATTAGGTATCTCATTATCAGCTCTTCACTACAGATTTTGGAAAATATCTTTTACTCTCTTCATTCTCTTTTATTAGGTGTCAAAATAAAATTCTCTTTCATTCTGCTGATATAGACTAGTCTTAAGATTCTGGAAGTGGCTTGTGATCATTTCACAGGTTCATCTATCAAACTGAAAAGAAAGATCAAACATTTAATGAGCCATGCTTTTCTGTATGATAACAATTCTTTTGAATCATATATCATATAAGCTGGTAAAAAAGAGTGTTTCCTTTAGACACTCATCAGTTTCTTAAGTAACTGTATTAAGTTCATTTCAAAGACCTCCTTCACCTCCTAGAGATAAAATGAAGTGTGAAATTAAATTAATTTCACTGCTATCAAACAAACTAAAACAAGTTTGAATTCTAAAAGCTTTTTTCACTGATATCTTAATACATCAAAAAAGTTTTTAAAGACTTTTGGGTATCAACTTTTGGGTTGATTTCTGCTGAAACTCTGCCTTGTTAGAGTTTTACTTAAATCTATGATTTTTCAAGGAAAGACGTGTGTGTGTGTGTGTGTGCACTTTTTTATTTTTAAAAGTCACATAACTGGAAAAAAGGCTAAAAATAATTCACTCTTTTCATGGTTTTGTGAAAAGAATGTTTCTGCTTTCTTAAAATAAATGAGGACTGTAAGACCAACTGCTCACCAATCTTTTGGGAGCATGTGACAGATGATGTCTGTAAAGCTCGTAGGGTCTCAGGGGAAAGGCGCTATATATAAAGCAAAGAGCTATTAAAAAGTAAGTGCTTATGTGAAGGTAAACTGAAGTTCCTAGTTTGAGATTCATATTTCCACCAGCTGAAAATAAGGCCTGAGTCAGAGACATTTGTTGGGCTCGTCAGGCCTGAGACAGTGAGCCTCCTCATCTCAGAACGATGTCCCATGGAAGGAGACCGATCGTTTCCATCATCTCAGTTCCACTCTTGGTGCAATAAAACACTTGAGTGTTCTGGACAGCTTCCACAACTAGGCACAAACCTGGCCCTGATCCTTTGCGGTTCTTGGTCTTTCTCTCCCTAGGCCCTCCTTCCTGAAGTCTCATGAGCTGAGGTTCTCAAATTTTTGCATCCCCCGCCCCCACCCATCACGCCCTGGCTCATTGTGCCAATGTTTCTGACCAAATAATCTATTTTTTTCTTCTAATCCCCACCACTTTCTAAAACTGTGAGGCATTATAGTGCCTTCAACAAAATGTTTAGAAAAAATTTCAAGTCTTTAAAAGTTGTTTGTTTTTTTTTAAGAAAGGGAGGGGGTGGAGGGAAGAGCTGAGGGGGAGAGAGAGAGAGAGAGAACCTTAAGCAGGCTCCATGCGCAGTTTAGAGCCTGACATGGGACTTGATCTCATGACCTTAAGATCATGACCTGAGCTGAAACAAGTCAGAGGCTTAACTGACTGAGCCACCCAGGCGCCTCCCAAATCTCAACTCTTTAAAAAATTTCTTCCTTCTTTAAACTTCTTTAACCTTCATGCGTCCCAGTCATAGAGGAAAATGGAATTCTTCTACTGTGGGTTTACCAGGAATTATAACCACATTTCTTGTCACCTGTCAGAATATGGTTCCCAATTGCCCTCAGTGGATTTCAGACCTCTGATGTGTCTTTTTACTATCAGCTACAGAGTCCTATCCTATTCACATAAATTATGACATTTGTCCTTTCTTTTGTTTTTCACACTTTTTCATAATGAATGTATAATTATAAATATATAATATTTAATATAAAATAAAGCGGTTATTTTTAATTTACTCTTTTAAATGTCAGTATAAAAAAGAGAATGGAGACATCTAGCAAAGGCATTGCATGAAGAGCCCGGCTTGTTAAGTAGAGTCCCAGAATTACTTTGAAGAATCAAAGATTGTACTACCTTGCATTCATTCTAAAGTTCAAAAGCTTTTCCAGAAACCTCTTAACTGTGAGTTTACAGTATCCCTAAAATAGTTTATAATCCTAGCTTTTCCTTGCTTTTGTTTGAGGTTATAAGCAATGGAAACCATCTTGAAAATAAGAAAGTTTGGAGCACAAACATGAAATTCTGTTTGTGATACTTCAAATCTATGTGCTTATATCTGGCAATATGCCAGTGTTTTTACTGTAAAACTAGAAACTATGGAAATGTTATCAAATTATAACAGAGTTGAAATTTATAGCTATATTACAACATGCTTAATTTAAGTTAATTTGAGTTAAAATGTATATGGAATTTAGACAAAATTCTGTCTTCCCTACATTCCTTAAAATCTGATACAAAGATGATTTAGTCTGTATGCTGGATAGAGAATTCTGCACATTTTAAATCATCTGTTTCTAAAAAGGGTAAAATTCCAGTATAATTTAGAGTCACAGAATCTATAATTTAAGAGCACCAGAATCAAATGTAATCACAGATTGAAAATAAATGCAGATTAGAAGGATATGTGGATTGGAAACAATGCACTGGTTTGTCTTCTATGAAATAGTCCATAAAGGATGCTGCGAGAGTCTTTTTCAAAATTAAGGAAAGGTAATTTAGGCACAAGTTCCATCCCAGGTGTTTTGGGTTAAGCAGTCAATTACTGTGAGTTTATAGGAGAAAAAAACAAACTGGAATTTATGCAAACATCTCAGAGCGATATCAACGTTTAGACTGATAAATCCTCAAATGAATGTTTTTCAAACTGTGTATTCTGCAGGGAAACGAAATGCTCATATTTGGAACCACTTATCCTTATAGTATCAACATGCGTCTAAAGAGCTGTTTTATGTCAGACCCTCCTTTAATAACCCTCTTTTTAAAGAAATAAACATTTTGAAAGTCACATTTTCCAAAAAGAATGGTCTGAAATGCAAAACCAGTAGGTTTGGGATAGATCTTTTGTTTGCCACTCTACCTTCTCAATGACTGTAAATTTCAAATAGCTGTGCCCTTAGGCACATGTGAATACAATATCCTGACCCCCTTGCTTATACAAAGAGGGTCAGAGTGGCAGGTCTGGAAGTCTCCAATCTCCAGCTTCAGTGATGGCAAAATTGAGCAAGTTAGAGCCTCAGCCTCAGATATTTCCCTCTTGATTTTTTTGTGAAAAGTATTATCATTTCTTCAGAAGATATCATCCTAGGCCCATCTTTACTCACTCTATAGTTAATGAAACTGAGAAATAATATACCCATATATTTGCTGCTCAAATTGTTTCTTTTCCCTATACACCGTGGTGCATTGTTCTGAATTTATACTTTCTGGATTCACCTTTTTCTTAGGAGGCATTCTTTCCCGTGATGTTCTATGCTCTGTGCTTGGTGAATTAAAAACCTAGCAGTGTCCTAGCTATGCCTAGGCATGTCTAAATCCTAAGGGGATGAAGCCTGGGCCCAGGCTCACCACCCTTCTATTTAATATTCTTTTCATTACTCGACCCCATTTCCATTTTCACCATATATTCAATCTTTAATCCTTATATATCTATAGGTTTTAATTAGAAATCAAACGTAAGGCTCCCCTTTGAAATATAAAACCACGATGATACAAACCTACCTATAGTTTTCCTAAATCAAAATGTTTTAGGAAAGGCTTTTTTATACGTTTGCAATATCTAAAGCATACTGTATATTTAATAAAAAAAATTCAACATATTTTGAATCAATTTTATAAAAGACTCTATTTTTCAATACATGCAATATAGTCTTCCTATTAACACTTTTAACAAAAACAGCTGCTCAGCCATTCAAAAGGCTTGGTGCACATAATCACTACAGGTATATCATAGTTCATGTTCTGTTGGTGGAGCTCACGTCCAAGGGTAACTGAGCAAGCGTTAACTTATGGAATCTTAATAGTCACCTCATTGCTGAAGTAAAAAGGAAACCAAAAGGAAACTTAATAATATCAAAAGTTATTTTAAAGGGAGTTCACATTGGTTTGAAGACGACTTCGCTTCGCACACAATATCCACCTTTGTGAAGGCCAAGAAACCCATATTTGTAACATACACACATCTTTACAGTTTTCAGAACATAAATCTTTTAGAGCAGTATTAGTTCTGCACAGATAAAAATGACAATACTGAAAGGCTTTAGAGGGATAATAAAAGAAACTCTCTTGCAAACCCAGGGAAACTCGGAGCTTGGCGTTCAGTGCTTGCTTAACTATAAAAGGGGCAGTGTGCGTTGTAATGCATGGAAAACCGATTTTACCTCTATTCCATTTGTGAACATCTTGTGGCAACCTATTTTAGTATTAGAGAGATCATATTTAAAAAGGATTTCTGCAGTCATCAACGGACACAAGTAAAAATTTAGTTCCTGTTAAATTAACACTTCATTAAAAAATCAAAATAAAAGCTCAACAAATACATTTTATGTTGTACTCTGAGAAAAAAGAATTATTTTTGAAGAACAGATCGCCAGTTTTTCTATTTCATAACAGTCAAGTTTCTCAGTTCTTTTTTTTTCTTTCGCTGAGCTCTCTGTCACTGGAAACATCTTAAACCAATTTCAAGTGCTACACCTGAATAAACATGTTGTAAAAGTGTTTATGTATTGAAGTGGGTCAGTTCAAGGTATGGTATTTGGCTGGAACTTCTAATTTCTCTTTTTACAGCACAAGGGCTGCCAGAAGGAGGAAGTCTGAGCTGAATTAATACATTTGTTACAGTGGAAGTAGAATGGAAACTGC
Source organism: Potos flavus (assembly GCA_028534135.1). Taxonomy (NCBI): domain Eukaryota; kingdom Metazoa; phylum Chordata; class Mammalia; order Carnivora; family Procyonidae; genus Potos; species Potos flavus. The sequence goes on from CM052886.1 coordinate 86,296,951, forward strand.
TCTGACCACAAATCAAACTGCCTCTTTCATTTATGCCAGTGATAGAGTTTTTCTAAGAAATATAGACTCTGGCAGAGAGCCACTGTAAGTTTGCATTTAAAAGAGAAACCTATATGCTTATTTGTTTAAGGTTTACTGCCTTGATTATTTGGAATTTCTTTCTTTGGTAGGACTGAGTGTAGTGGCATTTGTCAGGCAGATCCCGGTTTAATAATGGTGGGAACGGAACGAGTTCTCCCGATCCGTTGTAGAACAATTGATGAGGCCATGGATGCTGCTTGGATCAGCGCACACGCTTCTTTTTTTTTTTCTTTTTTTAACCAATACCTCCACATTTAAAGGACCTCTGTGTCCCTCCCAACAGCTGCACAGCCTCACATGACACGGTCTCATTTTCTGACGGTAGAAGGTCTCTGCACAATACAAGTATACACAAAAGTGTTTATGCTGCCAAAATAAATTTTGTTAAGAGCAAGAGTTTATTTGCTAAAATGCCATTGATGCCGTTTCAAGGACTTGTTTTCCTTTTCTTTCTTCTAAGGTGAGTCAGGTCTTATAATGGACTAAGGTTACTCCACAGTCTTTATTGAATAAATATTTTAAGAAAACATGCACATCTCTCAGGGGGCAAGGCAGAGTCAATCATGCACATATTTCAAACCACATTATATATGACTCTTAAAAGATTGGTAACTTCTGTATCTAGAGTAGACACTTTGCGTGAGTTTTTAGTAATTCTCAACTAAATTGACAACCTACGGTTAAATAGTTCATCCTCCTTGGGTGATTTTCATGGAACTAGATATCAGCCAATGAGATATATATATATATAAAATTCAGTGATTTTTTTTTTTTAAATTACAAGAGCATAATGGGAGTGAATTGCAGAAAGGGGAAAATAGTAATACTTAATTCCTAGAGTATTTGTAGAACCAAATTAAATATCTCATGGAAAACACTTAGAAAAATACCTAGCACATACATAGCAAGTTCTCCAAATACCTTTGGCATTATTGGAAGTATTATTATCACTACCCAATGGGAGAGGTTCTTTATCAACATCTACTTCTAGTCTCTGGGACACCTTGACCTCTAGCACATTCCTGTGCAGGCTCTGGTTGCAATCATTCTCTGATACACAACCATGCCAACAGGGTCAGAAGGGTCTGGGATGCAGACTGGTTTAGAGACAAAAGTGAGTCTCCAAACTCACGTGGAACTTTTCTTTCTTAGAGCCTCCAGGCTTGGTTAACAAGTTTTGAAATCCCTTCAGTAAACATTCAGGTGTGTCCAAAAATCAGAGAGGGAGGAACTCTGAAATTGCCCTGATTACTTCAAAATACTTTGCGTTGAGAAAGAAATTTATTTATTTATTTATTTATTTATTTATTTATTTATTTAAAGATTTTATTTATTTAACAGAGAGAGAGATATCACAAGTAGGCAGAGAAAGGGGGAAGCAGGCTCCCTGCTGGGCAGAGAGCCCAATGCAGGCCTCGATCCCAGGACCCTGAGATCATGACCTGAGCCAAAGGCAGAGGCTTTAACCCACTGAGCCACCCAGGCGCCCCAAGAACTGAAATTTAAAGCAAAACTCCATCTCTGGCAGGGCTTCTAGAATGACCTGTGAAGAGCTTTAAGTAGAGCATAGCTTTGTGAAGTTTGCTGGGAACAGGCCAGAGGTGAAGGGGGAAGGCTCTCAGCACTAATTAACACTTGAAAGGCTTGAAAAAGCTGGAGAAAGTAGAAACACCCAGGCAGCCATTCAGCTTTTATCACTTAGAGGAAAATTATAGGGCATTTAATGCAGAAGAGCCCATAGCTAATATTTTTGAAATTGTTATTTAATGTGGACATTTCCAGGCTGATGGTAGTCAAGCCTTTCCATCTGAAATATCGCTGACTTCCAGGTCTGAGAAGGATCAGTTAGTGAAGGCAGCCCAAGGGCGTTCTATGGTGAAGAATGATGCAAACTGTAAGACGGAGCATGGATAATTGTCTGTACTGGCAAACTTTCCATGTTTATAAAAATCTTTGGCCTGCAAAGAAAACATTCTGATAATGTTTTCAAAAGTAATGTTCCTTTTTTTAAAGCACCCTCAGACTTCATTCACGTCAGGTAAACCTTCTTTCTTTCTCGTAAACTAAGCGCTTGTGCTTTCTGTTCCAGGACGCAGTATCAATGTAAAATCTGCGGGTCTTGTGGGAAGACATGGGCCTCAGTCCAAACAACCATTCATGGTGGCCTTCTTCAAGGCAAGCGAGGTACTTCTTCGATCCGTGAGAGCAGCAAACAAACGGAAAAATCAAAACCGCAATAAATCCAGCTCTCATCAGGACTCCTCCAGAATGTCCAGTGTTGGAGGTAAGATAAAGCCAGAGAGCGGTTGTGCACAGAGAGTTATGGGGTCATATGTTGCAAATCAAGTAGCCGCAGTAAATCTGCCCTCTGGATATACCTTCGTTTGGTCTATTAAATCATCCGGCAATGTTTCAAACATCCTCAGAATGTTTCATCAGTGAATCACTCAGTAATTCATTTCAAAGTAAGTATGACTTGCCTTTGTATGTTGAAAGATTCGGTTCAAATTAAAATCAAGCTGGCAGTCATAAAATTATGCAATGGCGACGTCAATAAAGTCTAGCCAAAACTCAACTACACAACTTGCTGAGTTGACTTCTCCGGGGCCTCTCAGACATGGTTGGGCAACCAGGTAAACTCAACAGAAAAAGATTTCTTTAGTACTTAAGACGACACATGTGAAGCATGCAGTTTCCATTCACTCTGGCAATAAAAGCAGCAGAGATTATATGGAAATCGAGGTAATATTTACATTTCCATTAATTATTTGGAAGACCGTTATCTAGATAATCTGCTTTATGTGTGTGTATATACGTACACGCATATGTATAAAACCTAGTAACAAAATATTGCAGATGCACAATGATCCCAACGTGCTTGCAATTTAATCCATCAATTGATAGAAAAGGAGATAAAAGTACAGTCGATCTGAATGAATCTAACTGCCAAAATCTGAAGTTACTGAGTCATTTTATTTATACCAGTAAATACCTTGTTTAGTCCAGGCTGCAAACAGACTTTCATAAGCTGTTCTTAGATGAAAATGATGTCTATTTTATTCCAAGAAATTTTCTTTATCTCTGAAAAATAAATCTGTTTGAAAGGGAAAATTTATCCTAGAACATCCCAACTTAGTACAACATGTTTGTTCGTTTGAAAAATATGTGTTCTGTGTTAATGGCCACCATATGCAGTGTACTTGCCAGGCCCAGTGGATGAGCTGGTGAACAAAACGAACATGATCCCTGCATATGGTATTCAAGCAATTTAGAATGCTTTACTCTTCCAAACAGATATATTCAGACAGTATTTGCCATTATTCCTGAAATCTTCATTTTCCCCCCGTCACTTGAAACTGACACATCATACTGTAATTTTTTTATTACTCAAATGCGTATGAGTGTTAGGTAAGAATGATTATAAATAAAACTGTGTGTATATATATATATATTTTTTTTTTTTTTTGCATATATTTTGATGCACCTGGGACTCTCAACAAAAATAGTAAACGGGAATTCATTGGAATCTTCCTAAAATATGGGCACCAGGACAATCATGTTAGATAGAAGTCTATTTGATGTATTTAGTAACAGAAATGGGGAAGATTTCTATATGAAATTAAATTTTACTGAATTACATGCTATATATAGAGTAACGTTGTAAAGTAGTTTTCCCGAACAAGTTTAACCGTATTTTTCATGTGAAAGTAAAACGTGATATTAGTGCCTTGTTACAAAGCTATTTTATAAAGATCTTCACAAGGTATTTAGTTTGGCAAAAATTATAATTGCTTAATATGAAAGATGGAGAAAAATAACTTTCTAAGACCTTTTCTTCCTTGTAAATACTAGCCTGTCAAAGTTGTATATTTTTCTTCTCATGTAGAATGGTTCTGAAATTGGTTGAAATGTTTTTAATTTGATGTAACAGACTGCATTAAGAAAAAGTTTTGTTAAACCGTGAATAGAAGAGTGAATAATTTTAGAGGAAATTACAAAGGGAAAAGTGTAAATCACATACTTATTATTGGAGCTCATAAGGACTGTGGCAGAGGCGTTCCAGAGACTGAAATCATCAAAGTCCTTTTCCCTATTGGTGAGCTCTATTTATCTTCTCTTTCTGACCACAACTAACAAATGTACTTCTATAACTAGAGATGAATAAAACACATGGAGCAGAAACTATATAACTTTTCACCAGTTTTCTAACACCATTTAAAGTACAAAATTATTCTAATATAGACCACTATTTTCTTTTTAAAAAGTTTGTCATTGGCAGCCATTTCTGTGAAATAGGTGGTAGATAGTTTTGGAGCATGTTCATATTTTGATAATAAGAAAGAAAGTAGCTGGTTTGTGTCTATGAGACGTAACCTTTCAATAGGTAGTAATCAAGCAGACGGGAAAAAGTCTCCTAGGATTTGGACTAACAGACAGAGGTTTAAGGAAAGGGAATGCTAATATAAACACAAAATTCGATACTTAGGAAACTTGAAATGCCAGTGAAATTTTAAAATTATTCAAATACAAATAATAAATGCTGTAATAGTACTAAGCTTTTACAATAAAATACTGTTTGAAGACTACACGGCTGAGAAGCCAATGGGGGAAGAGAGTTGTATTAGATGTTTGCCTGATTGCCTTTTTTCCTGCAAAGCATGTGTTAAATGTCGAAAGTTTTGGTTCAGGAGAATTAAAATCCAGGTCATTCTTGCTTTCTTTACCCAATTTCTTTCCTATTTCAGAGTCTTGCCTTCCAACTTCTCAATGATCCTTTGTTCTTCTATACTCCTATGGAAAAGCTTAGAACAATGTCTAGCACAAAATAGGAACCTGTTAAATAAATTAATATGTCCGCTGAATGGAAAAAAACTAAATTCCTCTTTCAGGTGAATATGCACAGAAACACTGCCCCCAGATTTTTTGCAGAAACGGTCCCTCTTCGTTCCTCTTCAGACTTTTGGCAAGGAGGTTGAACAAACACATTGTGTAAGATATTGCCTCTTTCATGAAGTGGCAGCACAGTGGGTGTTTATTTGAATTTGGGTGTGGAGGAAAGGAAATGGAGGTAATAGCTAATTTTTTAGTTAGCTTAAAAAGGCTTTAGATACCAGGTTGATAAGATCTTAAAAGAATCTACTGAGAGCAAGATGCTCTTCTAAGGACTATATGAGTGCTGAAAAGAATAGAGTATTAAGAATTTGGAAGAATTAATAAGACAAATGGCAAGTCCTGGTTTGCTGCAGAACTGCTAGCAAAGATTGCTGATTGTGTGCTGGATACTAGGGATTGTTGAAAGTGAATCCAATCCTTAGTGACCCTACCTGAAACCAGGGTGAGTTCTTAGGCCAAGTCTTTCAAAGAGTCATTAAAATGGAAACATTCTCTACTTACTCTCAACTCTGATAGGTTGTGTCTTTTGCCTAATATATACAACATAACCTCATGCCTCTTGGACAAACAGATGTTAGTCAAAATGAGAAAGAACAATTAATTACAATTATTTCTTTAGAATGTTTTATATCATATAATTAATACATATGTCATTTTATTTAAAGATAATCAAATCATCTATAAAACTAAAGTTCTCTCTTGAACACCTAAATCCTTTTGAGATAGATTACTCGGATACAGTTATATCAAGTGGTACCTATACTTGCAAATCTTTTCCTCCATATATGCATCTCTTTTGGAGAATATATTTTATTATATGTGTTTAATCACATAAATGATGTATGTATTTTTAAGGACTATTTTTTAGAGCAATTTTAGGTTCTTAACAAAATTGAGAGGAAAGTACAAAGATTTCCCATATACCCCTGTCCCACAATGCCTAGCCTCTCCCATTATCAACATTACTCATTGAGAATGGTGCTTTCTTACTAAGGATGAATCACAAGGGTGAATCTATAATTGTCTCAAGTTCATAGTTTACATTAGGGTTCACTCTTGGTGTTGTACATTCTTTGGGTTTGGACAAATGTTTAATGACATGTATCCATCATTGTGGTATCCTACAGAGTACTTTCACTGCCCTCAAAATTCTCTATCCTCTGGCTATTCATCCCTCCCTCTCCTTAGCAACCTCTGGTCTTTTTATTATCCTCACAGTTTTGGCTTTTCCAGAATATAATAGAGTTGGTTTTATGGATTTCTTTTTTTAAATAATATGTCTCAGCCATCTTTCAAATTGAGTGACCTCATTCTTTTTAACTGTTGCAATATAGTCAACAGTGCTTGTATCAGAGTTTATTTGGTCATGCCACTCTTAAAAGACATTTTGGTTGTTTCCAAATTGGGGCTCTCAAGTCAAGGCTGCCATGAAAATCTTACAAGATAGCACATGTGAGAATGTTTCTGGTCCGCTCGATTTCTACAAAACTGTTATTTGTGCCCTGAATCACACAAAAGTTTTGGAAATCCCTCCTAAACCAGCAACTTTGGTGTCTATATTATCTATCTGTACATTTATTTACCTATCATCTATTTATCATTTTGTCATTTAATCCTGGGTCCACTACTTACTATTTGTATAATCTTAGACAACATGTCACCTTTCCCTGCCTCCGTGTCTTCACCTGCAAAGTGAGAATGTTAATAGTATCTGCTCCCTAGGATGAGATTACATGAGTTGTGAGGATTAAATGATTAATATGTGTAAAGAACTAAGAACAATGGTGCATGTTTATTTAGTGTTAGGCGTTATTGTTACTTCGTAAATGAGTTCATATGGTTTGGTTTTTCAGAACTGGTACATAAAGAGTTCAGACTCTTACATCAGAGAAAAGTAGAACTTCTCTTCCTAAAAAGTACCAATACTCCTGGTCACTTATTGGAATTTCTTGGCCTTTGAGACTTCAGAAGCAAGAAGGATTTTAGAGGTTTTAACTGATTTGGCCAATCTACCTGAACAATTTATTATGTAATATAAAATGAATGTGTCAATAGACATTAATGCATTGTGTCTGTTGCCAAGTCTCTGTCTAGAGAGAATCCTTAGACAGAATATATCTGGCATGATTTATTGTGAAATAGATTTATTCAATATTAAATAAGCACCCATTGTGTGATTGCACAGCATTAACTATATGCTGATAAAAGATGGATAGCTAAGGATCTTGCTTCTTAAAAAGCACTCCCACAGACAATAGGAAAGACATGAGCATTAGTAATTATTAAGAGGTCAATTCTATTAGAGTAGGTATAGAGTACTGAATAGTAGGAAGGATACAGCACCTAAGCATCCCTGTTATGGCTCCAAAGACTTCATGAGAAACTTAGAAAGAATAGACATTTTCCAGAAATGGAGGGATGGGCGAAGCCATTCCAGACTGATGTGCAGTTCCAGAGCCACGTACCCATGTTCAATAGCTGGGCATGCAAGTTTTCTTGTGTGAGAGGTGTGGGAAAAGCTAGAGAAGTATGCAGGAACCAAATTATAAAGACTAGAGTATGCAATAGTAAGGAACTATGGTGTCTTCATGTCGGCAATTGGAAAAAGGAGTGCCATAATCAGATATGCATTTTAAAAAGTTAAATTTGGCATCAGAGTGAAGGATGGGATGCCAAGGGAGGAAATTGAAAGCCCAAATAATGATTAGGAATCTAATCCAGCACTCTAAGCAGTGAAGATTATAAAAGGGAAAATGGAAACCAAAACATGTGGGATGAGACCAGCAGGGGGTGATAAGACAGTACTCTGGATTTGGAGCGTCAAGAATAAGTGGACATTATAGGGAAAAAATATGGATATGAGCTTAGATGAAGCATAGGACTTGACAGTACCATAGAAAATAAAAGAAAAAAAATCAGGAATGGAGCCTCCCATGGAGGTTTAGTCCTTTAAGTACAGGCAGGGAGAAAAAGAAATTCCATAAAAGAGACAAAGACTTATGTCAGAGTTGGAGGAGGGAGAGCAAGGGTGAACTGTTATCCTAGGACAAAGTTACTGGAAGAGGATGTTGAGGACGTATGAGGTAACCAAGAGAGCAAAGTGCTTCCAACAGGTTAGCTAGACTAGAAATGGGTCAGTCAGTGGGCTTTGTGCACCAATTTAATGGTAGGACATGAGGGAGAAAGAAGGAAAGTCAAGAAACTTACCAAATGTTCTTACTTGGGCCACTAGACGACAGGTGATCCTGTTAACCAAAGTAGTGAGCATCTGAAAAGTGCAAGGTCAGAAGTAAAAATAGTGAGTAGGAGGCATCATGGAAGCTTTCATTTAGAGATGTCTGGTGGGCAGCTGGAAACTCAGATTTGTGGGCAGTTTTTGTCAGTAAGCTCAAAGACAAGGATATTAGTTGGATCATTCTTGTAGACACTTTGCTAACATACCAGATAGCTATTATTTTGTGGTATCGGTTCTGTGTCAGACATTTCTACACATAGACAAATACAGTTATTCTTACACATCAATAACAGTAATTCCTAGTGGGTTGTACATAAATTCGAGCAAGAAATTCACTGGATATGGAAGATGGTGATTAAGATAGAATAGTAGTGGCATTTTTAAGTCCCTCATCTTTTTTTTTTTTTTTAAGATTTTATTTACTTATTTGACAGAGAGGACATAGTGAGAGAGGGAACACAAGCAGGGGAGTAGGAGAAGAAGAAGCAGGCTCCCCGTGGGGCTCGATCCTAGGACCTTGGGATCATAACCTGAGCTGAAGGCAGACGCCCAACCGACTGAGCCACCCAGGCACCCGTACATGATTTTATTTCTTTCTTTGAGAGCTAGAGAGAAAACACAAGCAGCGGGGAGAGGCAGATGGAGACGGAGAACAGACTCTCCACCAAGCAGGGGAAAGCCCAAAGTGGGGCTCGATCCCAGGATCCTGAGATCATGATATGAGCCGAAGGCAGACGCTTAACCCACTGAGCCACGCAGGCACCCCAAGTCCCTCATCTTTGAAGGGATTGTTAGGTGCTTGGGGTTTATCATGAATTTCTCTACCCCCAGGACCATATCAAAATTTACATTATTTAATAGTCTATTATAGCATTATTCCTCCTTCTTTACCACCTACACCTTCATCCATTTGTCATTTCCATTTTCTATAAATTAGCGAAAATCCCCATGCTTAGGTGCTAACTTCCTTTGTCTCCTTTTTCTGTTGGGAACTGATCATGAGAATGCTAACGCCTCTATTGTTTTGAAACACAGTATCTCATCATATTTGGCTTGTTTAAGCTTTTGACATGACATTCTATTTTGGATTTTTTTTTCTTTTCTTTTCTAGATATATCTACATTTTATCCCTTAAAGAAGCCAATCCTAGAATTAAAAAATAAAAAATGAAACCCATATTATTAGTGTGTGGAGTTATCTGGATTTAACTTTTTCCCCCACTTCCTTGCTAAGCTAACCCATGTCTATTTATTTGGTTGTCTGTTTTTCAGAGACTGGTGGACAGACCTTTGAACTCCTATGTAGAGTTCAGACTTTTTTTTTTTTCGGCACTTTTAACCTCTATGTATTTTTTTTAACAATTTTTTTCTACGACAAAATAACATCTTAAAAGTTTAAGAAAAGGATTAAATTTGCACTGTTTACAGAAATTGATCATAAAGAAGTTTGCATAGAGTATTTAGCAAAGCTCTCAATATTTTGGCCCTGGTTTCCCGATAGTGTTACCATTAAAAGACAAAACAAAGAAATGCTGCATTTGGAACATGTGCATTTTGGTTGAGGAATGTCAGCATGGTTTTCTAGTGTGCTTCTAGCACCAGAACATTTCAGTAATTTCTGTTAGAATTCTTCATTTGTAGTCAGGTTAATCTATGGTAGGTGGCATTATGTCCATTTCATGTTAATTTTCGAAGGGCTGTCAATCACTATGTTCCTTGCCCTTCCTCCTTTAGTTTATTCTGCCAACCATTTATAGTAAACCTAACTGCAGACTTTGCTGGTTTGGGTACAACATTTACTTCACTCATCCATTAACTTTTATTTCTGACAGAATAAGCATATGGTCCTAACGCTCTATGAAATCAGACTCTTGGAATCAGATTCTGTTATAAATTTCATTGCTCGTTACATTTATGTGATGTTACATTAAATACATCACTTAGCCTGTACGAAAAGCTGCATAGATGGAACAGATCTATTTTGACTTTTAAGTTGTACTTTCTTTTTTTTATAAACATGGAATTCATATAACCATATACGTAGTTTATGGCTTTTCATATATATTTGTATGTGTTATTGGCTACGATGTCTTTATTCATGTTCAGTGTTTTTAATTAAGACTAGGATGAATGAATAAATATTCCCATTATTGTCTAATGTAGGGGCTGGTGAAGCAAGGCCCCGTGGCCTATTTTTGTATGACCCAGTTGCTAAGAATGGTTTTTATACTTTTAAACATTTGAAAAAGACTCAGAGGAAGCATAACATTTTGTTTCCCATAGTAATCATAGGAAATTCAAATTTTAGCATCCAGAAGTAAAGTTTTATTGGAATATAGCCATATCCATCCATTTACATAGTCTATAACTGCTTTCATGCTATAGTGACAAAGTTGAGTCATTACAAGGGAAGACTCAGACTAAAATACTTACTATTTGAAAAAAAAAAGTTTCCTGACCCCTGGTCTAATGTATAGCTGACTTTTTTTTCCTCTAAATTGCAAAAAGTTTGCATAATCAAACTAACACCAGAATCAATAATTTCTTTTCCTTAAAAATGATACAGGGAACTTGTCCATTTCATGTTACTGTACTTAGTGTTACAATATGCTTGTCCATTGCCTGGGCAATATTAACTCCTTGTGCTATTCTCATCAGGGAAAAAGCTTGCCCAAAGAATAAGAGTGCCGCACTCCAAATAAATTCTCTTTCTCCATTTTCCATCATTAGCTACATATTTAATTTGATTTAATGAAGCTAGTTGCACAGCAGGAATAACTCTGACCTAAAAGTAAAAAAGTCTGAGTTCAATATTTAATTATTATTTTGTTTTCTAGGCAGAAATTAAATAAAGAATTACTTGAAGTAACTGTGAAAGGTGTATGACAAGAGCCTCTAAGACAAGCTCCATGGATTTTTGCTGTGCCTACATTTTAATTAGAGGTTGAGGAAACTAAACTAGAAGGTGACATCTTAGGGCACACTACTCTGCCTAGTAAACTACTACATGGATTTGACAGAGATGACCGTCAGAGTCAATGTAGCAGTTATTGCTAGAAGAAAAAAATTGGTTGTCTTCTTTGAAAATAAGTTATTTTGCTGACTCCCTTACCCTATATTTTTTCCTCTTTTGTATTTCGTACTGAAAATAATAAAAATGGGTTAGTTTTTAGAATGCTATTTGTATAAAGTGTGAACAAATGCCAAAGAAGACAACAGTCTTTCTATAAAGCTCTGTGTTTCTTTGGTATTACTTTAGTCCAGATGCACGTTGAGACTCTCCATTAATCCTTAATTCTTTTTTTTTTTTTTTAGAGTGAGCAAGAGCACGAGTAGGTGGGGGAGGGGCAGAGAGAGCGGGAGAGAGAGAGAAGTTTAAGCACGCTGCACACAGCACAGAGCCTGACACAGGCCTCGATTTCATGACCCTGAGCTCATCACCTGAGCTGAAACCAAGAGTTGGGCTCTTAACCTACTGTGCCTCCCAGGTGCCCCTATCCTTAATTCTTTTAAACAATTGTAAAAGGTTATGCGTTTTTCAGATTATATTCTAAAATATGTAAAGGAAATAATGTTTTTCCTTTCCTTCAAGTCATTTGTGGAACACACTGAGGAATTCATTGATTAATTCCTCAAATACTTACTGAGTACCTACTGTGTGTCAGAGACTATTTCTGAAACTTGGGATATGTCAGTAGACCAAACAGAACCAAATAAGATTTTCGACTTTGTAGTGCTGACACTCTAGGGGGAGGAAAAAGACAGGAAGCAATGCACATAATAAATGAGTAAAAGGCATAGCATATTAAAAAAATAAGTGAAATGGAAAAAAATAAGAGCAAGGTGAGGGAGATCAGGAATACCATAGTGGGAGCTGTGGTCTTAAATAGGGTAGTTAGTGAAGGCTTCATTGACAAGACGGAGCTTAAGTGAAAAGCTGAAGAAACTATAGGTGTTAGCTATATACATATCCAAGGGAAAAGCATTTCAGGGAGAGGGAAGAGTGAGGGTGAAGGCCTTAAGGTGGGAGGAAGTTACCTGGGTGGAAAACAGCAAGGATGTGTCATGGCCAGAATAGAGTGAAGGAGAGGAAGAATAGTAGGAAATGAGTCAAAGAGGTAATGGGGTCAAATCAGATAGGGCCTTGTAAACCACAGAGAATAATTCACTCTTAGTGATGCGGGGAAACCCAGTGGGACTTCTTGCTGGGGAGTGATATAATTTGAGTTACTTGTTAGAAGGTCT
>CM052886.1:86309903-86410402 GCA_028534135.1 Potos flavus
CAGTTTGTTTCCTGAGATTAAGAGTCTCTTATGGTTTGTCTCCCTCCCTGGTCCCATCTTGTTTCATTTTTTTCCCTCCCTGGCCCCCACAACCCCCCACCCTGCCTCTGAAATTCCTCATATAAGAGAGATCATATGATAATTGTCTTTCTCTGGTTGACTTATTTCGCTTAGCATAATACCTTCTAGTTCCATCCACATCATTGCAAATGGCAAGATTTCGGGTTTTTTGATGACTGTAGAGTATTCCATTGTATATATATACCACATCTTCTTTATCCATTCATCTGTTGATGGGCATCTAGGTTCTTTCCATAGTTTGACTATTGTGGACATTGCTGCTATAAATATTGGGGTGCACATGCCCCTTCGGATCACTACATTTGTATCTTTAGAGTAAATACCCAGTAGTGCAATTGCTGGGTCGTAGGGTAGCTCTATTTTCAACTTTTTGAGGAACCTCCACACTGTTTTCCAGAGTGGCTGCACCAGCTTGCATTCCCACCAGCAATGTGGGAGGGTTCCCCTTTCTCCGCATCCTCGCCAACATCTGTCGTTTCCTGACTTGTTAATTTTAGCCATTCTGACTGGTGTGAGGTGGTATCTCATTATGGTTTTGATTTGTATTTCCTTGATGCCAAGGGATGTTGAACACTTTTTCATGTGTCTGTTGGCCATTTGGATGTCTTCTGATTTTTATCTTCAGATTATAACACAAGTGAACAAAAACAAGCCTGTAAGAAGCATGAACTCTATGTGAGTTTCCGGGATCTAGGATGGCAGGTAAGAACTTAGGTGTTTCTTTTCTGTTTTATTATAAATCTGGAGTTACTTGTAATCTTTGTTAGTAATTCTTCCAATACACTAACCGATGATTTTTGATATGACTGTTCAGTACATGGGTTATCCACATTTGTATTTCTCCATTATCTTCCCACCACCGAAACATTATTATCAGGCTTTACAGTAAAAAACAATTATGCTGAAGATGATACGTAACCCTATGATATTTTAGAAGGTGGGAAAATGTGCTGTTGTTTAACTATCCCAAAGTTTTAATTTTAATGCCAGTTTTTCAGATTAACTTGAGCAACACCGTTTGCCCCCCAGGTCTCAAACTCCTTGACTATAACGTCTGTCATAAAGTAGAGCTACAGAAAAAAAAACATTTTTTCCCCTGAACCTAAAGGTTTTATTGCTGTCTTTTCCACATGCTTCACAAACATGGTGAGGAAGAGGATTTAATCAAAATAGTTTTTAATGTCCCTATGTATTGATAGTTTAAATTGAAGTCTTTAGATTACATTATACCATTACAATGCATTCACAGAATTGAAATGGGGCTATCTCATTGAAAAGTAATATTAAAATGTAAGCATTTTGAATTTTTATGATAAATCTTCAACATAATTCATTCAGTAAGTTTGCATTTGGACCAAGTTTTACTTCGTGGGGAAAAAAAATCAGGACAACCATTCCATATGCCAATTTTTTGGTTTCCCCCAAAATTTCATTGTGCAGTTCTAAAGAATTTACTCCAATTCATTTCTTCTAAAGAGACTATAAAGTTAACATGTGAATGGAAAGAAAAACAGCAAAAGGAACAAATATTAAAGCTTTCGGAGGTTGTCAGGCTTCTAAAACCAGGAATGAGTTATTAAGAAGTAATGGGAATTATCTCAATTAAGTTTATTCTTCTTTTCCTTTCTGGTTCCCTTGAACTTTCCAGAGTTCATCATTTCCTGTTTAAACAATATTTACAATGCTACTTAATGATTACGGTTTTATTCGTGAATACATGAATTAATGCATACTATGAATATCCTACATAGCGACCTCTTGGGAGAAATTACAGAGGGCAATTTCTTGTGAAAATACTTATACTTGTGTTGTAAACTTCAACTTAAAAATAAATTAAGGGCTTGAGGGTAGCTGTTTTGTTAGAATAATTGTTGGATGAAGATGAGAAACCTAGCCAGACTAAATGTGGGTATTATTTAAGAATTACTTTATTTTTATTTTGGTGATTTCTTTTATTCCTTTTCTTCCTCTTTCTTTTTCTTTGTGTGTGTGTGCATTCTAGGACTGGATTATAGCACCAGAAGGATATGCTGCATTTTATTGTGATGGAGAATGTTCTTTTCCACTCAATGCCCACATGAATGCCACCAACCATGCCATAGTTCAGACTCTGGTATGCCTTTGTTTTTGTAGAATTGAAAATGGTTTATGATTCAAGCATCATATAAATGTCATTTTAAAGGAAAGCATCCGTTTATAGCTGTAAATGCATTATTTTTTCTTTAAAATTCCTTTGGTCCTTTTTTTTTTTTTTTAGAGCCAAAGTAACAATTGTGGGTATAGTAAGGAAATTCAGACTGGTTTAAAGAATAATCCTGATTCCAGAATGGGAAAGGCTTCAGCTAGGAAAATTGGAGTAACCACATGAAGTGGTCACTCTGCACCGATTTCTTCACTTTGCAATATGACTAACCACACAGGTTCCCAGGGGCTGTTTCTAACATAGCAATTCATTAGTAACCATTGCAAAAACATTGAATAATAGCCTTACTGAATTTCATCTGAGGGCTTTTACTTTAATTATTAAAGAATGTTCCACCACAATACTTTGGTATTATGAAACTTCTTCAAGTAGAATATAAGTAGAAGATACATTTCTATTTCATGATCCTTATTTTTTTTTTAATAATCTTTAAGGTGGAATTTCATCTTCATTTTTTCCTTTCGTCACTCAAGCATTTAGCAGTGATTTAATCTCTAATAACGTGGGCTTATTTTTATGAAAACAATAATGAAATGTTGATTTTGTGGTCTCTAAATGGTTGTACTGTATCTAATGAGCTCATGAAACCTCTTGAGAGCCTGACACACCTGCCTTATGGTGTGTGACTTACTGATTTGGCAGAGGGACAATCTCTGGAAGACTAAGTGAGAGGCTCCTAAAAGGTGCAATAGACCGTGTGATAAATTTCTGAATTAATGTTTGGGTTAATAGGAACATTTTAACCATATGTCATCAAAAGAGAAGCAAGAGGATAAGTTATTTTAGATTCAAGACTTAGTGACACTATTTGCTCTTTGGCAGATGGCAGTAGGAGAGCAGTAGCCATGAGGAAAAAATAATCTATCTTTTTTATGATTAGTCTTGTTTATGATCAAAAAAAAAACCCGGAACTATTAGAATTTGTGAGTGGACTCTTGAGAAGGTTATTTTTTTTTCAGAATTTATTTAAAATTTAAAGCTGATGGAAAGACTATGCCAGTTTTCTTCTGAATAAGAAATGGTATATATAAATTGGCAGATTAAATCCTTGAATGACTTGACGTTTTCTGGTCTGGACATCATACGTACTGGAGAAGAGTTAGACACCAAAGAGGCACATCTATGGCAACTAGAGTGTGGGTGTTGTCAAAGACTTTGGGAATAACCTTGGAGTAAAGAGAAACAGAGAGATAAAACAAATACGTATTTTGAAAGGCGGTCATTTATAAATATTCTTTTTATTCTTGACCAATGAGATTGCCTACTTCTGTGCCATATGTAAAGTATAGAGGAAATTCCTGGGGAAATTTTAAGATTTGTTATGCTTTCATATTTGCTATATCTACAAATAGAAGTGCTTCTTGATACAGGATCTCATTTCTGGGGGTTGGGAAAAAGAATCTCTGTGAACCCTAGCCGTCTATCCTTGCCTATGAGAATTCATGATGACCCAAAATGCAATCACATAGAGAGAAATGCTGCTATTTTAAGCCTTGAAGGAATCGCCATGGTGCCTGTCTTTCTGTAGGGTCAAAGCAATAGCCACTATTAGTTTATAGAGGAATGACACTTCATTTCTCAGAAAAATTCTTTGCCTCTTTATATTGTCATCTCAATGACTCAGAAAGCAGACTTCTGCTTCATTAAATATGTATCTAATGTATCAAAGCTTGCCTCAGACTGAGCAATGCTTAATTATTGAAAAAAACTCTGTCAAAATACTCTCCCTCTCATTTTTCTTTTTCTTTTTTCTTATGAATATATAACCGTGTAGTGTCAGCTTTTAGGGCTGTAGTCTAGAAGGCAGTGTCAAAAAACAAACATTAAAAAAAATCTGACATGGATTTGGAACAAGTCCCTGCTCTGCCTCACTGTCCTGGGACATGGGACATAAGTCATTGCAAAACTTGAAGCATACATGGGAAGTTTGATTTTTTTTTTCCTGGCATTGTACACTCTGTACGCTTGTTCTGTGAAGGACATGAAACAAGAAGACAGGCATGTTTGTTGCTAAAGGAAAGCATATTTGTGACTAATATGTTGGAGAAACCATTCAAGAACAATCCATTTTTTTTCCAGAAGGATTGCTTTGCGAGGCTGCCAAGGCCATTGAAACAAGGGGTTATCAATCATGTATGTGTGGGTTATGGAAGATCAAGCGGATGAGGGACACAAGCTGCATCTGAAATTTGTTGAAACTGTCCAACTTTTAGTTTTGTGAGGTCTTAGGAAATTTCACGTTCATGTCAGATCACCTCATTTTTCCTGCCGTTTCTGTCCGCATGCAGGGCTCCTTTATCATTTCAGCCAGGACATTGTGCAGCCAAAACTCTAAGAGGCTGTATTTGCTTTTTGTGGATCCCTTAGGACTCATCAGTGGGACTTCCCATAAACTCCTTTGGGGGGAGGGCCAGGGTAGGTGGATGGGAAAGGGGAACCGTGTTCTGGCTCCCTTGCTCAATGATTGCAAGTCACAGGCAGACTGCCAGTCTGATCAAAATGAGAACAAAGCCTTTGCTTAAGCATTTCACTTACGGTATACAGCTACCTTTTGAGGCTCTTGGAGGAGAGCGATATTCAATTCGTAAAATATCTAGGCTCCTTGCTTCTGACTTAGCTGAACGTGCTTTTTGGCACTTGTCTAGGAGAGAAGGAAAGTAAAAGGATATTAAACTCCAGCGAGTCTGGTAAAAATTTCTGTAGAGAAGAGTTGAAATCATTGCTTTAAAACAAGTTTTGGATTATACCTGGAGTTCACTTTGCTGTGATTTTTGTGTTTCTTTTACTGTGGAAAATTAAGAGCGGGTGTGACTTTTATGATTTGTTGTTTAATTGTCCTTTATTTATTTATTTTTTAAAGATTTTATTTATTTATTTGACAGAGAGAGAGAGAGATCGCAAGTCTGCAGAGAGGCAGGCAGAGAGAGAGGGGGAAGCAGGCTCCCTGCTGAGCAGAGAGTCCGATGCGGGGCTCGATTCCAGGACCCTGAGATCATGACCTGAGCCGAAGGCAGAGACTTTAACCCACTGATTGTCTTTAAAAAAAATTCTTAGATTCAAATCTTTCTACAGTCTAATTGTGTCCCTTCATGGATTTGCACTTATAACTTCTGCATTTCTTATGAAGTAGATAGAAGTAGTTGTTCTAACCCAAAGCAACTCAGTGCTAGTTGCCATGTTCTTTCCCCCCAGGGAAAGTTCCACTGAATATTCCATAGAAGGAGTTTCTCTTACTTCGTAGAATATTTTTGAAGGCCCCAACACATAATTAGAACTGGTGAGTTGACTCTAGGTGTTAATGCTTAAAATTACATCCCTCACTCCCAGTCTCCAACCTCCACCCCAGCCATTGAACATAAATAGAAGAGTGATAGCTTAATGGTGTGCCCAATGGTGTAACAAAACAAGAATATTATTTGAAAGCCGTGGACAAAATCTCTGTCTTGTTTCTTAAAAAAACAACAACCAGAAAACATGTTTTTCTTTCCTAGGTTCATCTGATGTTTCCTGACCACGTACCGAAGCCTTGTTGCGCTCCAACCAAATTAAATGCCATCTCTGTGCTGTACTTTGATGACAGCTCCAATGTCATTTTGAAAAAATACAGAAATATGGTAGTACGCTCGTGTGGCTGCCACTGATATTAAATAATAATGGTAATAAGAAAAAGATCTGTATTAAGGTTTATGACTATAATAAAAAATATGCTTTCAGACAAGAAGGGAATTTTATAAAATTAGCCTGGCTCATTTCATCTCTGTACCTATGTACAATATTATGTATATAGTCACTTTTATTTATTTAAAGGTATATATTCTCCTTTGTGGATGCCTTATCCATAAAATCTATTCTGTAGGTCTATTATACAATAGATAGCCCGGTGTAACTTTCAATGGGATATGCTAAGACCAACTCAATTCCACTTCAACATTTTTTCTAATACAATTTTTATACAATTTTTTGAAATTAGACAGAACTCCTTTGCATGTTAATCACTGGTAAAGGAAATTGAATGCATTTGGTTATGTGGTGTCAACGAAAACTGATAGGATATTTATTTACAAATAAACCTATAAAAAAAAATAACAACCCAAACAAAAATGCTTCGATCAACACAACTTTTCTTTCAGAGTTTCTGCTTCATTAGATAAAGTGAAATTTTGAACTGGATTTGGATAAACAAGGGGTAGGCAGAACATAGAAGCTGAAAGATTACACATAATTGTTGTAACTGTTTGCTTTAACGGAATTGGTGTAACTGGAGGAGCGTGTTCCTTCTTGGCTTGTGGATTGTAGATTTTGCAAAGCGCTCAAAGCTTCAGGAATTCTGTGGAGACAGGCTTGAGTCTGTGTCCATAACTTTCCAAGTTAACACGAAAAAATTGTAGTACAACCTTCTTACCTCAAATAAATCATGTCTGCCTATTATCTAGAACACTACTGCTGCAGATTTTTTTTTTCAGATTTAAAAACAGTCCAAAATAAAGAAACATTTACATGTGCTCCACTTCCCTCCCCACAGACAAGAGTCATTGCATACATAAAACATAGCGGAGCAAAGATGCCGACAGAGCCATTTTCCTTAGCTCTCCTTTATAACTGAGTTCGCTGATGGATGTGATGCAAGGGATTTTATTTAGGGTAAAAGCACTGTAACTAAACTGAAGGAAATCACCAAAAATCCCAGAATGGCTTTGACAGAATTGCCATTTCAAAAGAACAGCTGAAATCCATTTTTCATATTGTTGAGAACGAGCTCAATGAAAACCTTATTTTGTGAGGGGATTTTGTAAACCTTCCTCCAAGCACAAATAATTCCAAATGGGAAGGTTCTGATGTGTGCATGTGCATGTGTAGTCTTCCCTCTGAAATTAATTTATTTTCTTTCTTTGCCTTCTAAGGCTTTTCTTTAAAAGAAACACCAACTTTTGGAAGAATGATATTTAGATGGATTACTCGCTATTTATGGCAGCTCCACAGTTAAGCTTATTTACAGCTTGTCTAAAATATTCATAAAGCACCATTTATTAATCACGTTTTTGGACCTTTCAAATAAAACTTGTATCAGAAATAGCTTCAGAAATATTATGGGTTTGTTTGTAATTCAGGTATATTACAATGTTGTTTAAAAATACAGTTTATCTCAAAGAAAATTTGATAATAACTATATTGGGGGGTACATTAAGTAATATATTTTAAAATAAATAGTGTGCCATTGTAAGAATAAGAAACGGAAGTCTATTATATTATTCTTTAAATGTGCTGTTTAAATATATTTCTATATTTTAAAATATATTAAACTTGTGATGCTAGTTTCTACTGATTTGGCTCTTTATTTAAGAGGGATACAAAAATGTGAGTATGTCATAAGCTGAGACGCTAAGAATATCAGCTGTAAAATGTTGGTGGATTACATGATTCCTTATGTTCTTTTTAATTGCTGAAACTGGTTTTTGTGTTTTTAATAAATAATCCACTGTTAAATGGACAAAGCAACAATCCATGAATTAAATATCTTCTTAATCTGCCCAAACAATAAAGAAATTTTTAAAATAGCAAAAACTATAGGAATGAAAAAATATCTCACTTGTTCTTTTTCACTTGAGAGGAGGTAATTGGCATCAGTATTATCCATAATTTCTCAGACTAGATATATGAATATATATACATATATGCACATATGCTCAGTTAAATTATTCTCAAATTGCTATTAGAGTAAATTTATAGTATTACTTTAGTAATACTTAAGCTACTATCAGAAACCAGAAAAATTTAGCTTATTTTAACAGGATCCAAACAACTCAGGGTTTTTTTTTTTTTTTTTTTTTAGCTAGTTAGGTATTGGCTTTTTGTTTGTGTGTTTGTTTTTAAATTTCTTGCTTTATATGTGTTTTGTTTTGTAAAGTGGCCCTAATTCTTTTTGAAAGTAGAAGGGCATAAATCACAAATATCAAGTTCTTTAAATGAAAGCAAAAATAAATCATCTACAGTGAACTAAAGAAATAAGAAAAACACAAGAAAGGAAAATCCAAAATTATTTTTTTCTCCAGAACTGTCATTTTATAATCCCTATATCACCGTCATCGAATCTGAGCCAGAGTCTACTGGCTACTCTACAGTCTGGCAAATATCATCTCCCAAGAGATTTACAACGAGTAATGTTTTTGATGCAGTTCCATTCAAGGCAGAAGAAATCCTCTTTCCCAAACACAAGTCACTGTCTCATAACTACTCAGTCAAGCGAGCAATCTGTCATCCAATTTCCATTTCAGATTATCTGCAGTTCTAGGTTTTCTCCTTTGCATTTTATTTTATTTTTATTTTATTTTATTTTTTCAGCCTGGAAAGTTAGAAGTTAGAAGTGAAGATGCCTTTGCCGATGAAACAGATACGTTGCTACATATCCATATCTACATCTGTAATTTATCAAGTTTGGTTAAGATCATAATTGAGGAGAAAGTAGGAAAAGTAACAGTCAATGCCAGTATTTATTCTTATTTAGACAGAAAAGTGACACTATATCCAAGTTAGCAATTTAAAAAGAGCAAAGGTTCTGCAAAATTACCTCAACGTCTGTCGTAATATTTGTTAATGCCTGTTTGGAACATGGGTCTTTCAAAGAAGAAACTGGATCAGATATAACCTTTAAAAAAAAAAAGGTTTTTTTTTTTAAAAAAAAAATTTCAGTTTTAAACTATGCACCCTAACCTTTGCATCTCAGTTTCCACTTTGCAGACGCAGCCTGTCTCCCATCATTCCTCAAAGGTCAACAGATATACGCAATGGAGAGAGAATGGTAGATGCACTGCAGCTCCTGGATGTTATATATAGAAGGGTGAGAGACAGAATACTGCATAAACAGCCCCTGAACCCAGCCAGTTTGGAAACAGAACCTAAGCTGAGGGGTTAGTGAGATGAGCAGCACTTTTTTCCCCAGTTCACTGTGGCTACTACTATGTGGTGAAATGTAATAGAACCTACTTAAAAAGCTGGACTGTGTTTATTTTCCTGCAGATACCTACAGAAAGAGCTTAAACTAGGGAAATAATTTTCTACCTCAAGCCACAAGGCCCATAAGATGTCTCAGATTCTGTATCTTTATACTTTCTTCAATAATTCACATACACCCACATACATACATGCACTTATAAATAAGTGTATTTTTATATGTTTTAAAGAAGAGGGAATAAAAACACGAATACAAAATATTTTAAGTGAACCAATAGGAAGTTGGGGAAAGAAAAATATAATATAATGGGAAATTTGAGAGAACTTAAGGTATATGAGGATCAAAGGGAGTTCTAATGTCCATTTAATCAGTATTCTGGAAAACCGGAGACAACTTTTGGGCTAACAGCTGACCTCTTTATCAGAGCTGGCTCCTCATTTGGAAGTTAATCAACAGGTAATGGCTATCTTCAGAATGCAAAGGAAAAGTAACTGTCATGTGGAATTCTATATCTGGCAAAACTGTTTCAAACTTTAGGGCAAAACAAAAACATTCTTACCGAGTAAAACTGAGAGAGAATTTATCATCAACAGCAAAGGCACTGCTAAAGGTTTTACCTCGGAAAGAAAGACAATCCCAAAAGGAAATACATACAATAATGACGAACAAGAAGATGGGAGACATGGGGCTAGGCTAAAATAAATAATAATGTCTCCTAATTGTGGTTTTAAAAATCAAGAGAATTAAACAGTATCAAATCAGGTTGAAGAGAGTAAACTACAGTACAACTGTAGGACATATAGTAGAAGGTGGATGGTTGGAAATAAGAGACTTTGCATTTCACTTAATGATGATTAAATTAAACTCATTAACTTCAGAGCGCAAAGTAGTGTGTATATTTTAAATCAGGATCGATGACATTTTTCTGTAAAAGATGTGATAATCAAGTTTTAGGCTTGGAGTTTCTGTCCCAACTCCTCAACTCTGCTGCAGGAGCATGAAAGTGGCCATAGAGGATATCCACGCTAATATGCGTAGCTGTATTCCAATAAGATTTTACTTAAAAAAATGTGGTGGGTGAGGTTTGGCCCACAGTCTGTACTTCGCTAACAACCCACGTTCTAAACCAGTAGAAGGAATAATTGCAATGTGGTATACAATCAATTCAACAAGATAAAAAAGAAGAAAAGGGTTTTAAAAAACATAGCGAAGGGGAAATATTGGGTATAATAAAATGATAGAAGTAAATCCATACATAGTCACATAATATTACATGTAAACAGACTGAAAAGATCACTACTACCAGATTGGATTTAAGATAACTTCAACAGCTAGTAACATTCTGTTCAAAAGAGGTACATCTAAAACTTTAAATCACAGGAAGGTTGAAAGTAAAAGGAAGGTGAAATATACGCCTGGTCAATACCCATCATAGGAAAACTAGGTTAATTATATTAATAAAGTATATTTACACTTTAATACAAACCAGCCATTACTGTTTTGAATATAAGGACATACTGTTTCCTATTGACTTTTGGCATATCTTCTCATAAAATTGTTTCTAGAATAGTTTTTTTTATTACATGTTTAAAATTACTAAAAAGGGATCTTATTTTGGCATACAATGTTATTCTCTTCTTAAGGTTATTAAGACTCTGGTGATTTGAACCTATTTATTTTTTAGAGAGAGAGAGAGAGAGAGTGCGTGTGATGGAGGGTGGGGTGGGGAAGGGGCAGAGGGAGAAGGAGAGAGAGAATCTTAAGCAGGCTCCATGCCCAGCACGGAGCCCATGGTGGGGCTCGATTTCATAACACTGAAATCAGGACCTGAGCCGAAATCAGGAGTCAGAGGCTCAACTGACTGAGCCACCCAGGTGCTCCAAGACTTTGGAGATTTGAAAATTACTTGTCTTTAAGACAAAAGTTCACAATATTGTATTCAACAATGCATGTTGATGTCAGTGAAACTCTCTAAGGTGATTCCACTTAGAAAATGAAATAAAGCCTATATGACAGAACAAGCACTTCTCCAAAGACCTTATGAGGAGAAGGAAGGAGATTTGAAAAATCTTGGCTATTGAACATAATGGGTCCAATGAATTTCCTTTCACACCAACCTCCTAGGGCTATTATTAAATGAAAGTGAAATATTTCCTGTATCCCCAATACACTAATATAGCTTCTGGGCCTTGATAACATTTTTCTGTTCACCAGAAATACCCTTCTTAAATTCTGCCTGCTGATATTCTACTGATTCCTGGAGTGACTTCTCATTTGCTATTTCCTTCAAAAAGACCTAATACACCAAACCAGATGTGTTTAGTCCCTCAGATAAACCACTGCAACACTCCTGCTTCTGAGACATGCATCACATTATGGCAGCTATTACAGTTATTTGGAAAATCTTATATTTCTTCTACATGGTAAGATGAAGGAGTCCTACGATGTTCATTCATTTATTAATTTCCTAAACAGTATCATAAAGATCTTCTCATAGTTGATGTTCTATAAATAATCTGGAAATGAATAGAAAGTGGCTTAATTTATTATTTTAATGGAAAATACAGAGCAAACATAAAAGGAATACTGTTGAATCTGAGTGAGGGGACTCAATTTTTTATTTTATTTTATTTTTAAAGCAAGGTGTGCAACTTTTTTTTTTAAATAGATTTTATTTATTTATTTGACAGAGAGAGACACAGGGAGAGAGGAAACAGGAGCAGGAGGACTGGGAAAGGGAGAAGCAGGCTTCCCGCTGAGCAGGGAGCCTGACGTGGGGCTCTATCCCAGGACCCTGGGATCATGACCTGAATGGAAGGCAGCCGCTTAACGACTGAGCCACCCAGGTGCTCCTCAGTTTTTGTTTTTAAACAAAATGTCCCCAAGCAACACATCTTTCACTTTTAGGGCATTTTAATCTCCATTTCATTAGCTTTCCTTTCTTCCTTTCTTTCTTTCTTTCTTCCTTTCTTTCTTTCTTCCTTCCTTCCTTTCTTCCTTCCTTCCTTCCCTCTCTTCCTTTCCTCCTTCTTTCCTTTTTTTTTGTTTTTTTTTCCTGAGGTTTTATCTTCTTTTGCTGGGAACATATTCTTCTGCTTCTTCATTTTGCTTGGCTCAGTGTTGGTTTCTATGCATGAGATGAAACAGCCACCTCTACTAGTATTGAAGAAATAGCCTCGTGTAGTTGCTGAACCTGAGCATTCAAACTTTCCTAGCTCTTGGTTGTCTCTCATATCCTTGTGAGACAAGCAGCCTATCTATTTTTAATAGCTCCCAGTAGTTGAGGGTGTGCCAAGACCACTCAGTGACTGACTGACTGACCAGGGGAAGATCTCAGTCAGTCCCCAGATTCAACATGAATGGAAGCCACACCCTCAGGCAACAGCTTTTAAAGTATGAAAATATATATGGTCCTTTGGGACCAGAAGTGAAACCCTGCTGGTCACCATCATCAGGCAATATGGAGGTCTTTCCTGAGAGGCTGTAGCAAAAATCAGGGCTCCAGATGAGCGTATAAGCTCTCTTTTAGGAGATACCCATGACCTGGAGTAAGATGGAGGGAGAGTGCAAAAATGGTGTCCTCCTCTATGCTCCCTGAGAGCATCTTGTGCCAAACCTGAAGCCTACTTGTAAGGCCAAAGCTCCAAAGCAGGCCTCTTTCACAGAAAGGCTGTGTGTGTATTTCAATCTCTCATCTGTGCAGTGCCCTGGGGATGGTAGACTGCCAAGCACACTCTCTGATTGTTATAGTCCTATGGCAATCATCCTAGGAAAACAAGTATCCCTGGCCTCCAGAGTCAGGAAACCAAGGGGTGTCCCCTGGGTGGTAACTGCAAAAAACTGGGTCCTCAGACTTAAAAATCAGGGCTCCGGGCATATGGGCAAACTCCCCTCCAGGAGATAAATGCACTCTGGAAAGTGCAAAGATGGCTCCCACTGGCAGGACCAAGGCAGGGAGGTGAAAAAGATTGTACCTGCTTTAAAAAAAAGAGAGAGAGAGAGAAAGAGAAAAGGAAGGAAGGCAGGAAGGCAGGAAGGAAGGGAGGGAAGAAGGAAGGGAGGGAGGGAGGGAAGAAAGGAGAGAGAAAAGAGAGATAGTTCCTACTGGCTTTAACAAGGCAGATGAAAAGGCTTTAATGAGGCAGAGGGAGGGGCTTTTTAAACAAGGCAGGGGGCGGTGCTTTTTAACAAGGCACAGGGAGGGGCTTTTTAAACAAGGCAGGGGAGGGGCTTTTTAACAAGGCAGAGGGAGGGGCTTTTTAAACAAGGCAGGGGGAGCGGCTTTAACAAGATGGCTTCCACCAGCCTCCAACCCCCGAGCATACCCCAGCAGGCCCCAGCCCCTCCGACCAATGTTTTGGAATCAGCAAACAAGCCTCTTTCACGTAAAATCTGGGTGCTTTTGTAAGGGCTGCTTCTGCACCGGACCCTAAGACAGGTGAGTTTGCAAGTGAGCACTTTAAGTGTTTCTCAGTTCACCTCAGTTCCACAGCTCTCCCGCTCACAAGCACAGCTAGTCTTCAAAATCAGATGTTTTGTGGGCTCTTCGCTCAGGGGCTGGTCTTAAAAGGTGGCGCGCCTAATGTGAGGAACAAACCCTTTGCCCCCTCAGGGAGGAGCTCTGGGCTTTGAGCTGCCTCCTTGGGTCTCTGTGCTGGGGGCAGGGTTTCTGGCGAGATTGTGTTTCAGACTTTCCTCCTCGCTTCAATGTGCTTTCCATCTTGTTTGCCCGACATGAAGGGGTTGCTCTGCTAGTTTTTAGATTTTTTTAAAGAGGAAATTGTTCCATTTATAGCTGTAGATTCCATATGCCTATGGAGGAGAAACATTCAGGACCTTTCTAGGTTCCCATCTTGAGGTGGAACCTTGAGGGCATTCTAATCAGCATAAAACAAGGAGCACAGTGTGGAGCCCACAGGATGATTTAGTACTTCTCAATTATAAACAGGGGAAAAAAAAGGCCTTCAGAAAGTAGAAAGTCCTACCTCATTCATGTAGTGGTGACACAAAACCGAAAATAGAGACAAAAGGAGTTATTTACGTAGTCATTTGTGGGAAGATCATTACAGGCCAAGGTAGCAACAAGTGTGCTTGGCACTTCTGAGGAGCAAGGGAGCTAGCTGGTGGGGCCGTGGTAGAGTAGAGTGAGTGTTCAGGCCAGAGGAAAGGCAATTCAGGGAGATGGCAGGGAGTCAGGTGGTGTGGAGTCTTAAAGCCCACAACGAGGACTTTGAATTTTTACTCTGAAATGAAAAGACATTCAGAGTTTTTGACTAGAAGAGGTTATGACTTGTGTTTTAAAAGGAATGTCGGCTGTTCTGAGGAGAGCCCTGGATGGGACAGCGAACAGATGCAGAAAGACAGTTGAGGGGATTTTGAAATCATTCAGTCTTAGAGAGTATGGTGACTCGGACCAATGTGGTAAATTGTGGAAGTGGAGAGAAGTCATTAGAATCTGGAAATACTTCAGAGGGAGAGTAGATACGATTTGCTTGTGGGATATGACAGAAGAGTGAATTAAAGGTGACTCCCATTACTGTGACCTGAGTAATTAATGGAAGAAAAATCATTACGGAGCTCCAGCGTAGGATGGAGCGGGATTGCCCCAAGGAGTTAGAATTTGATTCAGGATATGTTCACTTCTGAGTGAAAGTTCCAAAAAATGGTTAGAAATACGAGCCCTGAGATTTCAGGGGAGGTCTCAGGCAGAGAGAAAAATCTGTAAATTATTAGTATACAGGTGATACGTAAAGCCAAGCAATCAATGAGATCACAGCTGCAAGTAGTATAGCAGTTAAGTGAGAATGCGTCTCAGCTTTCCTTACCCCCTGCTTAATCACGCTCAAGGACTACCTATGGGGAACAGGCATTGACTTAAAGAAAATCAACTTAGTTGTGCTGCTGTCTGCCACAGGGCTTTGTCAATCAGGTTGTCTGTTTATTGAGAAAACTCAGTTGGAACTCCCTATGGGTATTGTAGAAAATAAAATTACGTATTAGTTTACTAAATAACTATCATTTTGTAATAATGCTTGCTGTACTTTTAAGAGAGTCGAAAGAGTTTCGGAAGAGTAAAGGTGGCAGTGAGGAAAAAGGATGAAGCTAAATATCTGGGAACTTTTGTATAAAATGTCATTGGCATAAATGTTATATGTGTACAGGTTCTTCATGAAAAACAAATACAAAAAAAGTAATTCATTATTTTCCATCAAATCTATACATGTAATAAGGGGGACAATACCTTTAAAGGTAGCGTAAAAGGCTCCGGAGAAACATGATGGAGATACCTCTAATTTAAAATTTTACTGAACATTAAAATGGCTCTTCAAGGAAAGACTGAAAACCCTTCATGGAAGTGCTGCTGAGTTTTGATCATCCCTATCTCTCAGCATTGACAAGGGCCGATTCCACCTTGAAACTTTTTTTTTAATTTTCTTTTTTTTTTAAGATTTTTATTTATTTGTGGGAGAATGAGAGCCCAAGATCGGGGAGGGCCAGAGGGAGAAGCACAGTCGTCCCTGAGCAGGGAGCCCAGGACTTGATCCTGGGACTGCAGGATCATGACCTGAGCTGAAGGCAGTCACTTAACCAACTGAGCCACCCAGACACCCCCATCTTGAAACTTAATTGCAAGTTCCCTAGCATATTACTTTCTTTCATGTATGCAGCTTTATTTTGAGCTAAAATTAGAGCTATTTTCTGTTTGTAAAACTGAAACTTTTTTTTTTTTGGCATTAGGACCTAGTGAGTAAGAAAGTTTGTTTTCAGGAGAACTGTGTATACTGATACTGAAGAATTTATATCACAAGGAAACAATGTGAGTATGAGTCCAAAATTTTCTAGACGTGTAGTATCAGTGTCACTGTTTCACAGGTGCACAATATTATTAAGGGGTTAAGACGTTTTACTTACTATTAGACATAATCATGTATCATGTTTTCATACTAATTACAAAAATAGAGTATATGGTGTATTTTTTGCCGATACCTTTCTTTAATGTGTGCTGCTTGCTCTTATTTTTAATTTTACTAGCTTTGAAGTTCAGTGCCTCAAATTTTGTCTCTAGAGCCTGAAGAAGTCTTTTAAGTATGCTCTGTATTTATTTGTTTTATTATTCAAGGCTTCTAACAGCTCTCTGAGGGAGTGCTGTATGCTAGATGATGTTCTGGGAGTTGATTTAGAAGAGCTTAGCCAAGTCTGTTGCATGTTTAACTACAATGAACATTTTGAAGAAGTCTGTTTTCTTACTTTTCTTTTCAAGCATCTCCTCACAAGGATGTAGAGTGCCAAACAATCAAACCAGGAAGACAGATGCTTAATCTGTTTCAAAATAAGTGTACTAAAACAGTTTACTGTAATATTATCTGTGAAAAAGAAAATAAGAAAAAAGGCTTGTCGTGAAAAAGCTGTGTAAATTGACACGTGTGTAACTCTCTGTCGTGTAGCTTTCCTTGGTGAAGAGTTTGAGTTCCCACTTGTTAGCTAAATGTACGTGAGACATACATTTAGATGAGAAGACAAAAAAATTAAAACAATGAATGAGGAAAGGTGTAGGAACAATCCAGTAGAAAAATGAGTAAAAATTTGAGCAGGCATTTCCCACAGAAGGAAATAATAGCCAAGTAATACTTGAATAATGTTCAGCCTCACTAACATGTATAAAAAGGCAAGTAAAGACTGCAATGAGATAGCATTTCACACCAGATTAGCAGATAGTTTTTATTAAAGAAAGAAATATTGACTGTTGTAGAGAATTTGGATCATTATGCTGCTAATGGGAGTATAAATTGGTAAAATAATTTTGGAAACAATTTAGCATAATCCTGTAAAGATTATTCAGAGACTTTACCACATAATGATTCCTCTTCTAAATATCACCAATAGATACACTTCTGAAGATCTGAACTGAAAAATTGTATAAGAAGGTTTACAACAGAAGTGTTCATCTGAGGAAACAATAAAAAGCAAACAAATATATGTATGTTACAACTAAAAAGCCAGACATGACACAGATGTTTATCTATAGAAAATGGTCAAATATGTCATATAATATAACAGTGATATGAGTAAACCACAACTCTGGATAAATCTCACAAGCATAATACTGGAAAAATAAAGTACATCGTAGATTATGGTATGATGTAATTTTTATAAATCTCAAAATAAAGCAAAACTAAATAATACATCTGTAGGTGTATGTATGTATGTGTATGTTAACAAATAGCAAGGGAATGATAAAAAAAAAATCAAAATTCAAGATAATGGTTAGCCCAAAGGGACGCGAAAGTGATTTTAATCGAGGATGGAGCTATTCATTGCTATTTCTTTGTACAAATGGTAGTATAATTAACCGAGTTTATTAGTATTTTAAAAAATGTGTATATACGTATGTCTCAGCTTTTATTTATAAAAGAACACCTTTACATCTTAGTGAGTTACAACAATGATTTACTCACTCACAATTTGGTGGATCAGCAACTTGGACTAGACTCAGCTATCCTTGTTCTACTGATCTTATCTGGACTCCCTCCTGATGCTGTAGTCAGTTTTTTATCTGCTGGGGCTGGATGGTCTTAGGTAGCATTATTCATGTCTGGCAGTTGGTGTAGGCTGTTGATTTGCTGTTTCAGCTAGGAGTGATGGGTTGGGTAGGCCACATGTCTCCAGTAGTCTTATTTCCATGCTAGTTGTTACAGAATTCCTAGAACAAGGTAGAAAGCACAGTCTGATGTGTAAGTCCATTCAGGGTCTTGTATTCACATTTTCTATTATCCCATAAGCCAAAGCAGGTCATGTGAACCAAACCCAGAGTCCATGTGGGAGGCAAATATGTAAGATCATGAATATGGATAGGCATGAACAAATTGGGGGTTATTACTGTAGTTACTGTTATTACTGTAACAGTCTATCACATTCATTTTCACATAGCATATTACTTTGCACACATTCAATATTGTATCATAACAGTCTTAAGTTAAAAAAAAAAAAAAAATGACCAGCACCTAGAGAGAGATATAGGTAGAGTTCAGGATGGTTAATGGAGGAAAGGTAATTGTGGATGAAGCACTCAAGTCAGGCTCTAAGTAAAGGAAGCATTTGATACAAGACTTGATAAATATGCAGGCATAGGGTTTGGAGAGTGATAATGTGTTACAGCCTAACAATAAATAATCTTGAAACAAGAAAAGGAAAGGCTGAAGTGGGAATTGTTTACTGTTTAATTTTTATTGAAAAAACAGGTTTAAATGACAGTAGTTGGAAATATAAAAGCCTACCTATAGGAAGGCATCAAGTAACACAAGGACTTGAATGTTAGGAGGAAGGGTGTGAAACTTACATGTTGGGTAAAAAAAATAATTGAGGGAATGACATTAAAAAAAAAAACAACAAAAACCAAAAACTTAAGAATTTTGTCTCTCCTCCCAATCCCCTTTCCTCTTCATCGTAGAAGAGGATAACTGTCTGACTGGAAACCATATTTCCCAGACCAAATTGAGACTAGTTCTATCTTCCTAACAAAGTTCTCACCAAGAAATAGGAGAGGAAGTGAGTGTGCAACATTTTCCTCACTTGAATCAAGGAAATTGATAGGTCTGCACTCTGTCTTCTTCCCTATGCTTGAATTGGAATGTTAGAATGTGGAATTTTTCCACTAGATTCCAGAGAGAGGAGGACTTTGTTTTTATTTTGAGTTTTTTTCAGTTACAGAAGTTAGCCATTGTTGTAATTAATATAAGCTATCAGGCAGCAGTGTGAAAGAAAGTATGGTGATCTAGAGGGTTAATACAAAATTTTGGCAAGAAAGAATAGCAAAAAGGATTTTATATTCATGTTATTTCTCCTATATTGGTAAAAGCTGCCTAGAAGATTATTTGTTGAGAAAGGTCTTAGGTTGAGTTTATACATGGTTTAAAAAAAAAGAAAGGAGGGGGGTGAAATTCATTAACACTGCCACTGCCTTAGTTCTAGTCCTTATTTCTCAGCACTCCTTCTATGATTACCTCCTACTAAGCCTCCCTCTCAGCTCTTGTCTGTGGCCAATCAGCTAAGGATTAGGTAAATTCTCCAAAATATAATTCTTATCATGTCTTTCCCTTGTTTAAAACCATTCAGTTACTCCTCATCTCCTGTAGAATAATACCTTAGGTCTTTAGCACACATACAAGACTATTAATATACTGGAGTCTGTTTCCTCCTGTTTAATTGGAAATAATAACTAAGTCTCTAATGGTTCTTATGAATTTTGGTAACAATATTTTCAACTCGCATAGTATAGTTCTTGGCACAAAGAGAGAAATTAGTAAGTGGTTGCTATAATTCTTGTGGCAAGAGAGTCCTGAGCAGATTCCATCAAAAATTACCATGGCGTATGACTGTAGGAAGTAAGCTAGAAAGACAAACAGATTAGCTCACAGAGTTCACTGCATACAAACTGGCCTTCTTGAGAGTTATTGTCATCATAGACAATTAAATAAAATCTACTTTAAAGAGCACAGTATCTTTAAGATGATTTCCAAATCAAGAATCTGATCAAGTTTGGAGTTTCTGCATTTATCAGGATATAATGATACTCTTAAGTCTTTCTCCTGTATCTCAAACATGTCCTTAGAACTTTCTTCTTGTGTTCCTCAGAGCTCACATACATGTTAAACAGGCCAGTGAAAAGAACATGAATATGGTTCTTTATTTCCTTAAGATGAACCTACCTGATCTTTGAGAAATAAATATTGCTTAAAGACACAGAACGTGTGCTTCACCAAACATTGCATACAATGATAGATGAAATGGTAGGAAATCAGAAAAGCCTCATGATGATTATAAGTATCCTTGTGAAAGTTATAACTGGACTATAAGAACTCTAATATTGGAACCTAAATTTCAGGAAGAAGGGCTTATTATTTAGATAATTGCAGATAAATACCTAATTTTTTCAAACTAAAAGTAATTGCTAAATCTGTTGAGATTTGTTCATCTTCATTGTTTACCTCTGTCATATCAGAAGTATATGGCTCATAACAAAGAATTTAAAAACAAATGGGGTGATGCAATAAAAAGAACAATTTAGGAAGAAAAGATCAAATAGAAAGATTATCTTAACTGCAATTTAGAGAATGGATGGGAGGCAGGAAGGAAGCCCAGGGGGCAGAAAGTCCATTCTCCACATTCTTTGTTATCCTTTGCTATTTGATTATCACATTCACACTGTTGTGAATTAGTGTCTACTAGATCTCCTCCCTAAAGGAAGAGCTCAAGTACTGGTCCATGGCATCAAACTTTCTCTAAAGAATGAAACTTAGGTACCACATTTCTCTAAATGACTTTCCTAAACAGGTAATTTGGAAGAAGTATTCTCTAAATGGTGTCTTTATGGATAGTATGGTTTACTATGTATGTTTAAAAGCAAATGAAACCTACCAATAACAAATGTGGATAGCCCTTGGGGCCCATGGAGTTAGAGAAGGAAGCCACAGGAGAAGCTAGAGGAGAATCCTATATGCTACAGACGGTGTTATGGTAGACTCTATTAACAGACCCAGTTATTCAGCCTTTCCTGTACCATATCCTTTGTTGTTGGACTTAAAGTTCCTTCACTAAAAAGGTAAAGAATATTTCTCCACTCCTTGACTTTGAACTTGACAACATAACTTACTATGTCTAATGGAAGATTGGTGGGTGTGAAATGAAAAAAAGTGTGGAAAAGCACCTGCATATTGGGCTTTCTGTATTGCATCACTAGCAATACCATGATATGATTAGGTTATATCCTGTTATTTCAGGAAAAGGATGAGAAATTCTTGGGGTAAAGACCCATAGACACATGCAAGAACCCAGTCAAACTCAAAAAAAAAAAAAAAAAAAAGGATTTGCTATTTATGTTCTTCAAGGGCCCATCTTGGAAAATATGATAGATTAGAAAGTCTACATTACTCTTTTCCTGTCCCCGTCCCTCTTCCTGAATATTTCCCTCTTAGAATATCATTCAAATTCTGGTTACTTCTCTCCCAGGTATCTGGAAGGTTCGCATACCTTGAGTCCAGTTTATACATGACTGTATGGGTCCCTAATGCCAGAAAATCCTTTTATCTCTTCCTTGCTCTACTTAAGCAACCAAATGCCATATACTACTGGACACCATTTTTATTTGGTTCTACTCTTATTATGTTTATGCCTGAGAAGTCAAATGATGGTATCACTAGATTAATGTCCCACCCTCGCTCAAGTAATATATTTCAGTTTTAATAGATTAAAGATTAAATTTGTAGGTACAAACTCTAGTTACAATCTGAAAGGGACTAGTTGGACAACAGGAGTTAAACAACACGGTGAGAAAGATACTTTTGTATAAGTGGGTCATTTGGCGCTTTCCTTGTCCAGAGCTCAGTTTTCAAGAACTTCTCTGTAACGTTGGTCTTGGACCCTCTGGCTACATTGTCCCTCACAGAAGTCCAAGAAATGGCTTATTTATTTTTTTATATTAATGTTTTTACTATATGTTGGCTAACTGAACATGATAAAAAAAAGAATTAAGAAAAAGAAATAGCATTTTTCATGGCACGTTCTATGATAGAAGCAACATTAGGAGCAATAATAATAATCCCCAAACAGCAGCAGCAATGACAAACTATTGAAACTTGGTTAAAATTTCTGTATGACAGGGGCACCTGGGTGGCTCAGTTAGGTATCTGACTCTTGATTTGGCTCAGGTCATGATCGCAGGGTCCTGTGATAGAGCCCCACATGGAGGCTTGTGCTCACCACAGAGTCCGCTTGTCCTTCTTCCTGCCTCTCCCCCTACACACTCTATCTCTCTTTCTCAAGTAAATAAATACATAAAATATTTTAAAAACTTCTGTATGACAGGTAAAACTAATGAACAGGGGGTTCAATAAAAATAAATGCCTTAGCAGCCTTTATATTTGCAGAAAATACTATATATTCTTAAAGGTATTAAAAGCAATACGAGAAGCAAGATAATGATAAGTAGTCCATATCTACTTTATCAAGCATCTCAGTAGTTTAATTTAGATAAGTATCTTTTATAAATAATATATTAAGATTTTAGAATTTTGGGAGCGCCTGGGTGGCTCAGTTGGTTAAGCAACTGCCTTCGGCTCAGGTCATGATCCTGGAGTTCAGGGATCGAGTCCCGCATCGGGCTCTCAGCTCCGCGGGGAGTCTGCTTCTCCTTGTGACCTTCTCTCCTCTCATGCTGTCTCTCACTTTCTCTCTCTCTCAAATAAGTAAATAAAATCTTAAAAAAAAAAGATTTTAGAATTTTGAATGGAGTAGTTCTGACTCATGAAAGGAATCAATCTAATGTAATCATAATTTCTCTCACCTGGATTTCAGCATCTCTAACTGGATTAACAACCCAGAGCTCTAGAGCTGGTTTATAAACATTTTGTTAGAACATTTAAAAAAATCAATTTTACCCTAAAATCTTTGGATACAGTTTCAATTCCAGGAAAATTAAGTATAAGTGTTTTGGATTGAAGGTTTCACTTTGAATATATTTAAGGGACATTCTTGCAGTCAAAGAAATGCAACTTTAAAATATCCAGTCACACGACATAGATATAACTTGAGGTTGTTTTTTAGTTGGAATATAAGTGAGTATAGTAATAGGGGAGAGAAATAGTTCTATTTTATCAATGGGATCTTCATTTAGAATCAATAATTTTAAGATTGTAAAAAATGTCAACATGAAAAATCAATTTCAAACCCATCTCCTGTAGTAATGAGTTTTGAATTCCCATCATGCAATTACCCAAGTTCCATATTAAGTTAATGTGAGTTAGATAAAGCATAGGTGAAATTATTAACAGCTGGTTAAATCTTTACAGGTTTAAGTACCACATTGATCTGATGAAATAAGCAATTACTTTTTCACATGGTGAAGAGGATATATAATATACTTTTTCCACAAAAGCTGTTGGAAACTTTTTTTTTGTGAAGTCAGTAAGAGTGTGTTGGTGGAAAGGAATTGTTTATCTTGATTGGATATTTTGACTGTGCCATATTTTCAAGGTAATTATTTAACCAAACACAGTATCTCTCTAATGATCTAATTAACAGAATTGTGGTTTTTGTCAGGTTTTGCCTAATGAGAGTCAAGGAATTTAATTAATATATTTAATGTATTAAATATTTTATATTATTAAATGGATATGTATCTTAAATTTAGGAGTCTATATCCATCCTATGATATGAGACTGTAATCTTCCTGAAGGCAAAAATTGTTTGTATATGTGTGTAGCCTTTTCTCTGTTATTTCTAGCAACTCTCCAAGTGCCAATATATTATAGACATTGCTCAAATATAAATGGGTAGGAGTACCTGGGTGGCTCAGTTGGTTAAGCGTCTGCCTTCAGCTCAGGTCATGATCCCAGGGGCCTGGAATTGAGCCCCACATCAGGCTGCCTGCTCAGTGGGGAACCTGCTTCTCTGCCCATTGCTCCCCCTGCTTGTGTGTGCTCTCTCTGACAAATAAATAAATAAAATCTTAAAAAAAAAAAAAAATATATATATATATGTATAAATGAGTAGATGGAAGAAAGAAACAATACCATTTAGGTTTTATCACTTATCAGGTAAAGAGCAGGTGTGTGTTATTGGAGTTATTTCTTGAGCTTATTATTTAGTACTTACTTAGACTTTTATATTTTTTCCTATAAATTTTCCGAATCCAGAACTACTCATCTCTGAATCTTTGATTTCTTTATACTGTTTATACTTCCTTAGCACCAGACTCACAGTATCTTACGTCTTTGCCTCCAAAGGACACTTGATTATTAATGACCTTTTATCATTAGATAAAAGATAGATAATACCTTTTATCAGGTGCTATCACTTCATGTTAAGAGCTGTTTGATTCCTATCTTGAAATATTAATGAGATTTTCCCTGCCTTCTACCCTATTTTAGTCAGATGACCAGTACCAAAATCCTCACATTTTTCTGAAAGTTCTTTCCTATAACCCATTCATTATGTTGTTCAAACCTTATGTTGCAAGAAATAGAATGACTATATCTTAGTCAAAAAAGGACTTTTCTAGATAAAATAATAAATAAATAAACAAATAAAAAAAACCCCTAGAATTGAAGGCACAGGGAATTTCTGGGAACTTCACTGTAACAATCAAGAGGAGCAGGTATGGTATTATTAAATCTTCAGGCCCCTTGCCTCATCAGGGGCAACTCAGAGGCAATTCTTGCACTTGAGGGTGCTCCTATGGGGTTAGGCCAAAGAGCCTCTTAGATAGATTTTTCCTGAAATTTCACTCATGCTTGATGTATTAGTTTCCTACTGCACCTGAAACAAATTACCACAAACTTAGTAGCTTAAAAGTACACACACTGAAAATTCAGAAGTCCAGAATTGGTTCCTTTGGGCTAATGAAGTGTTGACAGTGCTGAGTCCTTCTGAAGGCTTTAAGGGAGAATTATTTCTTTGTCTTTTCTAGAATCTAAAAGCTGTCTTCATTTCTTGACTTGTAGGCTCTTCTTTCATCTTCAAAGCCAATGAGGTAGCATTTTCAAATCTCAGTCTCTGACATTCCTACCTCCTTCTTTCACTTTCAAGGGTTCTTATGATTAGGCCTACCTGGGTAATCCAGCATAATATATTTCAAGATCCTTAACATAATGATAGCAGTAAGGTTCCTTCTGCCATAAAGATAACAGATTCATAGGTTCCAGAGTTTAGAATGTGACACGTTTGGGTTTTGTTGTTGTTGTTGTTGTGGGGGTAGGTGGCATTATTCCCCCATCATACTTAGCATCCTCCCTTACTCCCCCCCCCAATATAATAGTTTCCCCTAGAAGCATTTCCTCAATAAATCACTTATACAGGACTCTTTGTCTAAGGATATGTTTCTGGGAAACATGACCAACATACAGAGCATTTGACAATTTAAGAAAATGACAAATACCTATTAAAACTAAGATCTATAACTGATTCAGGAAAGCTTCTGGTTTACATGTTTACCTTTTCTTCTACTCATGGTTTCATTGAAATGATTGGGACCAACATTTTAAATAAAGAATCAAAACATAATAGTGTTGGAAAACAGGAAATAGAGCTACCAGTGGACCAGAAAGTTTAAACAAACCCTGGAAGCTAAAAAACAGGTGGGATGGAATTAATGGAGAAAACAGAGCAGAAGAATCCAAGCCAAGATTCCAGAAGTGAGAGCAATCAATCCTAATGGAGCCCATGAGAAAGAAACTCTTAAGATCAGTGACAATACAGAGACTAGGAGATGGTTTTGGGAATCATCAGGGAAATTAATTAATTAATGAAATGCTTTAGTAATAGCTAGGCCTGGAGAGCTATCCCTCTCCATCTTCCTTTGCTATATACACAGATGATATGAGTGACAGCAATAGCATTTACCTCCACCCTAGAACCTAACACCTGTCTGGGGAGTATTCTAGAATGAGTTTGAGCCTGTGAGAGAAGTAGAGAAGAATTTGAAATAGCTCCAGACCTTTACATCAGACACGGAGGAAAAGAGAGAAAAAGAGAGAGAAAGAGAAGAAGAAAAAGAAATTTTCATCTGAGGATAGTGAATTACAGTAAATGACTTTATCCCCAGAGTAAAAGTCTCTTTAACTTGATAATTAAGGGAATCTCTAACCTATTTGCTGGCACTGCTCTATTTCCAAGTACTCTACAAATGGTATTGATTTGTTGACATGACCCCATTGTCTCAGAGAAACCAATCCTTGGCTCTCTCATTCAAAGGTGAAGCTCTTGAGAAATTGACACACAACCAAGGAGAAAATCCATGAAACAACTCTGTATTTTTTGTATAAATGTGAGTTAGGAGCTAAGACCAACACATCTTTGGAACATACACACCATAAATAGAAGAAAACATGTCCAGTAACTCCCGAGAAACCAAAAATGATATATGGAGTAAAGGGAATTTAAAAATTTCTAACACGTATATTCTCAGGTTTCTCAAGTTTGG
The DNA here is from genome assembly GCA_028534135.1 of Potos flavus. Classification (NCBI taxonomy): domain Eukaryota; kingdom Metazoa; phylum Chordata; class Mammalia; order Carnivora; family Procyonidae; genus Potos; species Potos flavus. The sequence goes on from CM052886.1 coordinate 86,336,112, forward strand.
TACTACTGACACTTTGAACCAGATAATTTTTCTAGGGTGCTTTCCTGTGAACTGTAGGATGTTTAGCAATATCCCTGACCACTAGGTCTCAGTAGCAACTGTCATAACTGTGATAAGGTGCCAAATGTCTTCTTGAAGGCTAATTCACTTGAGAAACACTAGGTTTATTCAGAGAGATTTGAGAGACTATCATATAAATAAAGAATAGATTGTTTCTAAAGAACAATTAGAAATTAAGTCAAATTATAATAAACAAGTATTTTTTTATCAAAAACTGAAACAAATCAAATGAATGGGACAAAGAATAAAATGACTTAAGGGAAAATAACAAACTAAGGATTTATAATATAACAAGGAGCTCTACCATAATACAGAGCTAAATGCAAATGTGAAAACACATGAGATTCATGGAAGGTAGATCTAGAAGATATTTAAGAACATGTTCAGAAGAGAGGGAAAGAATGAAAAGATGGAAGAAACTAATCAAATAAATAATAAACTTTTAAAATGTTAAAATAAAATTTCCCTAAACTACAGCAAGACAATTCTTCAAACTGGAAGGACCTAAGACAGGCCTATATGTGAATGCCTCCTGGTGAAACATCAAAATACCCATGAAGAGGGAAAAAATTCCGAAAAAAAATCTTTTAGATAAATAGATGAAACACAAAAAACATATTACATGCAAATGAGTTAAAGATGTTTCAGTGACTCAAAGATAACGTTAGACATTAGGAAACAATAGAACAATGCTTTCAATTTCTTTCAAAAAATATTTTCAACTTAGAATTCTGTACCAAGCCACATTCTAAAGAAAATAAAAGGGCAAAATACATTTAAAAATTCATAATATCTCTTAGAATATTTCCTGCTCATGTGCCCCTAATGAAGATAAAATGACTCAAGAAAATTAAAAAGAGAACTACGTGAAAAGGATATCTTTAGGGAAGAGTGAGAGCTGAGTATGGTCATGAAAACGAAAGGAAAGCTGAAAACCTTAGTAGAAAATATACTGGACCGTGGTGGTTGACACATTCTCCTATGGGTTTTAGGGACTTAGTAAGATAGGAATGCATATTCTTCTCTAGGAGTTTAATCTCATTTCTTAATTGTGCATTAAGTTACATTGGTATCATCACATTATCACATATTGTTTTTATTCTTTCGGTGTTAAAATGAGCCATTTATCAAATCAAACAAAACTGAGTTGTTGACTAGAATGTCGAGACAATAAAATATAGATGTAAGTGTTCCAGTTACGTATTGCTGACTTGAAACTGAGCAGCTTAAAACAAAAATAATCATTTTATCTCTTAATGATTTTGAAGACTGACTTGACTGAACTACTCTGTGACTACAGTCAGATGGTGGCTGGGACTAGCATCATCTCCAAGACTTCCTCCCATGTCTGGTGGTTGGTCCTGTCTGCCAGCTTGGACCTCAGCTGGCCCTGTTGGCTGGAACACCTACACAAAGCCTTTGCTTGCGATCTGGATCTCTTCAGAGCATGGTGGCTGGTATCCAAGAATGAATATACCAAGAGAACAATGAAAAAGCTGTGTTGTCTTTCATGACCTATCCTTAGAAGTCAAGTAGCATTATATCTGTTTTCCCAAGTATGTGAGGATAGTAAGAGAGCAAGTATCCCACATCTTGGTGATAGGAGAGTCAACATCACATTGTAAGATGAGGGGTGGGAGATCTTACCTTGGAAAATACAATCTGCCATGATTCCCAATGCCCTTGGGATACAAATGGAAGAGGGTAATGGAGTGCAGTTTTGATAAATTCCTCATTTTTATAGTGGCTAAGCAATAGTTACATTTCACATCAAAATAGAGGAGCATATTATTTAAAATCATAACTGTAGCAGGATGATGTAAACAGCAGGATTTGTCAGCTTTCGGAGAGCATCTGGGTGTAGGGAATGGGGCATAGAGTTGTTTTTTTTTAACTGCCCGTCTACAGTGTTATTTATTTAGTAAATAAAAAGTTATTTATAATTTTAAAATTATACATTTTTAATTTAGATATATAATAGAATATAATAAATTATATAAGCTTTTATTAATAAAACCATTTTATAAAATGAAACAAAAAATTGAGATAAGATCAGTATTCAGAAATTATGGTCATTTATTTCATCTCCAACAACAAATATTCATTGGACACTACAGGCTTCTCATGTGCTGAGATCAGGAGATTCTAGGTATTGACAAAGAGCTGAAAGGAAAGTTAACATTTATTTGGCCTGATTTCTTAATTTTTATAATGGGATCCTATATCTAAGGAAAGATGCTTATTTTGTCTAGGAACTACAATTTTTTGGTAGTAAAAGTTTTATAGGCAGAATTCTAAAGGTGTCTACACCAGCTTCTTTTCCCTGGGTTATTTTATCAAACCCTAATCTCAGGCACTACTGTTAAGGGAGTTTGCAGATGGAATTATGGTTGCTAGTCAGGTCACTTTAAAGTAGGGAGGTCATCCTGGACCACCTTCGTGGGCCCACTCTAATTACAGAAACTCTCAAAAGCAGAAAAGGAAGACAGAATAACCAGACAGAAGGATGTAGCAGAAAGGGATAGCTGGAGAGATGAGGCAGGAGGGGAGGTAAAGTGTGAGAAGGCCGAGCCCAATATTGCTGACTTTGAAGACTGAGGAAAGCAGACCTGAAGCAAGAGAATATGGGTGGCCTCTAGAGGCTGAGCATAGTCACCAACTGACAGCCAGCAAGAAAATCAGTACTATCACACTGCAAGGAATAGCCTAAGAAACTCAGAGGAACCAGTCAAGTAAATTGAGACTTCTGACTTACAGAAATCAAAGATCATAAATGTGCACCATGTTAACTGTTAACTTTGTGGCAATTTGTTCTGGCGATAATAGAAAGGGAATAAAAAAACTAAAATTGGAGCCAAGTTCTTCTGACACCTCCTTTTGTTCTTCTTGAAATGGACAAGAATTAGAACAGTCTTGTCACTCGAATTGTTTACGATTTAGTTTGCTGGAAAGAAACCACCTGCACACCTAAAAAAAAAAAAAAAAAGTGTCAAATAAGGTAGTTGAAACCAACAGTCCTTTAGATGCCAGACTTTCTCTAGGTTACTCCCTCAATAAGTTCCTTAAAGCCAGCCCTTTCCTGATTAAAACTATTCAGAGTGTAGGGATAGAGGGAACATGCCTCAATATCAAAAAAACCATCTATGAAAAGTCCACAACAAATATCATTCTCAATAGAGAAAAACTGAGAACCTTTCCCTTAAGATCAGGAACATGGCAAGGATGCCTACTCTCACCACTATTGTTCAACATAGTACTGGAATTCCTAGCAACAGCAATTAGAGAACGAAAAGAAATAAAAGGTATTCAAATTGGCGAAGAAGAAGTCAAACTCTCTCTTTTCGCAGATGACATGATGCTTTATGTGGAAAACCCAAAAGACTCCACCCCCAAATTATTAGAACTCATACAGCAATTCAGTAATGTGACAGGATACAAAATCAATGCACAGAAATCAGTTGCTTTCCTATACACTAACAATGTAACTGTAGAAAGAGAAATTAGGGAATTGATTCCATTTATAATATCACCCAACCTTAAGATACCTTGGAATAAACCTAGCCAAAGAGGTAAAGGATCTATACTCCAGAAACTACAGAACACTTTTGAAGGAAATCAAAGACACAAAAAGATGGAAAAACATTCCATGCTCATGGATCAGAAGAGTAAACATTGTTAAAATGTCTATGCTCCCCAGAGCAGTCTGTACTTTCAGCACCATCCCAATCAAAATACCATTGGCATTTTTCAAAGTGCTGGAACAAACAATCCTAAAATTTGTTTGGAACCAGAAAGACCCCAAACCGCCAAGGAAATGTTGAAAAAGAAAAACAAAGTAGGGGCATTACATTGCCTGATTTCAAGCTATATTACAAAGCTATGATCACCAGGATAGCATGGTATTGGCACAAAAACAGACACATAGATCAATGGAACGGAATAGAGAGCCCACTTATGGACCCTTAATGCTGTGGTCAACTAATCTTTGACAAAGCAGGAAAAAATATCCAATGGAAAAAAGACAGTCTTTTCCATAAATGGTGCTGGGAAAATTGGACGGCTATATACAGAAGAATGAAACTCGACCATTCTCTTCCACCATACACAAAGATAAACTCTAACGGATGAAAGACCTCAGTGTAAGACAGGAATCCATCAAAATCCTAGAGAAGAACATAGACGGTAACCTTTTCGACATCAGCCACAGCAGCTTCTTTCAAGACATGTCTGTAAAGGCAAGGGAAACAAAAGCAAAAATAAACTTTTGGGACTTCATCAAGATAAAAAGCTCTGCACAGCAAAGAAACAGTTAACAAAACAGACACCCCTTGGAATGGGAGAAGATATTTGCAAATGACACTGCAGTTAAAGGGCTGGTATCCACGATCTATAAAGAACTTCTCAAATTCAACACCCAAAAAACAAACAATCAAGTCAAAAAATGGTCAGAAAACACGAACAGACATTTCTCCAAAGAAGACATACAAATGGCTAACAGCAAGAGAGGGAACACAAGCATGGGGAGTGGGAGAGGGAGAAGCAGGCTTCCTACCAAGCAGGGAGCCTGATGTGGGGCTCGATGTAGGGCTTGATCCCAGGACCCTGGGATTATGACATGAGCCAAAGGCAGATGCTTAATGACTGAGCCACCCAGGCACCCCTATGGCCAACATTCTTAAAATCAGGAAAGGTTAGATGATAGAATGGGATTTTAAGTCAATAGAATATTTCTCAGGCAGGTTTATGTTTTCCTTTGTGCAACTGGCATTTTTTAAATAGGTCATACTGTACAGATCACAGACACTGCAGTCTATGCTTCAGGCCATCTATTTTGGCAGACATGTAGGCATGTCTACATTTCAGTACTGTGACTGTGTGTATCTATGTGTAGCAATGAATGTGTAGTGTGATTTCAAGATGTCAGTCTTCTAAATTTAAAAATGTAAAACTAATTTGTTGGACTTAAAATCTACAAATTGTTGAAATTTTCACAATTATGATCCTGTGTATATAGAAATAGAGAGTAGTTATAGATTTTATTAAAACCTAGAGTAAATACCATTAATAAATAATTCAAGTAAGTGAACAAACTAATCTTTCAAATAAATGCGTGGGACCCTGTTACGTTTGAAAAGAACATTGCATCTCTCCGTTTTTAGAAATAACTTTATCTTTCCCTTTCTTCACTCGTATACTTCACTTTTTTAAATATCCTACTCTAGTCCCAGTATATATATTAGTAATATAAATGTATTATTAATAACACATGCTCAGGAAAAGGAGGAAAGCTGTTTTCAAAAGCAAAGTGTATGGTGAAAAAAATCTGTTCAGAGTTATTTTACTCTTTCTTGTCCCATCTCTTCTTTGCCCCCTCCTTCTTTTTCCTCTATTACAGAGTTCCATAGAGAGAGTTCAGGGTGAAAGAGTGCCCAATATTTTCTTCTCACTCTTGGTGATTTCATAGTCATTCATAATTCACACCTGTATTGATTTCATGTAATTTAATCACATCGAAGTGGTGGATAATGTAATTGCTCATTATTAGAGATATCCTTTTTGGTTTTGATGTTTCTTTGAATGGAAGAAGACTTCTTCCTTTGATCTATTCTCTCAAGGAATAAAATAAGATATACAGAAAATTCAAAATTACTTCCTCCCTTCATAATATTGAATGGGGATAAAGGGTTAAGAGTTTGCAGAATTTATGTTAACACATTTGGACTCAGTCCCAATCAGGAGCATAAAATTCTGAAACATTACTGGTCTAATTCTTATGATTTTTGTGTTTATTTCTGTCCCCCTCACCTCCAGTAAATCAAATGGTTGAGATTGGATGAAATTACTCATTTTCCATGTAAAGAAACACCCATCAAGTCTTTTCTGGTACTAAAAAAAAAAAAAAAAAAAAATCAAACTTAAAGCAGGTTTGCTTTCCACACATATACTATAAGAACTTAGGGCACCTGGGTGGCTCAGTCAGTTATGCAACTGCTTTCGGCTCAGGTCATGATCCCAGAGTCCTGGAATCAAGTCCCACATTGGGCTCCCTACTCGGTGGGAAGTCTGCTTCTCCCTCTGACCCTCCTCCCTCTCATGCTCTCTCTCACTCTCTCTCAACTAAATAAATAATACCCAAAAAAAGAAAAGAATTCATCTTTCACTGACCTTCAGTCTGGTTAGTTTTATAGATAACCAATACCTTTGAAGGAATAAAGATGACTTATTATTTGCTATTTATTTCAGTATTTTATTCACCTAAAAGGTATTTTTAAAAAATAATCTCTCTGAGTTAATGAAATGTGATCTTAGAAATATCCCAAGTAATGAACATATTCATTAGTAAGTTCATATAGAAGCATCTCTATCATGACAGCTACATAAAGGGATTAGACTGACATTTAAATGTCAAAGTGTATTTCAAAATGAATGTAATCAATTAAAATTTGTTTTTATTTACCCAGTGAATTCCTTTTGAGTAACTTCAGCAGTAAAAAATTTATACCTTTTATGGAGTGTTTTAGAATAATAGACTAAGAGAATTAAAATCCAAATCCGAAGAATAAAATTGGTAGTCATTTCATAATGCTCTTTCAGGTAAAAAATTAAATGATGAGAATAATTTTCTTTTGTGATTAGTGAACTATCCTTACAGATATTTAATACCGTGGTTTTGAATATAGAGATTCTCAAGGCCGACACTACAGAAGGCAACAAACATTTATTGCATTGGACTTATGACTTCTGTTGGCTTAATTAATTTAAAGCAACACTTTTTGGTTTTTATGTTATAGTCATTTTTAGACAAGTCAAACCACCAAACTTTTTTTTTTCTCCTCTAAAAATGTATATGGAATAGAATTTACCTCTCAATTTAGAACATATGTTTTTAATATAAACAAATGACATAGTCCTACATGGGTAAATAATTTAACTATTTAAAATTCATTTCCTTTAGATGCAAACAGACCACTGAATTACATAGGTATAATTATAGCTCTTCCCCTTGATTGCTTTCTCTGCCTGCACATTTAACAGCAGAAATGTTGTAACGTGACATTTGCAGAGTATTACTGCATTGACAACTACATCCACGGGACATTAGTATGTGTTCCAGAGGAAAAAAGAAAAGGTTTGACTCATATATTTGGGAAATACTGAGTTAAGGAAATTTAAAGAGGTTTATTTACTACAGGAATTCTCAGAACCTTTTAACAAACTGATGTATATTTTGGATTTCTGGTAAGGAAATGTACTATATACATTGCAGAAAGAATATTTGGCAATGGAACTCTTTTACCTTAAAGATTTTCAAAGGTAGTACTTTTTTAAAAAATACTTTTATGGGAACGCCTGGGTGGCTCAGTTGGTTAAGTGGCTGCCTTCGGCTCAGGTCATGATCCCCGGGTCCTGGGATCGAGTCCCACATCGGGCTCCTTGCTCGGCAGGGAGCCTGCTTCTCCCTCTGCCTCTGCCTGCTACTCTGCCTGCTTGTGCTCTCTCTCTGACGAATAAATAATAATAAAAATCTTAAAAGAAAAATACTTTTATGAAGCACTGATGTAAGGAATAAGGAGCATATGACTAATTCATTCAAAAATAATTCCTAAGTAATCTCTTACAAGTTTAGATAAGACAGTCTCTTTCCTCAATGACTTAGAATTTACTGATTGAGATAAATAAAACACTTGAAATCATTTCGCTAAAAAGAATATTTACAAATCTAATGAAACTTATACAAGGAGAGAGATAACAGAAGAAAGAATATCTGAGTCTGGCTGAGGAAGATGGGAAATTTCATCAAGTCGTTGGTGCCTCTGCTGACACTCAAAACATTTGCCAAAAAAAGAGAGAGATGTTTCATGTAGATGAATAAAAAGTGTTTTTGCAGCATTCAGAACTACAAAGAGCTTAATAGCCTAGTTACACAGTTAATGTTGTAGAAAGTATTCATTCCTCTAAATTCATTTCCCTTCTGTTTAGAAATTCAGGTATTCGTATAGTATGTATAACGTAAAGTACTAATAACTGGTGTGTTGAATGCTGAAAAACCAGAAAACATTTGCAAGCTCCAAACAAGTAATTAGAAACTCGGGTTAAAGAAAGAACCAAATTATATGAATATTCAAAACAATTGCCTCACAGAGCTGATGTAAGTACACAGATTTGTATAACAAGACATGGAACTCTAACCCTTGTGGAATTAATGTGATGGCTGATATTGGTCCTCTCTCCACACGTTTATGGTGAAGGGCAAGAAATCTAAATTTAAAATTTCATGTGATAATAGAAAGCTGTTTAGACTATTGGTCTCCAAACTTTAGAAAATCATATACGTTTGTCATTAAAATTTTGTAGCATGAACAGATAATATATGTATATTTATTTATATATGTGATACATATGAACCACTGAAATACTAGACAATAAACATTAGTACACGAAATACTCATTTAAAAATGAGATAATTGGTAAGTTTAATTGATAAGATTTTGAAATAAATTGATAAATTTGGACTAAATACATTTGAAGTAAATATTATAATAAGTTTTTAATTTTTTATCTAGCAATGATAAAAACTATTCAGTCACGCTATTGCAGTGAGCATAATGTAATTGAAATTGTTTTGTTATTCTTATAATCTATGTTTAATAATCTGTGGTACAGCAATTTGAAAGTCTCTTAATTTCAAGGGATTTCTCAAGCTTGGTTTTGAAGCTGTCAGCTTGAAAAAATAACTTACAATGATATATAGATTCAGAATTCTTGCCGTAACTTGACTATTAAATTTCCATCTTCCTTGGTGACAATAGGTTTATCTTGCAAACTATTTTTACTATCTTAACAATTTTAACAAATTGGTTAAGTAACCACTGATGGTCTTCATTTGAAATGTTTTAAAAACAGTTAATAAATATTTTTTCACAAGTTTTTATATGTACTTATATAATTTTTATAGGTAATGCACATTATATTTTACCGCAAATTGGAATAACGATTTTAAAATGAATTTTAAAAATTCTCATATTTATTTTATAAATATTATCTTGAAGTTCACATAAAACGTGTTTTCAGTACTCCCTCCACATATGTCTTTGACAACATATAAATGTTGGCCAGTTACCAATCCAAAAAAGTCAGCAAATTTGAAACACTCTCTTTTTTGTTAAAAAAAACAATAAACAAAAAGAAAAAACGAATCAAAACCAAAAACAAATTAATTCTAGTATTCTCTATCTTACCACTCCCTTCTTATTTGTTGGGGATGAATAATTTTTTAATAATTAACTATATAATTTATACAAGTAAATGAAAATGTACATGTATAGTTTTAAAACAAAATGTATATATCCATATGGCCACTAGAAGATCCTTATCCGCTCCTTTACTAGCCTTCTTTTAATGCCATTCTTCACTCCCACCAGTTAACTACCATGCTGAATTCACCTCCCTCACAGATTATTTATTTTTACATTCTCACGGGCACTTAGTATTGACAGATGGTGGGTGTGAAATGGTATTTCTTTGTGGTTTTAATTTTTCATTTTCCTGATTACTAATGAGATTGGATGTCTTATAACTTCAGATCCACTTTTGCATCCTAGACTATGAAATTCCTATTAATTTATGGATGGTTGGTGGGGGTATTTTATGCTTTTCGTACTGCTTTACAAAAATTTTAAATATACATTCAGAATACAAATCCTTAGTTTTATGAGTTACAAATGTCTTTTCCCAGATTGTTGCTTGCTTTTTCACTCTTTTTTATGATATGGATGAGTATAAATTCGTAGCATAGTAAAACATATTGGTCTTTTCTTCATGCTTTTTTCTTACCTTTTAAATTCTTTTTGGGAATCGAATTTATATTTAGCAACTCTTTTAAATATTTTGCCATGTAATAACTGATGAATCTATGTAGAATATAAATGATTTTTCATGAGTTGTAAAGATTCTGTTATTTGTAATAATAGAAGCCAAACATTAATATAAGCAAACACCAGCAATTTGTCTGTTGCAAATATGCCAAAAACAAATGATCCATTGTGCACCTAACTCTTAACCCTTCAGCTTTGGGGCACTCTTTCCTCAGACAAACTCTAATACTAGATATTAAGGGTATGTGTCAGTGCCTACATTGAATATTATAAGAAAGTGTATTTCCTTTCTATTTGAGATCAAAATATAAATATAATGCTAATTTATTTCCTCATCTTGGCTCATGTGGATGATTTTGTACATCTTTTTTGGGTTCATGCACCTCACTTTGGAGACCACTGTTCAAGACCACTCACCTTAAAACTGGGCTACTCTGACCTCTGAGCCTTGGTTTATGCAGACCCAGAAGTTTTGAAGGAATCAATAACCATATCCTCAAATTCCATTTGATTGTTGTGAAGGAGAACAAATCTTGCTGTTACTCCTTTCCAACTACCCCATTCACAATTGCTCTTGACCCACAATGAAAAGAAAGATAGCCCTCCTACCCGTCCTAAATCTTACTATGACACATTGCTTTTAAAACTTAAAACCTCCCTTTAGACACCAAATTAAGGGATATTTGTACATGGGGGTTAGAAACTGAAAATATAATTATTCTTATGATTGGATAACAAAACTTTTTATAATTCAGGCAGCTGATTTTTCTGGAACAAAATAAAAAAAAACAACTTGAAGGAGTTATAACCTGATACATTGCTAAAACCTTTTTATGTATGTTACTTTGTAATTTTAGTATAAATTTGAAAAAGTACAAAAAATTAAGTGATATTACTATAGCTATACTTCTTTTATCTCTATCTATGTATTTATGGTTAGCTAAAGTGGTTACATACGATTTATAACCTCAAATATAAAAACTAGTTATATAATTTATGCTGAATCCTGTCTCATATTGGGAATACAAAAATATTCATCAATGTATATGTTAACTAACTTTAGAATCACACCAATTTTATTGTCACTTACAATGAAATTTTATTTTTATGCTTAATAGTTATAAAATTAAAATGTATATTTGGTACATAATTACATATTAATAATAATCTAAATAATTTCATCTGGAAGAAAACTTTTATAGCAGAGAGTTATAGTAATATAAAATGTTTTTAGATTTTAAATTACATATGTGCTGTAATTATAGATAGTTATGATAAGATATTCTGTATTATTTTAAGATAATATGCCATTTAAATCATATTCTTTGGAAGAATTAGAATAGCAGTATGATCTCAAAGATAAATGGATGGTGTAAAATTCTGGATTGTCTTCCATCAACTAAACAATATGCAAGATTTTTTTCAAACATTTTTATTGGGGTGCCAACAAAATATTGAAGACAAAACAATAAGTAAATAAGTCAATCAATATTTAAAAGCAATCATAGTGTGAGGTGTTCAGAATCACCTCTGCTTTTAGGGAGTTTACAGTAGGGGCCTGAGTTGCCAAAAGAAATCTGAAAAAGGTTATTTTAATATTTGTCTTTCACATTTATTTCAATTCAGAGGAAATTAGAAATTAGTAATGCAACAAAGTTGCATTAATCTATTCATCTCACCTGCATTTCTACTCCAGCCCACAAAACATACTTTCCGAAAAAATGCAGTTTCAAATTGTTACTAGTGCTCATTAAGGGGAAATGGTTATAGGTATCCACTAATCAAACCCCAGCAACTAGTTTTTTTACACTATCTTTCAATAGTTTCTCCAGAATGTCCAAGTTTTTCTTAGATAAAACCAATTGACAAATGCAGCTTTATACTTGCATGTGCTTAAATTTCTTTTCATATTTTAGTTAGTCTGACAAATATGAATTGTATTGAACACATTCATTTCATCTCTTCTCTTATCCATCCCGAGGTATTCTGGGAAATGTAACTCTCATATACGATTCCACCTTTATTCCATATGGCTTTCTCAAGTCAGACATTTTTATAACCTGGTACTGTTCTCTGATACACGCGATTGGTACAAAGGAGGGACCTGAGGTACACTACTCAGCCCTTAGCGTCACATAATTGGTCTAAAGATAAGCCTTGCAACATTTAACGGACAAGAGTTCTTCTCTCCAAATTTGGGTCTCACATAGTAGAGCTCTTTTCCCATCAGTGAGTGAATCTAGAAGAAGTTAAGGTCCAGACTTGTTCGCAGCCATGTTTCCTTCCACACCGGAGCTGGTGAGGCTGTCCAGACAGAATCAGAGAAATGAAGCAGTGACACAAGATAAAAGGAACGAAGTTTTGATATGTGTTACAACATGGATGAACCTTGAAAACATTATGTTACGTGAAAGAAGCCAGACATGAAAAGTCACGTTTATGTGATTCCATTAATATAAAATACCCAGGATAGGCAAATACATAGAGACAGAAAGTAGATTGGTGGATGACGAGGGCTGGAGGAAGGGAGAAGGGGGAGTGACTGCTAATAGGTACGGAGTTTCTTTTTGGAGTGACAAAAATGTTCTGGAATTATATCGTGGTGATGGTTGCACAACCTTGTGAGTTATACACTTTATGTATTTGTTTATTTTTGCATTGAATCAAGTTAATTTTTTTTTTGAAATATAGTTGACACACAACATTAGGTTCAGGAGTACAGCATAATGATTAAACAAGTCTATACTTGATACTATTTTCACAAGTGAAGCCATCTGTCAACATACAAAGCTATTGTGGTACCATTAACTATATTCCGTATGCTCCACCTATCATCCCCCTGACTTATTCATTCCATAACTGAGAGCCTGAGCTCCTATTTTTCTTCGCTCATTTTTGCCCATTCCCGCTTCATCAACCATCAGTTTGTTGTCCTATTTGTGGGCCTATTTCTGCTTTTCATTTGTTTCTTGATTCTCTTGTTTTGTTTTTTAGATTCCACATATAAGTTAAATCATATGGCATTTATCTTTTTCTGTCTGACTTATTTCATTTAGCATAATGCTCTCTGGGTCCATCCATGTTGTTGCAAATGTCAAGATTTCATTCTTTTTATGGCTGAATAATATTCCATGGTGTGCGTGTGCGCGCCATATCTTCTTTATCCATTCATCTATCAGTGAACACTTAGGTTGCTTCCATATCTTGGCTATTATAAATAATGCAGCAACAAACATAGGGGGGCATGTGTCTTTTCAAATTGGTGTTCTTATTTCCTTTGGGTGAATAATTACTGGATCATATGGTATTTTATTTTTAATTTTCTTAAAATTAAAACATCCATACTATTTCCCACAGTGGTTGCACCAATTTACATTCCCACCAGTACTGCACAAGGGTTCTTTTATCTTCACATGCTCACCAACAGTTATTTCTTGTCTTTTGGATAAGATACTAGCCATTCTGACAGGTGCAAGGTGGTATTTCATTATGGTTTTGATTTGCATTTCCCCCAGTGATTAGTGATGTTGAGCGTCTTTTCATGTGTCTGTTGGCCATCTGTATGTCTTTGGAAAAATGTCTATTCAGTTCCTCTGCCCATTTTATTTATTTATTTTTAAGATTTTATCTTATTTATTTTTGAGAGAGAAAGAGAGCTGAACTGAGCAGGGAGCCTCATGCGGGACATGGTCCCAGGATCTTGGGATCATGACCTGAGCTGAAGGCAGACGCTTAACCAACTAAGCCACCCAGACACCCTCCTCTGCCCTTTTAAATCAGATTATTTGGGGGTTTTTTGGTTTTGGCTTTTAGAAGTTCTCTCTATATATTTGGATATTAATCCCTTATTATTTGCAAATATTATCTCCCATTCAGAAGATTGCCTTTTTTGTTTCGTTAATGGCTTCCTTAGGTGTGGAAAAAGATTTTTATGTTGATGGAATCCCAATAGTTTATTTTTGCTTTTGTTTCTCTTGCCTCAGAAAACCTAGCTAGAAAAATGTGAATTAAACACTTAAAAAAAACTAAACTTCATGGCATATAAATTATATCTTAGAAAAGCTTATTTTAAGAAATGAATGAAGGAGAGATTTTGGAGCAGGGGGAAGAAGGAAGGTAAAGAGAGGTCTGATAACAAAGTGGCTGATTTTAGATGTATTTAAGGTTTAAGGGCTTTAATGAGTCAGAGGACACTAGGATTATGTCACAAATTATTCATAAAATAGAGCTGGTTTTCTTTTATTTAAGTGAAAGGGTCTAACTCATATTGTTCTTGAACATTCTAGTTTTGCATATGAGGAAACTGAGCTCAGGAAATTTAATGAACTTGTCTAAAATAAAGAGGAATAAATATTTCACTCCATAACTTTATTTAAATTTACATTTACTCCTATTACATGATTACAAATTTAAATCTATTGTAAATATTTGTTTTTTCACATTTACTATTCATTGATAATTTGTTTCTCCCACTTCACAATATAAATTATTTTGATCTTGGGGTGAGTTTTTCAGCTTGCTTTTTTTTCCTTGTGCATTGATCTATAAGCCTTTATTTGTTTTCTTCACAAAAAGTAAATTTTCTTGGAACCACTTCTTAGAGCACAGGTTCAAAGCACGACAGATTAGAAGAAACCAATTGCAGCTAGTTTAAGTAAAAATTGGTGTAAGGGTACTGTGGAATACCTCACAGAACCAGAGATAGGAATGTAGCCAGTCCATCAAGGTACGGGGGCCAGAACAAAGAAGCCATTAGTTTCCCTGTGTGTGCTTCTCTTGAGAAGCTTTTTTTTTTTTTTCCTTCTCCTTCTCTGTTGACCAACTACTTTCCTCTCCAGTTCACAAAGAACACATATCTCATTCCAATTTCAATTCCATTTCTTACCTTAAGCTAGGATTTCTCAACCTCGGAGCTATCAACATTTGGACCTGATAATCTTTTTTTTTTTAAATTGAGATATAGTTAATCTATACCATTATATTACTTTCAGGTATATAACACAATGATTCAAATTATTGTATATATTGTGAAATGATCACCATAATATGCCTAGTTAACATCTATCACCACACAGAGTTTTTTCCTTAGAGATAGAACTTTTAATATTTTCTCTCTTAGCAATTTTCAAATATATGATACAGTATTATTCACTATAGTTACCACACTGTACATACCTTCCTAGGACTTATTTATTTTATAACTGGAAGCTTGTAACTTTTGACCACCTTCACCCATTTCTCCAACTATCTATCCCTCCACCTCTGGCAACCACCAGTCTGTCCTTTGTACCTATGAATTTTTGTTTGTTTGTTTTTGTTTTTGTTTTAGATTCCACAAATCTGTGAGATAATATGGTATTTGTCTTTGTCTGATTTATTTCACTTAGCATAATGTCCTCCAGGTTCCTCCCTATTGTTGAAAATGGCAGGATCTCCTTTTTGTTGCTGAATAGTATTCCATACATTCCATTTTATATATATATAACATTTTCTTTATCCATTCTTCCATTGATGAACACTTAGGTTACTTCCAGGTCTTAACTACTATAAATAATGTTGCAGCAAACATAGAGGGGAGTGTGCAAATGTCTTTTTGAGTTAGTGTTTTCATTACCTTTGGATAAATATCCAGAAGAAGAATTACTGGATCATATGGTATTTCTATTTTTAGTTTTTTGAGAAATTTCCATATTGTTTTCTATAGTGGCTCCACCAATTCACATTCTCACCAACAGTGCACAAGGGTCACCTTTTCTCTGCATCCTTGCCAACGCTTGCTATTTCTTCTCTTTGATAATAGCTGTTCTCACAGGTATGAGGTAATATCTCATTGTGGTTTTGATTTGCTTTTCCCTGATGATTACTGGTGTTGAACACCTTATCATTGGCCTATTGACGTTCTCTATGCTTTTTTGAAAAATGTCAGTTTAGAGTATCTCCCCATTTTTTAAGTGGATTGGTGTCTATTGAATTGTGTAAGTTTTATATATGTGTATATATATATATATAAATATATATATATAAATATACATATATATATATGATTTTAACACCTTATCAGTTACCTGATTTTCAAATACTATCTTTCATTTCATAGGCTGTCTTATGATTTTATTGATGGTTTCCTTTGTTGTATAGAAGATTTTAGTTTGATGTAGTCCCCATTGTTTAATTTTGCTTTTGTTGCCTTTGCTTTTTTTTTTTTTTAAAGATTTTATTTATTTATTTGAGAGAGAGAGAAAGTGAGAGAGAGCATGAGAGGAGAGAAGGTCAGAGGGAGAAGCAGGTCCCCCCCCCCTCCGTGGAGCCGGGAGCCGGACGTGGGACCCGATCCCGGAACTCTGGAATCATGACCTGAGCTGAAGGCAGTCGCCTAACCACCTGAGGCACCCAGGCTCCCCGCCTTTGCTTTTTGTGTCAAATCCAAAAAGACCAATGTCAAAGAGCTTACCACTTACGTTTTCTTCTAGGAGTTTTATGGTTTCAGAAAACTTTTTTTTTTTAATGAAATGGAACATTTAGAACCATTTTAAGGTTTGATAGCAGATAGATGATATTATAATTTATCAATTATCATCAGTAATTCAGTATCTTAGAAGAATATGAAACCCCATAAATTAAGTTGAAAAATAATCAAACAGGAAATAAGGGAGTAAGTAGATTTAAAAAGTCTTAATATCTGGAAAGTGGAAACCAAAATATTAACTAGGGCTATCTCTTAATGGTGGAATTACCTATGAGGTTTTCTTTGTATTTTTCTAGTGGCCTTGACAAGTATTAGATTTTAATGGAATAAAATTATTGACTTTGGGAAGCTAAAATAAAATAGTATTTACTTAATGAATTCTTTAGAAAAAAGCTATTAATTTCTTTGGGAACTTACTGCTCAGCTTTAAAAAATATGTGAATCCTGAGCTGGTTTCAAGTGCGGTGTAACCTTTGGATGGTCATTTCTTAAGTGAGCAAGAAGGGGGCTAGTGAACACCTGAAATAAAAACAATAGATTTCCTGAAATACTGCTTATTTATTTATTCTGTGTCTGCGTGATATCCTAGTAAAGTCAGTTCTGTCAATTTAGACAGTCCATGAGCCAAACTCAATAAAATGTAAAAGTCAGCCCCAAGACGTTTTTGACAGTTGTGAAAATCTAACTTGAAATTTCCCTTGTTGCCTTGTGTTTGACAATAGCCTAAAGAGATAGGAAAAACCATAATTTGGCTGGATTATATATTTCCTTTACAGAACAAGAGGAGTCTGTTAAGTGATGCTTTTTTAATGTTAGAATAAGCCTCGTTGTACCTATTTTTCCTTCTTATTCATTAATCTAGAAAGAGAAAGGTCTAGCTTTTCCATGCTATCAATGTTCCTTAGGAGAAGAGGTTCAAAATATGTTTAGGAAAAACCCAAAACGTGTATAGAATAAAAACAGATTTCCTTACCGTAGCCTCCATGGCCAAGTGGGCATTAGTGCCTGCCAAGTTGCTCAAGCTCCCGTGCCCTGATTATGCTGGCTGTCTCTGTGCTCCTTGAATACGTCAAGGTCAATCCCACCCAGGATCCTTGCACTTGCTGCTCATTCTGCTGAGACAGTTTTTAATCCCAGATTCTTCTATGATTGACTCTTTATCATCATTAAGTGTTATACCAGGAGACACAAATTTCAGAGAGGTCTTCCCTGACTAAGTGCCTCATTTAAGCAGGCTGTGAACCTCCCCCCACCCCCAGCTACTGTCAGTCATCATATTCTGTTTTGTCGAATTCTGATCCTGCCACCAGTCAGTACTTGAAGTTCACTTATTCATTTACTGTTTGTCTCTTCTCGGTAGAATTTATATTCTGTCTGAGCCTATAGATTCACATTCTGTCTTATCACATTTGTATTCCCAATGCTTAGAAATGTATCCAATACTTAATAGACTCTGAATAATATTTATTGAATAAATGAATGAATAATCTTCTCTGAACAAATAACATATAAAGGCAGCAACCACGAATATAAAATTTCACATGGGATAATGTTAATGTAGATTATTTTTCCTAAAAAAAGTTAATAATATTAATGCACAAAAAGGGAAAGAAGAAAAAATTTAACAATAAAAATTGACTTCAAGAGTTGGCACACGAAAAATATTTTCATAATTAAAAAAATATTTTCTCTAGTAATTTTCCCTTGTTTAAACTTCTGACATTTTCTCTATTATTCTGTCTTTGAGCAAATTATTTAAAATCTATATTAGAATAATTGTGTATGTGTGTGTGCCTGTGTGCTGTTTTTAGCTCTTATTTTCTGATAATATAACTGTTTGATTTGGACAGATGGGAGATTTCTTTCTTTTTTTTTTTTTTTCCTTGCATTTTGGCCACAGCCAGCCCTGATTTGTTATTGTTTGAAATTCTGAGAATGTTTTACACACGTTTACAAAAGAGAAACATTTGGCCTCTGATAAACGAATGACAGGCACGATATAAACGCTTGGGGAAGATTCTTTAGGATCTAGGCAGGAGACCTGCACATCTGCCTCCAGCTGTGCAGCTACTCAGAACTGAAATGACGAATCCCAGTTTGGCCAAAGTCAGTAATTATTTTTACTGTTGATCTGAAGATCAAAGGTTATTCCCAGGAAGTAGGGATAGGGCAATGGACTTCACTGTCTAAGAGCAGTGGAGGTTTATGCAAGCTATCATTTGGTTCATGCCTTGCACATTAACCTGGTGCTAATGCATATGGATGACAGCAGAAATATAAACAGCTTTGATGTGATATTAATTATAATTGGCTAAACGTAAATTAATCTACTGGTTTTGAATCATCTTTGCCCTTTTGCCTGACCTTGTATTCTGACCCCAAATGTTAGGAAAGTCTGCAGCAACTATGTCACACTTTTCAAAGAAGCATAGAACTCTATGAATCCATGCTACTATTCAAACTATCTGTGAACATGTCCTCATTAAAATCTTTGTACATAGAAAATCCTTTCTTTAAATAACTTCACAGGTGAACACAGTCTAATTATACTGGTAAATTCATGAGAAATCTTAAAAATATTAAGGTTTCCATCTTATTTTTTCATGACAGAGTGTATTCTTTGCAGTGAGTTTGGATGTCTCTAAATTTTCTATGTGTTCTCTGATGCCAAGCCAGACCATCATGAAAGGGAATGCTTAAATGAAAGATAATAAAGTATTTATCAAGGTTTTGCTCTGTTTGACTCACATTTGTAAATATAAACACATAACAGGCATATTTTAAAGATACGTCTTTTCAAAATTATTTTAACATTATCATTTTATATACAATAGGAAAATAATTTTATAGCTAAGAACAAAAGTATCTAAATTTTAAGAGTGTATACTTTTTCTGTACACAGCAAACTCCTGTTAACTTCATGGGGAATGTTGGAGCCTAAGTAAACACCAGGACATAGAGATAGAGGCACATGCCACATTTAATAGGAATTATTTTCACTTGAATAAATTGCATTGATACATTTGTATTTTAATTTGATAATCTATTTTCCCCAAATTTGTATTGTGTATTATTTAAAAATTCCTTTTACACAATAGTGAATATACTCTTATGTGTATTTAAAATATCTGTATTTAATCATCCTAGAAATAATGCCATAGTATTTATTCCTCGTAAAAGCTCTATCTCTTATTATTCTTCTTTGAAATAAAGCACTCCCATACTATCTTGGTATCTGTAACATATTCAATGTAACAACCCCTAGACTGGGTATTTCTCATCTACTTAATATTACTAGAATTACAGAACTGGTCAAAAAAGTTCTCTCTATTGGTAATTTATCAGTCTTGCTGGCTTTATTATTTTTACCGAAACATCATTTGTTGATGAAGTAGGTAAGAGAAAAGTAAGATGGCCATAGTTACTTCTCTGTGTTCATCATTTCAGCCATAACATTTGCCCCAAGAAAAGCTGAGATTTATAGTGTCATAAGGATTTCTGTCTACTTTCAAGCATTTTGGCATTTGGGGCTCTTGTTTGGCAAAGCGCTGTCAGGTAAATGGATAGTTAAGCATTTATTTTTCAAGAACTGATGGCATTTAGATACATTTGGCATTTATTTTTCTTGGAGTTTTTTTAAGCTGAAGTTACTGAAAATTACTTAAACGCTTACTCATATTATGGACTTTCAATTGTTAGGAAAGCTTGGCATGTCCCACAAGCTCCTTCTCATTTTGCTTATTGACAGTCAAGTTACTAAGGATCCCAGATTTCTAATTAGTGGTTTAAATTTTAATGGATAGCATTTATATAAATGTTACCATACAGTCATTGAAACATCTTCTTTGAATGGACACTCACAAATATGTCTAGGTGGCCAGTCTCCCTTTAGCATTCCCCTTGGTGTGTGGTTTGCGATGGAGGATCTGAAATATATTGGTCCTCTTCAGACAGAGAAACTCAGTAGTAAATGTAACATATGTTCTGCAGTCCAGAATTTGGCTCATGAACCTGCTTTTTGTATCCTTAATGATCACATTAGTCTCAAAATATATTTGAATTTCATTTTAAGATCTCAGTTGATTATATTTAAGAGGCGAAATGTCTTGACTACAGCTGCTCTTCATTTGTTGGGTTTTTTACTCTGTGTTCTCACCATCGCCTGTTTTCCACTTCCAGAGATTTATTAGCCTCTTAGACGTATTATCATAAATGTTATCAAGTAGACACTTGTGATGACAAATGCAGGAGGGTATTCTCTTTTCCAGATAAAAGGGAGAGGTAAGGGACAGAGAGGTGATACAGCTCACAGGGCTCAGTTATATTTGTCAGGGTGTTATGTGGATCAGCACATACCTGAGGAAGCCAGGCACTAATCATGGCTGCATATGGCCAACCTTTTCCCAAAATGCCTATAATTGATTCCATGTATCATGGAGCAAATCGGTATCAGTTGGCCTATGAAATAATCTGTTCATATTCAGCACTTATATGTATTTGATAAGGTCTAACAGGTACACTTAATCTTTCAGACTTCACGGAGGATATCATCTCCCTCACTCCTTCTTCCACCCAGAAAGAAATCTCAGGCAGGAAACCACACTCATAAAAATGCAGCCCATGCCCATCCCCACTCTTATTTCTCTACCATTTCTGATATATTTCCCTGAAATCCTGTATCCAACTAATGTGTGACATTGCTTACTCTGAAGGATTTGTAGCTGAGGTCTCAGATACAGATTTAGTTTGGGATCTGCCTATTGGTCTGTTAATTATGGCTAATTGTTATCATGTTAAGCACTAGACTAGGCATTTAATGTACAATATTTCCTTCGATTCCTACAACTCAAGGTGGGCATTGTTGTCCTTACTTATAGATAAGTAAATTGAGATCCCAAATGATAAGTAAAGGAGGAATTAGAGTCTACATCCACTATGATTCAAAATAAGTCCTTTATAAACTATACAATATGGTCTCTAACAAAGTCAATGATAATTTCAGTACTTAATTCTATACTTATACTGAATTAGAAAATCTAGTCTGCTCTTTGGTGAATCTTTTGGTTTTTTGTTTGTTTTGATGTAATTATTGCTTTGTGATTGGGAACATTCCATGACTTGCATGGGTGGTTATATTTTTCTTCAAGTCATTAGAATATGCAGTTGATTTATATAAGCTTGCACGTGAATTTCATCTTCTTAGGGGGCATTATTTTATTTAGAATATATATAAAAATATATATGTTTTTATAGCTTTCATAGTGTCACCGAAATACAACCGGCACTCAACAAATTCAATAAATGTTTGTATAACAACTAATTTCAGTTGACTTTAAAAATAAGTCAAGTGGTTAAAAAATCATTTGACTTTTTTCATGAACTATTTCTTTTTTTTAAAAAAAGATTTTATTTGTTTGAGAGAGAGAGAGAGAAAGAGAGAGAGAGCATGAGCCAGGGGAGGGGCAGAGGGAGAGAGAGAAGTAGACTCCCCGCTGAGCAGGGAGCCTGATGCCAGGCTTGACCTTAGCTGAAGGCAGATGTTTAACTGACTGAGCCACCTAGGTTCCCCTGAAATATTTCTAATTGTTTACACAGAATGAGTATATATGGACACAAGATTCTATTTTTCATTCTGTAATTCATAATTTAAAGTTGTTCTTCCAAGGACTTTCTCCATGCGCATTTCTTTGAATTTATTAAGTCCAGTGAAATATGGAATCTTCTGTGAAAATGTGGACATACATTGCTTGAGAAAAGGGTCTGTAAGATTGGTAAAAATAGCAGACAATTGATTTAGGTAGAAGTAAGGCTGTGTGAGAAAAAAAACCAACAATGTTTTACCATAGAACTCATTGCCCAGTGTAATGATTTACTGAGTAAGTGGTATGAGGTGGCTTCCTAAAGAAGTAAGGCATCTTCTCTCCCCTCCTCCCATCTCATACATGTATACATCCACACACCTCAAATCTCCTTATCCAAATGCATTTATACCACAGATTTTCCCAGGTACAAATTTACTTGTGCTAATAAAGCATTTTTGTGGGAAACAGCTATGCTCTCCTCTCTTTTTCCATTCAAAACTCACTGAACATTTATTAGTAATACTGATGGGTTCTGTGCCAGATCCTGGGGATTTCACAAAGAATTGTGCAGAGCTCTCAAAGAGCTTGTGGTTGCAAAGAGGAGACAGAGTAGTAAAGATTATTAAAAGATACAATTTTTAAAATGCTATGAGAGATGATAATTGGAGGATTTAGTAAGGGCATCTGACCCAGGATCATCACTGAAGGAAAACTTCTTGGAGAAAGCAGTGTTGAAACTGAATTTTGAACCTGATTAAATTTGTCTTTTTTTTTTTTTTTCAAGACTTTATGTATTTATTTAAGAGAGAGAGCATGAGTGGGGTGAGGGGCAGAGGGGTGAGGGGGCACAAGGAGAAGCAGACTCCCTGCTGAGCAGGGAGCTGGACACAGGACTCAGTCCCAGGACCCTGGGATCATGACCTGAGCCCAGAACCCTGAGATCATTACCTGAGCTGAAGGCAGAAGCTTAACTGACTGAACCACCCAGGTGCCCCATAAATTTGTTGTTTGTACTGCAGTGTTCAGTTGCTTTAAGTGGCCTCAGCAGATAATAGAACTTTAGTGAATTAGAGATTTTAATTAGAGGAATGTACATGCTTTTAGGATATGAAATGCCTCCATAAAGCATGTCTTCACCCCCCACACCACCTTTCTAGACCCAAATAACACTCTCCTGCCTACACAGTGTAATAGCGTTTTACTTGGTTGTTTGAGATCTACTTTTGTCTCTCGATATCTGTTTTCCACCGCAGTCAAGTAATAATCTGGCATAACTGTTCATGTCCTTCCCTGCTTAAAAACCTTTCCGTGACTTTCCATTGTCCTTAGGATAAAGAGAAAGCTCCCTTAGGTGGCTGACAAGCCCCTGTGATCTTCTCCCTTCATACCTTGCTAGTCTTATCTGGTACCATGTATCCTGCAGTTGACATACATGTCCTTTTAATCCACTGTATTTATCATTCTAGCAGATTGCTAGATTCAAAGCCCCCTCTAGTCTATCAGCTGTGTGTCCCTGAGCAGGTTGCCTTACTTTTCTGTGCTTCAGTTTCCTGTCTGCAAAATGGGGATAAGGAAATCCCCATTTACTTCATAGTATGAGGATTATAAAAGAAAATGTGTAGATAGGCACGTAAGAGGAACTAAGTACTTAAAACTATTATCATTTCTTGAGAGTCTGTGATATGCAGGGTGCTATATTAGACATTTTGGATATTCAATGTATTGTGAAATTTAATCTTGGTCCAACTTTTCCTTTCTTTACTGGGATTGCCAAAATCTCCTATACATTGCACCCTTCTAGGAAAACAAAGCAAAAGAAAATAAGACAAAACAAAGATTCGTCACACTGTATGTTTTTAAAGCATTAGATAAAAATGTTACTTGATACATTTTTTTGACTATCTAGTTTTTTAAAATATATATATATATAGTCTAAAGGTAGATAGGATCAAAAGTTTTTATTGCCACAGACTTCTGGATCCGAGAGTCATCAGAAAAAGGTTGGTGATGGCTCCACACAAATTTGAAGAATGCTCTCAAGTAATTGTCAGCATTTCCTTCTAGAAATGAGCTAAGTACTTTTCAAGTGGATAGCGTACTATTATCCCCAAACTTCGTACCATGGAAGTTATTTAAACTTCCTACCGTACCAATGTTTACCATATTTTTGAAAAATATGCACAATAGTTAAGTATCAGAGAATCTGAAAAATACTATCTCATTTCTTAATTTAAAAAAGGCCTATTACAAACCACTCTACCTACTAAAAAATGCCCCGAGGCTTGTGTGCACTTGAGTTTAAGTCGAACACTTCTTAGAGAAATGCATTTACACCTGGGGTACAGCATAAAGGCAAAGTTCACACAAGCAGGATATCCTAAGAAGGGGCCATAAAAAAAAGTCGTATAACTCAGCATCAATTTAAACTCATTTCAAAGAAGACTAAAACCATCCTTAAGAAATCTTATAAAACAGCATGTAAGTGAATTAAAATCATATGATTGTGTATGTGTGTGCGTGTGTGTGTTTGTGTGTGATTATGAAGTGAGCTTGACAACTACCTATGAGATTTGGGGAATTAGAAGTTTCCAGGGTCATCTTTACCTCTTGACTTCCTTGTTCAGCTAACCTGAGCCTAGCAGTGTGTGTGCTTCTTTGAGTTGCTGTGGGAGCACTTTCTCACTCTTTCCTCCCATTCGCGTGACATGTTCCACCTCCCTCCAAGTCCTCCTTCCCTCCCTTCTTAGCTTTACCTCATTTCTTTACCTAGCCTCAGCAAAATAATTCTTGCTGACTTAATGGGTTGAAGGCTTTGATCAAACTCCTGAAAAACACAGAATTTTCAAAATAAGAAGCATGAGCTTGGCTGTGTCATTGCAGTTGAGCAGAACGGTAGCAGCACTGTGAGAATATGGAATGGTCCAGTGGAAGAGTTCAGAAAGGTCTTCCTCTAAGCACTTTAATTGTGGTTCTTTTTGAGGAATCCATGTATGTTTCCTTTCTCTAAAGAGAAGATGGGTCATTCACGCGTTGTTTTCCAATTCCTTTGAACATGGTAGTGAATGACTTTTCCTATTCATTTTATGCCAGGACTTCATAAATTCTACCTAAGACACAATAAGTAGACCTTTAAAATGGAAAAAAATATAGAGAAAGTTTTTTTCCATTACTACTTTATAACATGAAAAACCTTGTCTCTTGTTTCATGGGCTTTTTACCACCATTTCGCTCAGGTAACCACTTCAAAATTTTAAGGCTATAGTACAAGCACTCCTTTTCTTTTCTTTTCTTATCTTTCCTTTTTTTTTAATTTTAAAAATCTAGACTGCATTCCTGTTCTTAAACACATTGTAGATATTTCAAACGATAAAAATAAAACAAAGCTATGTTAAAATGAATTTTATTTACTTATGAGGAAATGAATTACATGGAAGTGTACTACAAAAGTAATGATAAATTTAAAAAGATAACAGATTATTTAATAGATCAAAAAAAAACCTCTTTCGTAGTCAGGAGTAAAATGCAATTCAGATAGGTGGAATATATTAGATAACTTTGAGACTTCTAAATTTATTGAGACTAAACCAAGTCAAGTGCTATAATAAGAAAAGACCAAGAATTTGGATATACTGTTTACTGTAGCTTCTAAAATAAGTTTTGAAGGTTTCATTTTATGAACGAGAATGCCTATTGTCTTCTCATGCAATTTCTTAAAGTATTTTAGATCTATGAAAACTACAAAAATAACTTTAAGAAGTAGAGATTTTGGTTAAGTATTCATATCAGGGTGGAACTGTAGAGAAGAGATTGCATTAAGGGCAAGGGGATTAGATAAGAGACAAGTTGAAGAAGGAAGTAATTTAAACATTCCAGCTTTAGAAAGAAGGCTTTCATAAAGAATGAATGCCATCCACCAAAAGATAGCATTTCCATGTCATCTAAATATTTCTGGGATTCAATGACCAATCTTAAGTGTTTTTAAATCAAATGAGTTTCACGGTTGTAGAGGAAATGTGTCATGTCCGTCATTGCACGTGGCAGGAAGAGCCTAATGTGGAAGCTGAACAAGGATGTGAAATTCTTGAAACACCACTGATGTAGTTTACATCTTTTTGTTAAGCATTCCCATCTTTAAACACTGTGCTTTAAGTCATAATTAATCCTGACAAGTCCTTGGTAAAGAGGGGTTCCTGACAGAACACTAGGGATTCTGAAGTGGTAAAGCCTGAGGGGACCATGGGAGTTCCAAGGAGGCATGTTATTTGCCGTGACGTTTTGACTAGGGCCACCGCTGCTTGTAGGTATGGGAAATCTGGAATTGGTCATAAGACTGAATGGGCGTTATGTTTTATAATTGCCACACCTGCTGAGTAGGGGAAGGTGGTACGTTAATGTCTCCCTTGAATTATAATTTTAAAAAGCCAATGTCTGCTAAACAGAATGTTTATTAATTTATTGTTTCCAAATTGAAAATATGGAATTCAAGAGTTTAGAATTCATTTTGGGATTAGAACAAACTTTGGAAACATCCAGGCCAAGGAAAGTTTTAGTACTGTTAGAAAGAAAGATAATTCTATAATGGAAACGTTTGGGATGTCATAGCTCTTAACCTGGGTAATAATAAAGAGAAATTGTGATGGTTTGGTACTACCTCAGTACTCGAAATGGAAAACAGAATAAAAATAGCTCAAGTTCTGGGGCGCCTAGGTGGCTCAGTGGGTTAAAGCCTCTGCCTTCGGCTCAGGTCATGATCTCAGGGTCCTGGGATCGAGCCCCACATCGGGCTCTCTGCTCAGTGGGGAGCCTGCTTCCCCCCTCTCTCTCTGCCTGCCTCTCTGCCTGCTTGTAATCTCTATCTCTGTCAAGTAAATAAGTGAAGTCTTTAAAAAAAAAAAATAGCTCAAGTTCTGGGGTTGGGTGTTTCACTTTGTAGAATGGCCTAATACCATGTAGGTAGAAAAACCAGAATTCTCATAATGACTTGTGTGGAAATGAAGGTTCCCAGTGTAATTTTACTTGATAACAGAGCATAGTTTTCCAGTGATTATCATCCACCATCTATCCATTTTATTTCTTTCACTATCTGAGATTTATAAATTGAAGGTGTAATCACAGTATTTTGTTTTCTGGCAGTTTTATCCTTAGATCTTTTAACATAATAGCAGCATCTTCTTTTGAAACCAGGAAGCTTTCTCTTGCAATGTCTTATAAGAAAGAGGTGAGGTCTTATGTTGACTTAATTTCTTTGTATAGTTTAAATTTTTTATGATGCTTTCTCCTGGCCATAAAAATCAGTTTCAAATAATTTTAATGCTGCTTTATGTAGATTTGAATCAAGAATAGAGGCCAGATGCTTGTTTTTTTACTTCACACATTCGAGACTTCAAGAGTTAGTGTATTTTTAGGTGGACTTTCTAAATTCTTAGCCTTATTATGCTTTGGGAAATAGAAACAAAAAACTTGCATTGGCATTCTACATGGTGTAATTTGGATCCTTGATTTTCTGGCTTCAGTTTGTACACTAAGCATTTGGCACAGAGAGGCCAAGACCATTATAAATAGACCCCTGGCTTCTGAAATACTGGGAGCATTATGCTCATAATGCAAGAAAACGTAAAAACATTACTTGCATTGTGATTGAAGCTGCTATAACAATCCTGTAGACGTAATGTTTATATCTGGATTTGTTTTTCCCAATATTTTTGGTAAAAGCCTTGCCTTTTTATTTTGTAAGTGGCTGAAAAAATTGGTTAAATGAAATCAAGATGCACTGATGCCAAAAAGATGTGTAAGCAATGAAATATGATGACTTAAAAAATAGGTTTTGTTTCTACATCATCCAGACTTACCACTTACACTGCTCACATACATTGGATATCTGCCATGTTTCTACTTTGCAGTGGGAGGAACTGGCCCAGAAGTTTCCTCTTAATATATTTATGTGGGTGGGAAAGGAAATCCTCTGGAAAACTTTAGGAAAAGTTATGATTTCTCAATACTCATAGATGGAAAAATCTAATACAGATAGAAAAATTTAATTTGTTTTATAAATTGATTTTAACCTGAATTGATCTGATAACTAAATATCACATGGGCAAACCGGTAACAAATTTGGTCACTGCTTAGGTATTTCATTTAAGCATATTTTCACCATTACTGCTGACACATATTTTTCTACACTGATCAGTATTTACATATTCTGTTCTGACACCGGTTCTCTGGCAACTAGGTGTCCTGCAATTCAATTTAATTCTGATGCTAATTACCCAGGGTTTGTGCAGATCCCACAGATAAGGACAAAATCCTTCACAAGACTGCCTCCATGCCAGATGCTCTCTTTGAGACTCAGAGCCACCAGTGTTTCTGACTGACCAAAAAAAATGTCAGAGGTTCCTAGGACCCTCTCATTCAGGTTAGATAATTTGCTGGAATGACTAACAGAATTTACCTAAAGCACTGTATTTATGCTTACGATCTTATTAGAAAGTGTGCCGATCAGGAACAGCTAAATGTAAGAGACACGTAGGCAAGGTCCAGGGTAGAGCGTGGGGGATGCAGAGCTTCCAAGCCCTCTCTTTTTGGAATCTAGGCATGTCACCCTCTCAGGACATCAGTGGGTCCACCAACCCAGAAGTTCTGTGAAGGCCGTTGTTCAGAGTTTTAACTGGGGTTTTATTATGTAGGCATGGTTGAATAAATCATTTACCAGGTGATGAACTCAAACTCCGGCTCCCTTCCCCTTGCCAGAGTTTTGGCTAACCCAAAGTTCAAGTGCTCTAATCACGTGGTTGGTCATTCTAGAGACCAGCCCCCATCCCAAGGTATCTAGGGGTCCACCCAAAGTCAACTAATTAACGTAACAAAGACAATCCTCTGCAGAAAGTTTTACCCAGGAAATTCCAGGTTTTTTGGAAACTCTATGCCAGGAACAGAAGACAAAGACCAGAATTTCTTTATTATACCACACATATATGTATAGTTGAAAGTTATCTGAGTGATGCTTTGCAAGACAGTTTTTTTCTCCAGTGCTAAGCTGTTACACAGAGAGAATAATAGTTTTCTAGTGGGTCTTCTAGAATTATTACAATTGAATTATCATGATAATAAAGTAGAAAATTTGAATATAACCTTGAGAACTAGAAACATAATTTTATGTCCTATAGCAAATATAATTGAAGAGTGGCTGTCACTAGAACATGTTTGTTGTATTTAACATTTCTTTACAGAAAATATAAAAATCTAAGTGTGTTTGAAGGAGTGAAAAAATAATCTCCCCTTTCCACATTATTTGCGACTCTCTAGTTTTTCAATTCTTCTCTTATGTGACCGGTAATAAATATAAATACTTCTATCAGTAAGGGAAGTTAGAATAAACAAAAAAATCAGCGGATATTTTCAATGAAAACTAAGCATTGTTCATAGCATAGCATCCTCTTTTGGATTATCTGATTCTACTTCTGTAGGTGCTCTGTGCCTTGCCCTGCTGGTAGGTAATGCATCTATTCACAGAATCATTCCAATGTTCGTAATATATAAATGTATGTGTTCTTTGGCTTCTCTGAATAAGTTTAACATTGCCTATTTACTTGATTAATACAGAGTTAAAAAAACGTAGATGTTCGTTGTATATCTTTTTAAAAGTCTTGATTTTACTTCTTTTTGGAAAATTACCTTTTAACAGAGATTATCAAGGGATTGATTGCATGGCCTGGAAGAAAGGTGGGGACAAGTAAAACGAATGGTTAGGTACTTACCTTCAAACTCTGGCCAGCAAGTCAGAGCACTTCAGAAAATCCATGTTTAGCATGGTTATTATTTGGTAATTCATATAAATTATTTAGTCCAGTATCTCATTAATTACTAATTTATTAATATTATTTATAATTATTATTACTTACCTAATTAACTGAAAATTATAGGTTGTAGTTATGATGTAGGTAAGAAATACATTTGTCCTGAAGAGTGCCATTTACAAACAAAAGGGATCCCTTGTAGAACTATCCTGTTAAAGACAACGCAAAATACAATTTCTAGGGAAATTCCTTGAACATCATCTGTATGCTGATAACCCTAACATTTATATCTCTAGACTAGTTTTCCAGCCCTAATTTCTGATTCCAATGTGTTAAGAGTGAAGAATGGAATAGTTATCACTGAGACGAAGAAGGCTGCACATAGAGTAGTTCTGAGGATGAACGTCACAGATAATTAGATATATGAGGTTGAGTTCAATAGCAAAGTCTCGATAGAAACAGCAATGGGGAGCTGTCAGCATTTACATGGTATTTATAGCCGGGAGACTGGATGAGATCAGCAAGGGCGGCAGCGTAGATGGGGAAGAGAAAAGGAAGAATGAGCCCTGGGATTCTGTATTAAGTGTCTGGGGATATGAGGTGAAATGAGCAAAGGAAGCTGAGAAGGAAGAGCCTATAAATTAGGAGGTAAACGAAGAGATTGTGCTATCTTGGAAGTTAAGTGAAAAAAGTGTATCAGAGAAACCAAATGGTCCTGAGAGGTCAAGTAAGATAAGGACCTGGCATTGACCTGGCATTGATTTACCCATGTGGAGGTCATATTACTCTTAATAGGAAAAAGGCAAAAATACTCGATCGAGGTGGATTTAAAAAAGAGCTAGAGGAGAGACAAGTGTAGACAACTCCATCTTTTAACTGATCTTGTTTATGCCCCTGTCTCCTGGCAGACCCTCCTCAAAATGAAAGCTAGTGTGATCCCTTTAAAACTGAACTCAGATGTGGTTACTCTCTACTACAAGCTTCCCCATCTTACTGAGAATAAAAGCTAAAATCCTTTTATCTGGCCCCTCTATTATCTTTCTGACCTTATCCCCTACTCCTTTCTCCCTGGTTCCCTTACCTCTTGTTCTCCTTACTTTATTCCTGACATCTCGTCTCGTGCTTTAGTGACTTTGTTCTTGTTCTGCCTTTTAGTTGAAATGCTCTTTTTTCACATATCCACATATTTCCAACTTTCTCTGAATGCCATATCAGTGAGGCTTTTTGGGGGGCTCTTCTATGAAAAATCATGCTCCCCTTCCTCACCTCCCACACAGATACTCACTTTTTGGACTTAAATTTGTTCTAGGCACTTATCAATAGCCAGCATAGTTTACATATTTATTTAGGCTGTTGTTTGTCCTCTCAATAATGTTAGCTTCATAAAGGCAGGTATTAAATTTATTTATTTATTTTTTTAAGATTTTATCTGTTTGTTGGGTGGGGGGAGAGCTTAGCTGGGAAGGGACAGAGGGAAAGAGAGAGAGAAGCAGACTCCCTACTCATCAGGGAGCCCTACGCAGGGCTCCATCCCAGGACGTTGAGATCATGACCTGAGTCAAAGTCAGACACTTAACTCACTGAGCCACCCAGGTACCCCTAAGTTTATTTTGTATCCTAGTATATTCTGTGTGCTTAAAATACCACTGTCACACAGTGGGAATACAGTAAATATTGTTGAAAAAGTAAATGAGAGAGATGGCATTCAGCTCTGTATAAAGTAAAATAAATCTCTGCTGTAGTTTTCTCATAGCAAAGAGAAACACTAGTAAATTACATCATAGTCTATTTTAAAATCATGAGGTAAGACATTAATGACTACTTTAAAGGCATAAATATAAGTAATAATCAGTGACCTTATTGCAGAAGTCTATACTTGAAGAAAATTCAAAGGTAGAATAATAGATTAAGGTACCTTGAAATATATATGTAAAGCTAGAAATGGCATTATAATATTATTATCATTTACATTTATAATAATGGTATGAAACTAGAAATAGTATTATAATTATAATTTCACATGTATTAAAAGAGAAAAATATTTTCAAACGTAAGACACAGTAATTATCTGTACTTCTCTGAGATTTGTAAACTATTGGGGGTAGCACTTTTCAGAGCTAACACTCATGTACACATTTTTTAAAATTAAAAATGATCTGGGGGCTCCTGGGTGGCTTAGTCGGTTAAGCGACTGCCTTTGGCTCAGGTTATGGTCTCAGGTCCTGGGATCAAGCCCCACGATGGGCTCCTTACTCAGCAGAGAGCCTGCTTCTCCTTCTCCCTCTGCCTGAAGCTCTCCCTGGTTGTGCTCTCTCTTTCACTATCTCTCTCTCTCTGTCAAATAAATAAATAAAATCTTTTAAAAAATTTTTAAAAATGATCTGAAATGTCTTCAATCATAAAAATTGCTATCATAAATAAATGTTATTGAATGATATTGCAATATGTAATATCAGAAAAAAGAATGGAAGGACAAATACAAAGATTCTTGTAAGTCAATAAGAATCACTAAGAAAAAAAAAAAGCTAACAGAAAAGTGAATGAATATCATGGGCAAATTGTAGAAGAAACCAGAACAGCTGATAAAGTATCAATAGATTCTCGTTGATATAGAATTCAGAAAAATGCTTATTAAAACAATAATTAAATGCTATTTTACATCAAGATTGACATTTCCTGTAGGGAAAGTTCCCTTACAGTACTTTCCAGACCATTTAAAGTCTGGAAATGTCAAGCATGGGTTAGGATATGGAGTAAAACTCTGTTGGAGAGAGTGTAAATTAATACAACCAATTTGACAATTTCTAGTAAAGCTGAAATATGTATATCTATGATCCAGTTTGTCTATGCAAATGAAACACTGGTCACACCTTAAGGTTCCAGTTAATCTGACTGGGTTATCCTAGGGAGACAGGAATGGAATGTGCTTAGAATAAAGAAAGTTGAACTCTAATTAATGATGTTGTAGGCTCTTAGGAGGCTTCTGAGCTAAGAGATGGTAAATGGTCAGCATGGAGGTTAGAAATAGAGAATACAAAGACTAAAAAAAATTAGTGTAAAAAAAAAATTAGTGTAACTCTATTGCTTCCTATGAAAGATGATAGAGGATCAGTTGGGATAAATTGTCTGAATCACTGGGCTGGTATATGCCTCTGTTGCAGGCTTTTTCAATCTTAGCTCTACGGACATTTGGGCTGAATAATTCTTTGTCATGGGGGACTATGTCTTGTGCAATGTAGGATGGTTAGCTCTCCATCCCTGGTCTTTACTGCCTAGATGCAAGGAGTACTCTTCAGTTGTGACAACCAAAAATGTCTTCACATTGCCAAATGGCCGGGAGGTGGGGGGGTGGCGTAGGGGTGGAAGAATTTAGCCCCCCTGTAGAGAGAGTTCACTGATCAATGCCACTGACATTTCATTTGGCATGAAGGTAATAGTTCTGATTCCATAAATTGGCATTCCTACTATAGTTGATATTCTCTCTGAACCTCATCTTTACCAATGAAAGTCCAGTTTTTTGACTTTCAAAACTGGGGGCCAGAACCTAGAAATGGTGAACACATCCATGTATGGTCACCCTTTGAAACCCTGCCTATATGACTGGCTGCTCATCCTGGATAATTCTCTATGCCATAGTTCCTTTAACTGTAATAACAGCCATTATGATTTGACACATTCAGTCTCTTCTAGGAATCTAATGAGGAAACAGAAATTAGGACAAAGATTATGTACTGAGGATTCATTGCTATATAATTTATAAAAGAGATTATATTAATCTCTTTCTACCATTCTGATTCAAATGATCAAAACCTAGTTAAATCTACATAAGGAAAAACAAAAGAAAATGAAACAAGCAAAAAGTAGAGTAAAAGTAGCATATTTGTATATTCAACAAGATTGTGGAAAAGGACACCAGGTAATTGGATTTGCACATGAATGCATCCAGAAATCCAAATTATGTCAAGACTCCCTTGTTCTATCTTTATATCTTATCCTTGTTTCTTTTATGTTGACTTCACTCACATTGTAGCTGAGCATCCCCATATAAGGTAGAGCATGAATACTGTGAAAAAATATTTTTAAGTCATCCAGCATCCAAAGATAAGCAGTACCAAAAGTTTTCCTTCCATACTTTATGTATGTAATTGTACACATACATAACATCCCTGAACACACATACACAAGCATACATAATTACTTGTGGAGAAAACTGAATATGTAAAGTTTTGTAGTCTGATTTGGTTACTTAGCACTTTTTATTGTTTTGTTTTTTACTTAGCACTCTTTAATGAAGATTTCCTTGTTACTAAGTTTTATTTGAAAATGATACTCAAAGATTTCCCAGTGTTTCCTTCTGTCTACTTTTATACAACCGTTTCCTGCAAGGTGTTTCTAATATTTAAGATGATTTCAATTTTCCACTAATATAATGCTAAATAAATCCCTGAATAAAAATAATCAGAAACACATTTTTGATTCCGTCCTAGAATAAATTCCTAGATACAGAATTAGTGAGTCAAAGGATATGTACCTTTTTGAGAATCAAAAGTCACTTTGAGAATATCATTCTGATTTAAAATTCCAGCAGCATTTGTATATATTTGTATGTTATTACTATAAATCTGCTGACATTGGATGTTCTAGTTTGCAAATATTTTTGCAAATTGGACAGATGCTTTAATTTGCTTATTTGACTAGTTCTTCATGTGTTTATTATTTATTTGCACATCTTATTTTGAGAATTGCCTAAGCCTGCGTTTGCCAGTTTTCATTGGCATGCTTTTCTTTTCCTTATGGATTTAAAAGAAATATTTATTTGGTTAATTTATTAACATTTTATCATATATCTTGCAAACACATTTGTCATTATGTCCCTTGCATTATAATTTTGTGATGTTTTTGATATATAATAAGTTTAGGTTCATATGTAGTCAAATTATCACATTTTTTCTTCATTTACTATAGTCACCAATACCCATTGCCATGTTTAGGCATTATTATTATAACTACAATATCTACATAAACATAATTTAAGACATACTTTCCTTTTTCAACTTTCCAGCTTCCTTCCTCTAATACACCCACTCCAGGACCTCCTTCCCTACAGGACTCTCCACCCATCAACCCCATTACCATTTGCTCTCCTTCAAGTCTTGATTTCCCTTTTTACCCAACAAAAAGCCCATCAAGATAATAAATCCCTAAAATATCCTAAACTCCCTTAACCGTCTTATTCTACCTCTTGCCTATTCAATAAAAACCTGATCCTGATCAGATTCAGCTCTAGACTGTTTGCTATATGACTCAGTCTAATGGGATAAGAACACAGCCACATTACCTGGCTTCCCAGTAAATCAACAACCGTTAACCACAACTGGGCCTTTTTGCTGCACATATCACAGTTCCTTAAACTGTTAACAGCCTTCTCTTCTCCAAACAGTCAGCTAATGGCCTTGCTTCCTTTTTTGCTAAAGAGATAAAAGTAATCAATAGAGGATCTACATTTCCCACAATCTCACCTGTCAACCTATGTTTATAGGCAAGGAACACTTTGCTAAACCTCTGTTCCTATGGATGTTTTGTCCTATCCTATTTTTTTTTTTTTTTTAAATTTTATTCATTTGCCAGAGAGAGAGCACAAGCAGGGAGGGGGGGCAGCAGGCAGAGTGAGAGGGAGAAGCAGGCTCCCCACTGAGCAGGGAGCCTGAGTAGGACTCAATCCAAAGGACTCTGGGATCATGACCTGAGCCGAAGGCAGCTGCTTAACCAACTGAGCCACCCAGGTGTCCCATGGATGTCCTGTTCTTGTTCTATGAAAGGCCAATGTTAAAGTTAATTCACTCAATCCCAGTCCCTCTTCCCGGATAATTGCTTAATTCCAGAAATGCTTCCCTTTTTGTATTGTATTTTAATTGAGTCTTAGTGGTCATTGTCCAGGCACCAGATCAGACCTCTGAATCTGCAGGAGAAACCATCATGGATTCAGAGGGTACTATGTGGCCACAAGTCTTACTTCTTCACCATATTGAGATGACTCAAGCCCCTTAGTTCTTTTATGGATTCAGACAAAAAAACTGGAGAGATGTCAAGGGTAGGAGAGAGTGTTTGAAAGATCGGCTTTGCCCCAAAGAGTCTGAGTCATCCATTAAGTACTAATATAAACTAAAGATACTATTATACCCTTTTTACAAAACTTGAGTCAAATTTTCTCTTTTCTATTTTGCTTGGTGCAGTTTTTTGTTAGCACATTGGAATAATAAATTTTCAAAACACAAAACGAGTTTCTAGTTAAAGATGTAGTTAAGTGCCTACCTTCTTATTTTGTCTCAACAATATTAATATAAACTGGTAAATATATGATATGGATTCCAACTTTCAGTGAGTGGAAGTAAAGAAATTCCACTGGTATTAGCTAGAAAATATTTCTAGAGAAATACTTGAAATTTGAAGTAGAAACTTTAGTTCTGTAATAGTAAATTAGAGAATAATTATTTCTGTACTTATTCAGAATAGAATCTGTTATACCCTTTATGAATATCATCTTTAATACTCTTAAGTCTTTATGTTCTCTAATATTCTTGATGGATAGCCTCTTTCATAAGTACATATGACCTACCCACCATGGCTAATGTAGGAGTTAAACAGGCATAGAGTCACTTGTAAGAATAAATAGGAAGCAGAGAGACAGAAAAGTGAATTTTGCTTAAGGTAAATTAGAATAACCAATTATCTGCTTCTCCACCTTTTTTCTAGGGTATATTAGGGGTGGGTGGGTGGTGGCTGGTTCTTTTCCTTTCTTAGTTGTATAATACAAAGCCACTCTGTCTCACAGGCCCATCCATACTGCTTTTAGCTGCATTATGGAAAACGTTTCACTTTACTACTGGTCACTGCCTGGAATTTCTAGACCCACTTCCCTAAAAAATTCAACTCTCCCCCAGGAGAACCAGCAGAGAATTTGTTGTGGGTTACAGTGCGTTTAATTTGCTGCCTTGTCTTTTCTTCCACATCACTACTAATCAACCTATGCTTTGCCAGACTTTTCTCAAAATTTGGTGGTAATTATAGGGAATAGATACATAGGAAAGCAAGAAAACCTAGAATTTAGATACATAGGAAAGCAAGAAAACATAGAATTTACCTTTATTGTTAAATTGTACTTGCCCATACACCAATGAGTCTACTTTTTAGGGTACCCATTTTTTAAAATTAGGCTTTCTCCATTGCCAACCAATTACCCCCTTCCCAACCCCACCAAATGTTGTTTTTGTTTTTCTCCTGACTTCTAACATGCAAATATCCACTACCATTTAGGATACCACACCTTATTTATTTATTTAGTCATTTATTTATTTTGGAGAGAGAGCATGTGCATGAGAGTGGGGGGTGGAGGGTCAGAGGGAGAGAGAGAGAATCTTAAACAGGCATTATGCTCAGCAAGCAACCCAACTCAGGGCTTGATCTCATGACCCTGAGATCATGACCTGAGCAGAAATGAAGAGTCAGACACTTCAACTGGCTGAGCTACCCAGGGACACTTCGGATACCCCACTTTCTATTTCACAGGATTTATTGCCTCAGATTTGCCATTTTCCTGCCACCAAACTTTAATCAATGTGGAGACTAATGATTCCAAATTTCTGTGTGATTGGTCTTTAAAAACCCAAATCCTCCTAAATGGTGCTGGGCATGCAGGGCTTTGTCCTAAATCTCACCAGGAGACCTGGATAAAATTCTGATACCAGTGCGTTTATTCTCCCCATAGTCTAGAAAACAACCCCCCCCCCAAAGTAAAGTATTAATTCTCAAAGCAGTAGAGTTTAATTTCACAGGGAAGAAAAATAAATTATCTTTGTAACTGCTTCATAATTTTTAAAGTGTCTCTCTGAGAGTAGGGGTTTACTCACCTTGAGAAATGGGTCATGATGGACATTTATAATGTAAACCTTAAATTTAAGCCTTTGAAAAAGTATTCAGTTTATAAAAAGAATATTAAGCACTAGTTATCTACAGGCACTGTGTTCTAAACGTGAAATGTGCATGTACATTCTATGTTTCATGTCCATATACATGTGAAATGTGCATTCTATGTTCTATGTACATCACAGCCTCCTGTACTTCTTAGGACAACACTGAGGAGGCCACATGGCAATCGATGGTTTACTTGTATGCATTTTCCATCAGATTATATGCAACATAAGGGTGGGGCTTTATAGATTCTTTTTTCTCCCTTATCACCACCATTTAGGACAGTGTACCTTACATGTACATCACTGGCACTTTTAGAGTAGTTGCTTAATATTTATTTTTGAATGAATGAGTTATAAATCTCATAACAAGATCTTTAACATATCAGAGAGAGAAACATATCTATATCTATGTAACTGGTTAAAAATTGTGTGGCAGGATAATATGTTGAGACGGTTACTTTGTGGTTTATTTTTGTTGCCATGGGACAGAAAAGCATGAAAGGTACATTTGCCTTCATGAAAGAGCCCCAAAGTGTATGTATGGGCCTGTGTTCTTAGTTCTAGGTTCCCTTTTAGTGGGGAGAGAAATAAGAGGTCCTTTGTGTTCTTGTTTTTTTTTTTTTAAGATTTTATTTATTTGACAGAGAGATCACAAGTAGGCAGAGAGGCAGGCACAGAGAGAGGGGGAAGCAGGCTCCCTGCTGAGCAGAGCGCCCAATGTGGGGCTCGATCCCAGGACCCTGAGATCATGACCTGAGCCGAAGGCAGAGGCTTAACCCACTGAGCCACCCAGGTGCCCCTCCTTTGTGTTTCTTGAAACTTCTTGATAATAATCCCTACACAGGTTGCATCTTGGATGTAAGGCCACTGAGAAACTCATTCTAGGAGTTGATTAAGTGGAAGGTGCTTCATCTAGGAGGAAAGACCTGGACTCTTCCCTCTCAGGGTTTAGGGAGGGATAGCTGTGTACTATGCCTAAGGAGGGTGGACACTCTGCTACAGCTGGAGAGCTCGAGACTTTTCAGTTGGAAGGAGTGGTCCCGAGGGCCTGGACTTTCTCAGTGAGGACAAGATGACCCTTGTCTGCCCAGCTTATGTCCCTACAAGCCCTTAATAACCTCAGCAGTACTCTAGAAATGGTTTACATTGGGATCTCCTGGCAATCAAGGGCTTGAAAAAAACTAAATTTAATGTGCTGTAAAGTGTTCCAGAAAAACACAAGCTCATTAACTATTCGTGCATTGATTTAGGAGAGGACAGAGAACGATTGATTTTTTTTTTCAAGGACTTTAGTGTTGGAGGGAGGGATATAAAACTTAGAAGAAATCTCTTAACTTTGGTTAGAAATAAAGGCAGAAAAGAGCATTTGAGGAAGAAGGAAGAGTATAAAGAAGTGTGTAGAGGTAAGAACATACGTGTCAGAAGAAAAACAGTTTGGTAAGTGCTTACCAATATTTGTGAGGCATGGGAAAAAAACTACAAAATTTTCAAGTATGGTACAAATATCATACTCAGGGAACTAACTAAGATAGTCTGAATCAATAGGTCTGGAATGGCATCTATTATGTGGATTATGAAAAAGTTTTGCAGGTGTGCCTGATGCACTCAAAAAGGTGAAGAGCATAGGGATAGAAGGGTGAATTAGCAGGAAAGAATAATGGGACTTTAGCTAAAATCTAGATAAAACTGGATTTTGAAGAATATTGAACAACTTGCTGAGAAGTTTGAACTTTGGACGCAGAGAGTTCCATCTTTCTCTATGTATTACATTATATTTTATTGTATGGATATGTGCAATTTTTGTATTTTATGTGTTTTTCATGTTTAGCATTTATCAAAAGTGACCCACATCCTCCTTCTTTCCTTCCTTCATTCTTTCATTCATTTAGGAAGCACATATTAAATACCTTAGACACAGATGTATAGATAGGGATGTTAAAGATATGATCTCTAATTTCAGGAAGTTCGTAATGAGTATGGTTCTCTTAAAACTTAACTATACTCTTGGAAAAATTTTACCATAGATTAACAATTTAGAATTTATATGAACCAGTTACTTGTATAGGGTAGCTTAGTAAATTTCCAGTAAGAAAACAGTATTTTTCCACAAAGACATTGAACACTTTCACCTCTGAAAGCAAAATTCTGCCTTTAAAGGAGGAAAGTACTAATCTAAATAGAAAATCATTGTAATGAAAATCTAAATGAACCTTCAGAAACCCTTACTAACCTGGTTGGCCTTTTTCTTTTAAAAGTTTTTATTTAAATTCCATTTAGTTTGGGGCACCTGGGTGGCTCAGTGGGTTAAAGCCTCTGCCTTCAGCTCAGGTCATGATCTCAGGGTCCTGGGATCAAGCCCTGCATCGGGCTCTCGGCTCAGCGGTAAGCCTCCTTCCCCCTCTCTCTCTGCCTGCCTCTCTGCCTACTTGTGATCTCTGTCAAATAAATAAATAAAATCTTTAAAAAAAATTAAAAAAATAAATTCAAGTTAGTTAACATATAGTGTAATATTAGTTGCAGTAGTAGAATTTTGTGATTCATCACTTATATACTACACTCAATACTCATTACAAGTGCCCTCCTTAATACCCATCAGTCATTTAACCCATCTCCTCACCCACCTCCCCTCCAGCAAACCTTAATTTGTTTCTATTGGTAAATCTATTTTCTGGTTTGCCTCTCTCTTTTTGTTTTCTCCTTATTCATCTGTTTTGTTTCTTAAATTGCACATATGCGTGAGATCATATGGTATTTGTCTTTTTCTGACTGAATTATTTTGTTTAGCATAATACTCTATCACTCCATCCACATCATTACAAATGGCAAGATTTCATTCTTTTTGATGGCTGAGTAATATTCCACTGTATATATATACATATACACCACATCTTCTTTAACCATTCACCAGTCGACGGACATTTAAGCTCATTCTATAGTCTGGTTACTGTTGATAATGCTGCTATAAACATCAGAGCGCATGTGTCCCTTTGAATCAGTATTTTTGTATCCTTTGGATAAATACCATGTAGTGAAATTACTGGATCATAGGGTAATTCTATTTTTAACTTTTTGAGGAACCTTCATACTTTTTTTCCAGAGGGGCCACACCAGTTTGCATTCCCACCAACAGTGTAAGAGAGTTCCCCTTTGTCCACATCCTCACCAACACCTGTTGTTTCCTGTGTTGTTAGTTTTAGCCATTCTGACAGATGTAAGGTGCTATCTCATTGTACTGGTTGGTTTTTCTAATTTAAATATTTACTATACATGATGACTACCCTTAAGAAATTTCAGTCCTTACAGGCTCTTAAAAAGTGGTGGTGGAAGTAGTTTTTGACAGTGACTTGTTCTGCATAACTCGATATATTCAGTATGTGGGTGGCTATATGTATGTATATATTTTCAGGCAGAATTCTAGTTACAAATGGTTTTGGCTTCAGATTCAGTCAATTCCATACCCTGACACTTTCCACTGTTATAGGTTAATCTTCTATAAACTCATTTTGAAAAGACATGTTATGGTTATTCCAAAACTCCTTAAAGTAGAAATATTTCAAAAGTATAAAAGGTTAATCATAAGAGAACTCTAAGCACACATTTCTTCCTTATGAAAATTTGGGTGGGTCATGAAAAAGCCAAAGAAATATGTTCTTTAAAATGCTGAAATAATATCTGGAAAATATGTGAAACTAAAACCACCGCACAATCTAAGTTAAATGCCTGTATTTATTTATATAATGAGTGTGACCCTTGGTGTATAGAAGATGCCTCTTTTTTTGACTGTGGTTTTCTTCTATGAAGGAACACTGTATGGCCTGGATTCTACTTAATTAAAAGCCATAGAGGGCCTCCCCAGATGTTAAAAGGGCCTGAGCTGAACAGTGTGTTGACATCAGATGAATGGGCAAGGCCACCTGCTAGCTCCACTCTTGGCTTTGTGGATGATTTGCATTCCTGTGGCCTGTTGCTCGGCATGACCACTCTCAGCACTTCACGGCCCCATGGCCTGTTTAATATCATGGATGCCTTCCAGTCATGAAGTCCCTCTTCTCTATTAACATCAGCACACAATAGCGAGAGGGGCTAGTTCCATGATTTCTGTCTTTGCAGTATGATGTTTTTACTTAATTCAGGCCACATAAAAGAAAAGGAAATTCTGGATTAAGATAAAATCTAAAATCATTAACAGATCGTTTGTTCTTTCATGAAGATAATGCTCCTCATTTTATTTGGCAAATAATATGAGCTATACCAAAAATATAAATCTTGACATTATTAATATCCACAGACTGTTTCAATTTTGTTTCTTCAACGTTTCAGTCAATAGTCAGTCACCCAAGTGTGTAAAGACTAGGCTGCAAAGGCTGAGATGATATTAGTCTATAAACCTAGAAATTTTATACTTGAAGAAGAGAAATTGTAGGCAGCAACAAAAGTGAAGGGAATGATGTATTATATGGCAATCTAGAATATGTTAAGAACACAAAGAGAAGGATATTATTGAAGGAACTTGCCAAACAGTTGATTTTAAAGTATTTTAAGAGCAGTAAAACTAGTGAGGATGTATATAGGTAGATTTGGTGCATTGCCCATGAGAAATTGAATAAACAGCTTATACCAAGCACTAGCAAAAGTATTGACAGTATGCATAAAATACTTCTTTATTGTTTTTTTCCAAATATAGTTGTCTTCATATTAAACTAGAAAATTTATATTTAATTCTGTGCTTATATGTTGAAATAAAATGTTTGATTAATAAAATACCTGAAGCATTTTGCATATATCTGTGTAGGTTTGAGATACAATTGTTTAAATCGAGCCAACATTATTTAAGATGTGGTAAGGAATTCGCAAAGGAAAGGTATCACTACTTTGGGGCCCTATAAAATGCTAATAGTTATCTAAACACAAACCAGTAATCCCAGATGGAGTAACCATAGGTAAGAGAAGATGGCATTTTCTTGTAGCATTTAAACTTAGTTGACCTTGCTTTTAAATAATACCACCTGTGGCCTAAATAAGCATAAGTTGTGCTAATAGAAAAATGGTATAATAAATATAATACTCAAAACATGTTTGTAATATTGTTTTAAACATAATCATTGCCATTTTTTCCAAAGATAACCCATTTTGAATGTTACCAGTAATGGAATCATTAAAAAAAAGACTTTTAACATAACTTAAAAATCTGTTATTATTTATATTTGTCATATAGATTACTATATTATTTATTTTTAACAGTCACATTTATTTTTCGAAAGTTCTACATTTCTTTTGGTTAGGAATTATTTTTAAAGTTTTCATTCTCAATAACATTTTGAAACACTAAATGGTTTACTTATTTTCTTTCTCTTGCTCCATTTCCCTTTTTTACAATAAGTCTGAACTTGTAAGGGACTTTTTTTTAAAATTTTATTTATTTTTTTGAGAGGGAGAGAGAGCACAGATTGTGGGGAGAGGCAGTGGGAGAGGGATAAGCAGACACCCTGTGGAGCAGGGGTCCAGATGCAGGGCTTAAATCATCATGACCTGAGTCAAAGACAGATGCTTAACTGACTGAGTCACTCAGGTGCCCCATGGAAGGGGTGTTTTTAAGTGAGGCTAATAAAAAATGTGAATGACATTTGACCCTAAAATGGGTTTATTCTTCTCTAGTTTTCTGTGTCTTGAACTTAAGTCTTTATGGGAGCTTGCTTTTGATCTACAGATAACACAGGAAACCCAATTGAATTCTGGGAACATGGTAAAATGACTAATGCAGGTAGCTTCTCCACTTCAAGGAATATAAAGAATGTGGGATGAAATAAAGTTGTTAAGAAAACATAGCTGGGGAGCCTGGGTGATTCAGTCAGTTAAATGTCCAGCTCTTGATTTCAGCTCAGGTCATGATTTTGGGTGGTGAGATCCAGCCTGGCGTTGGGCTCCATGCTCGGTAAGGAGTCTGCTTGTTTTGCTGCATGCCCCTGCTTGTGCTTTATCAATCTCTAAAATTTAAAAAAAAAAAAACAAAAACAAAAAAACAAACAGCTGAAATTTTCACTTGCAGCCAAGATGGAATAACAAAGACTTGATTTATGCTCCAACCTAAAATAGCCAAAAAAAAAAAACCCCAAAAAAACCAAAAACTTTTTTAATGCAGTGGACATCAGTCAAAGAAGGGAGTGATCTTTGAGATAGAGAAATGTTCAAAGAAATTCTCTAGACAGAAAATTTCTCTGGATGAAAATACAGCTGTACACAAAGGAATGAAAATTATCAGACATGGAAACTAGATGGATAAATATACAGGATTTAAAAAAGTCTCTTTAAAGGTAAATTGAC
This sequence comes from Potos flavus, assembly GCA_028534135.1. Taxonomy (NCBI): domain Eukaryota; kingdom Metazoa; phylum Chordata; class Mammalia; order Carnivora; family Procyonidae; genus Potos; species Potos flavus. The sequence continues at coordinate 86,380,179 of CM052886.1, forward strand.
TAGACAAAAATAACATAATATGGAGTTATAGCATATAAATGCATATCTGAAATAACATACTTTGAGAGGAAAGAAATACAAGTATGCCATTGAAAGGATTTTATACTGTATGAGAAGTAGTATAAAATCACATAAATATAGGTTGTAGTAAGTTTTATAAATTCTAAAGTAACCACTGAAATAATACAGTTTTAGCCAGTAAGGCAATAAAGGAGATAGATTGAAATTATAAAAATTGTCCAGTTAATCAAAAAAAGGTAGAAAAGAGGACAAAGAATGAATGCAACAAATAGAAAACAAATAGGTAAACTAACCATATCAATAATGACCTACACACCCCAATTAAAAGATAGACTGTCAGATTGGAAAAAAAGTAAGGCCCAACTACACGTAGCTATAAAAAACAACCTGTAAACATAAAGAAGTGAGTAAAGAGTAAAAGGATGGGGGAAAATTTATTATATTTATTTATTAATATTAAATAAATATTAAATAAAAGATTTTAAAGCAGAGAATACTGCTGGGTTAAAGGAAGTCATCTTATAAAGATAAAGTGGTGAATTCATGAAGAAGATGCAACATAATCCTAAGGTTTATGCTCCGAAAACAGAGCTTCAAAATACATGAAACAACAGCTAATAGAACTGCAACAAATAAAAGACAAATCCATAGTAATTGTTGAGTATTTTAATATCCCTCCTAAATAATTGATAGAACAAATAGAAAACTAGCAAGGAAGTAGAAAACTTGAATAACACCATCAACCAACTCGACTTAATTGATATTTATAAACACTTTACCTATTAACAACAGAATATACATTTTCTGTGAACAAGGGATACTTACTAAGATAGACCACATCTGGTACATAAAACAATTCTCAATAAATACACAAAAGTATTAAGATCATACAAAGTATGTTCTCTGACCATGGTGGAATTAAATTAGAAATAAATTAGAATAAATTAAATTGGAAAGAAATCTGGAAAATTCCCAAATGTGAGGAAATTAAATACCATACTTCTAAATAACTGATGTGTCACAGAAGTGGAAAGAAAAACTGGAAATTATTTTTAACTAAAAAATGAAAACATAAGCTGATTAGAAATCTTCTTAAAGATTTATTTATTTACTTATTTATTTGAGATTGAGAGTGCATGGGCAGGAGGAGGGGAAGAAGGGGAGGGAGAGAGAATCTCAAGCAGTGTCTGTGACCCTGAGTTGATGACCTGAGACATGACCTGAGCGAAAATCAAGAGTAAGATGCTTAATTGACTATGCCACCCAGGCACCCCAGAAATTTAACTATGAAAACTGAAAACATAAGATGTGAACATTTATGGAATACTGCTACAAAATGGAAAACAATACAAAAAGGAAATTGATGGCACTAAAGTTCTCAAATTAATGACCTCAGTTTCCACCATAAGATACAAACAAATAAAAGATCAGAAAGGAAATAAATCCTGGAGACAACATCAATGAAACAGAAAACAAAAACAATAGTGTAAATCAGGGAACCAAAAACTTCTTTGAGAATATCAAATATTTGAGACTATCATTAAAATTGTTAAACTTCAAGCCAGACTAATCAGAAGAGAAAGAGAGAGAACACCAATTATCAATCTCTGGAACAGAGAGGTAGCACACTAGAGATTCTACAGATATTGAAGGAACAATAAGGGTATATTATGAATGACTTTACACCAATGGATTTGTCAAATCAGATGAAATAGACTGTTGTTCAGATGACAGAAACTACAAACGTTGACTCAAGAAGAAATGGATCACTTGAATAGTACCATGTCTTTTAAACATTTTTTTTAAAGATTTTATTCATTATTTGACAGAGAGAGAGTGCAAGCAGGGGGAGCAGCAGGAGGAGGGAGAGGGAGAAGCAGGCTCCCCATTGATTAGAAAACCTGACATGGGGCTCGATCCCAGGACCCTGGGATTATGACCTGAGACAAAGGCAGATGCTTAATCGACTGAGCCACCCAGGCATCCCCATTACTATATTTTTTAAAGAAATTTCCATGGAAAATTTCAAGCCAACGTGGCTTTAGACGAGAACTCTACCAAACATATAAGGACAAAATAATACCATTTATACATAGACTTTTCAAGATCCCTAATTCATTCAAGAAGGCCAACATTAGTCTAATATCAAAACAAAACAAAAATAGTTAAAGCAAAATCTGTAAACTGAACACTACAAAACATTGCAGAGAGAAATTTAAATTTAGCGATGGAAATGTATACCTTGTTCATGGCTTGGAAGACTTGACATTGTTAAAATGTCATTTTTCCCAAATTGTTATATAGATTCAATACAAGCCCTACCCAAATCTTTGCAGAAGTTGTAAAAGAATTTGACAATAGAAATAGAAATTGATAAGTTGATTGTAAATTTTATATGGAAATATAAAGGAGTAAAATAACAAAAACAACTTTGAAAAAGAACAGAGTTGGAGGGTTCACATTTTCTGATTTCAAGACTTATAAGCTATAGAAATCATACAGATGTTGTTGGCATCAAGGTAGGCAAATGGATCAAGAGGACAGAATGCAGTCCAGAAATAGATCCATACATATACAGATAACTGATTTTGGGCAATCCACAAGAAATTCATGAAAAACGGATAATATTTTCCACAAATGAACATATGTATACTCATATGTAAAAAAATTCATTGTATAACAAATAAAAACCTAAAACAATATGACTTTATTAGACAAAAGTCTTTGTGACCTTGAGTTTGGCAATTATATCTTAAATATGACAGCAAGAGTTTGATCCACAAAAGAAAAAAAAGATTGATAAGTTGTACTTTATCAAAATTAAAAACTTTTGTCCTGGCAAAGTCACTGCTCCAAAAAATAAAAAGACTTGCTGTAAACTGAGAGAAAATATCTGATAAAGGACTCAGGCCCAGATATAGAAGATCAATAATAAGAAAACAAACAATCTAATAAAGAAATGGGCAAAAGATCTGAAGTGACACTTTACCAGAGATATGGATGGCAACTAAGCCTATGAAAAATGGTCCACATCATTAACCATTAGGTGAATGTAAATTAAAACCATAATGAGTTACTACTACATCCCTGATAGAATCAATAAAATTTAAAATTTGATCATACCTCCTCTTGGCAATGACGTAGAACTACTGAATCTCATATACTGTGGTGTATCATATAATATAATACTACTAAGCAATAAAAAGTAGTAAAGTGCTGGATTATTCAAGCAACAATAAGAATGAATCTCAAATGCTTTCCTGCATTTATTGAGAGGATCATATGGTTCTTGTCCTTTCTTTTATTTATGTAGTATATCACATTGATTGATTTATAGATGTTGAACCACCCTTGCAGCCCAGGAATAAACAGCACTTGGTCGTGGTGAATAATTCTTCTAATGTCCTGTTGGAGCCTATTGGCTAGTATCTTGGTTAGAATTTTGGCTTCCGTGTTCATCAGGGATATTGGTCTGTAATTCTTTTTGGTGTGGTCTTTGGTTTTGGGATCAAGATAATGCTGGCCTCGTAGAATGAGTTTGGAAGTTTCTATTTTTTCTATTTTTATTTCATTTTTTGAAACAGCTTCAGAAGAGTAGGTATTATTTTTTTTTAAATGTTTAGTAGAATTCCGTTGGGAGGACATCTGGCTCTGGACTCCTGTTTGTTTTTAGATTTTTGGTTAGTGCTTCAGTTTCTTTGCTGGTTGTGAGTCTGTTCAGGTTTTCTGTTTCTTTCTTTATCAGTTTTGGTAGTTTATATGTTTCGAGGAATGCATCCATTTCTTCCAGAGTGCCTAATTTGTTGGCGTATACTTGCTCATAATATGTTCTTATAATTGTTTGTATTTCTTCAGTGTTGGTTGTGATCTTTCCTCTTTCATTTATGATTTTATTAATTTGGGTCCTTTCTCTTTTGATGAAAAATCTGCTAAGGGTTTATCGATCTTATTAATTCTTTCAAAGAACTAGCTCCTAGTTTTATTGGTCTGTTCTAGTGTTTTGATTTTTTTTTTTTAAAGATTTTATTTATTATTTGACAGAGAGAGAGAGAGAGATCACAAGTAGGCAGAGAGGCAAGCAGAGAGAGAGGAGGAAGCAGGCTCCCCGCTGAGCAGAGAGCCCAATGTGAGGCTTGATCTCAGGACCCTGAGATCATGACCTGAGCTGAAGTCAGAGGCTTTAACCCACTGAGCCACCCAGGCGCCCCTCGATTTCTATATTACTGATTTCTACTCTAATCTTTATTAGTTTTCTTCTCCTGCTGGACTTAGGCTTTATTTGCTGTTGTTTTTCTAGCTCCTTTAAGTGTAAGGTTAGGTTGTATATTTGAGACTTGTTTCTTGAGAAAGACCTGTATTGCTACATACTTCCCTCTTAGGACTGCTTTGCTGCATCCCAAACATTTTTAACTGTCATGTTTTCATTTTCATTTGTTTCCATGTATTTTTTTTTAATTCTTTAATTTCCTGGTTGACCCATTCATTCTTTAGTAGAATGCTCTTTAACCTCCATGTATTTGTGCCCCTTCCAAATTTTCTTTTGTGATCGAGTTCAAGTTTTAAAGCATTGTGGTCTGAAAATATGCATGGTATAATCTCAGTCTTTTGGTATGGATTGAGAACTGATTTGTGATCCACTATGTGATCTATTCTGGAGAATGTTCCATGTGTATTTGAGAAGAATGTGTATTCTGTTGCTCTAGGATGAAATGCTCTGGATATATCTGTGAGGTCCATATGGTCCAGTGTATCATTCAAAGCCCTTGTTTCCTTGTTGATCTTCTGCTTAGATGATGTGTCCATGGCTGTGAGTGGGGTGGTTCTATTTGTAGAATTTGTAGGATTGCAGCAATTCTTTTCTCAGATCTCCAGTTGATTTTGCAGGTGTTCAGAATGATTTGCTAACTATCTAGCTGAATTCCAGGGACCAGATGAAATTAGGGTCCCCTACTCCTCAGACATCTAAACTCCTTCCTAATGCATTGTTGATACTAGTTGGAACTCAGTGTTAATGAAGATTAATTAAATTATATTATTCTCCTTATTTTTGTATGTGGTTGAAATATCCCAAAACAAAAATTTTACAGAATTAAAAATGTCCTTTTATAATATCTTGCCACGAATTTTTAAAATTCAAAAACATAAACAGTAAATAGAATGGTTCATAAAAGAGAATTCTTGTTATATTTTTTTGCAGAGGTACCTCCAGAAGGCACTTTACAGGTTGTTTGTAAGTAAGGAGTAAGAAAAAATAACAACCAAAGGCTGGTGGCAAAATTAATTTTTGAGAAAAAAAATTATTATATTTTATTTATTTATTTATTTATTTATTTGTCAGAGAGAGAGAGAGAGCACAAGCAGGGGGAGCGGCAGGTAGAGGGAGAAGCAGGGTCACTGCTGAGCAAAGAGCCAGATGTGGGACTCAATCTCAGGACCCTGGTATCATGACCCAAGCCAAAAGCAGACACTTAACCAACTGAGCCACCCAGGCATCCCCCCAAAAAACTTTTAAAACAGACATAAAGGTAGTTGCTACTTAACAAGTAACATAAAATTCAATAGGAAAATAAATTTTATTAATGAAATTACCTCATAGCAATTTTTTTACTTAAAAGAAAATGAAATTCTTAAAGGCATGATATCTGCACTTTTACGATCAAAATAATTTGAGTAATAGTGAATTTCATTAATTCCTTCATCTTCATGGCTACTTGAATAATTATCAATCCTATAGATGAGAGAAAATTAAAACAAAATTAATAACAGTTCAAATAATAGTTATAGGTGATAGGTTGCCTTCAGTGTTTAGAGGACATAAGACATTATCTTGGTAAGCACATTAAAGGGATTGGAGTTCAAAATGAAGGAGGCAGAGTGTCACTTTGATGATGTTTTCTTTTTCTGTTATTTAAAGACTCCAGTAGAGTGAGACAGCTGTTTGACATGCTGGTTGACAGCTGTGCAGTAGGATGGACCTGGGTTTGTATTCTGAGTGCATTTGATACCTGCGCTATGACCTTGGACATGTTACTTAACCTCAGTGACCCATAGTTTTCTTCTCAGTAAAATGGGGATAATAAATCTGTCTTACTGAATTGTGGCAACTAAATAAGAAAACAGAGTGTTTGGTTGTAATATTAAAGCTGCAATATTGTGCTAGTCAAAATGAGGCTGAAAAAGTAGAAATGTGAGCATTGATCCAACAACTGGTAAAACTGAATAATAAGTTCTTGTTTGTTCTTGTTAATTTTTTATTTAAAATTATTTTGGGGAGAGTTATGTTTACTATGAGCTGTTTATAGACATGATTTTAAAAAAATGAATTTCCCAAAATTAGAGAATTAGCTATATAAATTATGATAAATGCAGTGGGATAATTTGCAGCTTCTTTAAACCTTAGTTGTTTCATCTGAGAAATAGAGATAATACCTACGCCTTGAAATTATTGTGAGGATTATATAAGTTTATATAAGTAAAGTATTTAGCACAGTGCCTGGGACAAAGCAGCCCTCCATTTTATAAGTTCACATGTGTATGCATAGAAATATATTTGGAAGTATATAAAATAGGTATAGATTATGATTGACTTTGTAAGATCAGCTTTACAACTTTTATTATTTTTCTTCTATTTGCCAATTTTCTCATAATAGACCATGATATTTTATTTTATTTATTTTATATTTTTGCAATTGCAATGATAAGAGTAATTGAATGGAATCAATAAAAAATAAGATTAGAGAAAAGGGTCTGTTTAGAAGGATTGTCTTACACAACACTTCCCTCCATCTCCCACAATTTTTTTTCAACCTATTGTACATGCTTCAATATCTTAATTTTTTTTTTTTTAAAGATTTTATTTATTTATTTGACAGAGAGAGAGAGATCACAAGTAGGCAGAGAGGCAGGCAGAGAGAGGGGAAAGCAGGCTCCCTGCTGAGCAGAGAGCCCGATGTGGGGCTCGATCCCAGGACCCTGAGATCATGACCTGAGCCGAAGGCAGAGGCTTTAACCCACTGAGCCACCCAGGCACCCCTCTTAATATTTTTAAATTTATAAATTTTTGTTCTTTATTACTATGAACGAGTTTTTATAATTCTTGCATATAACAAGACATTGATTTATAAACTAATGATATGACTTATATAAAGAAGGAAAGCAATATTTGAATAAAAATAAAACTGAAAAAATCAAGCAAGTATAAAATCCAAAAAAAAAATCTGAACTAAAAAGATAACAGGGATTATAAAACTCAGTGATGATTCAGAGTAACTAGGTTATGAGAAAAAAAGTGACTTAAGATTCATTTCTTACCAAGTAATCATTTTGACAAAAACCTCATCTTATTTAACTAGTTTCTTCTAAACTTCTTTCAATCTAGTTGTAGGTCCATTTTTTGTACTTGGAGAACTAAAGAGATTTGTATCACAGAGCAAATTAGAACGTGTGCTTAATTTCAGATCTTGAATGTTGTGTTCAAAAAATGCTGTTTTCTAAAGCAGTAGAAAGCACTTAAGGTTTTATTGGGCAAGAGGGTAACATCAGAAATGTGATATTTACGCAAAAGCACTGTTGGCAATGTGGTCAGTGGGGTAGAAGGGACATAGTTAATTGAGCTGAAAACCAGTATTGATGAACAAAGACTCATTTTGTGGTTTGCTTGACGTGTGAGGCTTAGTCTCAGATTTGGTTTAAAGTGAAAGAACATTTCTCTAGGAAAAGCTGTTTTCCTACCAGACGACTTTCCCAGAGGTACTTCCAGCATTCTTAACATCATTACGAATGCGCCAAGTTTGAGGAAAGGTGTTCTTTTTCCCACTGAATTGTTTCACGTATTTGGCTATTGGCTATAGAGACGGACAAGAGGTTTCTCTTGCAAACTGGTTACTGCTAAAACTCATTTGAAAATTTGGCACTTCTATAGATCTGCGATGTGCCAGGAGAAAGCCTTCAGTTCCATGATTTCATCACTTTTGTTCAAAGAGTCCATTATGAAACAGCCTTTCATTCTGCTTAATGTCAGTCTTGGAGATAACGCTGGGACACAGCTCGTTATAGCGTAGTTTCATTTTGGCATAAGTCATTTTGATATTATCTGCTTAGATTGGGGATCTTACTCTTTGAGAATGAAGTCCTCATTAGAAGTTTAATTAAGGAAAATATCTAACCTCTTCATTATAATCTATTGTGAGAAAGGAAAAGAAAGATGCTAGTAAAATTTCAGTAAAGCTGACACGGGTCCCCCAAGCAGTACCACTCAGCGTGGTCCCTTGGTCAGCAGTGTAGGCAGTTCCTGGCAGCCCAGACATCCTGCCTCTGAACCTTCATGTTAACATGATGCCCACGTGATCATGAGCCCGTGACAATGTGATCGGCACCGCTCTAGAAAACACATGGGCACCTGAGTCCAGGGGGTAAGCTTCATTGCCATGCACTGAGCATCTTGGTATCAATAGGAGAAACTACACGCAGCTTATTGGTGGGAAATACCAGTAAATACTGAATAATGCTTCTGTGCTGGGGAATCTGTCCATACTCTTCCTTTTCTCCTTTCTCCTCCCTCCTTTTTGTTTTTTTAACTAGTTAATAAAGATAATTCTATTAAAACCTTGTTTCTTTTCTCAGGCTGTATCTAATGACAGTAACACATTGGAATGTCAATAAGATTATTGTTTTTCTAAATGATATAAAATTAGTTTTTCCTTTTATTTTTAAAGATTTTATTTATTTGAGAGAGAGAGAGAGAGGATGAGCAAGGAGGAGGGGCAGAGGGAGAGAGAGAGAGGCAGACTCCCTGCTGAGCTGAGAGCCCCACGTGGAGCTCAATCCCAGGACCCTGAGATGATGACCTAAGCCGAAGGCCGATGCTTAACCAACTGAGCCACCCAGGCGCCCCTAGTTTTTTCCTCTTTCAGCAAACCACTGAGTTAATGAGATAGCATAGTATATAAACAGCTACCTTCTCTTCATGGCTTCTCTTCTTTCTCACTGGAGAGCACTAGATGTATCAGATTTCATAGGCACTGTACCTGACAACCTAGGTGCCATTTTACTATTAGATCCCTTGCACATTGCACATAGGTTGGCCCCCTTAAGACCATAAATCAGATTTACTAATAATTTATTTTTTATTCATTCCCCCTATTTCCTTTCATTCCATTTCCTGGTTATTTTGGTTGTAGGATAATAGGCACTGAGACTCTAAAGGTTATGCTATTGATCTTTCCCTGTCCTTAGTAAATTCAAAGTCTTTGCAGCTGTATCTCCATTTTTTAAAGATTTATTCATTTATTTGAAAGAGAGAGCACGTATGAGTGGGGGGAGGGGCAGAGGGAGAGAATCTTCAAGCAGACTCCCTGCTAAACATGGTGCCTGATGCAGGGCTCAATCTCACGCCCCTGAGATGATGACCTGTGCCGAAATCAAGAGTCTGATGCTTAACCGACTGAGCCACCCAGGTGACTCTCTATATCTCCATTTTTAATTCAAATAAGGAGTAATGATAAAGAATTTGGACGAGAAAGGCAAAGATGGACTCAGAATAATCTTTTATCATTTTGGACATGTCAGGTGTTTAAATTCCTACTTAATATGACCTCTGCCATAGCTCTGGTTTCTCAAAATATGAGCCATCCATGAGCCAACACCCTTACCCGGAGTGGATAATAATTCTCATGTGGTAGCTTTCTGGCTTTTAACCTACCGCTGTAGGTGTATTCAGCATGGTATCATGGGAAAAGTCTGAAGGCCAAGGTATGTCCATGAATCTAGTTCATATGAGGACATAGTCTCAATGAATGCTTAGGGGTAAGTCATCATCAATATCGATAGAACCGTCATTGTCAGACACTAACATTAAGTTTTCACACATGGCAGATGGCATGCCAGCCAGCCAAAATGCATAAAATATGGTGCCATGAAAACAGTCACCTCACTGAATAAATGAAAATGAAATGAGATAAATGTGAATGGGCTTTCAAAAGAGAACAAACATATGCCACAGTGGTATTATCATTTGCAGTTTTTACTGCTTTTTTTTTTTACTTTTTTTTACTGTTTTACTTCACACTCTCAATGGACTGTAAGATTGAGCTGTAAGTAGATGTGATTAAGTTATCTTATCTCTATGTAATCATTTGATGATGATCTTTGTAATCATCAGATTACATGATGATACAGCAGATGTAATCTAAAGTAGGAATTATAGCATCCTGTAACACATTTAAGGCATATTTTAATCGAAGAATTACTGTAGTGGAATCCCCAACCAGAGAAATTTCAAAAACACCTTTGACGCTAAAATAGGAGCCCATATGTATAAAGCAACTTTTAGTATTATAAGAAAAACAGTCTTGGGTTGTTAGAAGTGTGAATTTTAATGGAATAGATTTTCCTCACATTATATCTGAGGCTGTAAAGAGTATTAAATAGGACATATTTTGTAAAATCATATCCTTTACTTTTCCTGTTATCTGGGCTTGATAAATTCTAGAAAATAACAATTATATGACATTTGCTAACACTCAGATTATATCCACCAGAATACCACCTCTCTCCACCATTGTAACTACGTGCTAACTGCCATTGTATCGAAGTATATGAAGTAATAAATAGGCCCCAAGTGCCAAGCAAATGTAAAAGCAGGCAAAGCATTTTCCCCTGCATATGGGAACCATCTCTTATGAACTTAACTTCCACCGAGATAGGCAGTTTGAACTGCTTCTGTAGTTCCTTTGTTAAGAAACTATTTTTATTCTTAAAACCAAGCCTTCGCTTTTGGTTCTTGTATGAAAACTGTGGACAACTAAAACATTTGCAGACTGGAGAGTTTTAGTACACAATGTTTGTTCCAAGCGTTTTTGAAAGAAAGTCTATGGGGATTATTACTACTTTGGTTATTTCAAATGCTGTAAAGATTTGTTTCAAAATTAGTTCCCATGCTGTCCCCGCACTGACATGATTAGGTTCAGGCAAATGTGTACTAGTGAGGGAAATGGGTCTTGGAGAAGGGGTGAGGAAAAGGGAGGAATTTAGGCTACCCTCTTGCTATCAGCACTTCCTCAGTGGTAGGCTATTTAACGAACTTAGCCTGCACAGATTTTTAGCAGTGTTGAAATTTTGGAAGGCGTATGTTTGGAGATTCACACTGTTTTGCTATGCTGTTTCTTATATAAAAGGGTAGGAAGAAGAGAATTGGAGGAATATTTGCTGTGCCTCTATTGCTAGTACTTTACAGTATAGTTGAGATGTAGCACCTTGTTTTTTGTTTATCTTCGACTGTTTTTATTCCTGTTTATGCCTGTTTATCTTTGCCTGTTGTACGTTAACTGAGCATAAGAATATCTTTCTGTGATGTGCAGAATTGTACTTTGATGGTCATTAAAAGTTTGGAAATGAGTGGTGTTTGGTATTAACCAGCTGTGGCCTTGAGTGATGAAATTCTGAAAATATGTAGTGTGCCTTCTCAAAACGCATATGCCTTAAATATGGAGAAGTAATCAAACACAGAAGACCAAACTTTAGGCAGAATTGGCTGTAGGGGGCATAAGCATCCAGTCTTTGATTCCAAGGATTGCAGTTCAGGAGTTGGAGACTTTGATATATAAATGGAAATGATCGTATTACTAACAATTCTAAAATGACCGATAAAATAAAAACATTTTATTTTGTATTCAGATACAATAAAAATTAGGACACACATACAAACAAGAATGATGCAAGTAATATCAATTAAGAGTTTCAAAAAGAGTGATACATGACAGAAGAAAGGACTAGTGACCATTGCTACTATCTTTCCTGCCTAAACTCATTCACTACTTACTATTTCATATGATTGCTCTTTCAAATGCCTTAAGAGCCTAGGATTCCAAGATAAGAAAGCAAGTCATCACTGCCCTTAGAAAATGTGGGGTCGTTGATATTTCAGTCAATTTGATCATCGCCACTGACACATGAGAAGATTCATAATTTATTTTAAGAATAGAAAATGTTTTATTGTCATAGGAAGTATTAGTATACTCAGAGAGGGTAAAAATAGGTCAGATAAAAATGTGTGAGTTTCCCTAGAACATTTTTTCTGTCTGTTTACAAGCCTAAAACTTATTCTTGAAACTCCCTTTAAATAGTATTCTATACATCTTGTACTAATTCCAGTGATTAAGTTCTACTTTATGCCTATGTTTACGTGGAACTTTTGATTTTAATACTTTGATCAAAAGTACTTATTCAGTGTATTATCAGATGAAGTAATAAAACAAATACTTGTTAGGCATATGGGAAATGTAATTGTTTTTACATTTACAAAAAAGTAAATGTTTTTGTTTCCTTCCTGCAGAATGTATTGGCGTGATTGGATTTTTGGCTTTTATGAAATTGTTTTAAGAATGTTTTCACACACTAACTCATGGATTTCTTTTTTTCTCTATTTCCCAAAAAAGGGGGTCATTATGTCAACTCAGCAGATGTCAAATCTAAATTTCTCTTGCCACCATTGAAGTCTATCTCCTCTTCTACTTGAATGACTAGAAAAAATTAACAGCTACTGGATGTCACCCCCCTTACAATGATAAATCCCTCCTTAACTTTCTCATTTTCAGTTCATTTTAAAAACCCAAACTCTGAATTTTTCCTTATAGGTCCTATTATACTTGTTAAAATTGTTGGATGCAAGCCTCCAGTCACATTACCACTGCCCCACGTGTGTGGAGCTCCAAGTTGGGAAGAGGAGTCTCAGGAAGACCATACTCTATTGCAAAGGTATGATTGCCTAGCTCATCCGCACAACATTTCAGTAATTAAGATAATAACATAAAGTAAAAGTAACTTTATAGATTCTGTGCGATCCTTTCATTCTTTTTCATGACTTAGTAATTTTGTATTGCAAATGGTTAAAATAGTTATTCTTTCCTAAATTAAATATTTTTCAAAGCATTCCTGCTATTTTAGATTAGGTATCTCTTTTATAAGTAGAGGTCATAATTATCGTAGAACTATCTTGATTTTCCTTTATATAATATGACAACATTCCTTACTGATTCATTAAATTCATGGTAGGAGTCAGGATATATAAAACATGGCCTTTAGAGAATAATTGGATAATGGTGACATGTAGCTCCAGCATTTTCATCTACAGACATTATGAAATGCTAGTAACTTCTGAATCAATCTCTTTTTCCTCTCTCTCAAACTTCAGGATTTCACTCTTATTCTATTTGTATGTAAATAGATAGATATAGATAGATATAGTATAGTTATTAAGAGGATGGGTTTTGATGATAAGATACCTAGGAATAAACCTAACCAAAGAGGCAAAGAATCTGTACTCAGAAAACTGTAAAGTACTCATGAAAGAAATTGAGGAAGACACAAAGAAATGGAAAAATGTTCCATGCTCATGGATTGGAAGAACAAATATTGTGAAAATGTCTATGCTACCTAAAGCAATCTACACATTTAATGCAATCCCTATCAAACTACCATCAATTTTTTTCAAAGAAATGGAACCAAATAATCCTAAAATTTATATGGAACCAGGAAAGACCCCAAAAAGCCAGAGGAATGTTGAAAAAGAAAACCAAAGTTGGTAGCATCACAATTCCAGACTTCAAGCTCTATTACAAAGCTGTAATCATCAAGACAGTATGGTACTGGCACAAAAACAGACAACATACATCAATGGAACAGAATAGAGGGCCCAGAAATGGACCTCTACTCTGGTCAGTTAATCTTCAACAAAGCAGGAAAGAATGTCCAATGGAAAAAAGACAGTCTCTTTAACAAATGGTGTTGGGAAAATTGGACAGCCACATGCAGATGAATGAAACTGGACCATTTCTTTATACCACACACAAAAATTGACAAAATGGTTGAAAGACCTCAATGTGAGACAGGAATCCATCAAAATCCTTGAGGAGAACACAGGCAGCAACCTTTTTGACCTCAGCCACAGCAACTTCTTCCTAGAAACATCGCCAAAGCCAAGGGAAGCAAGAGGAAAAATGAACCATTGGGACTTCACCAAGATCAAAAGCTTTTGCACAGCAAAGGAAACAGTCAACAAAACCAAAAGACATCCGACAGAATGGGAGAAGATATTCACAAATGACATATCAGATAAAGGGCTAGTATCCAAAAATCTATAAAGAACTTCTCAAACTCAACACCCAAAGAACAAATAATCCAATCAAGAAATGGGCAGAAGACATGAACAGACATTTCTGCAAAGAAGACATCCAAATGGCCAACAGACACATGAAAAAGTTCTCAATATCACTCAGCATCAGGGAAATACAAATCAAAGCCTCAATGAGATACCACCTCACACCAGTCAGAATGGCTGAAATTAACAAGTCAGGAAATGACAGATGTTGGTGAGGATGCAGAGAAAGGGGAACCCTCCTACACTGTTGGTGGGAATGCAAGCTGGTGCAGCCACTCTGAAAAACAGTATGGAGGTTCCTCAAAAAGTTGAAAATAGAGCTACCCTTCGACCCAGCAATCGTACTACTGGGTATTTACCCTAAAGATATAAATGTACGGATCCGAAGGGGGATGTACACCCAAATGTTCATAGCAGCAATGTCCACAATAGCCAAACTATGGAAAGAACCTAGATGTTCATCGGCAAATGAATGGATAAAGAAGATGTATATATATACAGTAAATACTGTGCAGCCATCAAAAACCCGAAATCTTGCCATTTACAATGACATGGATGGAACTGGAGGGTATTATGCAAAGCGAAATAAGTCAATCAAAGACAATTATCATATGATATCTCTGATAGGAATTTGAGAGGCAGGGTGGGGGGTCGTGGGGGGCAGGGAGGAAGAAAATGAAACAAGATGGGATCAGGAGGGAGAGAAATCATAAGAGGATCTTAATCTCAGTAAACAGTTGCTGGGGGATGATGGGGGAGGGATAGGGTGGCTGGGTTATGGACATTGGGGAGGGTATGTGCTATGGTGAGTGCTGTGAAATGTGTAAGCCTGATGATTCACAGACATGCACCCCTGGGGCAAATAATACATTATATGTTAATTAAAAAAAAAAAAAGGATGGGTTTTGAGTTTTACCTTTGGAATTTATTCCCTCTCTGATACATGTGAAAGTTCTGAATGCTTTTGAACTTCGGTTTCTTCATCTATAAAACGGCCATCTATGTATGTATGTGTGTGTATGTGTATGTATACACATACATATATATATATATACATATATATATATATACACATATATATATATATATATAGAAAGAGAGAGAGAGAGACAGAGAGAGAGAGAATGGAACATTGCTCAGCCATCAAAAGGAATGAAATCTTGCCATTTCCAACAACATGGATGGAACTAGAGGGTATTACGCTCAGTGAAACAAGTCAGTCAGAGAAAGACAAATACCATATGATCTCACTCATATGTGGCATTTAAGAAACAAAACAGGTGAACATAGAGGAATGGAAAAAAAATAAAAGAGAGGGAGGCAAACCATGAGACTTGTAACTAAAGAGAACCAACTGAGGGTTGCTGGGGGAGAGGTGAGTGGGGGGATGGGGTAACAGGGTGTTGGGTATTAAGCACTTGCTGTGATGAGCACTGAATGTTACATATAAGTGATGAATCACTATGTTCTACTTCTGAAACCAATATTACACTATGTGTTAACTAACTGGAATTTAAATAAAAACTTGAAACCAAAAAACAAAACAAAAACCTGACCACATCATAGAAGATGATTGTAAGCATTAAACAGGATGATACATTTGAAATACTTTGTAAAATGGGTGACCCACAAGGAGCTTAAAATAAATATTATTACTAGTACTGAAATTATATTATTATTTTTATTATTTTCATCATCTCTTAAGTAGTATCACCACCAAAATAGAGTTCTCTGGTACACATTACCCATCTCCAATTTGTAGCATATTAATAACCTTAGGAATATTTTAAAATTATTGCTTTCCAATCCTATCTTCTTCTTCTTGTTGTTTATTTGCTTGTTTAATTCTCTTAATGGCTGGTTACTATCTTCCCACAAGCAATTTATTTGTACTTAATGAAGATTTGAAACATTATTTCTGGCTTGAGTGAACATTTTTGTGTCACACTGCATGATTTAACTTTATGTGGGTCATTTTTGGATTTGTTTCCTTTTTTTTTTCCCTTTAAGTTTTATAATTGTGGAACATAGGGAGGGGATAATCACCATATAAAACACATAATACAGGCTCAGTGAAATTCACAGAGGCTGGCAGGATGCACAGAGCTCTCCACAAAATATCTCCTTTGCTTCTAAAAAATACACTAGGGTCGCATAGAACTGGGTTCCCCACTAAGAGTGGGACTCAGTCTCCTGCCTCCTTTGATATTTATATTGGAGCTGTGAGGAGGCAGATCTTCACCCAACCTAACTGGAAAATTCTGAACTTTTAAGTTGACTTTAAGGTCTTTCTGGCATGAGAATCACTTTATATTTGGACAGTGACTCCCTAAAGGAAATTTGCATATTAACATTTATATCAGCTGGGGACCTTGAAACCTATCCTGCTAAGCCACCTTTTTTCTAGATCTCCAAGGAAGAGCTGGTAGGGTCATCTAGTAGATAAACTAAGTTGTCAGTAATGATTGCCAGTTGGAAAAATTAGAAATGTTAGTCCTGCAGAAATTTTTTTTAATTACCATGTTAGTGTGCCTGAAAGTGTTCCAGGCTAATGTGTTATATGCATTTGTGATCAAATAGTTCTTAGAGCTAAGTCAATTATTTTACTTTTAATATGAAAAAATACTAATTATTAACCCCAAATGGAAAATTGATATAGGTTCCTATAAGGAGGTTTTACAGACTGTTATAGTACTATGAAGTTACATATGATAGCAGTTTTAGTGAGGTATTCATATGTTTCAATAGTACTCCTCATATTCAGGCCGATGTTTAATAAGAAGACACGTAGGTAAAAGTTAATTGTGAAGTGTCTACATCCCAACTTGGCTTTGTTGTTCTTTTTCTTAATTATAAACCCTTGAACTCTGAATGAAATGGTTTTTCACGAGAAGGAGTGTATTTGAGCCCTTTGGCAATAAAATACAAAATGTGTTCAAGGAAAGTTTTTCAATTTGGTTAAATAAGCTGATGAAGTGGGCAGTAGTGTAGGTCAGCAAGGTAGATTAAGTATAAATGATGGGGAATCTGGAATGCCAAGACAAGGCACTAAAGTTTATTCTTTAGGGTAAGAATTTGAGCATAAGGGGCACCTGGGTGGCTCAGTCGGTTAAGCATCTGCCTTGGGCTCCGGTCAATCTCAAGGTCCTGAGATGGAGCCCTGCTTCGGGCTCTCTGCTCAGAGGGGAGTCTGCTTCTCCCTCACTCTCTCTCTGTTCTCTCTCTCTGTCAAATAAACAAATAAAATCTTAAAAAAAAAAAAAGAATCTGAATAAAATGTATAAGTTTTATTTTATAAAGCAAATACATAAAATTAATTATTCTAAAAAGCATGGAAGACAAAAGTATGCAGACTAAATTTTAAGGTATCAGAAAACTTAAAAAAGTAGTATATTAGCTACTAGTATATTAGTATATTAAGTATATTAGTATATTAGTATATTAAGTAGTATATTAGCTTATTTTATTTAGCTTTACTCTTTTCTACAAGCATATTTTTAAACATGACTGGGATCATATAGATTTTTTAAATTTAAGATTAATTATTGATATTTGAAAAGGTAATGCATCCTTAAGGTTTGAAATTCAAAAAGTACACTGAAAATCTCCCTCTCAATCCAATCCCCTGGCACCCAGTTCTGTCCCCCAAAGTAATCAGTATTATCAGTTTTTGCACCCTCCTGGGCTAATCAAGAGCATATGCACACACAAACACTGATCCACACAAAATCCATGTATTTCACTTTCTTCTCCACCATGTCTTTTTCAACTAGGACTTTATCTTAGAGATCATTCCATATCCTATATTGAAAGTGTTCTCATTTATGTAGCATTCATGTGGAATTTTATTATGTGATTGTTTGTAATACACATACACACACGCACACACACGCACACACACCACTGTTGATGGACTGTATTGCCCTGAAGAAAAAGCTAGTTATTGCTGCAGTTATTACTGTAGCAACAATCCGAGGTCTCAGCTGCTTATGTAACAAAAGTTTATTTTTCACTCATGCTCTGTGTTTATTGTTTGCTCTCTGGGTACCTGACTTCATATAGTTCTTCCTCAAAGGCTGGAGATGAAAGTCTCCCCCATTGAAATTTGAAGAAGTGAAAAATGTCCAGGTCAAGTTCTTGAATGTCTTTGTTGGTTTTCTGTCTACTAGCTTTATCTATTACTGAGAGAGGATGTTGAAGTTTTCAACTTTCAACTAGAGGTTGAAGTCTCCAATTCTCCTTCCAGTTCTATCAATTTTTGCTTTATGCCAAAGCTCTTTTGTTATGTGTTTGTATGGGTTTTCTATTGCTGCACAACAAAGTACCGCAAACTTAGTAAGCTTAAATCAACCTCCGTTTGTTACCTTGCAGTTTATAGGTCAGGAGTCTAGAAGGACCTTCCTTGGTTCAAAAGAGAAGGGAAACAAATGTAATTCACCACAGGTTTGGTGATATTTTGAATTTTCGTGCATTTCCTGTATCCACGTGTTGCTATCTACTTTTTAGAATCCTCAAAGTGTGGCACGTTCAGTCTGTCCAGATTTTCTAGTTTGGGCCAGTGAAAAAGATAGAGTGGTCTGTGTTTACTCCCACTTTACCCAGACCCAGAACCCCCAATTTGGAGTTTTTAAACATATGCAATAGAAGCTGACTCAGGCTGATAAAAAAGAAAAGCTTTTTTGTTTTTGTTCTTAAAAATTATTGGGTAAGTTACAGGATTGTTGAGAACGTTGAATCAGGATGCAGGCCATGCTTCAGGAATAATGCTGCTCATCCTGCCCTAGAACCTGCTCGACCAGGGAGTAGCTGCCATAACCACAAGAGTTAGCACTTACCCAGAAACTCATATTTTCCGTAACTGCTACCGCTGTCAGGCAGGAGTCCATCTCCAAACCCGAGCTCAAACCAACCGGTATTCATCATAGCACCAAATGCTTTCTTGCTCGTTACTCACCTGGAAAGCTGTCTTGAACAGGTGAATCTAATTTATGCAAATCAAGCCACATGCCTGTATTTTTAACACTGAAAGCCCAGAGAAGCGAGTTGTACGGGTTGTACCTCATTGAGGGAAACCCCCCGCCAAGCATAACTAGAATGTTCAAAGGGTGCTGGGCAACCAGAAAATGTGGCAATGTTCCTTGTGCTTAGGAAACATTGTAGAAGACAAAAGAAATTTTGGTCTTGCTTTATTTACTAATAATGTATAATCAATTATGCTAGTAAAAGTACTAGTTTGTTTTGTATACCTAGGAGGTGTAATGAAATCAACCCCTATTTTTAAGTGTTTTTATTACAGCAGTGAACAAAGGTGGATAAGGAAAACACATAGAGACTGATGTCTGTACTTGCTCTTAGAATTCATAATACCATATATGTTTTCTTTTTAGGATTCTGTGCTATAAACACAGCTATAAGAACAAAATACAAACTGGATTCTTGCCTTCTGAAGTATTCTGTGTTAACATGGAGTGGTTAAGGGGCACCTGGGTGTCCCAGTAGGTGAAAGCCTCTGCCTTTAGCTCAGGTCATGATCTCAGGGTCCTGGAATCGAGCCCCGCATTGGCTCTCTGCTCAGCAGGGAGCCTGCTTCTCTCTCTCTGCCTGCCTCTCTGCCTACTTGTGATCTCTCTCTCTGTCAAATAAATAAATAAAATCTTTAAAAAACAAAACAAGAACAAAACAAAACATGGAGTGGTTAAGAACACAAACACTGAAGTAAAAAAGCCTCTGTACCCTTTCCTGTCACTTAAGAGCTGAGTAGCCTTGGACAAGTCCTTGGCTTCTTTACATTCAGGCTTCCTGTCCATAACATGAGGGTGATGATTTGGGTTCCAAGCTCATGGGATTACTGAGGATTGTACAAGGTAAAGGTAAAGCCTGGTACATAGTAAATGCTGAGTAAATTTTAGTTATGCTTAGTATTATTGATGTTCTTTCTTTACTATGATAGTAGCATTTATTCACATTATCTTCTGAGACACTCAAAGATATCTTAAATGTTGACTAAAATGAAACCTACCTGTTTACAGCTAGGGACTATTTTCTTATTTACGATGCACTCTGGTAAGTGATTAAATTTAAAGGCTTCTCAAAGTTAAACATGCCCACCTTCTTGTATGTGGTGGTTTTAGCTAGTGACTAGAGACAGGATTATCTCTACTAGAAGCCCGCTTATATGTATCTTCAAACACAAGTCACAGAGCTCTTTGAAGTTAAGAAGACAAGGCAAAGGTCAATGGAAATCCAGCTCATGATTTTTATAACCTAGTCTGTGTAAGCACATGATATACAGAAGTCCAAAGTTTTGGCAGATGATGTTTCCAAAAATTTTGAAATGTTTAACTGGGGCAGCTTTCTCAATTGGCTGCTACCCATGCAGTAGGATTTGTTTCCTTTTGGTATAAATCAAACATTTAAGATGATAGCTCAGAGAAAATAATTTGCGATTTATTGCTTTGGAAAGAATATCTGTGTGAGTCCTTCATGCTCTGTTAGTTAGAAAATATTAAAGTAAAATGAATGAGTCCTGTTACGCATCTATGATAATTTGTGGTCTGGTCTCCCATAACAAAAAAATAAAAACTTGAATCTTTACAAGGCTTTTAACATGTAATATTAGAGGTAATAACATGTAAGATTTTTTTTCTCTTCTTTCTTCACATGGCAAGGAGTGAGAAAAGAGAATATAGCTGCTTTTGCTTAAGGTCTTAGAAAAAGTGCCCGCCCTGAATAACTCAGGCACTTCCCAAAGTACAATAACTGATTTCTGATACTTTTGAGTGGATAAAAATGTGGTTTTCCACGAAAAGGGTTAACTTATTACTGAGTACCCTGTGGGTTAATTCTTGAAAGGGGATCCTATTTCTGGCATATTGTACATTTTCAGTTAATGCTGTTTTTAGGCCCTATTTGCAAAAAGTTATTTGCATGGCTGGGTCATGTTGGTTCCATTACTTTTTAGCATACAATTGGGACTGCAGAGTCTACGCTTGATTCAGAACCAAAACAGAGGGTTTATAAAAGTGCATTCCTGTAGGGGGAAAGCTTGTGAGCTGAAAAGTTATGAGCACAGGGACTTTTTCCCCTCTGCCTCTTTATGTTACTTTATTCTCAGAAGCTTATGTTCTAGTCAAGGGAGCAGTAGTTTCTTGTATGGTTATTGTGAAGCGAATTGCAGCCCTTCCCGTAGGTTTCAGTTGTATAACTAATAATTTACCAATTTCTCCAACTTTATAATAGGTATTTTGTATTAGTTTGTCTTCATAATAGACTTACAGCTCAGAAAAGAAACATTTCAATGACATGCATCTGTTTACCTTGAGAAATTTTAGAATAGGCTACAATGAGGGCTTTTTTAACAGCGATTTAGATTAATTTCCTCGTGTAACTAGTTCATTTAACACGAAGAGCTTTTGCACCGCAGCCGAGATTTGAGACAGATGACTTTTCAATAATGTTTTAATTCCAGTTAAAACTCCAAGCGTATTTCCCAAAAGGAAAGGTTTCGAGCTGGCCTTGGACGAGGAAGTAACTTCAACAGCTGCGAAGTTGTCACATGGGGGAAGGAAGCAGATAATGTGCTAGAGAAATTACCAAGAGAGTGGGCACCGCTTGTTTGAACATTGGAAACTCCTCCTAAAACTTATATTCCCCAGTCAACTCTAATCTAAACTTCCCCTGTCCAAAATAGAAAGGAGCAATCTAATTAAGAAAATGTGAATACTTGGGGCGCCTGGGTGGCTCAACTGTTGGGTGTCTGTCTTCCGCTCAGGTTGTGATCCCAGGGTCCTGGGATCGGACCCCACATCTGGCTCCCTGCTCAGTGGGAAGCCTGCTTCTCCTTCTCCCACTCCCCTGTTTGTGTTCTCTCTTGTTCTCTCTCTCTCTGTGAAATGAATAAATAAAATCTTAAAAAAAAATGTGAGTACTTAAAAATTCTCTTGTGGCTACTTTGATGAATGAAAACTCATAAATGACTCAAGAGGGGTGTGTATTCTCATTTCACGGTCACGCCCTTATTTGCAATAAATCCAATTACCTAACTTGATTATACACCATATTCTTCAGATTCTACTTAAAAAGATACTTATCTGCTTTCAAATATCAAACCAAAAACATCAAGAAGATTGTCTGTGAAGGCAAAATTAACTTTTTCCTATGTGATTGAGATATATGTCTATCCCTTTACCATAAACATTTAAAAATATGTAGCAGGCAGCTTCTAAGGAGCCCCCAATGATTCGCATTTCTTTGTATTCACACTCTTATGTACCACCCACCTCCCCAGCCCCTTGAGTATGTTCTGAATCTATTAACTCACTTCTAGAGAATTGCATATGGTAGAAGTGATAGATATCACTTCCTAGTTTATCATATAAAAAGACCATGACTTTTTCTCTCTCGCTTTATCTCTCTCTCTCTCTCTCTCACTCTCACTCTCTCACTCACTCTCTCACTCACTCACTCACTCACTCACTCACTCACTCACTCACTCTTGTTCTACATCTGATCACTTAGCGAGAAGTTGCCATGTGTGTGGAGAGGCCAGTTATAGCAAAAGACCAAGGGCTGCCAACAACTATGTGAGGGAGCTTGGAAGTGGATCCTTTCACCCTAATGAAATTGTGGGATGACTTCAGGCTGGCTACAGTTCGAACACATCTCATAAAAAGCGTTGAGCCAGAGGTACTTAGCTAAGCCTTATCTAGATTCCTGACCCACAGAAATTATTAAATAAATGGTTATTGTTTTAAGGCCTTAAGTTTTAAGGTAAATTGGTACATGGTAATGTATAGCTGAATCAGAATACTTTAATTGGTTGGGGCACTTAGGTGGCTCAGTTGGTTGAGTGTCTGCCTTGGGCTCAGGTCAGGGTCCTGGGATGGAGCCCCTGAGCAGGGAGCCTGCTTCTCTGCATGTGCTCTCTCTCCCAGTCACATAAATAGATAAAAAATCTTTAAAAGAAATGCATACTTAAGTTGATTGTTTGAAGATTAAGCATTTTACTTTATAGACATAGTTTTAATCATATATTCACTAATGCGTATATACATAATTATATATAATTTATTTATCTCTATATATCTGAAAAATAAGTTTCTCTTTCATCCATGCTCCCCATTGTCTTGTCCCCTTTCCCAGAGGTAACCACTGTTACTGTTTCATGTATCTCTCTAGAGACAGTCGATACATATACAAGTAGATATGATTAAACATCTTTAAAAAAATACATGGTAGCCATCCACATAACTATTATACATGTTGCATTTTTAATTTCCTGACATGTTTTTGAATCGAGTTATTAGGCACCTTGTTGTTTTAATGGCTACATGCCATAATTATCCATCAAATTCCCAATTGACGAACATTTGATTTATAATATTTTGTCATCACAAACAATGCTAAAATAAATATCTCGTATATATACCTATAGGGTAACTTTTGATGGAAGTGCTATCTCCAAAGATTTTCCTTTTTAGAATTTTAATTAAGATATTGCTCAGTTTTCCTCTATAAACTTTGCTTCAGTTTACGCTCCCAGAACAAGTTAAGATAGTATTCACTTCCCCACACTTCTATTAACATGGTTTTCAAACTTTTGTATCTTTGTTAATCTCATACACTAAAAAATAAATAGTTCATTCTGGCCTTGATATTCCTTAAGTCTAATGTTACTTAGAGGTGAGGTTGACCATTTCCTAGGATATTTAAAAGCCATTTGTACTTCCTGTCCTATGAACTGTGTATATATACCCTTTAGCCATTTTGTTTTATTGGATCATTGATCATTTTCCTTGTGATTTAGAGAAACATTTCACAGATAAGGAAATTAACATTTTGTCTACTACATATGTTTTGTTTTATATCTTATGGGCGTGTAGACATAGAATATTGAGGGAAATAGATCAGTCATCAAAAATTGGTTAATGGAAGTTAAGCTATGCTTAGATCAGTTAACATTTATTAAGTGTCTGCAAAAGGATATACCAATGAGTAAGGATTGCTTGCTTTCCTTTGGTAATATCACTGTGTACGGCCTTAGGAAAGACTTCATGCAGGTGCTGTAGTTAGTATTTAATTTTGAGAAATAATCACAACCATTACAAAGATTAAAATGTTCAGTAGAGAGTGAGGGCAAAGGAAGGCAACTGATAGCACATTAAAAAATAGAAAAAAGAAAAAGCTAAGTGAGAGTTCACTAAGTATACCTGGCTTTGACCCTGACTTTCTGAAACTGTGGAGACTCCTGAACTGCTTGTTAATTATGTAACAAGAACTACATAACTACTTATTAAATATGTTGGTCATACAGAGGTGGCAGGTGCATTAAAGAGATCATTCAAGTTAGTAAACAATTATTCAATCGACTCTTTCCTGAACTGGGAGAGCATCTAGCCTGGATGAAAATGCTAATGGGTACATTTATTTTTGAAGTAGAATTGCCCCCCTCCCCCCCCGCCATGCCATTGGGCACTACAATAACTGTTGAAAGTAGTGAATTAAAGAAATTACTAATTCTGCAGTCCTCTGGCATGTGGTCAGAGAGTGGTATTTCTAAAATGTGAAGGAGATTAGAGGAGATTAGAAACTATTTGATCTTGCAGCTACATTATAAACTGCCACCTCTAGGGGGAAATGCTTTGGTAACTTTATGTGTAGAGGCTATTATTAGGTAATTTACTTCCCAGCTGTATTGAAGAAGGGATTATCTAGCATAAAGTGAATGAAAATATATGTCTGTGGAACTTCAGGATAATTCACTGTTATAAGGAAATCAACATCTCAGAAAATATGAAGAATTTAAATATACAAGTAAACTCATCAATGAAAAATTATACTTCATGTACACCTCTTGATCAGACGAAGGAAGAATATGATAGATATTTGAGAGGTCTGGAAAAATCACCTATTTCTAATTTCATTTCCTCCCCTCTTCAATTACTTGACAACTACCAATTAAGCAATTACACTAACTATTTTCTTCATTCATTTTGACATCTAAGACATATGTTTCTGATTCTATCTCTGTAGAATGGATTGGGGAGGAGGAGGGAGAGGGAGCATGCATGCAGGGGTGGGGAGGGAGTGAGGGGAAGGGAAGGGAGAAGAGGAAAGGGGAAGGGATAGGAAGGAAAGAGAGAAAGAGAAGAAATAAACTTGCTTTTTCAGCTCTTAGAGTCATGGAGACTGTAACTGAAACAATATCCTGTGAAGTCATAAACTGAGTTAGAGGCTGTGTCATATAATTCCATTATATCATTCATTTAACAAATAGTCATTTGTTCTTCCTTGCCTTTTTTCCCCCTGTATTTTCTCTCTCAAGGAATGACATCCCTATCCACTCAATTAAATAAGCCGAAATCTAGAATTAACCCTTGCTCTCTCTCTCACACACAACCTATATGCACCCACACGTGACAGATGATTTCTTCCAAATATTCTTTGTATTTGTCCATTTCTCCTGGTATCACTCAAGATCAAACTACCATTAACCTCTGCTTATTCCATTGCATATATCCATATTCCATGGCATGGTTATTGTGAATAATTCTTCAATGAATATGGAAATACAAATATCTTTTCAAAATTCTGATTTCATTTCCTTTGTGTATATACCCAGAAGAGAGATCGCTGGATCATATGGCAGTTCCACTTTGAGTTTTTTGACGAAAATCTATACTTCTCTTCATAACGGCTGTGCCAGTACACCTTCCCACCAACCATATACGATTTCCCTTTTGTCACATCCTCATTGATGCTTATCATTTTTCTCTTGGGTAATAATCATTCTATCAGATGTGAGGTGATGTCTCATTGTGGTTTTGATTTGCATTTCTCTGATCATTAGTGATACTAGATAATTTTTCATATACCTATTGGTGCTCTGTGTGTCTTGTTTGTTGAGAAATGTCTATTCAAGTCCTTTGCCCATGTTTAAATCAAGTTGTTTTATTGCTATTGAGTCATTTAACTTCTTCCTATATTTTGGATATTAACCTCTTGTTAGATACATGATCTGCCAATATTTTCTCCTGTTTCATTGGTTGTTTCTTAACTCCGTTGATTGTTTCCTTTGCTGTGCAGAAGCTTTTTCGTTTAGTGCAATCTTGCTTGTCTATTTTTCTTTTTGTTGTCTGGGATCATTTCCAAAAAAAATTCATTGCCCAGACCAATGTCAAGGAAATTTTTCCCTATACTTTCCTGTAGGTGTTTTATAGTTTCAGGTCCAGCATTTAAGTCTTTAATCCATTTTGAATTGGTTTTTATAAATGATGTCAGATAAGGATCCAATTTCATTCTTCTGCATGTGGACATTCACTTATTTGGGATTTATAAGTATAAGGATAGGAATTGAAATCAAGAGCATATATGAGATTAAGAAGATTAAGAAGAATGATTTTTTTTTTTGAGATTTTATTTATTTATTTGACAGAGACGAGAGAGATCACAAGTAGGCAGAGAGGCAGGCAGAGAGAGGGAGAAGCAGGCAGAGAGAGAAGGGGAAGCAGGCTCTCCGCTGAGCAGAGAGCCTGATGTGGGGCTCGATTCCAGGACCCTGAGATCATGACCTGAGCCGAAGGCAGAGGCTTTAACCCACTGAGCCACCCAGGCACCCCAAGAATGATGTCTTGAATGAACTAAGTAACAGAAAATTTTAAGAGGTAGCCAAAGAATAACCAGGAGAAAGTTAACAGGAGTTAAACCAGGAAAGGGTAGTGTTATAGGAATAGATCATTCTGAAAAAAGGAAATTGTAAAAAATTCCAGATGTGGTTGAGAGGTCACCTAAAGTAACAACTGAGAATAATTCAGTGATGTAGCAAAATAGGCTATTGATAACTTTTTAAAGAGCATATTGTGGGTAAGTTTTGATAATTCTTCAAGTAGCAGATTTCAGTGAATTGTGGAAAAAATTGAGGTAACTGGAAAAAACATGATATATTTTTTTCAATATGTTATGGTGATATTTGTCAGGAAACTTGAGGTCTAGGGAGGAAATCATCTATTACTCTATCAATATATGGCTCATTTATCTATTTTGATGAAAAATTATTGCAGCGTATGTAAATACTGGTGGGAAGAAGCCAGTAGAAACAGACTATGAAAGAGAGGACATGAGATCCAGGGTGTGGGTGAAGGGATTTAGCTTAGAATGAGAAATTTTCTCTAATCATAACCAGGATAAAGTGAAGAGATGCATACTTATTAAGTTAAATTGTATAGGCTTTGTGAGTAAGTTGTTTCAACTTCTGATGGGTAAATTATATTTTCTCTGATAAGTAGGAGAAAAGCATATCAACTAACCCAATGAAATAAGTGTAAAGTAAAAATATACTGATAAAAGTATAGTAGGTTGAAAATATGTCATAGAGAATTGAAAACATAGCTTATTAGGGAAATATAGAAATATCAGTTAGCACAATTGATAACTCAATTTAGGCTGGAGAACATAAATTTATAATAAACCTAATCTATGTGGTTTGAAAATTTCCCTAAAAAGTGCTCAGCAGTTATGTGTGCAGGTGCAAAAATGTTGAACCATTTGATTCAAGGTTGATGTTTGCATTTTGCACCAATGGAAGGCCGTAAAATGCCTGATTGAAGGTTATGAGGACAAGAGGAGTCGATGTGATTAACCATAGAGTGTGAAGTTGGTATTGTAGGAAGTGAATCCTGAGATGAGTTGATAGAGAGGAAGAAATTTGAGGCGTTAAAATATTTGCGATCATAAAGAATTTTAAAACAAAATAATAGGAGCAAGCCAGAGGATGGGAAGTTGTAATGATCAAATTAGATGTTTAATATTTCAGAGATGGAGCTGTCCTGGGTATTTCTGAGATATTAGTTTTAGATTAAATAGACTATGGTCAAGATTCTTGGCAATGTGGAAGTCAGAGAACTAGGAAGCTATGCTGTTGGGTGTATCAGCCTCATTGGCATTGAGATGATATAATGGTGGTAGAACATTTAGTGAAGAGAAAGATAATGAACCCTATGCTAAAGTCTTCAAGTTAGTAGATGACATCATGGTGGACACATGCTCATAGCCAACTTCTCTGTTGTGCAAAACATAATTTATATTTATAAATAACTTTAAGGTTTAACTTCAAGACTCTATTGAGTTTGAATCATAAAATTTAATATTATGATAATAAATTATGTGACATATATACTTATATAATTATGAAACAAACAGAATTAAACAAGTGAATATTCAAAAAATTTTATTGCAAACTAAGTCAAATTCAAAGTTCTGTCTCTTCCCTTCCTCTTCTCCTTCATAGGTTTGTGTATTGTTTGGTATCTCGGAAAGATATTCCTGGTACTTGGTTATTAGGACTTTTTCATGTAGGGTTTTGCTGAAATGTACAACCTGGGTGGGTGGCTTTATGCTGTTATGTTGTTGGCATTTGTCCTCTCTATCTTACACTCAAATGACTGACCTTAGTCCTGCCATGCTCACTGTTAAGATACTGGCCTGCTTCTCCTTACCATCAGGAATCTTCATGCTTGCTGGCTATCTCTGTCAATTCAACATAATTATTTTGAGACATGAAAAAATCTCAAATGTTCCTTTACAGTAAGTCCCCAGGGTACTCAGAGAGCTGATACATGTCTCTTTGCCTAAATATGTTGTGTTTTATTTCTAATTATATACTCTGGTGCCATGTTGAAAATGGAACCTAAGAGGTCAGGTCTTCCTAATGGGCTTCCTGGAATACACACTGGGAAGGTTTGCTCTGCTCTGGGTTTCCTTCAGCCTCATCCTGATTCCCACTGGGTTACAAGTCAGTTGCTCTGCCTGTATCTGGGATTCGACATGAGGTACCTACCTTACATAGAGACTCTCAGCAGTGTTTACTTAATTTTATTGTTCATCTTTCCTGACATTTTTTCTTTCCCCAAGCTGAATCTTTATTTTAGGTGTTGTGTGTTTTTGTGGTCCTGTTTTCATTACTTAAATTCCATCTGTAGAGAGAGCCCTTTGAGCTTTTCATCATTATTTGAAGATACGTTTTTTTAGTAATTAGAAAAGAAATCTTCCCTCTCTAAGATCTGGCTCTTAAAGTCCACACTCTTGGGTGCTTGGGTGGCTCAGTGGGTTAAAGCCTTTGCCTTTGGCTCAGGTCATGATCTCAGGGTCCTGGGATTGAGCCCCACGTCGGGCTCTGCTCAGCAGGGAGCCTGCTTCTCCCTATCGCTCTCTGTCTGCCTTTCTGCCTGTGATCTCTCTCTCTCTGTCAAATAAATAAATAAAATCTTTAAAAAAAAGTAAAATCTATTTAAAATTCACTTGGTTTATTAAAATTCTTTGAGTTCCTTTGTTTGCTCTTGTCCTACAGTAAAAAAGACCTTTAGCTTAGGGTATATATTGCTATACAACAAGAAAAATTCGGGGGAGAAAAATGTTTATTAGCTAAAAGTTTATTTTGCCCTAATAGAAATAAAGAAGCTAATAAGTAGTATGAGCTTTAGGAAGATAGATTTTTCTTCTTTCTTTTCCTTTCCTTTCCTTTCCTTTTTTTTCCCTTCCTCCTTTTTTCCTTCCATCTTTCCTTCCTTTCTCCCTTCCTTCCTCCCTTCCTTCCTTCCTTTTTCCACACAGGGACGGTAAAGTAATAGTATAGAATGAACTTCAGAAATCAAGTTGGATATGAACGTCATTCTTTCCCCTAGAATCATGAGTTTTTCTCCACAAGAGACTTGTTGAGAAAATGGAGATTTGAGAATAAAGCCAGAGTTACTTAAAGTAAGAAAAGAGAAATAGGGAATATGCTAGTTGTTTTATTAGAGGAACAATAATAATGAGTTTGCATGCAAATAAATGGAAGAAGCTATTTAAGAAGATATGTGTAAAATCTGTTCTGGAATGTCATGATCCAAATCTACTCTTTAATTTTTGTCCTCATAGCCATTTGCTCATGGATATTTCTTGTTTTTAGGATAGTTATAGAATGGTTTTTTTTTTTTTTTTTAATTAACGCATAATGTATTATTTGCCCCAGGGTACATGTCTGTGAATCCTCAGGCTTACACATTTCACAGCA
>CM052886.1:86410902-86437374 GCA_028534135.1 Potos flavus
TATACAAAATTAAGGGTAAACCCTAGGAAGGGATGGAATATGAGTGTAAAGATAAAAATTAGAAAAGATTCTAAAAAAGGGGATTGATAAGAGGTTGGTTGAAAAAAGGAGAAAAAAAAAGAAAGGAAAAAAATAATAAAAGAGAAAAGAATGTAATCAGGCTGGAGACTAGATCCAAGCCGTGTGCTAGATTTAGGGTATATTTTGATCTATTTGAAGAAAATGTATCCCAAAATTTTAAAGAAAAAAAAAAACCCTATATGTATAAAAAAAATTTAGGTTAAATACAATGAGGGGATAAAATATGTAACAGTGAAAATTAGAAAAGATTTTTAAAAAGGTGTCGATCAGATACTAGTTAAAAAACGTTAAAATAAGAAAGAGGAAAAATAAATATATAAACAAAATAAAATAAAAAAATACAGTAAGAAAAAAATAAAATTTAAAGAATTTAACTCTGAAAGACTAAAGGGTCGTGGGAAGAAAAAACCATGAATTCTATGTGTTGCTTTTTCCTATCTCAGTAGTTCTGCCATTTTCTTTGATCAGTGAACTTGGTCTTGGCTGGATATTCTTGCTGATCTTCTGGGAGAGGGGCCTGTCGCAGAGATTCTCAATTGTTTTTGCCCGAGGCGGAATTGCACCGCTCTTGCCAGGGGCTGGGCTAGATAATCTGCTCGGGTTCGCTCTTGTAGCTTTTGTTCCCTGAATGCTTTCCCTACCTCTTTAGAGGAGGGGAATGAAAATGGCGGCCTCCCAGTGTCCATCCCGTAGGAGCCGAGAGCTCGGGGCCCCACTCCTCAGTGCTCCCTCAGAGAAAAGCAGTCCGTCCCTCCCGTCTCCCTGGTCTCTGGCCACACTCCGAGCTCACCTGGCCTGTGACCCAGTGTTTCTGTCTCTGGCCCACGGCCGTTTGGAGTCTCCAAACCCAGCAGATTCCTGCTGAGAGCTACCGTGCTGCTCCTCCCGGAGGAGAAAGGAGGGGGTCTCTCCGGGTCTGCCCCTTGTGGGGTCCCTGCTCAACGAGCAGTGGCCTGACTGTGCCGGGATCACGGTTCAAGGTAAGCCTGAGCTGGTAGCTCACTGTTCGGCTCGGTCTCTGCCGTTGGCTTCCCCGTTCTGATACCTCGGAGCTCTGCAACCCTCAGACACCCCCGGTCTTTCTGTGACCCCACGGGTCCTGAAACCACGCTGTCCCCACGAGGGCTCCACCCCCCGCTTAGCCTCTGGAGTGTTGTCCCTCAGTGGAGCAGACTCTAAAAGTTCCGATTTTGTGCTCCGCTGCTCTGCGGCTTGTTGGGAGCCGGCCCCTCCCCCCGCGGTCCCGTCGCTTTGGATTCACTTTTCTGCACGTCCTACCTTCCGGAAAGTGGTCGATTTTCTGTTCCTAGAGGTGCTGTTTGTCTTCTCTTCTATTTCCTCCTAAGTTTGTAGTTGTTTAGAGTGGTTTGATAACTAGCTGAACTTCTGGGATCAGACACTTTCTCTGCCTCTTACTCCTCCACCATCTTGCTCCTGTTATAGAATGCTTAGAAAGAAAGACAAAGATATTCTCTGGTTTGCAGAAAAGACTGACTTGAATAAGATTTCTGAAGGCCATGAGATTCCCCTAACCATCAACTCTTTGAGTTCAAGTTCTGTAAGACAGAAGCAATGACAGACTGCAGACCACGGTCGTCCTTGACAAACCTAATTGCAGAAACACCTGCTGAACCATTCAGGACCCTCACCACAAACACTTAATACCTGTTTCCTATCTGGTGAAGAACATTGTATTCTTTATTCTTACAACAGCTTATTCTCTTCAATTGTCTTTTTATCTATTTATTTATTTTTTGCATAATGAACTGCAGTACTTAAATTTTGTGTAAATCCAGAATTATCAATATCAAGGCATTATAGATTCAAAGTCAGTTTTTATTTACCTTCAAATGCCTACCAGGCTTCCACTGAGTTTTGACAATGATGTCCTAATATTGGTATGACAACATGGAGGGCTTCTTCTCTAAAAGAGATTCCATAAAGGATAGACGGAAAAAGTCACACACAATGGACGTTCCGTTAGAAGCATCACAAATCTGACTGATCAAAAATTCATGCAGATTGACTATTAATTTTATATTACCTATTGTTAACCAATTCATTAAGAACACTATATATTTTCCTTGTTCTAATACAATTTTCTTAAGAAAATGATAGTGGAATGTGAAAGTATTTTTTGTTACAATTACAAAGGATTGTTTTAGTCATTGTAACAGAAATGTAATTGCAAGTGAAACAAATTCTTTTTTTCTTTTGCGAAAAATCATATTTTTCCATTTGGTGGTTTTTAAGTTATAGAATTGTGCATATTTATTGTAATAGGTTAAATTATTCAATGATGTACAGAAATACATTTAGCCATATATCCCCTTCCTCTCTAATCTCTACCCCAGTTCTGTTTTTCTCAGGTAGGTAACCAAGATTAATCACAGAGGTAATCCTATTATTTCATTCTCCTTGATCAGAAAAGCATATGCATTATGAGAGTGCAAATTATGTATATACACACACATTGTATATATATTATACACACATATATAAAACATTTTCATCATTTGTTATTATTTATAGGTATTACCTTTAATATACCTATTATTCTGCCACTTGCTTTTCACTCAGTATATTGGTCCTTCTTGTATATCAATAGATCTAACTTTATTGTTTTGATTTTCTAATTTATTAATGCATATCAGCATACAAAAATAATTATACATAAGTGATTATACCACACATGCTAGCTTTAGAAACATATTGAGTCTTTTTATTGTTTGCTTCCCCTCTTTCCTTCCTATCTTCTCAATAACAGAATGTTCACTAATATAAGTGTATAGATTTTTCACTGTTTGTAACCAAAAACTTCTCAAGTTTTCTTTCTCTTTATCTTGTTTTTTGCTTAATAATATCTTATGAAAACCTCTCCAAATAAATTGGTGTGGCTCTAATTTATTTTTAATGGCTTTGTGATACTTCACGACGTAGTTTTTAATTCTTTCAACCATTCCTCCATTAATAAGAATTCATTTATTCTTGTCTTGCTATATAAACAATGATATAAATGTTATAACATATACAGTATTTCTTTAACATTAGTTAACTGTGCTTTAAAAAAATAATCTTTTTCAGGGGTGCCTGGGTGGCTCAGTCAGTTGAGTATCTGCCTTTGACTCAGGTCATGATCCTATGGTCCTGGGGTCAAGTCCCGCCTCAGGCTCCCTGCTCATTGGGAGCCTGCTTCTCCCTCTCCTACCTGCTCATGCTCTCTCTTGCTATCTCTCTCTCTCTCTCTCAAATAAGTAAAATCTTAAAAAAAAAAACAAACAACACTTTTTCATTTAATCATAACTTTGGATTCGAATTCCCATTATACAACCAAAAGGTAAACAAAGTTTATTTCATGGGAGTAAAATTTAAAAATATTTTATTCAATAATGTGTGCAATATATAAAATGCAAATTATGTGGTATGTATTGTTGTGAAATATATAATGCATAATACAGATATAATACACAAAATATATGATGTGATAAAGGTTTGAAGAATAGTATGTGCCTACCATAGTGACACAAATCACCAAAGCCCTGGAAAGCTCTTCTCTAGTCCTGATTGTAGTTTACACCTTTCTTTCTTCCACCTCCTTACAGTACCACTGATAGATATTATCTTAAGGGCAAAGTTTTTCATTTTTCTTAATTAATTTATATATATATCTAAATATATATGCCCAAGATTTTATGGCTTTAATAGCCCAAGATTTATGGCTTTATGTACAAACACAGTGCTCTATACACTCTTCTGTGCCTTGCTTTTTTTGTTATACATTACATTTATACAACTCACGTTAATAGGCAAGTCTGTAGTTTATTCATTTTGGTTTTTGGCATAGTGTTCCATTGAGTAATAAAGTATGATAAATTGACCTACTCTCCTGTTGATGCAAATTTATATTCTTTACTATTTATATGTACCAAAGAGGGAAGTCGACTGACTACATGGTATGGGCATCTTCAGCTTTGTGAGATACTGTAAAATTTCTCCTCTTTCTTTCCTCCTCCCTCCTTCTTTTCCTTCTCTTTCTTCTCCATTGCAGGTGTTGTCATTGTTTTCCTTTAACCTGACTTAGACAACTAGTGATGGAAAACTGGAAGAAAAAATAGAGCAGGGAAAGATTTTGTGATAATCTTTAACTTCACTGAATTTGTGCTTCACAATTCCTTTGATGTCTAAATCTTAAAACATTTAAACCATTCTTAAAAATGAGCATGAATTCTATGGGCTTATGTAGGGAAAGCAGTAGATCTGAGTTTGAGATCTCCTCTGCCAGTGCTTGCTGTGTATTTTTGCATGAGTTATTGATCTCCTTTCCCTATCAGTAAATTAGGAAAACCTCATTGTGCCTATCTCCTCCAGTAAAACTTTAGCTCCAAAAAAAACAAAAACAAAAAACAGAAATACGAGAGTTGGTTCACCATTATATTTTTGGTGTCTAGAATACTGTGCTCTCATCTAGTAGCTACTCAATAAATATTTACAGAATGTGGGGTGCCTGGGTGGCTCAGTGGGTTAAAGCCTCTGCCTTCGGCTCAGGTCATGATCTCAGGGTCCTGGGATCGAGCCCCGCATCGGGCTCTCTGCTCAGTGAGGAGCCTGCTTCCCCTTCTCTCTCTCTGCCTGCCTCTGCCTACTTGTGATCTCTCTCTCTGTCAAATAAATAAATAAAAATCTTAAAAAATAAATAAATAAATAAATAAATAAATAATAAATATTTACAGAATGAATTAAATGATTTAACAATATAGCAACTGGAAAAATCTAAGCCTGTTAAATGTTTGCTAGTAAGTCATCGTCCTGCTGATGGTGGTGGTAGTGGTAGTAGTAGTATTAGTAAAAATATTATCAGTAAAGTAGAGGTGGTGGTAGTGCCCATGTTAATGACAGCGATGTAGCTATTAGTAATAATAGTGGCTAACGCTTACTGAAATTGTGCTATATTCATGCACGTGAATTATTTAATTTGATCACTGAACAATTTTTGCACTAGGTGTAATTTCCTTTTCAAGAATAAAAAACTGAAGCAAAGAAAGCTTAAATAATTATTAATTATTAATAATTGTATGTTATATTTTAATATTTTATTTTATAGTAATTAATTAATTAATTAATTAATATTTACTATTTCCTGTTATTTGTACAAGAACCCTGCAGATTAGGCAGGCTTATCATCCACATTTTACAAATGAAGAAATTAATTAATATTTTATTTAATATTTAATTAATATTTTAATTATATATTATATAATTATATATAATTAATAATTATAATTAGAATTTACAGAGTGATTACATATTAACTTAAAAAACTCATCTATCATTCAGGTGTTGCATATACTGTCACTCTCCACAGTCTTTCCTTGTGCTGCTAGAAAACATAGATTTAACATTGCAGCTTACCTTAACAATATTTAGGACCATATGGTATAAATTTAGTGTTCATTTTGCTCCTGGCTTTGTTTCCTTGTTTCTGCTTTCCATTTATCCTAATTCCCTAAGTTATTTAATTTATCTCTTTTATTGTATATATTTTTGAAAGCTACCAAACTACCTAAAACCAAACAAAGTCAGGAACACATCAAAATAAATTTTTCTCCTGTACTATTTCCTGTTATTTGTACAAGAACCCTGCAGATTAGGCAGGCTTATCATCTACATTTTACAAATGAAGAAATTGGGTTTTCAAGATGTTAATGTGACTTTCACAAGATAGTAAAGAGTGAAAATGAAAAATTCAGAACTCAATTCAGATTGATTTTTTTTTTACTTGTTTTGTTTTTGAGTTTATTTTTCTAGTATCAAGCTGCTTTTTGTCATTTAAGGTAGTTTGGGAAACCAAATATTGGTAAACTTTTTTAATGTGGAAAAATCCCTATTTCTATATTACTTCTTGTTTCTAATTTCTGGTATCACTCTGCCCAACTCTGATGTTTTTATCTATAATCCTAGTAAAAATGGAGTAAAATTATCAAGATTGCAATAGTGACACAATTATATCACCTTTAAGCATTGAGTTCTAGGTTAAAGTTATATAGAGCATGTTTAAGGTGAGTTTTACAGTTTCAACTTTTGGCAGTAATATGGATAAAACAAATTATGCTTTGCAGACTTAAGCCACTGTGCACTCTTCCCTGTATGCCTTTTCGCTGCCCTTTGCCTTGGATTCACAAAGCTACTGTCATGACGAATGATTTTGTCCCAATTCACTACTAGATAGTTAAGTCAATTATGTTGTATGTATGTGTGTGTATGCACACATACACCCATATGAAATTGCACAAGAAAGACAAGGGGACAAATGTGTCTTTTTTTTTTTTTTTTAAGATTTTATTTATTTATTTGAGGTCACAAGTAGACAGAGAGGCAG
The DNA here is from genome assembly GCA_028534135.1 of Potos flavus. Classification (NCBI taxonomy): domain Eukaryota; kingdom Metazoa; phylum Chordata; class Mammalia; order Carnivora; family Procyonidae; genus Potos; species Potos flavus. The sequence goes on from CM052886.1 coordinate 86,417,360, forward strand.
GCAGAGAGAGAGGGGGAACCAGGCTCCCTGCTGAGCAGAGAGCCCGATGCGGGGCTCGATCCCAGGACCCTGAGATCATGACCTGAGTCGAAGGCAGAGGCTTTAACCCACTGAGCCACCCAGGTGCCCCACAAATGTGTCTTTTGATACTCATCCTGAGCATTCATTATTCTAGGAAGAATACAGGAGGCTGTATGATCATATGTGGTCTCTACTCAGAGGGATGTATACGAGTTCTTTGGCTGAAACATTTAAGTGAGTATTAACAAGGATGCTCAGAAAATAGAAGAAATTTCTTAAATATGCATATTTTAAAAAGAGAATTGTCTTTTTATTTTTCAATTGACTTTTTTAAAGTCAATTTTCGATGTGTTTTTGTGAGAGAAGTAATTTTATTGCCACACTTCTTTCAACTTTCGAGGAGCAGTTGAATTGGAGTTTTGAAGTTTGTATCCCTGCAGGAAACTCCTTATATCATCCTTCACCCCACATGGGTCTGTCAGAAGTAAATAATGATATGAGGGACCCTTTTCAAGCCACTTGTTTAACAGAGCTTGTTTCCTTTTATTAAATTTGTGAAATATCTCATTACTTTGGTCTTTAAACTTTTTTTTTCCTCATTCCTGTCCAGATTTTAAAATGATACTATTCTGTCTGTAATCGTAATGAGAAAAATACATGGGAGACCTGGTGTGAATGCAAGGCACCTCCTTTGTTTGAACTCTCTAGATGCATATTACTCATATGTTAGTTTAACACATCCCCGCAGGCAGCAACTCATTGCTTAAAGTTAAGAAATATGAATCCTTACACTAAGCCATAAGCTATTTAGCTTACCAGCAATTGAATTTAAAAGATTTAGGTTGTGAGTACAGCTGTAACACTGGAAACAAAGCATTCATAGTAATAAGGACATATGGAAATATGAATGAGCTACTGCTGGCACAGCCAGGACACTGAGACCCTTTGTTCTTAGTGAGAACATGTTACTGAACAGTTTACTCGTTATTTGTATTATCCTTCAGAGTTCCACTAAGTTCTATCATGATTTCTATCTGGATGTTTATGGATATCCTGTGCATAATATTTATAGATTTTTTTTGACACATCAATGTTTAAAAATGCTTAAAAATGTTTATTTTTGATTTAAAATGTTTTTGATCACTCTTCACTTGCAGTCCCCTTTGAGATGGTCTAGGTCTTATCAAAGTGTGAGTGGGCTCTGTGTAACGTCCTGAATCGTATCACTGATGTGTTGTGTTGTGAAAATGAAACAAGTGTCCTAAAGGCGAGTGCTCTACTTGACTGTGAGATTTACAGTCTCAGTGTTTCCAAGTGGAGTTGTTGCTCTGTCCAGGGGTGCAATGCACGGTTGGAGGATTCTGATGGCCTCCTATCAGACCTGTGTTTGGGTCACTTGTAGACAGTGCTAGCAAACAGGCTGGGTTCCCACAGTAGCTTCTGTGATCAATTCTCTTGACTGTTAGGAATTCCCCAGACTTTATCTCTACTTCTCTGGTTTTTATTAAACATCATCATTTTTTGTGTTCAGCGATGGCCAGGGTCAATAAAGCTAGGACAAAGTTTTTTTTTTTTCAGAGTTTCTGTCCTAGCTCTTGCATTCCCTTAACTCTCCTCGTTCCCCCATTCCTCTAGTGATACAATAAAGAAGAAATCCTACTGTAGGTGTTTGACAAAAAAAGAAGTCAAAATGATATACCTTTTCCATAAACTTAAGCAAAAGTGAAAACTGACTCTCTGTAGGGATGACATCTAGGTGACAACCAGCACACATTTTGGGAAAGAAGTACATAGTCTTAGTAACTTGATACAGTAATCAATTCAATGACAGAAAATTGAATATAATACAATATATGAAATTTAGTTCTCTGTTTTCAGCTGTATATTCCACTAAAATGAAGAGATTTTTTTCTCATCCAGGACTCCTGGCTGGGCCTCGTAACAGTCAGGTCTTCGTCATCTCTAACTTGACAGTCTCTCGTTCTGTGATGTTTCAGACTAATGGATTGGCTCTACCTCGTCAGCATTTCCCTTAGCTATATAATTATGTATGATTCAAAGCTAGGTCTCAGTTGTCTGTTTACTTTACTCTTAGACATGGACAGAGAGAGAAACTTCACTAGAAAAAGATTCCGTATATATTTCAGCTTTTCTATTTTTGTTGTCATGGGCATATGATTTTTTTTTTTTTTTCTGTAAATTGCTCACAGGTCTTGAGAATGATATGAAGACACATCTATTAGAATCAGATTATTTTGTCTATTCAGACAATATAGTTTTAAGTGATTTGTCTAGATCGCTTTATTTCCAGTTTGTAGGCACATCCAATTCTCCCTTAGGGAAGTTTTGAGTTTTTATATTCAGGGGTTTGTTTACTTGGAGACTCAGGATGTCTTTGCCTTCACAGATAATAAACTGTGTCAGTTATTTTTAGAATATTTAGAAATCCTCATCTTCAATTTGCCTATGTAGAATGCATTTTTCCACCCTCACATTAAGCAGTGTTTGATTTTATTCACAAAAGGCCCAATTAGGTGGTGAGCAAGGGAAGTAAAACATGTTCCAGGGACTAGAATTCTCCTCTGAGGACTCTTCCCTTTCCAGGATATGAATAATGTACCACATATGGATGAGTAATTTACTCAGTGTGCCATGAGGGTTCTTATTATTTCAACCAAGTAAGGTTTTAGAATTTGGGAAAGGTATCAACAGATTGATCTACTTGGAAAAGAGATATGACGTGTTTACATTCATCATCATGGGCATTCAACTGCAAGAATGTTGGAAAGAAGCATTTTGGTCATTTTAGAAATGTTTATTACTTCTGGCTACATGGATTAAGATGTTCCAAATCATTTCCCCAATTCCTCTTTGTCTTGAATTCCTGCTGGGTTCACAGTAGTAATCTTAAAGGCAGAATGCTAAAGGCAAGTAGCAAAAGCTTACTCAAACATTCTGAGGTTTCAGACACATAGTTTCTCTTTTATGTCCCTTTCCTTTTCATTATTTCTGTTACCCTTGCTAGGGTGGCTGAGCAGATGTTTTAGCAAACACTATACACACACGCACATTTTCATTAAAGGTCTAAATCTATCAATTTGATTAATATCTGTTTCCCTACTCTCTAGTGCTAGATGACACTTTGAATCAAGGGCACCATTTGGAATCACTTCTATTCTTGACACAAAGTAAACCTTTGCTTTCTATCCTTGAGATGAGGCTTTGGTGTTATTTTTAACAACAATTTCATCTTTCAGCTAATAAAGAAAGATGGTAAAAGTATGATCAAAAATGTTCAAATATAATTCTTTAATAAGTGGGAAAGAGTTGACGATAATAAGATATGAGAATATAGAATTGATTTGAGTGGAATATTTGCTAAAAGACAAGCTGAAGCAGTTCTTAAAATGAGATGTGTAATATGTGCAGATGTATTCAGAAGGCATTGCCAACACCTGAGGAACCTAGCTTAAACACAATTTTTCTTTTTCACTTTTACCTCTCCTTAATATCCAGTCACCAAGTTTTGGCTCTAATATCATTTCAATTTCTTTTAGATTTGTACATTCCTCTTCACGTCTTACTGTCCACTGCTTATTTTTTTTTTTTTTAAGATTTTATTTATTTGCCAGAAAGAGAGAGAGAGAGAGAGAGAACACAAGCAGAGGGGCGGGTGCAGCAGACAGAGGTAAAAGCAGGCTCCCCACTGAGCAAGGAGCCGGATGCGGGACTCGATCCTAGGACCCTGGCATCATGACCTGAGCTGAAAGCAGACACTTAACCAACTGAGCCACCCGGGCATCCCATGTCCACTGTTTAATTAGTCATCTCTGAGCTTTCTGAAGATTATTACTGTTGTACATTTTTAATCTTTTTAGTCTGTTCTGCTCACCAACATTGACTTATTCTTTCTAAAACGTTATTTGCTTAAATCACTATCTTGCTGGAAAACCAATAATTGTTCCCTGATGTCTACTGTAACAAGGTTGAATTTCTTATATTAACTTTAATATTTTGTTTTGTTTTTGCATGCTACACTTCCTCTGAGGAGCTAAGGTTTTCTGATCTTATTTTCCATTTTTTTCATATATCTACTTTCTATTTGCATTAAATTGGTTTCTCCATTGTTCTGTGAATACAGCATTCTCATTTCAGTCTTTATTCCTGAATTACTTGCAATGCTCTCTTTGCCTATTCAAACACACCCTTCTTCTGAGACTACTGAGCATATATCTCTTCCATGAGCAATTAATGACTAGACCAACCAATATTGGTTTACCCCTTTTTTTGATTCCTGTAACTCAAGGGCACACTTGACCATATATTAGACCATAGGCATTTTCATATTTACTTTTGTGGTTTTGACCTTTACAAGATCAAAAAAAATCCATGTAATTTCTCTATGTAATTTGGTGAGGCAGGAATTTGATTCACACATGACTTGAGGCTGGTGTGGGCTAGTGAGTCACTTACTAGTGAGCAAACTGGCCAACACTGTTGTCCCTGCTTTGCGTTCACATTTGCAGTCTTTTGTAAAGTACTACAATTTTTATTTCATGTGAAAAATAACATTCACCACAAATGCAAATCCTTGCCAATAAAGCGAGTCAGACAGGATCCTAGATGACTCTCAGAGATTTCAAAAGCCTATGTGCTTTATGTTTCTTCATTGCTTTATGTATAGCTATATGGTCTTTCCTGATAGTAACATTCACAGGAGAACTATGAATTCACTAAGATTCTGTATCCTAACAATTTTCTAGCAGAGCCCAAAGAAGATTATGTTTATGCCTTTACTGAATCGAAGTATATGATCACCTATCAGGCATCCTACTTGTTACTGTGAATTTTTAACTCCCTCTCAGGAGCTCACTGTCCATTAGAATATGATAGATGCTGTAATATAAATATGTACAAAATTCACTGTCTTTCAATTGATGTGATGGATAGATTCCTTAAAAGGATGAGTACTTCCAAAAAAAGTTGAACGGTATGATTTTGATTAAAAAGTCGAAAGAACAAGAAATTCAGTAGGTCAAACCAAAATGTTCGGCTTGATCATTTTTTAATATTTTTATATACAAGAATAACAAATTTTGAACTATAAATTATATATAATAAATGACACATAACTTTCTATGAAATTTAAATAATTATTAACAATCAACTCTGTTATACCAAAAACCTATTAAAATATGTTCATTCAGTTAATAAAAATACCATATTGTGCACAGATTATTTTAGCTTATTTTGGTTAGCTATATTATTCTCTCATTATCAGAATTCTTAAAAATAACTGACTAGACATTTATTTAGTCTGTTTTGAATTGCCAGTATATTGTATGCTTTACTAAGGTGAAATGTGAGGCAACTGGAAATAGTCCTCTAGGCTTTTTAAAAAAATTATTATTTTAAGTACATCCTTTCATATTCATCTTGGCTCAGAGTTGTTAGGCTTTCACTGCTTCTTTATCTGGGGAGCCTCTAGGAAGTATTAATCTATTTTACTCATGGCTTTGGTTAAAAATTTTAAAAACAAACAAAACCTCAATGCTTTGGAAACATGAGAGTTCATAGAGGCTAATCTCAGTGTATGTACCAGTGTATGACAAAATAGGTGAAGAGTCTGATAAACTAGGTAAGACTAGTAGAATACCTTTCCTTAAAGCATTCTGTCCTTTTCCTTCGTGACTCTTCAGAGCTTCCAAATTACACAGTCAGCATCAGACCTGACATATGAGGGTGTGGCCTGTAAACATTATTATACCAAACTTAATTCACATATATTTTAAAATGTATTCATTTATTTATCATGATATACTTAGAACACATGTAACAGTCTCAAAGTGAATCGTGAGGTGGTGCTCAGTAATGGTACAGAGGAAATCAATAAATTGGTACATTTTTAAATTTATAAAACAATTTTTTTTGAGAGCATGCATGAGTGGGGAGGGGCAGAGAGAGAATCATTTTTTTTAAAGATTTATTTATTTACTTTAGAGAGAACATGCTTGCATAGGGGGAAGGGGCAGAAGGAGAGGGAGAGAGAGAATCTCAAGCAGAATCCCCACTCAGTGTGGAACCGGGTATAGGCCTCAATCCCATGACCTTGAGATCATGACCTCAGCCCAAATTAAGAGTTGGGCACTGAATCAACTGAGCAATGCAGGCGCCCCTGAAACGATTGTTCTAACAACAGTCTGAAGTTCTAGTTTGAATCAGGGGCTTAATGAGAAATGGACTATACTGAGGAGCTGGAGAGGGGTGGGCACCAAAGCAGGGTTCCAGGGTCCCTGGAAGAGCACCACTTCTGAAAGGCTGTCCCAACATCTTGGCTTTTTTTTTTTTTTTTTTTTTTTAAGATTTTATTAATTTGTTTATTTTACAGAGAGTGACAGAGAGTGACAGAGAGCAAGGGAAGGGGCAGAGGGAGAGGGAAAGGTGACTCCACGCCCAGCACTGAGCCCAAGGCAGGGCTCATTCTCATGACCTTGAGATCATGACCCCAGCCAAAACCAAGAGTCGGGTGCTCGACTGACTGAGCCACCCAGGCACTCTCCAGTACCTTGGCTTTTGGCAGACAACCATGATCTTAATGTCCTGATAACTTAATTTTTTCCTAGGGAAAATGCTCATGGTTATAGTGGTATGAATAATTCATTATAAAGTATCTATTAACTCCATGATTTGTGGAGGAATCAAATGCATGTAATTGACCAAGTTTAAATACAGATAGCTTACAGAAACCCCCACTCTTTCAATTTTGTTTTGAATTTGAAATATGCGAAAAGGCATTAGAATCAGTAGCCTTATTAACTCCTCGAAGATAGAATTTACATGTGTTAGAAACAAAATCACTTTTTTGGAGATACCATTTTATAGGAAGTGTGCATATAATACATCTGAGCACAATCCTTTGAAACTAAAACATTTTTTGATATGAATGCTGTGTGTATTCAACTTCATAAGATGTAAGTACAGAAGCAGGAAAAAGTTCTTTACCATGCCCCTCCACATGTTCTAAATGCACCCAGTAGTCTTCCAATTTCATCTTCTTGCCACATCCCTCTTCACATCCTCCATCCCCCTACCACACTTTGTCAGCTTGCTCTGGAGACTGCTGACGGTCTCCCTCATCCTGGAATACACTGTTTTCTACCATTTCCTGGAATCCACATTTCCCCCTCTTTTTGCTTTATCTTCTCTTCGGAGGAAGCACCTCATCCAGTAATTTCCTGAGAGAAGTTGCATGGGCAGTAAAAACTTTAAAACCTTGCACGCCTGATAATGTCATTAGCTTCTTCTCACACTTGACATAAATTCACTGGGTGTAGCATTCCAGTTAAGAATTATGTCCCGTCAGCATTTATAAAAAGTTTAGCCTTCAGTGCTTTTTAACTTTCAATGATCTTCAGCTTTTTAATCACCAGTAAATTAAAAAACTATTTTAGTTACTAAAATTATGAAAAAAGTAACTAAAAAGTTACTGATTTAGCAGTTCTATAACATTCTTACTCTAGATTCTTTGCATATGAACTTTTTTTTCCTCCTTTCCTCTCCTCTATATTTCTACACAGTCTTTATTTCTAGAGTTGTAAGATTTCAAATTATATGCCCTATGTCCGTCTTTTTAAAATTATTGTACAGTAATCTGGAATATTAATGTGCTTAACTTATAAAAACAAAACTTAAATCAAGATTCTTTTATAATTTTTTATTTTCTCTACTCTCTTAAATGTGTATTGTTCATATTCAGATGCTTAAACTGATTCATATTTTGTTATCCTTTTCTTTCCATTTTCTGTTTTTGTCTCATTGTTTTTTATTCTGGCAGATTTTCTCAATTTTTCATCCAGTGTTTCTATTGAGTTTTCTGTTTCTGCTCTCATATTTTAAATTTCCAATAGTGCCTTTTGTTCTTAAAGATTTTGTTTCTATAAACTTACCTTCTTCTTAAATGGTGAAATACCATCTTTCATCTCTCTAAAGACGGTAAGTAAACTTTAATGATGCTTTATTCTTTATCTTCACTGGTTTTGTTTTCATTCTCGAAAAAAAATTATATCTGTTTGGTCTCAGTTTTCTAATTAAGTATTTTCTTCATGTGTGGGTTAAGACTGTACTTGACTTTCTTTTTCCTAGTTAAGAATTTGTCCTTTAAAGCTGGTAGGAATTTCCATGTTCAAAAAATAGGTCTTATTTCATAGGAGGTTTTATAATAACTTGGTCAGCTAGTGTACCAGTTAGTTTTTGCTGGGAAACAAATCAACCTCCAAATGACTAACTTAAACTAATACCCATTTATTTAGCTCATTATTCTGTGGTGCAGGTGGAGTCTGGACTGGCCCAGCTGATTTCTCTGGGAGAGTTCATGTTTTTTTCGACTAAAAAGTTGGCACCTGAATGACCTAGGATCTCATGTGTGATGGTTGGTGGGCTGTTGTCTGGGTTATGTCTGTTCTCTTCCTCTCATCTTCTAGCAGACTAGAATGAATGAGTTGGTTCACAGGTGGTCTCAGGATTTTCAGTATATCAAGAGAACAGGCACAACACAAAAATAAAAAGAGTAAGTGGCTACTTTTATAATCTACAACAGAATGGTTCTCAGCTGTTTTGCTGGGTGTTTTCAAATCTCAAGTTCTGTAAATCTTCTCTTTTAAAATTTTACCCAGAAATAAATTTTCAAGGGAATATAAGTCTAACTGATGTTGTTTCAAGTAGGGGGATGGGCTGAAAGGGTCAGGTACCATGCCAATTTTCTCCTAAATTTCTTGCCATTTTGATACCCTAAACTCATTTTTGTTTACTGACTCCGAATCAAAACATTCTCTGGTTTAGTCTCCTCAGAGAGTAAGCTTTCACTCTTCTGTTAATGTGGGGAAGGAGTTGTGCGGTGGTGTGGCCTATAGGCAAATATTAAATGGAGAAAAAAATATGCCTATGATGCAGTAGTTAATGGTCAGCAATGAAGTGGCTTTTAAGCAGGACTTACCTGGTACTATTATTTGGAAATAGTCTATGGATACATCTTTCCCTGATGTACAAATTTCAAATGTTGTACATTCCATTTACCAAACATGTTCAGTCTAAGACATTCCACAAAGGTCTTGCTGTCATTAGTACACTAGATCTGGTAATTGAGTTGGGAAATCTTTTTTCTTTTTTTCTTTTTCTTTTTTGACAGTGGGGGAGGGGCAGAGGAAGAGGGAGAGAACCTTTTTTTTTTTTTTTTTGGTTTTATTTATTTGTCAGAAAGAGAGCACAAGCAGGGGGAGCTGCAGGCAGAGGGAGAAGCAGGCTCCCTGCTGAGCAAGGAGACCAACATGGGACTCCATCCAGGGACCCTGGGATCATGACCCAAACCAAATGCAGCTGCTCAACTGACCAAGGTGTCCCTAGAGGAAGAGGAAGAGAATCTTAAGTAGGCCCTATGCCCCGCACGGAGCCTGACATAATGCTCCCTCTCACAACCCTGAGAACATGACCTGAACCAAAATCAAGAGTCAGATATTTCACCAACTGAGCCACCCAGGTGCCCCTAAAGTCTTTTTAAGGTTTCCTCCAAAATTCACCTCCTCTCTACCTGTATGCAAACTTTCTAGAGGTACCAGATGCCTTACTATTTTTTGCAATCCCGCTCTGAATGCTGGCTTTGGATTTAGTTTTCATGGTGTGGTGAGACAGTTATCCTTCATCTGTATGCTTTTCAGATTTCAACACTTTTTGCTATCATCTTCTTTCTTGTTTTTGTAGGTTTAACTATATTGTAATTTTTTTAGGAGGGAGTGGAGGAGGTAAACACAGTTCTCTGTTTCTTTTTTTCTTTTACAATCACGCAATAACTTAACATTTACATATAACCTGGTGTTAGAAAACCACCATCTGTTTATACTAAGAGCCAATCCAAGATGAAACTTGGTCTTGGTAAATGGCAAGAAAATATCATTCATGATTATTATTTCTATTAGTAAGTTTATTCATTAGAAGGTAGCATAAATTTTTCCATCTGGCATTTAATAGAGAAACTGACCTTACGCGGGGATATTTGTTGCTGTTGCTTAGACTGAAGGATATGGGATTTTTATTGTAAATATTCCTGAAGGTTTGTAGTTATACTTTTAAGATTAAATGCTACATTTATAGTTATGCTTATAAGATTAAAGACTTATATACTTAGTAATCTATAGAACTGGAAAGTAATAAAACCCACACTTGTTTTAGGCCAAAATGGTTTAACAACAACAAAAATATAAAACCCATAGATATCTCCAAATCTCAAATTAATCAGAAGAAAGAACTTTAACAAACTAGAAAGATTATTAGATGGCATATGATTAGAATTAGTTCATATCATAAAATATTTTAAAATTATGGTGTCTTAGTCAACTTGGACTGCTGTAACAAGATAACATAGACTCGGTGTTGTAAGCAGCAGACATTTATTTTTCATAGTTCTAGAGGCTGGTAAGTCCAGGATCAAGGTGCTAGCAGATATGATGTCTGGTGAAGGTCATTTCCCTGGTTTGCAGACAGCTGCCTTCTTGCCAGATCCTAGGCATATATCAGAAAGAAGGAGAAAAAGAGAGACAGAGGGGAATGGAGGGAAGAAAATATCTTGTCTCTTCTTATAAGGGCACTGATAGCATCACACAAATAATTTAAAAAATAGCAAGGAGAAATGTGGATATTTGAAAAGCTATGACTTATTAAAGCCATATCAATATTCATCAATACTTGCTATTTGTCAGAATATAATATTTTTTTGTTCACTAAAACAGAAACATTAGTATTTTTTGGCATGCTTAAATCCAACTTTAAGAAGATTTATAATACTCTAGAGTTTCCACAGTGTAAGTGTCAGAAATGATTTTAGGTGAGACTGGAAAGAGAGTTATTTTTCCTTAATTTACACAGATGCATTGAATTTTTTAAAAAGTAAGAAAAGAGGAATTATCTTACCATAATGATTTTTTTTTCTTTTTCTATTTCTTCTTTATTTCAATGCAATTATTTTACTGGTCTTCCTGGCTACCCTAAAATAAACTTTCTTGGGTCTGAGATAGCTTGAAGTCCTCGTTTAAATTCTTTTTCATTTTCAGTACCTTTATCTGAAGAATGTTGGATTCTCTAGCAGAAATATGTGTCAGTGGGGTTTCCTTTCAGTCTGGAATGGGACAAGGGAGAAACTAAACATCCACAAACTTCTCTGGAGCCCCTGACTTACTCATCAGTAAACTTAGAATTTATCTGACAAGGGCAGGGTGTTGACTTTCTTTAAAGATCATATATGTAACTGTACATGTAATGGTGTCCCATGAAGGAAATATAAGATATACTATAAGTGTTTTGAAAGAAGATCAGAAGTTAAGTGGTAGCAGTAGATTCTAGTTGGTGTAGAGTAGGACAGGAAATGGTGTAGAAATGGTGTAGAGTAGGACAGGAAATGGTGTAGAGTAGGACAAACTCTACAATACTTGAGAAAACTGGGGAGAATGCCAAGATTTATATCCTCAAATGTTTACTAAAATAAATGTGAACAAATGTATACGAAGAAGACAGAAAATGGTCTTGGTCTAGCAGGAAGAGGGACTGGTATTAGCTGCATTTTAAAAAGCAAGTATATTTTAAATATTATTTTTCAAATGAGTGTAGAAGTCTGAATTAGAAGGGCAGGAGGGTTTACTTTCTCTTCATCTCCCAAGTATTTGACAGAGGTAGAACTAGATTTCAGAGACTCTTATCTCTGCAGGTTAGGTACTGAAAAAAGCTGATTTTTGAGGTGGAGTTTAGAATGCAGGATATTTGTTAAGAAATATTCTTGGGATCGACACCCGAGAAAGAAAGCAAGCATGAGTAGAAGGAAAAGTCAGGCTTAGTGACAGTCACAGCTGACCCCACAGGGAACTCTGGTGCTAGACTGACCTTTGACATTGTCCCCAAATGAGCTGAGAGGCTAGGCCTTTATACCTTTTAAAGGCCTTTTATATCTTATACCTAGGCCTTATTCCTCTTTCGACATAGAAATATAGACCATCCTTTTTTAGGACACTTGTTTAAAAATTCTTAGAAAAATTTGTGTAGCAATTAGTTTGTACTGTAGAGAAGGTAAAATGAAGGACTATGGGTTAGGAAGACCATGAAACACTGATTGGGTAATGGAAGAGCATTGGACCAGAAGTCCAAGATACCTGGGTACACATCATGTCTCTGCCACTAACTGATTGTGAAAGCTCACGGCTCTTAGTTTCTTTTTATAAATGTGAGGTAGTCCATTAGATATAGAAAATATAAAAATAATTTTTTCTACGTAACTTTAATGGGTTATTTGTCCCAATTTTGGAGATATGTATATGAAAAAAATCACCTAGCTATTTCATTTTTGTTCTAATTGTAATATCTTTCAACCAAAGCTTTAATCAGAGAGATAAACTTCATTCAGTAGCTTGAATTCTAGTTTATTTCCCTACCTCCTTTCTTAACTTACCATGAAACCTCAGCTTTACAGAGCAATAAAATATTCAAAAAGCAGCAACAGAAGGTATATGGAAAGATGACCTTTGTACTCGGTGACTGGCCCTTCGATAACCTATACCTTTTCAATGTACCCAACAAGAAAATTATAAAATGGAGACCTGATATTATTTCATCTGTTTCAAAAAAAGTAAGCAGTGAAAGTGGTACCACATTGTTATGTTGTTAGAGGAAAATTGCAAAGTACAAATGATATTGATGAAAACACAATCCCAAGGTTTATATAGTAGAAATGATTTATGAAAAATAATAGTACAACACTTGGAATGGATTTTTAAATCAGGAGCTTGGGGAATGATTGAAAGGATTGCTGCAGTGGGAACCCGGGTCACTCATTACTGCAGAAGCTGTCACTGTACAGAATTGATAAGGCAGTCACCTATCTTAAAAGATTCCACAGCTAGAGTTGGTGGGAAGATTTACAATTAGAGAGTGATTGTGAATTTTCTTTTAAGATTTTATTTATTTATTTGACAGGCCACAGAAAGAGAGGGAACACAAGCAGGGGGAGTGGGATAGGGAGAACCAGGCTTTCCACCGAGCAGGGAGCTGGATGTGGGGCTCAATCCCAGGATGCTGGGATCATGACCTGAGACGAAGGCAGATGCTTAAATGAGCCACCCACGCGCCCCTGATTGTGACTTTTCTAAATCAAGATGGGATAATAAGTCTTTAAGATAGAATATGAAACTGAGGCAAAATTAATGATCAAATAAAAAATAATCCTATCCATTCGAATATGAATTTTTGCCAATACCTACAAAAATATACAAGGATGTTTATTAAAATATTATATTGAACAAATAGACACAAACATGTTTTATTATTATGCAGACACAGTGTTCCGTGTTAGGTTCTCTGAGAAGTGGATCCTGAGAAGTTGAGGGCATGCGATGTTTATTAGTAAGTGTCCTTGCAACCAACATCCGTGGAAGGAAAGGAAGAGAAGCAGAATTGGGTAAAGAGGGCAGTCAAGGTGCAATGTAAGCCTGACAGTAGTCTCTTGAGCTAATATGGCTTGCCAGAGATGACCCATCTTGGATGGGATGACCAAGTCTTTCAACCGCACCTCCATTGGCCACTGGAGGTAGGCCAATCTGGAGAGGTGGGGTCAGCTCTCTGCGGCTGAGGCAGTCTTTGCAAGCACCGTCAGCTGAAGGCTTTCTGCCAACAGCGCTTCTAGCAGCTGAGGCTATAAACTCTTCACTGGGAGAATTTGGATGGCAGATCTTGTCTGCCACGTATATAGCATTTTATGAGTTTAAATAGCAACATACTAAATAATATAAACAACAGTACTTGATCTTTGGCCAATTGACCTCCATGCGCATTAGTTTCTTCATTTTTTAAAATGGTCACATCTATATACAGGATTGTTGAAAATTAATACATGTAAAAGTGCTTAGAATACTCAGTGTATTGCATTGACCACGGCATGAATATTCATGATTATAAAATAGTAATATACATCCCTGCATTCGGAGAGGTTAAAATCCTCACAGGTTGTATCATTCTAATAATTGTTCTGTACATTTAGATTTTCTGCCAATTGGAATGTTTCCAAGGAAACTGTTTCATTTATTAATTTTAAAACTGAAAAAAAAGAAAAACCCTTAAAACTTCAAGCTTTCGATGCCAGTAGTCCTTGAAAATTTCATTGGTTTTTCATTATGTTTTCAAGATGTCCCTCTGGGATAAGTATCGCTGTTTCTACACGTTTTAAAATTTCCTTTGTCTTAATCAAAAGTTTTAGGAAACTAAATGCACAATCTTTGAAAATGTAATTTTAAAATTACAAAACATAAACCTAGAAAACTCGAACAACACAAAAGTGAATTGAAACTAACCTAGAACTATAAACTCAATCTTAAGGCTTAAAATGTAGCTAGTTATATGTGTTTGCCCCATTTGCCCACACTTCAGCAGAGGTAGGAGGGGTTTGTTTTGTTTCAAAATAACTAAAGCAGTTAAAGAACGTGTATGATTTTCTTTTCCTCAAACTAATTTATATGTAATATTTGTTTTCTGATGAATTGACTTAAAGGTTCCCATTTCAGGGCTTCTTTGTCAGTAGAAAGCTTGGCAAAGAGCCCTGCAGATCAAACATTCGCTGGAGGTGGAGCCTGCTGCCACTGGGTCGGCTTCCCGCTGCCCTTGACTTTTCTTCTCCTTTAAAAAAAAAAAGGGAGGAAGGAAAATTTTGGATGAGACCATTTTATTAATGACCTTTATCCTCACCAAACACTCCAGACACCCAACAAACTACTTACTTCTCTGTGGGAATAGATAGGGAATCAATATAACTTTTGTATGCACTTATGGAATCAAATCAACTTACTTTTTTTATCGAACATTTTCACTGAGAAAAAAATCTGATACAGGAGATAATCAGGAGGCTTGTTATGCTTTAGCTCTTTAGTTTGCTCCTACTAGGGAAAAGTAGAACATTTTTGTTGGAGAAATCATCGACTGCAAAAGAAATCACTGATTTTTTAAAATAAATTTCAGACAAACATACACATGCTATATAACTTGTGGGGTTTTTTTTTTTTTTAAAGGAAACTCTTTTTTTTTTTTTAAGATTTTATTTATTTGACAGAGAGATAGAAAGCACAAGCAGGCAGAGGAAGAGGGAGAAGTAGGCTCTCTGCTGAGCAGGGAGCCCAATGTGGGGTTGGATCCCAGGACACTGAGATCATGACCTGAGCCGAAGGAATCTGCTTAACTGACTGAGCCACCCAGGCGCCCTAACTTGTGGTTTTTTGAAGTTAAGCAAGCTCATGTCCTAATAACTTTCAGACTGGTGAGACCTAATGAAAGACTGAAGTTACTGATGGGCCGTAGGAAGGATACCACCAATTTTTCTGCAAGAAGACCTCTCATGGTGACACAAATTTCATTAAGCTTGGCGGCGTGGGCATTTTCTTTCCCCCAAATCATGAAGTGAATGAATCAAATACTGAGACCACTGAGAAGAGTCTAGTATTCAGAAACTACATTTCTATGTTGAGTAAACCCAAGATATTACATTAGCTAAAACAGAAAACTATCGTACTTCTCCCAGATTGAGCAGTGAGAACCCCTGATATGAATAGATACACAGATAGCAAGAGTACTCACAAATACCTCTTTATACTGTATTTATTTTTATTTTTTCTAAAGATTCACCTATTTATTTTACAAAGAGAGAGAATGGTGGGGAGGGGCAGAGGGAGAGGGAGAAGCAGACTCCCCTCTGAGCAGGGAGCCTGACTCTAGGCTCCATCCCAGGACCCTGGGATCATGACCTGAGCCGAAATCCAGAGTTGGCTGCTTTATACTGTATTTAAAAATAGTTTATTAACTAAAAATAAAACCTAAAATAAATTATAACACAAGTAATCTTTAAGTAAAGCAGTTCAAAGGACAGCCCAAGTTGTGAAACTGTCAACTAGGAATGAGTCAAGGACATGATTTCAACACTCTACGTAGGAAAAGTGTAAACTTTTCTTAGTTATATAATCCTTAATTGCAGCATTTGTTTTCAGATTAGCATGATTGATAACTAGTTTTTTCAAGGTTTATCTAGAAAATAGAACAATTTATCCAAAGAAGTGGTAGACTAGAGACTCAAGAATAATGAGTAATTAATTTTTTATACTGTTTCTTCAGTCTCTCTGGAATCAGTAATTTTCAGTTTGGTTTCTGGACCAGCAGCATCACCATTACCTGGAAATTTGTTAAAAATGCAAATTCTCAAGCACACCCCAGACTTAAAAACTTGGGATGAGGCCCAGCAATCTGTGTTTTAGCAGGTCCACCATGTCCTTTTGATTCAGGCTAAAGACCGGGAAACATTGTTTTATAGGAAATTATATGTCTTTCTAAAGAAATGTCAATCTACTAAATTATATGTGTATCTTAATTTTCATGTTATATTTCATGCGTATTTCAGAATGAATGCACTTAGATATTAGTTGACTCATATGGTGGTGCCAACTGTTCATCTTCTTCAGGATCATTTCCTAAACTATATATAAGTATTTGCTCGCTTGGTCAGTTGTTGAATTTCTTTTTACTTGCTTTTATACAGAAAGAGTGCAAAACATAAAACACCAAAGTACTGATACTACTTATTGAAACAGAATTCTCATAATTTTATGCGAGTGAAATAAAACCTGAAATTAAGTGCACCAGAAATTGCAGATTTTTAATCTCTCTTTGGTGCTTATGGGGCCTAATCTTATTGATATTGCATTTAATTGTGGAAGAAAATACAAACAAGTTAAGACAATGCATGGAATGCTAGAAATGTATCATTAAAGATTGTGACTGGGTGGCTCAGTGGGTTAAAGCCTCTGCCTTTGGCTCAGGTCATGATCTCAGGGTCCTGGGATCGAGGCCCGCATTGGACTCTCTGCTCAGCGGGGAGCCTGCTTCTCCCTCTCCCTCTGCTGTTCTTTCTGCTTGTGCTCTCTCTCTGCTCTCTGATAAATAAATAAAATCTTTTAAAAGAAAATGCAATTACAGGTTGTGTAACTTTTTTTTTTTTTTTTTTTGCTTTTTGGGAATGGAAGTGCTCATAACATATATAGAAAAAAATCTTATTTTCCTTATAATTTTAGTTATCAATTATTTTTGTGTGCATGTGAACAATATTCAGTTATTCTCAAACTAAATGATCTATGAAACTTTCTTGCTACCAAAGAGTCAAATATAAAAGGCCAGCTCTATATTACTCTATGCTCTGCATACTTTTTTTTGGCTGATTTCATTATTTGACAAAAGATATTCTTTTCATGTAATTTTCCTGCATTTAGCAAGCCAGGAGATCTAGAGACAAACGAACATTTCTAGAGAGATGATGTATTTTATTAATAATATATTATTATTTATATTTATCCTATCTTAAAATGGAGAAACTTTCATGGAAGCTATAAGGAAAGGTCCAAAAGGAAAAACATGAGGATTAGATTTATCTAGATTGAAAAAGGTATGTGGGAAAATAATTGCTAAAAGAATAACAAGCATATTAAACTTAAATCATACTACTTATGGTTTAAGATTTATTTATTTATTTGAGAGAGAGAGAGAACATGTGAGCTGGGGGAAGGGCAGAGGGAGAGGGAGACAAGCAGATTCCTGAGGGGGGATCCTGGACTGGGACCAACAAGGGGCTCAATCCCAGGCCCCTGAGATCATGACCTGAGCCACTCTTGATGAGCCAAAATCAAGAGTCAGATGCTTAACTGACTGAGCCACCCAGGTGCCCCATATTACTTACAGTGAAAATATTTATATTATTTAGTCTTTAATATAAGAAATTAATAATAAAGACATGCTAATTAAGAAATTTGGTCAAAATCAGTGATTTATAGTCAAGTCAATTTTCTTAAGTAAATATAATTTATATACAATTCACCTTTTAAATCAAGAACATCTAAAAATTAGCAAATGTGCTGACTTACTAAGAAAAAGAAAACAATTTTTAGAGCTACACTGCTTGAATTCCTGTGTGGTAAGTTTATTGGCCACGTTTCTCCATTTATTCCTATATTTATCCCCTTTTACAGTGTAATTCAGTAGGTTCAAGGAGTAAAATCTATATCTTTACTCTGCGAGTTTGTTTTAAACTTAGGACTCGATTTGCCCAGTACAATGCAGTAGAATTGATAATGTGTCAGTTATGAGACCATGTGTTTCCACTGTTTCTCTTTGAAACCTTTGTAGCTACTGAGAACAAGTCAAGGCTATGCTACAGAATGATGAGAGTCATGTGCCTCAGCCACCCCAATAGCTTCCGTCAACAGTTAGCAAACCACTAGCTAGATAAATGAGTGAGGCCATCCTCTAACAGCCAGACCTTAGCCTTTCCACCAACTGAATGTAGATACTGAAGAAAGCCCACTTTAGATTGGCCAAGTCTGGCCAAGATCAGTAGCACCATCCAACTGACCTGCAAACTCACAATTCACAACACAATTCACATTCACAAATCCATGGCATTGAGGTTTTGTTATTTGTGGCCATAACTTAGTTAATAAAAATACAGGATGCTGGGGCGCCTGGGTGGCTCAGTTGGTTAATCATCTGCCTTCAACTCAGGTCTTATCCCAAGGTCCTAGGATCAAGTTACACATAAGGCTCCCTGCTCAGTGGGGAATGTGCTTCTCCTTCTCCTTCTCTCCTCTCCCACTTGTTCTCTCTCTCTCTCTCTCTCATTCAAATAAGTAATCTTTCAAAATAATACAGGATGAGGGGTGCCTGGGTGGCTCAGTCATTAAGCGTCTGCCTTAAGCTCAGGTCATGATCCTAGAGTCCTGGTATTGAGCCCCACACTGGGCTCCCTGCTCGGCTGGAAGCCTGCTTCTCCCTCTCCCCCTCCCCCTGCTTGTGTTCCCTCTCTCGCTGTGTCCCTCTCTGTCAAATAAATAAAATCTTAAAAAAAAAAAATGCAAGGGGTGCCTGGGTGGCTCAGTGGGTTAAAGCCTCTGCCTTCGGCTCAGGTCATGATCTCAGGGTCCTTGGATCAAGCTCCGTGCGGGGTTCTCTGCTCAGCAGGGAGCCTGCTTCCCCCTCTCTCTCTGCCCGCCGCTCTGCCTACTTGTGATCTCTCTCTCTCTCTCTCTGTCAAATAAATAAATAATCTTATAAAAAAAAATACAAGATGCTCACTTAAATATTGAATTATTTCTAATTAGCTTTAAGTATTACATTGAGATAAAAGAATATTCGTGAGAGACATAACTATAACTAAAAAATTATTTCTGATTTATCTGCAATAAATTATAAGTATTTGAATTGCATACTTCTTTCTTCAACTATATTTCCCTGATGATTTTTATCTAACAGTTTCTTGTTTTGCATAATTTGCTTATCAGATTTCATTGAAACATAGCTCCTACAATCATCATAGCCAACTTCTTTTGTTATTTGGTCCATTGAACATTCATTAATGGGAAAACACACTGAGCATTAGCATTATACACTGGTATACTGAACACTTGCTAGCATAAAGTTAACTCAGAGTTGATTTTCATTTTGATTTGTTGAAGCACACACTACTTTTTTAGGGAAGTACAGTTGACACACAATGTTACATTAGTTTCAAGTATACGTAGTGATTCAACCAGTTTATACATTATGCTATGCTCAGCCTAAGTGTAGGTACAGTATGACACCTAACACTATTTTAATGGCACAACTTGCTTTTGCCTTTTTCAAGATTGTGTTGCATATCCTAATAAGCAACTTTTTAAAATGTTGTCCACTAACAAGAAAAGAGTATTGTTAACAACTTTATTCCATTCTTCTTCACCACTACACATAACGATTTCATATTCTCATGCTGGAAGAATATTTACAAACATCCATATAGAAGAATCAAATTCTTTAGGGGTAGAGTCTAATTCAAAAAATAGTCAGGACAAGTACCTTAACAATTATACACTTCAAATCAGAATTTATTTTCCTGTTTTTAAATG
>CM052886.1:86437474-86540544 GCA_028534135.1 Potos flavus
ATTCTTTCTTTAACACATCTGAAAAGTTCCTTGAAACAGGGCAGTATTTCAATAACACTGTTAACTCTTCTTTCAATTTGCATAATCGTGATGTTAAAGAGAAAGTATAGGCTTCACTTAATGTCAACATTCTTGTCAACAAGAATTTGAGGGGCCTTGGGGCACTTGGGTGGCTCATTAGTTTAAGCGTATGCCTTCAGCTCAGATCATGATCCCAAGGTCCTGGGATTGAGCCCTGTGTCAGGCTTCCACCTCAGTGGGGAGTCTGCGCCACCCTCTCCCTCTGCAACCCCCCACTTGTGCTCTCTCTCGTGAGTTCTCTCCCTCTCTATCTCAAATAAATAAATAAAATTTTCAAAAAAGAATTTGGAGTGCCTTTACTTTGGAACTAAAACAGATTTCAGAGCTTCAAATAAATTGAGGATTCTCTCAACTGCATTTGTTAAAGAGAGCCACTAGGGTTTTGAATGTGAAGGAAGTTAGTAATGAATGCAAAATCATTGCAAAAATTCTTTAATCTTTCAGTTTGAATAGAACAAATGAAATAAAAGAATAATTTTATAACATTCACTTCAATAGAATGGAAATCCAGTGATGCTTGAGGAGCATCATTAGAATATGGGCAAGACAGCCACTACTTTCTAAAAGACCATTCATGTTTTGCTTCAACTGCAAATAAACACTGTCTTCATGTTTATACTAACGTTTACCAAATTTATATTTGTTTGACCTCCCTTAAAAGCAGTATTTTTTCTCCATTAACTACTAAATAAGAGAATCTGCAAAGTTTTCTATTGTTTCTCAAGTCTCATTTTATAAGCAAGACATTTTCACACACACACAAAAAGACAATATTGCATGGGCACAGGGAAATTTTTTTTCAGCATTATGATTGCCTGTGGCTTATTCAAGTTATGGTTTAAAAAGTGAGACATTTATATTTTTATCTCTGTAGTAGTAATTGGAGTTACTACTTAAAAAATTATAGCAATAGATTTTGTTTTGGCACTTGAAAATTTGCTTGCAATTTTGGAATCAGAAAATTCTTTTGAGAGAAGTATGTCTAGTCCTTTGAGCTGAAAAAGACTAACAAAAATGTTCAGTGTGGATGGCCATTTCAGCTTGTTTTATCTGAATTTCTCTTCATATGAATGTTTGTTATTTATCTCTTTCTTTGGTACTAGTTTGTTGGGGTTAATGAAAAGCCTGAAATCATCCTTAAGACCGAGTTTGCTAAAATGTAACACAGTCTGCTTGGGGAAGGTTTTGAAGAAGGGCGTAGGCCTTTGGAATGCCAAGGCTTGCCTGACCACTCTGCCTTAGGAATGTGGTGTGTTCTAAGAGATGTATGCATTGCCCCTTAGGCTATGTTTAGGAAACTGGTAGAACATGCAGATTAGCATATTGTATCTTTCCCTTAAATGGATCCTCTCAGCTCCAGTAAGACCTCTTGTCACACATCAGGTGCTTGAGAAACAGCGATAAAGATTTGTGATTATGCTGAAGGACCAGTAAAGGCAGGAGCAAAGAAGGCACTAGTTGAAGATCTTAGCTGGAAAATATTGCTTGGTATCTGATTTTCCATCATTATCAGTATTGAATTAACAAATTTCTATTGCTCAAAAAGCCTCGAGAGTTCTTTTTCTTTGTTTAATAAGTGTCCACTATTCAGAAAATGTATCATAAAATTTACTCTTTCATTTTGGGGTACAAATATGAACAAATAAAAACTAGATAATTGAACTCGTGACCTTAGTGACATCTTCCTGGAAACCTTGGCACCATGACAGCCAAGTGGAGGAAGAAGCGCGTGCACAGGCTGAAGTGAGAAAGGATGAGGCAGAGTACAAGTAAACTGCTAGCTTGTGCACCCACGGAAGCCACAGGAGCAGAACCATGGAAAGCTGGAGGCCAGGGATGCTGGTACAAATTGGACTGCATGCTTATTCTCTAGAACTTGATTAAATGGATTGCAAGGACCACCTTTGAGAGACTCACTTGGCTCGCACCAAGACAGTCCCTTTATGTCCTTCACCCTGGACATGTGACTTTTGGGATCCATTCTGTTTTCATTTGTGGCTGTGTGTACAATACATCATCAGTTCCGTTGTCTTAGCTGAAGAAAAGAAGATAGATAAGAGAAAGCACTGCAGGAATTAAAAAGCTTCCATATGATAATGTCACAGCCACACCCAATGGGTCTGTTTTTTTTTTTTACAAGTGCAAACTCATAACTAATCAGAGTTCGAATCACTGAGAGAGTTGCAAACTAACAATAAGTGACTTTCATATATGATGGAAAAAAGGTTAACTTCCCGTTTGCCTGCAAGAGAGAGCTGTATTTTAAGATATCAATACAAAGCTAGAGTTGTGATCCTCCGTAAGGTTTAGGAAAGCCTGAAGTTCAAGAACTAATGGACTTCCAGAAGCATATATGTTTTCGATGGACTTTCAGGTGCATTACTGTGGGTCTTAGAAGTAAGGCCGCTGTTGACCAGCTGACTTCTAAATTCACCAGAATGAGGCACTGTCTGATTGGCTGTGGTCTAGACCCATCACTGATGAAGTTGCTGACTTTCAAATGCATGGGGCTGTCATTCATTTGCTCACTTTCCAAAGTGAGGCTGTTGTCGAGTGACGGATTTCAGAGCATGTGAACAGATTTGAAGTTAGCTCTATTTAATGGCAGTTACTTGTCACAACTTAGAACTCTGGCCAAAACAGTCTTTTTCTTTCTCTTCTATGAATAGAAAAAAAATAAGTACTTTTAATTCTTAGCCCTCCCTGTTCATTTTCCCTTAGTTAAAACTTCAGGAGAAACCATAAGGGATCATTGAGATCTTTATTAGTGAATGAAGGTATGGCTTCAGCTAATCTTGGCACATAATTTATTTAAGCACCAGTTACTTGTGGCAGAAAAATAGGTCTGAAATATTTTTATAGTTTTTTGACAAAAGCCAAAGGACATTTAAAGTATCCTATCAAAGTTACTCCAGGATGCAGGGCAAAATCATTCAACATGGCATGTCCAGTGCATATGAGACACTTGGCAGCCATAATGACAGTAGATAACAGACCCTTCTCCTGCATAAGTGGGCTTTCGTTTTTGTTTTGGGTGGTGTTTGTTTGTTTTCAGCCCTTAATTTGAATACTTCCAGTGATGACCTTACATATCCTGAATATGTGCAGTCTAGATGACCACGTTCTTCTTGTGGGAAACCTAGCCTTCAGTGCACTGAGCCTTTGTTTTCACCCACTGATCCAAATCCTGATCTTTGTAATCATGCAGAACCAGTCTAATCCTTCCACAATGGATTTCCTCAAACATTTTCTTTTAGTCATCATGTCCCTTTCTGAGTTTAGTCTTATTAAGGTGAAATACCCAGATACTAAGCTCCATTTCTTTGTCTTACAAGGCTGTCTGTAAAAAAAAAAAAAGAAAAAAAAAAAAAAAAGAAAGAAAAAAAATTTACTTTAAAATGATTTATTTTTGTGAGGTGCTGGCCATAATGATTAACATTTCTATTTTCTGTACTTGCAACGTGTCCCATTTATAATTTCAGCTAGCATCTCACCTGGAATTAGTATTTTAAGCTCTTTATTTTGAAAATAATTTCATTTTACCATTACCATTGGTAGTTCCTTTATGACATTTCTCAAAGATAATGGCATTAAGTGCAGGGAGTTTTTATTATTATTTTTAAATTTTTTTAAATTTCCATAGACTCCAGACAAGTAATTTTCTGGTCCATGTGACCTGAGCTCTTACAATTTCTTCCTTTTACAACTTCTTAAAATATCTTGTATTTCAATTCCCTCTTAACAACTTCTATATCCTTTTCAATGGCAGCTTTGAAAATCTGGGATTAATTCTTACATAAGACTGTTTTGTTATGGAAGAAACTATGTCTTCATAGATAGAAAGAGGCTGTAAATCATGTTTAAACATTTATTTTAATATGCCTTTAGTTTTCTTGTAATGAAAGGGAAAGCCTTATAGAGGCATTATATTTTAAACTTTATAAAAGTACATATAATTACATTTTTTCAGAATTTCTTTATTAAAGTATTATTAACTTTATTGACGTGGCATTTGTAATGAAAGCCAAAAGTAAAAATATTTATGTTAGGTTCCAAAGAAGATCTTAACCTTATTCATAACATCTAATTGCTGTAACCTGACCTTGAGATAAAACCCAAATGAAATGTGGAAAAACAAATGATACCAACATTTTGTTGCTGATCAAGAATCATTGCATTTCATACATAACATTTTACTTTTTTATACATGACATATTATTTTAATATATTTTTCATTTAGCTAATAGTATATAATTTAAATATTTTTCCATGTTGATAAGCCAACAACTGGCTTTAGTTACAAGCTAAGTGTATTTTAGTATTTGTCATTGATTTTCAATACCTACGTAGTAAATAGAATTGTCATAGTGATTTTGAATGTTAAATGCTTAACTTGGCAGACAGTAGTTTAAAATTCAGCTTCTAGTGATATAAACTTCACGAACTAATTGCTAATAACAGATTTGAAAGAAAAAAATTAAATATGTATGTAATTTAAATACATAGTGAAATGTACCTGAGATTTTACAATGCAAATCTATGAAATTTCTAAACTTTCACTGTTTTTATTCATACTTTTGCTAGAGATATTTTGAGTTGTATCAAGTTTTCTGAACCCATGATTTTAAATAAAAATTGCACATAAGTTCTCAATATATATTCTAGTTACTATTGCTGTGTAACAAACCACCTTGAACTTAGAGTTGTAAGCAGCACCATTTTATTACACTCACTGATTCTGTGGGTCAGGAATTAGGAAATGGCACAGAGGACAAATATTCCCTGCTCTACCATGTCTGGAGCCTTAGCTGGGAAGACTCCGCAATGGCTGTAGCCTTGAGCAGCTGGAGCTGGGGAATTTACTTCCAAGATGGCTTCTTTTCTCACATTCTGGCATCTGGGCTGGATCTGTTGACTAGATCACCTACACATGACCTCTCCATGTGATATGGATTCCTTAGAGCCTGGTGGCTAGGTTCTGAAAGGATGTGTCCCAAGAGAGGCCTCCGAAGAGTAAGCGATAGAAACAAATGAGTGATAGAGTAAGAGCTGCATGGCTTGCTCTGACCGAGTCTCAGAAGTCACAACAGTTCACTTCCATTGGGTTCTATCAGTTAAAAAATAGTCAGGTAAGGTTGGCTCTGAGTCGAGAGGACATAGACACCACCTCTCAGGGTAGGGTTATCAAAGAACTTAAGGACAGATCTTAAAACCGCTGTTTTAAGCATGTTCATTTTTTTAAGATTTTGAGGATTTTGAAATACCTAATATTATCTTTGTCACAAACAAATCCTAAATTGAACCCAGTGATCCCCGCCTCCTGGGGTTTACATCTTTGTGTAATACTCTTTTTGTGAGTGTGTGCAGAATTTGTGAACTTGCTTTTAACTGATAAAATAAGATGATGGACTATCATTCTTGCAATTGTATCACATGAGGAGCCATCTTAGCCGACTACAGCTAGAGATTCTGTATGTTCAGTGAAGGATGCAGCCATGTTGGAGAAATGGCCACATGGCAAGGAACTATGGGTGGTCTCTAGGACATGAGAGCAGCCTCCAGCTTGTAGCCAGCAAAAAGCCAGGACTTAACAATCATATAGCCTCTGAGAAATGGAGTCTACCAAAAACTCACATGAACTTGGGAGTGCATTCTTCCCCTCCTGAGCCTTCTGTTGAGAATATAGTCCATCTACATTGATTGCAGCCTTGTGAGACCCTGAGGAGAGGATGCCGTTAAGTTAGCCCAGATTCTTTCACATGGAGCTGTGAGATAATAAATGTGTATTGCTTTAAGCTGCTTAGTTTGTGGTAATTTGTTACACAGTGACAAAACACCAATACAATCTTATTGTAGGTTCCCACGTGTGCTGTGGTTTCAATCATATAGAGTGACCACAAGATTTATTGTCTAAACTGAGATTCTTTTAAATTTTAAAAATGTATTAAAGTAATTGAAATTATGTAAATTCTGAAATATTTATTCACAATATATTGGTGCACCTATAAAATGGCAATACTTTTAGTTTTCTTTAAAAATAAAAAATATATACATATATAAAAAGAAAATAGGTTTTATTCTAGTAACTATATGAACATTAAAAAAATGAGCACTTCATTTATCCATGAACTTAATCATTTGTTAGTCATCTCTCTCTCTAATAGCATGTCCCTGATATTTTCTAAAATGTGTGTGGGAATATGCTTTTTCAACATGGACTTAACATCAAAATTTTCCATAATATTTCTATAAATATTTCTATATTCTTTCCTAAGTTATATTTTTTAATAAAATTGAAATTTTATCGCTGTACTAGACTCTTTGCTATAGAAGATATTTTTTTAATTGAGAAAATATTTTTATACAGTTGCCGAGTTTCCTGGTAAGCTCAGAAAAAAAAAATCGAAATAGAGGGTATCTCATTTTTTTTTTGAGAGACAGAGTATGTGCTAACGGGGGGGCGGGGCGGAGGGGGGTTGGGCCAGATAGGGAGAGAGAGAATCTTAAGCAGGTTCCAGGCTCAGCACAGAACCCAATGTGGGGCTTGATCTCATGATGCGGAGACCACAACCTGAGCTAAAATCAAGAGTTAGTTGCTTAACCAACTGAGGCATCTCGGTGCCCCTCAATTCCTGTATTTCATTCAAATATTTTAACCCAAGTAACCATACTGTCTTTTAAACTGCATTTAGAAATTTTTGCTTTGACAAAAACATTTGCAAGATAAAATTCATCAAGAAAACTGTCCCTATGAGTATTCATTATTCTATTTAAATTCAATATTTCTTTCAATAAATATCAGTATCCTATTTAATATCTATTTTTTTTGCATATTTTCCAAATAAGATACTGTGAAAGTATAAACCTTATTTGATTTCATTCCCATACAGAATATGAATTTATCCAATAACACACAAGATTTTTAACAAAAGATTCTCCCCTAAATTCAAGATATCACAAAACTCATTTATACAAGTTGAGAATTAAATCTTATATGTCATTTAATTTTCACCATTTAGTTTGAAGTAGTAAAGATAAATATTAAAGACCTCTCTTTGCAAACTTAGTTTTCTATAATTACAATTTGCTTAAATTTTCAAAAGTTGAAGTCTTGGGCATTCTATTAATTTAACATATATATTAAAGTTTCCAACCCTTTTTGAATAAAATGCCATCAGTTTAGAGGAATCTTTTACAAAAAACATTCAGTACATATTAGAAACTGAGATTGATTTGCAAAGTTGTTCACGAAGGCTCTAATATTCTAAAATCAGACCAAAGATAATCAGTGAAGAAGGAATATTTTACCATTAAGCTATGGTATTTTTTTCAACGTCAGTTCATTACAAAAGATTGTAGTTCAATGATATATTCCCTAATATGTATAAATTTTGACATATAGATCTTCAATTTTGATTAGTAGAATATTTCCCCGGTTTTGCTACATTCATGAATTATTGTTGCATCATAGCCAATCCCAAGTACATTTTTTTCTTTATAGTTCTTTTTTTTTTTTTAGTAGGAATGTTGCTTTTATTATATTGGTAAGTTACACCAAAGTTTTTGTTTGCATTATCACAATCATGACAAAATTACCTTCCATGTTAAACTTTTCACAGAACTTACAATAGCATTCACAGTCAAGTCAGATCTTTTATCTTGGTGGAATACATTTCAACATCTTTGCTTTGATTCCATGAATCAGATAGGAAACAAAACTTTTGTGGTAATTAGCTAAGCTGCTTTTCTATTGAAATTTCTGAACAGTAATACACAGGTATTACTTACAAGTTGTCTTTCTCATGGGGTGAATATATTAACAACCCTGTCTTTACTATTCACATGTGCATGCACACACACACACAAATACACAAAAACAAAAAACCCAGAGTCTTAGAAAGTAAATAGGAAGATTAACTTAGAATAGTTACTTAACTAGATGAAAAGTCATGCTTTATAGATTATGCCCCACCTCTGACTGTTCATGTGTTTAGAAGTTGTCTTTGGGTGCAGTCTTCTTAATATGCTGATGCTTCTGTTGTAGATTTGTCTTTTGATTTTAATGTGATCAGTACAACTCCCAGGGTAGATGGTAAATAGTGAAACACATTTTGTTTTAATTACAGGCGCATCATCAACTTTCTTGAGAAATGGAAATTCAGAACCTATTACTCTAAACCCACACTGCTGTTTTCTCATGAGATTACTATCAAAAGATTTTATTACAAAATAAAAAGTACTAGTATAAGTAAAAATCCAATGAACACTTGTAGATTTATGTTGTACAATTTTTTAAAACTCTGCAATATCCAGAGCATTCGCTACAATCTATATTCTAGCAGGACTGCTCAGCCCCTATTCCCTCAGCCTCTATTCACGTATGTTTAGCTTATGATTTTCAATATTTCCCTCTGGCCCAGAGGATTGTTATTCTGTCAGTCTCAGATATCTCACAAGACTAGGAAGGGGTCATGGAAAAACTACCCAGCTGGTAAGACCAAGGGACCAGCAGGGGCTGATGGGTAGATTTCTTTTTTGACCATCACCACCCAAGATCACATGGAATTAGCTGTCCCTAGCTGCTTCTCACAAAGCACATTTTATTTGATCAGCTGGCACCCTGCATGCTGTCCTTGAAAAGGAGATAGTAGTTACATGTTGCATCTGGAAGAGATCAAATAAAGAAAGACTCTTGTTGCTGGTCCTCTTACAGATTTAACCACGTGTTAAAGTGAGAACTCCATTCTCAGAACAAATGTCTCACATTCTGAAAGATGAGATTATGGTTTAAGATGAGAAGCTGGAGGTCTACATTACCCATCCTGGTTTTTTCTAATACAATTATTAAATAAAATTCTTTGTTAAAAATGAGAAATTCAGAAAATTCTAAATACTATAGATCATCAGGATAAGTATAATCTGGGACTGGCCCAAGCAAACTGGAAAAGCTGTCTCACTGACAGGTGATCTGAAAGACATAGAGAA
This sequence comes from Potos flavus, assembly GCA_028534135.1. Taxonomy (NCBI): domain Eukaryota; kingdom Metazoa; phylum Chordata; class Mammalia; order Carnivora; family Procyonidae; genus Potos; species Potos flavus. The sequence goes on from CM052886.1 coordinate 86,446,541, forward strand.
CCCAGATATTTGAGCTAATGAGAGGGGAAGAGAGGAAAGAAATTAACTGTCTATGTAATAATTTAGAATCATTGAAATCAAAAGTACTTTATATTTACGAATTCATTTCTTCACAAGATGAAATTCTTACCCTCTACTGTCAAGAATTTTTTATAGATGGTACAGTTTTTAAGAGACCAAGTACATTTTCCCTACTGTGTCAGTGTAAGATAGGTGTTTTAATTTAATTACTCTATATACCAAAATGATGACTAATAAAATATGTGGCAATAATCCTCCCACTTTAGGAGGGTAGTATACCTAAGTGATTCCATTAAAGCTTTGGTGCCAAACTGTGTGGGTTTAACTAAACCCACTGAACTAGATCATTTCCTAGCTGTGACTTTGGTCAAGTTCTTTAATCTCTCTGTGGTTCTAATTCTTTGCTTCCACAATGGAGATATTAAAGATACCTACATAAAGGGGTTGTTATTAGGATTAAATGAGTTAACATATAAAGAACTGTTGATACAGTGTGTGGCACATAGAAATCAATCAATAAATGCAAGTTAGGGAGGTTGGGAGCAAGATGGTGGAGGAGTAGGAGACCTAAATTTCGTCTGGTCCCAGGAATTCAGCTAGATAGTTATCAAACCATTCCAAACACCTACAAACTCAACAGGAGTTCTAAGAAAAGAATAGCGGCAATTCTGTGAACAGAAATGAGACCATGTGCTGGAAGTGAGGATGTGCAGAGAAGTGAATCTGAGGCGATACTTATCGGGAGAGATTTTACATTTGTAGGAAATCTGTTTTCCATGGGTTAAATGTTTGAAATCATGGGAAAAAAGTGTAAACCTAAAATTATCCATGTTTTTGATGAATTCCATTCTTGCTTAGTGTGATTTCAGCAAAGTAGCTATTGCCCGATGATAAAAAATGTGAGCTCTGAATTCAGATTGCTTGGGTTTGAATTCCATCTGTTTTACTAACTAGCCATGTGATATTATATGTCTTGGTTAACTTCTCTGTGCTCAAATTGTCTCATCTGTAAAGTAAGAATCACAGAACCTTTCTCATCAATTAGATAATGTGTACTTAAAGTACTTAACATAGTTCCTCTCACATGGTTAAGTCATTGCCATCATCATCATTATACCAGCGATTCTCAACCAGTGGTGGTTTCTGTCTCGCAGGGGACATTCGGCGGAGCCTGGAGATAATTTTAGTTGTCATGACTTAGGGGAGGCTACTAGCATCTAGCAGGTTAGAGCACAGGATTCTACTAAAACCCCATAATGCACAAGACAACCCCCCCCCCCGGAATTAGAAGGTCCAAAATAGCAATAGGGCTGAGGTTGAGAAACAATGATTTAAGTTATTCTGTCGTTGGAGATGAAGTTTAAAGGCCAACAAACATTTTCAAAATGTTGCAAAGAATGCTGATTAATCCCAACATTAACTCTGTATTTTCTAAGCTTCTGCTAAGCAAACTGTGAGTTACCAAGAATCAGAAATCTTTATGATATGTAATTATGGGGTGGAGAAAGTTTCTGAAGGAATAATAAAATATATAAGGCAACAAGTGTGTTCCTACAACATAGAGTAACAAGGTGAAATAGAAGATACTGGGCAAATGCAATGGGAACAGGGACTGAGCAGGAAGAGGGGAATCTCAAAGAACCCAATTTTAAGGCCCCTGTTCCCCTTTCTACCCCTACTTTGGGCTCTGGTGGGTTTATAACTTTTTTGTTAATTTCAAACTTTAAATGAGTAAGTGAAAAGTTATCCAGACATCATGCATGAGTTTTTGAAAGCTGTAAAAATTAGTACTGCATTGCACAATAACTATAGATTATTGTCTTAAAAATTCATATATTTCATATTGAGGCATTTCCATTTGTGAATTTAGTAGAGATTTCAGGTCGGAAAAATGCAGGGCATTGAGTAATGCCACTTATTAATGCACTTTTATGACTTTCTGCCCTTACAATTTTTAACTAAAATGTTCTTGAAGTAATGGATTCTAGTTAGAAAGGGACTCAGTTATCCAATCAGTTGTGAGATTCTCTAGAGAATTGTACTTCCAAGAGAACACTGGGAAACACTGGAAACTGTTGGCATGGCAACTACTTTTTCCATGATGGAAAAACTTCCTTAAGTGGTAGAGTAGAACTTCATTAGTTCAGGAGAAAAAATTCCATATGATATGTGGAGAAATATACTGAGTACTCCAGGTTACAGAGAAGGAAAAAATGAAAAGTAAAAAGTCATCAGGAACTTAAAAATCATAATTCGTTTGAATAGATGTTTTGATAAACTTACAGCACGGACATAAGTTCATGGCTTAAATAACTTCTAAAAAGTGAAATACCACCAACCACCACCACACGTGATTATCAAGATGAAGTACCCCCTCTGCAAGTTTTCTTGAGGACCTAGAGCTTAGTCTTAAACCCTGAAATAAGACAGAGAAGATACAGATGCTGAAGTTATGAAGAGAGTTCTTTAACCTTATGTTAACCTTATGGAGAGTACTTTTAATGTCATCAAGCCTTTTCTGAAAAGGTCCTTGAATTTCATACTTAAGATTGGTTCCTCCAGACATTGTGGAAATCTCATAGAATTCAGTTAGAAGACTGAGCCCTAGAGTAAACATTATAACCTCTCCGAGCAAAGGTTTTCTTTTCTAGAAAGTGTTATGAGGAACAAAATGACTGTGTGTGTATGAATAATATTGTCTGTATATCATTTAGTCTTGAAAACCATGCCATGAAAAAGGTAAAACAAGGGGTTTGAGAGACACAAATTTGAACCTACTTCTCACACTTCCATTTGATTTTGCTGTAGTTGTTCAAGATCTCTGAGCCTCAGTTTCTGTAGCAGTTAAATGGAGTTGAGAATTCATACACATTGTTAAAGTACCCAGTGGAGTGCTTCGTAGGTCTTGTCACTTAATAAATACAACCTTTCCTCTCTTGCTCACAAGAACAGGTACAACACACTTTAAAAAATCTCAATCTGTATATAAAAGTCTGACTTGCAATGCTTTAAATGCTTTAAAATTGGTCTCTTTAGCACCGCCAGTGGATTTATGTGTTTATGTTCATCTGGGGCAAAACTGAAAAGGATCATCGTATCTGTAATTTCCACCGTGAAGTAATCATGAACATAAAAGTATCATTAGATCAGGTGCTTTTATGAAGATTTTTATTTGAAGTTATTTCCGTGTCTTGATAGTTCTTGGAAGTAATGTAGCCGATTATCAATTAATCTTTCTTGTACCATCCTGTTGTCTTCATCATGGTGGGCTTGGTCTGTCCAATCCTCTCAATGTGCCCTCTTTCCTGATGCCTACTCTTACGTTCCTAAGTGAAGATGGAAGGTACTCTGCTCCAATTCTTCTCAACTTATATTATCATTTGGCACTTACCAATAGACTGCTTTGTTGTAGATATTTGAGTGGCATATTTCACTAGAAAATTAGAAGCCTCTTTGTATGAAAGACTGCTTGTTCATTACTCCCCACACAGTAGTATAGTGTCCCATACTTATTATGCAATTAAATACTCAATGCACATTTAATGAATATGCAAATTATCCTATAATTTTTTTAAATCTAGATTCTGTAACTGTGGCATTTGATGTCTTATGTTCCTCTAATTAAAATGCATCTGCTACTATACATATTAGATATTATATATGTATACATTTTAATTTTTGTTTTCTTTGGATGTCACCACTAGAATGGGAGACCCTTAAAGCCAAGAGGATATGTCATATATGTTTGTCCAAATTTATTTTCCCACTAACTACTGAGCATCAAAAAGGTCTCTTTAGTGAATTAAACTAATGTTCTATAGAAGTTGTTAAATTCAGGCTTTATAGGTTCCCTCCAACTGGGCAATATCACATATATATATTCTTAACACTGAACTGATTTGATCTGAAAAGAGGAGAAAAGATAGAAAGTGAAGATGTATTATTTAACACCTACTCTGTGCAAAGCAAAATTCCAAGTGCTTTGTACTTGTAGTTGATATTGACTTGTTTTCTCATTCAATAGTGCTTGATACAGATTCAGAGAATGATACTGCTCAGGGGTAAGAGTTAATACCGTTTACCTGTTAAGGTCACATTTACTATGAACCATCAAAATATATCAACTGATTGATAAAAACATTTTCCAAATAGAGTCTGGAGTTTGCAGGTAATGGAATGGAAAGATCCTTTTAGATCTATTGGCAAAAATTATATGCACTGCAGCCATCTAATGAACTAATAGTTAATGAACAGTCACTGTATTTTTTATTTTACAATATAGATGGCAAAGGTAATGCTTTTGGATCCTTCTGAATTAGTGAAAGAAGAAATAGACTCCTACATCTGGAGAAATGCGGTTTGCAGCTTTGTTCTGATTTCTGTATCTAGTGCCAGGTATTCATCACCTGGGTGGGGTGTTATTTTGGTAAAATAGATCTCATTACTTACTCTCAAAAAAATGCTCTATTTCAAAACAATGCTATTGTTAATGGAACTTTGATTTTAGGGACGAAATGCCAAGAATGTTTTTAAACACACTGTTATCCTTCCCATCAGTTTAGATCAGCCAGACATAACATATGTGAGAAGTTATCTAAATTTTTCAGCAATAAAACTGAGATGATGAAAGCTTTGCTTCCCCTTAGGTATCATCCAGTGTTGGTAACGAAGTTGTTTTCATTCTTTCTTTTTTATTGTTTAAGGCTGGAGCACATTAGCCTTGTGATACTTGCCAAAGTTCTACAGCATCATTGTTTGAGACTCACCATATGTGTCTTTGATCCCTGCCCAGTAGGTACCTTGGCTACATGCCAGTTTGGCACTTATTACTATTACTATTTTGATTTTTTCACTTGCTTCTGATTTTATCCATGCTGTCATCATACAAACCCTTAAATAGCCATCTTTGGGACCAAAAGGACTCACAAAATAATCTGTTTTAACTGGACCTTTCTCCCCCAAGAACTTGCCACTTGAGAGGGTTGATAATGGTCAGTCTTCCCCATTTTGGGTTGACTGGTCTCTGGAATACAAACCCATCCCCATTCTGTTTTCGAGAGGATATATCCTTTGTTTAAGATATAGGCAATGCACAACTATGTAACTTCTTGTTGTCACTTTATATGGAGAAGACATAGGGAGAAGGATGGGAGTGTGTAAAGAGAACATACGGCTTCAGTCTAGTTTTCTTTTTCGCAGATTCGTCAAAATGTGGAAACTCTACCATAAGTTTTGCAGGTTCTCCAAGTAAATGTTCTCAGTTCATTCACCATCTTCTGGATTCTACCTTTACGTTCCTAGAGGTGAGAAAAACTCCAGGAACTGAAAAATATGTGCAAACACAGTAATCATAAAAAAAAATTCCAGTTAGAATTCTGATAATTATGAAAGACTAAGCTGATGTGAGAGATGCTGGTCCCTCCCCTCAGACACTGATATGCCCAGGACTAAATATTGCCAAGGATATACCCATGATATACCCAGGGACTAAATATTGCCAAGAAGCCCACAGGAGGGTACAGGTCTTTATAGCCAGAGGCTGGGGCTTTTATCACATAGGAATGGAATATCCAATGACCATCTGAGAAAGGGAGCTAACTGAGCCAAGATCATGAGCCATTGGGTCTCCAAAGTCAGTTCCATTTATACGAGATGGAAAAGGTTCACCTGAGCATGTGAGTGGGAAATGAAATCCCTGCAAGAAAACTGAAGCCAAATTCCATTGTGCATGGTTTTAAGTTCCAGGTTCATAATATTCTTATAGTACCCCAAGCTAGGATTTTAACAAAAAATAAATCCCAGAGCTGTCACACCAAACTCATTGTAAATCCCCACCAAGCCAAGTGAAGCCATTCTGTGGGGGTATACCAATAACTCATACAAGATTCCCATAGGAAGAAAAAAAAGCCTTGGGTTGCCTGGGTGGCTTAGTCGGTTAAGCATCTGCCTTCTGCTCAGGTCATGATCCGAGGGTCCTGGGATTGAGCCCCACATTGGGCTTCCTGCTCAGCGAGAAGCCTACCTCTCCTTCTCCCTGCTGCTCTCCCTGCTTGTGCATGCTCGCTCTCTCTCTCTTTCTCTCTCTGTCAAATAAATAAATAAAATAAAATCTTTAAAAAAAAAGCCTTCACCAAGGATAAGCTTATATTAGTAAATTACCAACCACACGAGGAAATGCTGTATATATGAAACCAAACTTTGTTAAAAACAAAAATAGAAATTGACAGAAATAAAACCATTGTGGAAGATTTCCACTGCTGGGTTGTTTTTGGAAGATTAATTAGAGGATTATTTATATGAACATTCACATGATCGTATTCTAGCTATCCATCTCCCTTTCAAAAATAAGTAAAAGGCTATGCTTTAGAAGATTATTAAAAATGATTTTGATTATGTATATATGAATACTGCATAGCCATTAGCATAATAGTTTGAAAGAGTTTAATTCAATGTTAAATGAAAAGGGCAGAATAAAAAATAGAGGCAGGAAAATGTTAATTTATTTTCTCTCTGAGAGAAAATACGTTAAAATATTTCTAGCATTAGAATGATGGCCGAATTCATTGATATCTTCATGCATCTTTTGTGTTTCCCAAAATGTGTATAATAAGGAACAAGATTTGAATGATAGTATAGCATGGGAGAGCCCTGGAATTTTGAGAATTGCAAATACTTTGATATTTCTGTAGTTAAGAACAAGTTCGGAAATGGACAGGAGATAGGACTGGAAAGATAACTGAGTCTCCTCAAGAAAACTTGCTTGTCATTTTAATAAACTTCTTTGCAAAGATGATGAGAAATCTCTAAGAATTTTAAGCTTAGAAATATTGATCAGATACATATTTTCAAAAATTGCTCAGGCTATACAGTGTGATTTTGGAATGCAAAATAAAACAGAGAGCCAGACCACTGTAGTAATAATAGCTACATTTTATTGGGTGCCTACTATGTGCCAGAGACCATGTGTTAATCATTTTATATATTCTAGCTCATTTAGTCTTTGCAATAGCTCTGTCAGGTAGGAAACTTTATCATCGCACTCCTACACATAAGGAAACAGAGGCTAAAGAATTGCTGAAGGGTACTCAGTTTGTAGCTGGTGGAACCATGCTCCCATCTCAGGTGATCTAAAACCATAGTGAGGGCTCTCTCCTTCACTGTGCTATGGTGGTATCTTTCAAAGAGAAATGTGGCAGAGAGAAGTCAATAGGAGAATAGAGAGAGACAATGGATGGGTCCAAGATGTTGATTAACATCTCTTCTTGAGAATTTGGATTTTTGGTAGCAGCTTAAGGAGGGAAGGGAGTTAAGAACAATTCAGGAAAGACAGGTACATGTGAATGTTTTGAATGAAAAGTTATTTACATTCACTAGAGGAAACAGGAACTTAAATTGCTTTAAATTTGCAGTGATTTTTTGTATCTTATATGTAAAAGATTGAAATGTAATGAAATAGAAATAGCTTAGTCCTGATGCATAATGATCGTGATACGCCACACACTTTGTGATTTTTAACAAGGATTTCCTATACTGCTCTGAACAAGCTCAAGTTTCTTAACCTGCATATGGGGAGAAATAGCTACATTGCCCACCACAGGGATTTTCTGTATCTACTCTCATTTCATCTAGAGCTTTCTTGATTTGCACTAATAGGAGTACATATTGAAATTTCATTCTAATGATAGAAAGATGTACACTAATGTAACTGTAAAAGTTTATACATTTTCAGTATTCATAATTAACTTTAACATCAAACTGTACCTTCCAGCAAAAGTCCATCTATTTTCACTCTCTTTCATTTGTGAGAGTTAACATTCTTAAGATATTCGGTCCTTATTATTGCTAATGATTTTGGTAATTACAGGAATTATAGGTTACATTTTTGATATTACAGCATTTTCCATTTGAAAGGCTTTAAGTCTGTGTCAACAAATATTTTCATATTTATAAGGCTTTTCTGAAAAAAACAAAAACAAAAACAAAAACAAAAACAACCCACTATATTATTTTGGTGAACTATTTGGAATATGGCATTTTCTGAAGACCTTCCTATTTAGAAAACTATTAAGCAGTAAAATTTACTTCTAGGTGTTCTTCATAGCAAAGGAACATATAATTTTGGCTAATCTCAAGTCATATTCTCCAAAAGTTTAGACTTCACTATTAATTGTCAGAACTATTTCAAGTTTTGAAGGACTAACTCCATTCTGAAGGTTACCTTGTTTACTGTTGCTCAAATTGGTCCTTTTAAATTGTTTCAGAAACAATGTTTCCTATTATAGTATTACAACACGGAGAGACAAAGAAAAAAAAGGTAATAGGCATTGGTGTAACCTGAATGCATTCAGTTGTGGAAGAAAAATAATTAACCATTGAACTCTGCTAAAAACAACATAGAACAGATTTAGCTCTACAAGTACACTCCTATAAAATAGTAACTTTCAGGTAAATTTTTTTTTTTTTTTTTTTTTTGTACTTTAAGTGTTTTAAAGGCATCTGATAATAATTGCATGACTTCACTTTAGCAGCTCAGGGCATGTTCTCCAAGTTAACCCTTCTTGGTCAAAGCTGTGAGATCTAAGATTCCCTTCTCTTTGCCCTTTCCAGTGCTGTTCCACTAAGGAACTACACGGATCTACACAATACCTCTCTCATTCTTTGCCTTTTTCTGTCCTTAACTGCTTTATTTCTACTGCCTGTGGAAGTCTCACCACTTTCCCAAGGAGTAATGATGTTTTCCTTATTCTGGGTGTTAAATTCCTTCTAAGTGTGTTTATACTATGTTTTACAAGATAATCTTTGGATTCTTTCATCTGGTTGTGCAACATCAGCCAGCTTCTGATTTCTATTTGCTGCAGCAACCGGTAGAGCTGCCTGGTATGCCTGGCCATGCACGCTTGGCTGCACAGGGCTGTTCTTGATGAATATCTGTTCAGTTGCAAGCTGCTGAAATCAACTGTTTCAGAGTGGGTCCAGGTGATGTAAGTGTGCCCACGAAGGAGAGGAGGTAGGGAAATGGTCCGTTCCAGGACCATCTTCCCAACCCCCTCCACACCAAAGATTACTCCTATTCTAATATCCTAAGGATATGTAGCATTTCTAGTTCCAATGAATTTAGCCTTTAGGGGTTTAACAGTTTTGAGCCATGCATCTCTTAAGCAACTCAATTCCAGTTCAGTGCTTAACTTGTAGTACCAGCTTAATGATAATTTACTGACTTAACCAAATTATCTGTGACATCTCTCTCTATATAGAAATATACTTTCTATATTTTCTTCTTTATTAGACTGTTTTAACCTTGCAAACAAGCTCAAAATATTTTAAAATCGAGTTTATTGTCAAGCATAAACTCAAGTGAGTTCAACGCTGGGCAAATCTACATTAAGCATGAAAGGCTGCAGCTGGAAATGAGCAAACTCACCGGCACAAAAACGCATGCGCCCTTCCTTTTATTTACACCCTTTCTCTTAGGTGAGAAGTCGGTAAGTGGGCGTGTGCAGCGAGCCTGCACGCTCAGCGCAGTAAGGAAAAATGCGCCACACCTGAACATCCTTGGGCTCAATTCCTTTTCTTCTCCGGTTACGGGTGCCGTGGCGTCCGCCGCAGGTGCCTCCCGCACTCCCAGCCTCGGGCGCGGCCGTGAGTGCTGCCCGCTCCCCACCCTCGCGGCGCCGACGCAGTGCGCGGAGGAGCAGGGTTGGTGTTCGCCGTCCGTGGCCCAGAGGGGCGCGCTCTGGGCTGGCGCAGCTCGCTCGGCACCCCTCTCCTCCCGGCTCCTGGCGCCCTCCTGTCGCCGTCTGCAGCCCCAGGCCCCGCCATGGGGAATGTGCCATCTGCGGTGAAGCACTGCCTCAGCTACCAGCAGCTTCTCCGGGAGCATCTCTGGATCGGGGATTCAGTGGCTGGGGCGCTCGACCCTGCGCAGGTACCACCTCGCGGCCCAGGGTGTCCCCACCCTTTTGCACACAGCCGGCTGGTCTCTCCCTATTATGTCACCACCGCACCCCAGGGCCCTCCCTGCAGCAGTTCCGTCTTGTTAGGCCTCACCTCTTAAAAGGTTCCCCATCATCTCTGTGTTGTGAACACGTAGACCCGCCTCCATAGCTCACACCCAGCAAAATCGCTACCTGTGGCCTTTTGCAGGACACCTAAAGGAAACTGCTTCTTCTCTGTTTTTCCCTTGGAGGGGCTGCATTATAGAATATGCGTATCTGTAAGCATTCCTCCAGGGACAGTGCCTTTAATTTTCAGTTCCTTCCCTGTACTGTGTAACAAAGGGGACAATGTGTGGCAGAAAGAGGAATGAAGCCAGCATATACGGCTAGAAAAACATCCTATGGTGAAATTATCTAGCCTATCATTAATTATCCCTAATGTTTTTATGCTTCAACACGCTTGGACAAGCTTGAAAAAAATTGTAAATAACATCAATTTCAAACCAAAATTGATATCCCTGTGATTCCTGAATGCCCATTTTAAGACAATAGGCAACTTAATTGTATCCACGTGTTTGCAGCTTAATGCCCTCTCATACAAATGGCAGGTAAATGAAAAAAAAAACACAAAAAACAAACACTTACTTTTCCTTTTAAAGAGTTCAAAATTTAAAATTTCACCAAGTCGTAACAGTGACAATTGTTCCGTGAATGTTGAAGCATGGAAAAAGGGAGGGGAAGTCTAAGAGTTTCACTCTTTTTTGATTTTTTGCTAGATGCAAAAATGTTTATCCCTGATTCACCTTGTGAACAGAATAATAACTTGGGTTAATTATACTATTTCAGTGGGTAAACATAATTTGACTATGTGGCTTTAAATCAACTCTTCTAATACTAAGTACCTATTTTCCCTGTTCTTTTACATTCAGTGTATTCTCAGTTCAGTGTATCAGTATATGAAATTGAGATCTTAGTTCTACAAATAGGCATTCAGCATTTGTGGATTCTTTCAAAACCAATCAGAAGATACATTGCTCCTCATTACTTAAAAGATGGCCATGGTCATCTGGCTGGAAGCCTAATGCTGAAAATGCACGAGAGGGAAAGTTACTCTTCTCATATGATCACATGTCTGTTTAGTTTTTCTACATTCTAATTTGTTTTTTTTTTTGCTTTTATTTTTTATTTATTTTTTATTATTTTTTATTTATTTTTTATTTTTTATTTATTTTATATTATTATTTTTATTTTTATTATTTTTATTATTTTATTTTATTTTTTATTTTGCTTTTTTTTTAACGTTCATATTGTCTGCTATAGAATCAGGAATCCTCTTTTTATTCCCTAACTCTGAGATTTTACATGATGTTTGTTGCTGTGTTAACATTGTATTTCTCTCCCTCATGTTCTGATTTCATGGGCTATGGGGGCAGTGATGGAGGCTAGGCTGCTACCTGAGGGTGTCTACTTTGCCCTGTTAAGGTGTGGAAGCTGAGGGGGGCGCCTGGGTGGCTCAGTGGGTTAAAGCTTCTGCCTTCAGCTCAGATCATGATCTCAGGGTCCTGGGATCAAGCCCCACATCAGGTGCTCTGCTCAGCAGGGAGCCTGCTTCCCCTTCTCTCTGCCTGCCTCTCTGCCTGCTTGTGATCTCTCTCTGTGTCAAATAAATAAAATCTTAAAAAAAAAAAAATGTGGAAGCAGAGTAATCCAAAATCACTATGAGTGTGAGAAACAGCTCTATCTTCACTAGTGACTTCTTTGCCTGGGCAACTCTTACTCATTTTTCAAACAGCTTAAATGTCTCTTCTTTTAATCAACTCTTTCCTCCTCCCAGAGTTAATGCCCCACTTCTGTGCTTCCATAGCATTTTATTCATCATTCTTTTTTCAGCCCCACTCGTTGAATTGTTTTTTTATATGTTGTCATTGGTGCTGAGGTCAAATAAGACATCTGACACTTGACTCATTGCAATTGATCTTCCTTGGCATCTGTTTAATAACACCTGTAACCGCTTTAAATCGGGCAAGTCTCTGGTTCCTTGGTCTGACACCAGTGGACTCCGTGACCTGTTGCTGTCTGGTAAATGACCAGGTTCCTCGTGACTTTGTATCCACACTCATGGTTTCAGTTACTATTTATATATTTGTGTTCTCCAGGTTTATATTCCTATTTCCCTCTAAGGCTACAGTCCTGACGTGCAGCTGCTCGCTGGACATCATCACTTGGATATTTCAAAAGCTATTCAAACTCAACATTTCCAAAATTGGATTCACGTTCTCCTTCCTTCAACCCCAGGCCTTCTCCAGTATTTGCTATCATGGGAAACCATCACAATCTGTTCAGCTCTATATGCCACAAGGCAAGAGCTCTTCATTTTCATTTCCCACATCCAAAGTATCACTAAGTCCTGCAATTTTACCTCTTGAATTTCTCTCAAATCCATCTCTTTCCCCAACTTTACTGCTACTACCAATTTTAAAATGGCATTCTCTCTCATGGACTGCTAGACAATTGGCAGTCCTTCTGCAACCCCCTCTTTCTGTAGCTAGTTGGGAGATGTTGTCTATTTCAAATGGAATCCTGCTGAACCCCTGTTTTATAGCCTTGTGTGCATTTCCATTACTTTGAGGAATGAATGCCAAACTTTCAATGTGTCTTTGAAGCTTTCTCTGTTATTTTCATTGCATCTCTCTGCAACATCATCTTAAGGTATTCTCTTGTTCTTGTCACGGTGGCCCTCTTTGAATTCTTAGTGTTTCCTCTGGAGCCGTGGTCTTTGTTTTCCCCTCTGCTGGGAAGATTCTTTTTAATGAATTAATTTCTGTTCATCCTTCAGATCTTAACTCAAATGTTACCTTCTCAGGAATGCTTTCCCAGACTCTTAAGGCAAGCAGCTCTTGTTATCCTTTATAGCTCAGTGCACATTTCATTATATAGAATATGAATTACATATTTATTTTTGTGATTATTGATGCATCATAAAAGTAAGGGAAACATCCACCATTCTCAGCAACTAACAGAATGTCTGGTTAGTTTTTCATGCCTAGTAAATACTTACTGAACGAACAAATGAGTGAATGTTGATCTCATGCTTATGGGGACCATGAAATTTTTCGTAGCACTTGCCAAATCAATGATTGGTACATTGTGGTACACTGATAAATACTAGTTACGTGAATGCTAATGTGATGAGAATGAATACTTGATGTAAATACAGTTTGGCCTTAGTGATAGAAGATGGATATTATTACTGTTTGTGTCTTACCTTTTCATCTCGTAGAAGCTAGAAAGGCTTTGATGGGCAGAAGAGGTGAAAATGGATTCTGGGTGGTGTTGATGAGACAGCACCATGTTTAACAAATCACTGTAAAATCTGGCAGAGAGCATCATGAGCAGGATCTCGGGAATTTGAAACAATTTGGTAACCGTTGGGACAGATGGAATACTATATTTTGAAAGAATCCTGTGCTGGGCAATGGAAGATTGGAAACCTAGATCTTTTTCTGCTACCAATTCATTCTGTGAGTTTGTGCAGGCAATACCCTGGCTAGATCTTAAAATTTCAGTTTACACATGAGAGATAGTAATATATCCCTGATAAATTATTAGGATGAAAAATACTGGGCGTGTATATGTGTAAAAATAGACACACATACATTTGAAGTCTAACAATTTATGTTCAGAGTGAATAAAATGTTTATTGTACTATAGCCCTACTAATTAAATTTTTGAGTCTCTAATTTTTTGCTAATGACACTGATTTTGCAGATTTCTTTCATAGACCAGGTAGCTAAAAATTGATCATCCTATGGTTCAAGCTATCTCTTCAGTCTTGTTTTATTTTCTATGTTTGTCTCTGTTAAAATGGGGTTGAAGAAACTGGCTTAATTGGTATAATTTCAAGGTTTTGATTAAATGTAAGGTAGCTGGTAAAGCGATTCCTTTTTGATTTGCAAGTGCTGCTTAAGCAGTAGCTAATTTTTTTCATATATTAATACCCCTTTGTGACAGTAAAATCCTCCAAGGCCTAAATTCTAATACAAACAATATTTTAAATGCAGTAGATGAATAAAAGCAAGATTATAGCTTATGTGACATCAAACTTATAGTTATTGTACATTATATCCCTAATCATTTTAAGTTATTTGCTCTTTGCAAAAATTATGATTCGGAGAAATCAAAGAAATTCAAAGAAATTATTTGGTGTTAAAAGTTCTCAAGAATCTAACCTAAATATAATACTGCATAAATTTAATCTGAGGATAATGTGACTATATGCTTTTTAGTTTGCAGCTATGTAATTGTTAGTACATTTACTAAATACCTTAGGATGACTGAATTTTCAGAAAAGAACCAAGGTACCATCCCTGTGTGTGTGTGTGTTTCTCAAGTGTTTTTTCCCTCTTTTTTTTCCTAATACACTTCCACCCCCCTTTTTTTCTCCTTTGTAGCTTCTTTTGAATGACATATTTTTATTCATTTTCTCTGTCATAGCTAGTTAATTATGTATTGTTTTTTTACTATACTCTTAGTTGCTGTCTATGTCAACACATGACCTGGACTTATTAAAATATTATGTAAATTGGTAACTTTGCAACTTGTTAAACATGGAAATATAGTATTTTAGCTCCATTACTGACTTCTGCTTTTTATATTGTTGTATATGTTAATTTTATATTTGTTATCTGTATGTATACAGTTGATATACATTTTATATTGGAATATATTTCCTTTGGTCTTCATTCCTTTCTTCATCTCCATCTTTCCATCTGAAATTATTTTCCTTCAGCTAGAAGTAGTTTTTTTCTATATTCTTTAGTAAAAATCTGATTTTTCCAGTTTTTTTGAAATTACATTTATTTTGATAAATGATGTACATAAATGTAAGTTAATATTGGCCATTAATATATATTCCATGTAAAGAATTAAAATGCATGACAACAGCACAAAATGTAGATTTCTCAATAGATACAATGGTAGCCAGAGACAATGAAATGCACTATTAGTCTTATTTTTGCTTCTTTGATGATAGTCTTCTCATTGTCTTTGGTTTCCAACAGTATGACTATGACATGTCTGGATTTAATTTTCTTTGCATTTGCCAATGGTTTGTAGCATTTTTTGGATCTATGGCTCCATGCTTTATTGGCTTTCATAGGTTTTAGAAAATTTTCAACCATTTCTCCTTAAGTATAACTTCTGTTTCTTTTTTAATCCCTCCACTTGGGCTTATAATTTGAAAAATCTTAAAACTTCCCTGTGCTTCATCTATTTCTTACACTCATTTTTGTATTTTTCATCCTTTTGCTTCATGTTCAGTCTGAATATTTTCTTCTCACTTGTATTCGATTTCACTAATTCTCTCTTCAGTTGTAATTTGCCGTTAATCTAATTTATTGGGTTTAAATTTAAATTTTTGAGTTAGTGCATTTCTGTTATTTTTTAAACCACTTTTTTGTTCTTTGCCACAATTTTCCATCTTGTCATGAATTCTTGAGTATTACAGTTATTTTAAGTTCCATGTCTGATAACTCCAACATTCAGATCTCTAGTGGGTCTGATTTATATATCTTTCGTCTTGGAATGCTTACTGATTTTTGAGTGTGTGTTAGATACCTGAAATGAAAATTATAGACCTATTTGAGACACTTCAAACTATCCTTCTCCAGAAAGAATTCTTTTTTTCCCCCTATTTACCTACTTCCCCTTGTTTTCCCTCCCCACTCCAAACCCATTTCTGGCAATAATCTGTTCTCTGTATCTATGAGTGTGCTTTTTTTAGATTCCACATATAAATGATACCTCACTGTATTAGTCTTTCCCTCCCTGACTTATTTTGTTAAGCATAATGCCCTTAATGTCTATTGATCTTGTCACAAATGACAGGATTTCATTTTTTTTAAAGAGAAAAAATATGCCTGCGTATATATACTACATCTTCCTTTTTATTCATCTGTTGATGGACACTAAAGTTGGCTCAATTGTAAATGATGGTGCAATGAACATGGGGGTGCAGGTACCTTTTCAATATAGTGATTTCCTTTCCTTTGGATACTTAGTAGTGGAATTGCTGGATCATATGGCAGTTCTATTTTTAATTTTTGGAGAACCTTCAATACTGTTTTCCACGGGGCCGCACCAATTTATGTTCCCACCAATAGTACAGGAGGCATGTCCCCTACCCCCACCCAACATCCTTCACAACACTTACTTCTTGGATTTTTTTAAGTAGCCATTGTAACAGTTGTGAGATGTGGGAAGGATTATCTTTAGCTTTTAGCAAATAGTAAGTATACGCATAGCTTACCTTAAGCCAATCAGATGCTTAGCTGATTTGAGTCTGGGCCTACTTTATTTGTGAGGATCTGTCTTTTTCTCTTCACCCTTTTATTTTGTCGCTGTTCAGGAGTTCTAACTAAAAAGCCTAGAGTGTTTGCCAGGGTGTCTCCTAGTTGGGACCTAACATCAAAGTATTTTCTCCTCAGCATCTAAGATTTCTAAAAACTCTGATGATCTTCTCAACTGCTAATACTGAATTGGCAAATCTTTTTTTTTTTTTTTTTTTAATTTTTTTTGGAATTGGCAAATCTTTCAAGAGGAAGTCATGGTCAGTGTTGGTCTTCACCACTTTGTTTTTCTGCTGCATGGTATATTGGCCACTTAAGTACTCACTACCTTGGCAACTCTCTAAGGCTATCTAACAAGTGTTTTCACTAATATTTTGTCCAGATTTTCTGGTTGTTCTCAGAAATTCACTCTGAACAAGCTAGTTGAAATGCTAACAATTTGAGGGAAAATGTAAAAAAAAAAAAAATTACGCAATGCAATTGGGTTCGTAAAAATATATTAATTTACAATAATACAAAAATTTTGAGGTAGTTATATTCCAGGTAATATACAAACTATTTAGAGTAACTATCGTCCCAGCCTTATGAGATATAATTAATATACAACATTATATAAGTTTAAGATGTACAGATTTGATACACTTACACATTGCTGGATGATTACGGCCTTAGCATTAGCTAACACCTGAGTCCCATCACAGAATTATGATTTCTTTTTTATGGTGAGAATATATAATATCTACATCCTTAGCAACTTTCAAGTATATAATGCAGTATTATTAACTATAATCACTATGCTATACATTAGATTTCCAGCACTTATAGCCAAAAGTTTGTATAGAATAACAATTTAAAACTCAAAAAAGGAATTCAAAGATTGGCTGCTTTATGAGAAAGTAATACTTCATGGAAAAACAGAATATTCTAATGGTTTTCACCATAAATAAAAAGTATACAAGAGAAAGAAGATATTTTAAAAATAAGAAAAATTGTGCTCAACTTCAATATCTGGCTTTAGAGAAGCAATACACGATTTATTCCTACTGTGTGACATAGTTCAGTAAAATTTGTTAAATGAATCAATGACTGATTAAATGGGTAGTCTCTTCATGATATTTCGTGTCTATTGATAAAAGTTTATCTCAAATCTTTTTTTTATGGACATGGAGTTGGCGGTAAACAAATTTTATTATTGTCATAAACCTTTTCTTTTTAATCTTTTGCATTGCCTTATTTCATTACTGGTTGATTCTTTCTCTTTCTTTGTTGATTCCTAAGCCTTGGGAGAAATCTACATATTTTATCAGTTGACTTGAAAAGTATTTTGTAGGTTTGCTGATCCTCTCTTCTCTATGTGTATGTTTGTATCTTTGTGCATATGTATGACATGCTAACAACTGACTTCTATTTTTTGAAAAAAAAATCCTGTATTTTTCTAAATTAACATTTTAATGTTCTTTATCTGAATGTTTAGCTCCTGTAATTTTAGTCATGTTAAAAAAAGTGCCTTAGGACAGTTCATGTCCGTTTCTCTGTCATTTTGCTTTAAATTGTATCTCTTATAAGCTAAGCTGCTTATTTAATTGTCTCTATCCCTAATTAGGTGAATTTACCTGTAATTATGTGTTACTGTGTGTGACTCTTGATATGTTTATCCTATTTTCTGCCGTATCTATCAGCCTCACTTACCACTTTATATTTCTTACCTTTGAGGCTTTTTATACTTTTTTGGTGTTCTTATTTTAGATTTAAATTAATATGCTTGTTTGGAACAAAAGATGTATTTCACAGAGTGAACTCATTCATCTTGAGGAAAAAGTCTGTTTCATTATTATTACACCATGGGTCCTCAGCTAGCATGTTACTAGGTATATTGCTGTTCTCAAGACTCTTTGTTAACCTAACGTATCTCACAGGTGGAAGTAGGGTTCTAATGACTTGTATTACTGATGAAGCCTATGTTTTTAGTCATGTGCACAACAAAGAAAGTCGAAAATATTCATGGTCACAATCTTAATAAGTGAGCAGTCACAAGCAATAATAAGCCCTTTGTATGACCATGTGAATTAATGTTTCAACTAAAGTAAAATCCAGTAAGTTTCCGTGGAAGTCGAATATTGGATAGAAGGTTCACCAGGACATTGAGTAAACTACAGAATAATGTCAAAATTGGGAGGTAAGAAAACTGGCAAACTAAGTTCTAATGGCTTCGGTATATAAAGTATACAAGTCCTCAAAAAGGGCTAAGGACCGTATGGCCAAATCACATGGATCTCAAAGGAACAGAAGTTTTTGTACAAATAAAGGGTGACAGTTTTCAGGAAGTAATAGCTGCAGATGCCATCCATACTTCTGGTCACTAAGCAAGTTCTAGAAAGCTAAGCAGTCTGTACCTGAGAGGGTTACTGGGCAGATGCTATCTATACAGGTGATCAAGTCTTTACTTAAGGCCAGAAGATGATGGGAATGTTCAGTGAAGAGGTTGTGAATGTGGTGGAGCTTCTTATTACAGAGCTGAGTTTCCAGATGGAAAAAGAAAAAAACTTGAGTCTTCATATAACGAGAAATGCAGAGAACTACGTGGGGTTCTATAGAGGAAATAGATGGTTGTTGGGAATAATATATGGGGAAAGGACTAAAGACGATACAAGATTGTGAAATAAGGCGGGTTACCCTGTGTTTGATCCCCAACAGTCTTGTGATGGATGTGGTTCTCTTTGGGTATCTCCACATCAGCCAAGTCCTGAATTTATTGCCTTTCAAGAGAGTCTTCCTCTTTTGAGCATGGAGACTCCAGATCTTGGAGTCATCTTTAATTTGAATTGACTGATACGTACTTTTGAAAAAAGGAAAAAAAAAAAAAAAAAGAAAGCAAGCTTTTTGTCAAGTTTGTTCACATGGTGATTCCCAACCCGTGAATGCTGAGACCAAGAACAGAAACTCTGATGTTTGTGGCTTGGTCTCTGTACCACTGGGAAGAATGCTCCCACGTATCCTTCATCCCGTGCATACTGCATCTAAGATGCAGCCTTTTTATTCCTTTTTCATATTTTACTTTTTAATCAATTAAGACACATTATTTTGTATGAGTTCTCCATTCAGAGTACTTCCATAGTTCTAGAGCTGCTGCTGTGGAGTGTGGAGTGATCAATATGTGATCAATTCCCTGCCTAACTGCTCTATGTGCAATACCTTATTTAATGCTCCCAACAATCCATTTTATAAACTGAATAATCGGGATGCAGAAAAGTAAAATAATTTGTTCATGGTCCACAGCTAATGAATAGCAGAGCTCAGAACGAAATCCAGGCAGCTCTAGTTTCAGAGTCCCCAATGTTTACTACTAGATCGCTGTTTCCTCTGCTTTTCCGGTGATAAGAATCACCTGAGGTGTTTATTAAATGTACCAGAAATTCTGATTCAGTAGCTCTGAGATGGAGCCAAACTATGACTGTTTTTACATTTTTGTTTTGTTTTGTTTTAATATTGAAATCCTGTGAAAAAGCCACCCCTCCCTCCCTGTATCTGCTTTCAGAGGGTCTGCTGTCCTATCATGTTTTCTCTAATCTATCTTTCCAGAGCTCCTGGCCGCTGTCCAGGAAAGACTCCTATGAGTTTCAACTTCCCTTCTGTCCTCTTTGAGGTTGAGACTAGAGTTCTGCCTGGAATAGAATTGCATTGGATACAAAAGGAAAAACAACTTGGTTTCCAATAAATTTCCTGTTCCTTTCAATCTCCAATACTTTCTGTCCTTGAATTTCTGTTGGCTCCTGTATTTCTTGCTTTCTCTTATTCCAGCTGGCTTTCACATCCTTCCCTCCCCCCACTCGGTGTTCTTGTTTTTTTCATTAGCTGTGAGCTCCTCCAAGTCTTCTGGCTTTCTTTATGCTTATTCACTCTGCTGTAACTTCCCCTGACCCTTTCTTCTCTCCTTGACTCTCCCTTTCCAAGTTT
Organism: Potos flavus; assembly: GCA_028534135.1. Classification (NCBI taxonomy): domain Eukaryota; kingdom Metazoa; phylum Chordata; class Mammalia; order Carnivora; family Procyonidae; genus Potos; species Potos flavus. The sequence continues at coordinate 86,466,798 of CM052886.1, forward strand.
ATCTTTTATTTTTGTTTCTTTTTTATTTTTCCTCTTCAACTAAGGGGCTAGACTGTGCAGAACCATGACTTTATGGGTCACTCTCATGGAACAGATCATAGTAAAAGAGCTAAAGCAGAATCATGTATTTGGGGAATATTGTTTTTAACAGAAATTCTGATTTGAAAGTGATTGTCCAGCCTGCTTGAAACCATAATAATAAAAGCAACATACAGAATCCCCATTTCCTCCTGCCAGTCTCTCTATCGTTAGTCTAAGTTGGAGATGCAAGTTGGCTATTGCACAGGTGAGCAGAATTTAACCTCTGGAAATACTTTGTTTGGTCAAGACTACACTTAAAAGATAAGTACATAGAAATGCCATAAGCAGGACTTGCAGTCTTCATTTGTATACTTAGCTGCCTCCAGCGTCCAGATTATGTTCCTGTGCCAGTGGATAGTTGATTTTGTTACCCTTGATGAATAGTTACATGGTGATGCTTAAATGAGACCATCCAGGACATTTCCAAATGTCGGCATATTTTCAGCCCTATAGACCCTAATCATAATTACTCAGCAGGCAGGAGTTGTCTTTAAATTACCAGAAATTTGCCATCTTCCCCTTTGGATGATCTTCCTTTTCTGAGTGATCAGAACTCATTCCTCAGTGAACACTGAGGTGTTGTTGCATTTCTTCTACATCTGACCAATTTGGGGTTGATTTTTATGTTCTTTTCTTCAGAAAGTAACACTGGTTGGCAGATCTTGTTCCCAAAACACGCATTTTAAGATCAGACTTTATATAAAGAGACTTTTATGTGACAATAATTTAGAACATGGTTCAAGTATAGATGTTTATGTTTTTAGACTTTACTCATTTATATGAAAGCCTAGTAATAATGTAATGGAAAGCCAAGTAATGGGAAGGCTCTCTGAAACATATAAAATGTAAACAAAAACTACTTTCTACACCAGTGATGAAGGAACCAGAGCTGTGCATTACAAACATGATTTTGATAAAAGGAGCTGATATTTCCTTCCCTGGTTTAGAGAGAGGCGGGGGCTGAGCTCTGGCTCTGTGATGCTGGCAAGGTGCTAAGGACCCTGGTGGGCAAGAAGGGGAGAGAGAACCACTAGAGCTTCTGTCCCAACAGAACTATTCAGGCCACGTTTTCATTTTTCATTGCTGTCTCCCAAAAGCTCGTTTTTTCATCCTGCTTTTTGTCTGAATCCTGCTTTTCTCCGCGTTCCTTGATTGTGACTCAGTTACAAATACAAGCCTATAAGTATGTTCTAATGCAGGGCAGGGGAGTCAGTGAGGATGATAACAGTCTTTGTGTTGGAGGTAGACGGGAGGTCAAATGGGATTTGCATAGATAGAAGGCATTCCTGGTCAGAATAAGATGATTGAAGATTTTTGGGCAGAATTAATATAAATTCATTTAGTTAGGAATATTTCTGTGTCTGAGTATATACCTGTCCACCTACATCTGTATCATCTATCTGATCTATTGTCTCTTACAGGGAAAAAGAATTTAAAGGCCCCAATCTTAAGAATTGCCTTACTAGTTTTCTTCATGTTTGATTTGAAAATGGATGCTTAGTTTTGCAAGTGGTGAATATTATGAGTGTTTGGCTTATGTGTCACACCTCTCCCAGCCCCATTTTCTGTATAGGGCTTAATGGGCCCATCTTCCACTTGGAAGTAGAGTTCCTCACCAAATATGTTTCAATAGATGGAAGTATCTCCATATTAAATACACAATATTTTTAGTGCTAGACTGAGATCTTCTCAAGAGAAGAAACTATATTTACCTTTCTGTTATCCAGGAGAGCTAAATACTCAGATCTTTTAAAAATGTTCCCAGAACTAAATCGTTTCTACATGTTAAATACGGTAGACATCCACAGGACAAACTTCAGGTGCTTTCAGCCAAATTAACAGACTTTATGATTGGCACAAGTAATATCAAAAATAGTACTTTTGTAAACTAGAGTTAGTAGTTTTAGCTTTGCTATATTATTTTTCACATTGGACGATAACGTAGATTTTTAAATCCACGTGCTAATTTTGTTTTGTTTTGTTTTGTTTGTTTCCTGGCTACAAAGGTAGAATCTAGCTATTCATTCACTTTCCGTATCTCTGTTTTTACTGAGTTAATTCACACGGTGTACAATATGCATCTTCTCAGGACTCCATTTTATGGGAGAAGGAATAGAAACACTGAGGGGTATAATGATACCCTCAGGGTGAAACAGCTTCTCTATTGCAGTGTCTAAGCCATGGTCTCTGGTTTTGAATTCAGTGTTTGGGCTGAATATCCCACTGATAGTAAGCGCATCAAATGTCACCTTACGCTTGTTAACTTTCCAAGTCACGCTTCCTTGGATTTGTGAAGCGGAGAAATGCAGATGTCAGGAAACTTCGACTACATAAAAACGCCTTTAATACAAGTTTCACTCTATGAAATCAGCATTTCATAAAGTCTTCTTGGTGAACTTATTAACAAGCAATGGGGTCTAGGAAGCTTGGCAAACAAGGAGGCAGGAAACCCCAAAGAGAACATGTCTGTCAGACGTCTTTCCTTCTGGGGCGTCCTTCCAAATGTTTTTGGATCTTGAAGGAAGTGGAGTGGCTCTCTGCCACCGTTTTCATACATCTGTAACCCACTGAGTGTACGGAGTCTCGTATTCACTTTTTAAATTCTTTTCTCAATCTGTATTTATTTCACTGTGAAATAGAAGCTGATCACATAGGTTAATGTTGAAGTCCAAATATGAATCTTATTTTACTTAGACACAATTTCTACTTTCTGAGAATTTTGATTTAAGGACTGAGAATTCTCAGATTTTTTAAAATGCTATAGCACTGTTCAAATCTTGCATTTTATAGAACGCTGTGGACCTGGTCAAACAAAAGCTAAGGGCAATTTGGAGTTCTGTTTGCCTAAGTTTTAGGACTTGTGTTTAAAAGACATTTGCAAGACCTGTGGAGAAACAGATGTAGTTATTCAGAGTTTCACTCATGAATGTCTGCTATCGCTTAGTCCCCCTTCCCTTGTGACACGATTTTAGTATTTAATATAATTCTGCTAAATGTATGCTCTAGAAAATACTGAAAGAAAAACCTGAGCTCAAGGAGATGGAATATAAGCCTCTGTAAATACTCCTCTCTAGAGAGCTAGATCTCTTAAATACCTATTTGCTCTTAAAAGAACATATACAGATATTGACCTTTTGGTGAGAAAGGAATAGTGATAACTTGTTAAATAGAATGTCAATCATTTGTCTCAATCAAAAATTATTATTTAGGGGCAGTAGTATTATTTTAGCATACCTGCTCTAGATTTCCCACTGACTTACCAAATGGGACAAATGAAAGAATACAGGAGATATAAAATGCTACATAAACTGTTAATAGAGTATTATTAACAAGAGTTTGGGAAATCACACAGCATCAGTATTTTTTTTTAAGACCTTATTTATTTAGTTGACAGCTTGAGAAAAAGCAAGAGCAAGCACACAAGCAGGGGGAGCGGGAGCGGGAGCGGGAGCGGGAGAAGCAGCTCCCCGATGTAGGGCTGGATCCCAGGGTCCTGGGATCATGACTTCAGCCTAAGGCAGATGCTTAAGGGACTGAGCCACCAGGCGCCCCTCACACAGCGTCAGTATTAGCAGTCACTCTTTACCGGACAGGGAACTTACTCCAGTGACTTTGCGAAGGGCTTTATTTAACTTCTGAACTCTTAGATTTGCATAATGAAGATCCTGTTACGCTCACTTTTAATAAGAGGAAAGGGAGGCTCAGAAAGCTAATAAAAATCTCTTCAGGCCATGTAACTAGTAGAGGCACTGGACTTGAACCTGTAACGGTTTCCAAAGCCAATATTTCTTATGCTACATCCTATCAGTCTATCGACCAGTATGAACTTCAATTGTAAGAAAATTTTTACTCATTTACTGTAACTTCACTTAACATAATTATTAAGGTTCTAGATTAATCTATCACTTTAAGGAGGGAGATTGCAGTCGGTTACAAATGACGTGGAATGATATAGCTCACGTTCCCTCATTAGTTCATTTTGAGACCCAACATTTAAAATCTGAGGTGGATGAACCTGGAAGAATCCTTCTTATTTCAGAGAGAAGTTATTCAGACTCTTTAAAATGATGCCATCGTTCTTGAATCTTTCATTACCATCTGCTTTTGCTCTGTACCTAATAGCTGCCCTTCTTTTACCCCTGTACTCAGGGAAATGGTTTTATAGGATATTTCTGAGAAATATGGCCTTTTCAATAAGTTTAAGTAGCTTAAACTTGGGGCAAATACAGTTGACTTAAAGTCCTACTAAAAAGGTCTGATTTAGGTAAAATACATTGTATGCATACAAAATACTATGTATGTAGACTTCACACATCAATTGAAAGTTCCTGGCTAAGTTCTGTTGGAAAAACCTATTTCCTTCAACTACTGCATCTTTATTCTGTTTTCTAAGAGATCATCCAAATAGAATAGAACCACACCATGATACAATAAATGGAACAAAGAAAAAAAAAAAAAAACTCAGTCACATAAAATGTGCTGAAGTGCTTTTGTGAGGTTAATAAAAATCTTTATTAATAAGACCTGGCTTGCTTAAAAGCATAGGAAACAAGAATTTTCTGTTTGACACCGAAGGTCAGAAAGTAAAGATGATGAAACAAATTATATATAATCGATTATCGAATAAAAAAGGTAATGGGTGAGAAAGAAAAAAAAAATCACATAATCACAAGACAGTTGTTCTTGCCCTACAATGTGTCCCTAAGAGAAAAACTTCAAGAGATTTCCATTTGAGAAATAAGGAGCTCAGGAACCGGTCACTTTATGACCGAACATTTGAGTTGAATTTACACCGTCACAGATGCACTTCTTGTGGCTTTGCTGTCCTTCCATTTCTGCTCAGCATTTCTAAAAAACAGTGCTGAAGTTGGGAATGCTGAGGTGGCCTGTTGCTGTCGTTCCTCCTTTCTTCTCACCACTGGGGTTAACTTTGTTCTTGGGAGCATTAGGTTCTGAGGCTACGGGACCCACCTCTGAGGAAGCCACAAACTTCACGAGTTTTGATGCCACCCTTCTTTTACTAATGCAGGCAAAAGCAAGAGAGGACCAGCAGCTTCTTTATAAACTGTTGGGAGAGGAAAATAAAAATGATTCTTGTCATTAATTTTGTATAACTCATGTTTAACTAGTTATGATGAAACCACAGGCAAAACTTGGTATCAGATTAACTAGTCACTCAAACTACATGTAATAACTTTCTTTTGTTTTCTGATTCCTAATGTCTTTGGAGACCTTATTTATTAACCAATAGGGATAGGAGAACGTGAATGCCAAGGGCTCTTTTAGAAAGTTTGAAGTGTTTAAAATGGGCTGAGGCACGCTAGACAATAGATACATCCTTAATTCCTAGGAAGGAAACCTATATGTGAAAAATTAAATTTGTGCCTAATCATTAGTAAAATATACAGTTCTCATAGGTGATAAAGACCACCAGAGTTCCAAACCAGAAAAACTGAGCATATTCTTACATAGTTTTGTCACTTGTATTTCTGTTGTGGCAGAGTATAATTATGTTTGGTCTGTAGGGTATATGTTTGATTTTTCACATTTTGGCTTTACATCCCTATCAGAACATTAATACTTTCAGAGAACCCTAGTTGATAATTTATTAGTTATAATTAAACATTTGAATACTTTCCAAGTGCCAATACATTGTAGTTGCTCTAATTTTCATGAAGACAAGTATTTATAGCTCATGAGCTTGTTCTGTGAATATGTTTATCATCATGTGCAGGCATATATACCTACTCACTGACTATCACTCCATCCATGTCCAGACATGTTTGTGAGTGTATGAATGCGCATCTCTATGTATGTAGGTCTATGTCTATGAATATATGTAAGTTCATATTTATTACTTGTGGGTAAATGGTCATATATCACATGTTTTTGGAGTCAGAACACTCAGGGGGAAATGATGAGCTGGACAAAGTGAGATTAGGACCTGGAGCAGTTGAGAGCATTGTGTATGGGAGTGATAGAAGAAAAACTGGGAGAGACCACTGAAAAGTGGGCATCCGGGAGAAGGCATCGATTAGTACAGAAGCTTCCACAGCACCTCTTGTTCATCCCACCTGCCTTGTAGTTGACTGCTTGGCTTATCGTGCTGACATCTTTGAGTGTCCTTGAGACTTCAGTATATTATCTCGAACTTTCAGATAACCACTATTAGTCATTACCTCTGGTATTCTGTCACTTTGGACAGTAGGACCTACTCTTGCCACACCAAACCTGTCTAAGTCAGCCATTGGTGTTCCAACTTTTTCCTTCTACAAGGACTGAGAAGAAGCCCTAGAGGCCAGATAGCCTGCTGGTGGGGGCAGCAGATCTCGAGGCGTTTCCTGAACAACCACCTCCCGTTCTCTCAAGCTATTCAGCATTAACAAAAGGACTCCATGTTCCTTTCACTGTGCTCTAATACACATAGATGTTACCAATATTGGTATTTCAAATACCACTGAAAATTTAATGAGAGGTAGAAAAATGTTTAAATGACTTGCAGACTTTATAAAGAGAGTTTGTAGAATTGTTGGAGCTTCTGGTGTTACGGTTTACAATTTCATCCATTAAGTACTCTAGCATATGCTTAGAAGACCGATTTGGAATGGTCCAGATGAGGAAAGAGAAACCATTTCACTTAGACATAAAATAATGGTATTTGAAAAGAAAGAGTTAGGAAGCTATGGAATTAGGATGGCTATTAATATAAAGATTGTGATTTTAATTTTTATTATTTTTACATTATATTGGCAGAGGGATTTAATTGATTGTATAGTTGATGGTGATGGGCTCTTAAGCATAATCATACAGATTTTCTTTTAAGTTGGCTTAAGGTAGACCCATGGTTCTCAAATTATGTCCTTGCATCAGCAGCATCACCATAATGCTGTGAGCTGGTTAGAAATGCAAAATTGTGGACCCAACCTGACCTAATGAATAATGACCTCTGGAGATGGGCCCAAGAAACTGTTTTAATAAGCTCTACAGGGGATTCACATGCACATTAAAATTTGAGAAATACTGATCTAAAGGAATTGCCCATGACAAAAGGCCATTATGATCTATACAGGAAACAGCTGGAATGGGAAGGCTTGAGGTTTGTCTCAGTCTTGTAGGGACCTTATTTCCAAAAAAGAATCTCCATTAACTGAGGTTGTAAAAAAAATAAGATGAAAGTTTTAAAAATGATTTTATTAAGAATATGGTTTAATTCGATTCAAAGTTATTAGTATGAGAGTTCTAACCAATAATTTTAATAAACATTGAATACTGTTTGTTTAGAATAAGCAGTTTGTTGGGATACTTGTTTCCCGAATAAACTGAATAAATAATGCTGCCGGAATGAACTATTTACGTACAGAATAAAATTAAACTTTATTGAGCAACCTGATAAATTTTGTTAGAGATCAGGTTTCTAAGTAGAAGCTTACTGCGCTTAGCTGGAAGGCATAAAGACTAATTAGTCATTTCATGTTACCTGTTGGTTAACTGTTCCTCTGAAGGGGAAATTGAAAATCAGCCTTTATGGTTTATTTTTTTAATGGAAATTGAAAAAAAAAAAAGAACATTGATTTATTGCCTAAAATGGCTGATAAAGTTTGCATCCAACTTTAGCAGAACTGTGCAAAATTTTTTTTCTTTGTTTTGATGTTTCAGTCTGCAGATGTTAGCTGTTTTTGTGAGGAAATAATGGTGTTAGCTATGAGTTTTCTTGTAAAGAAAGAGCTTAAAAGCTTTAGAGTGCTGGAATCAGAGTCTGCACAGCCAGATGAACATGGCTGGAATGTTAGGTGAAGCCCATGGGGAGTCATTCCACGGCAGCATCTGGAGGGAAACAATAAGCGACTGGAGGGTTTACTTTTCAGGCAAATGATTAAGAAGTGATTAAATGAAGGTGTTAGGATGTGAGGGAGGGAAGGAAGCACTGAAGGTGTATATACAATATGGAACAGAGGAATTATGGAGAAGACTTAACAGAACAAATCGTGGATCACAGATGAACTGGAATTGGAGGAAAAAAAGGCTGGAATTGGAATTTGGACAGAATAGCTTATAGGTATCACATGAAACGGAACATGAGATTCACATCATACAGAGCATACTGGAACATACTTTTTTTGGAATACTAAAGGACAGTGATGATGTCTAGTTATTCAGAGGCACTGGAAATCATTTCTTAGGATTGGAAAGACATCCTGCATTATACCTTTATAGTCTTACTCTGATTATATTGGCCCTACTTGAAAGTCCTAAGAAAGCTCTTGGGTTTGTAAATAGAAGTCCAAGGCTTTGATCAAGTGAGTGACTGTGATTTAGCAGTTTGATACCACCTTGTTCATAATACATAATGACAGTGTTTAAATTGCTTTCCACAGAAATTTATTTTTACTCTTCTTATAAATGATCATATCTTCCTGCCTGTTTCTCTTGCTTAGTGATTGTGTTCCACTCCAAAGTGTGAATGAATGAATGAATTGTTGAATATATGGAATATATGGGTTGGTCTGTTAGTTAAATGAAAAAAAACAATATTTTCATACATAAATAATTTCATACATAAAGGAGCCTCACAAAAACAGAAGCTTAAGGATAGTCAAGCAATTGAGGCTTATATGCCATCCCAAACCAAGGAGAAAGGGAGTAAGCATCTGGGGCTTCAAAGAAGAGAAAGACAATTGATAGAAAGATAGGAAGAGCAAAAATCTTGGTAAATGTTTGTCATGCCACACAGGGACAGTGGGACACAGAGAGGAATTTGGACAAACAGGCTCTGGGGGCTTCGCCTAGCTTACCACACCTGCCCTATAATTCTTATAGTTATCTCTGGTGTTAGCTCTCTTCCTGGACCAGACTCTGAATCTAAATTATTAGAGGCAGTTAATGGGGAGGTAAAAAAATCTTTTGGAGTCTTTTGGGTCTTGACTGGCTTCAGCTCAAAATAATCTCCATGCCAAAATGACACATTTTGGGGAGACTCACTCTGAACCCCCTTCAGTCCCACCTATAAAACTTCAAGAAGTTTGACAGTCCAGAAATTGAGTTTTTAGATTACTCCATTTCACTGAACCTGTCTCTTAGTCCTGAGAATAGGTATTTTCACTTAAACAGCTGTCTCCTTTCAGGAGATGGTGAGGTGGACTCCCAAAGTTAAGTTTATGGTACAATCAGTTTTTTAGTAAGAGACATTTCTATGGAAACAAAAGAAAAAAAAAAGTTAGTGATTAGACAGACTATAATTCCAGTTTCTGAGTTCTAAAAGCAGCTAGTCGAGAACATTTCTAGATGTCTGGTTTGAAGTATCTTCAGTTGGAGTGAGGGCAGGCAGAGGCAGTTTGATAGATAATCCTGCTTTGTAGTTTGAATGCCTCTGGTGATCTTTCTAGGTGGTCACCGGGCAACTGGCATGAAGATTGTTTATACACAAACTGTTGTGATTTCTCTGAAGTTCATAGCAAATTGTCCAACTCTAGCTTGCATGGCTTAGGGAAAAGGGCAATTTGAGTTCTCAGTGATTCCAAGTCAGAAAGGTAGGAGAAAATTGTAAGTTTGGAGAATTGTAGCCAGATATTGGAAAGAAAGCTGGAAGAATTCAGGATCTAGTTCAATTTATAGGTAGAAAACAAAATCTTAAAGACCATTAACAGCACTAGAATTTGATATCCACAATGAATCTTGGAACACTGAAAAAATAAAATAAAAAAAAATTTAAAAATAACGTAATGGCTTGAGCAATTAAATATGAGCAAAGATTAAGCATTTATCTTTCCCTTCCTATATTATCCCTCCAGAATTTGAAAACTCTCTGGGAGTATTCTTATTTTATGGCAATATAGTTATTTGTCTAAGTTCAGTAAGAATCTGTTCACCTTGTAATAGGACACAATTAGAAACATTGATTATGTCACCAAGGCTTTGGAATATTGTATTTGGAGAATAATGTGCATAGACTCAGGTATGACAAGACAGCTTTAAGAAGCTAAAGTTGACTAGAGCTCATAAAACCCCTTGAGGGGAAAAAAAAAAATCAGTCTGGCAACTTGCTTATAGGGTTCCCGGCAGCCTTACCGGATGAATAAGGTCACTTTATGGCAGGAATAGAAAGCACAGTATGTTTGGGAGACCTCAAGAAGAGAAGAATTAACCTGAATCTTTAGGTGTTGCTGGTGGAGTCTGATGGCAAGTCATTGGCTTGACTTCCTTGCCTCAAGAGGCTTTTAAAAACTCAGTCTGAGATTTTTTTTTATGAAAAGTTACAGCAAAAGTAGAGGTGCCTAGGCGGCTCAATCAGTTGAATGACCAACTCTGCATTTCAGCTCAGGTCATAATCTCAGAGTCATGAGATTGAGCCCCTCCTTGAGAGTGGAGCCTGCTTAAGATTCTCTCTCCCCATCCCCCTCACTCATGTTTTGTCTTTCTTTCTCAAAAAACAAAAACAAGATAAAAGTTCTAGCAAAGCAGATTTAAAAGAGCCTATATGATCCATCACTCTTTCTGCTATAATTATGTAAATAATCAGGCCAAATTTATTAAAACTGGAATTAATCTGTGAACAAATTAGTCCATTTACTTGAATAAATTAATAACAATAGGGATGATTTATAGAGAAAATTATTATGTTTTAATAACACACTTTTTTGGATATCTCATAAAGATATATTTTGCTAAGTTGCTGTGAGTCACAGGTTGGGAGGAGAGGTTTCCTGTATTTGGAAAACACGTGATTAAAGAACCAGTAATATTTTAAACACAAAGTCAAAAATTAAAATCCTCTTCCTCAGTTCATCAGGCTTATGTAATCAATTCTTGTTGATTTTGATCTTTTGTTAGCAGTGTTAAGAAACCATCAGTTGTTTCCCCTATTGGAGTTGCATTGCAACACTTCTGCAAAAATATACAAGTAAAACAATAACTGTAAGTGACAAAGGCTTAAAAATGGCAATGACTAAAGGTCAGATGAGAGTTCATTATAATGCAGTTGACATGGATTCGGTTATTTCTGTGACATACACAATATTTTAAGATAATTGGAATTATAAGTGATAACATTGTATTAGGACATATCAGATTTCTAAGAATGTCACATACAATTTCTGGAATACTTATCATATATACCTACAAAGACAACATAAAGAAAGCTTAGTATTCTTTTTTGACAGTGGTTCCTATATAATTTAGTATATCAAGTAAGTTTAACATCTTTTTTTTTTTTTTTAATTTTAAAAGAGAACAACCCTTTTGAGATGTTCCAGGGACCCTCTAAAAAACCCCAGAGTTGATTGTTCAAGGTCAAATATTTCATTTAGAATTTGATTTTGGAGAAATTTGTCAAAAATATCAAAAGGTTTTATAACCATCAAAGAGGATCATAGGTCACTATGAAACAATACTTACCTATTTAGCCATAGCAACAAAGACTTCAAAGGCAAATATGGAAAATTAAATAGTTGTAAAAAAACAAAAAACAAAACCCACAAAACTTAGCTCTTAGAGAAACTCTTAGAGAAACTCAGTTTCTCTTAGAGAAGCTCAGTTTTCTTGAGTAATCAAAGATTTGGTAGTTATTTTTATAAGACAAATTGTCAATTTTTTTTTTTTTCTAGGCATATTAAAAGGTAAAGAAGAACCTTTTATATTCTTATCAAGGTTAGACCAGTAGTTCAAGAAAACTTTGTCCTTTTAGTAGATGAAAGAAAATTGTTTCAGTTTTACAAAAGTATACTACTGATAATAAAGCTTGTTTTTAAAGTACTTACAGTAACAATTCAATTTTAGCTCCTTGATTACACAAGGTAAAATATATAATATATATAAACGGTCATGAACGTGTAGAAACAGACCTCATAGTTTCCATTCTAAAATTTTAACCATGAGATGGGTATTTGTGGAGAAGGCACATGAGGTGATTTTTTTTTTTAATTTTCCTAGGATTCAAATAACCTTTCCCCTTTTGTTTTTCTTTTGATTAAAAAAAAAATACCTTTCTGAAGTTTATTTCGATGACCTAATTAAGAATTCCCAGGGACAGTGGGGTAAAACATTTACATTTCAAAGGCACAGTGAAAGAATACAAGTTTCTGTTAGAAGGACTCTTACTCCCTTAAGGCCAGAATTTTTACAATATGTAGAAGCCTTTTGAGATAAATAGAGGTGATCTTGGGATAAGTGAAAAGGATAAGTGGGCTTTATGTTGTGCCTGGAGTTGCATTTCTGGTTTGGCAAAGATTTTTAAGATACCAGCAGTTGCTTTAATTCCTCAAAGAACTGGGATGTACTCTGGATGATAAAGGACTGACCTATCCACCTACATTGGAATGCTTTCCTTTTTCTCTGGACACATTTAGCTTAGACAAGAAGGTCTAAAAAAATCCTATTAGGCTATGGATATCAGCTTCCAATATAGCCAAGAATTCTAATCACAGAGTTATTAAATCCTTTCAAATATCTTGTCATGTTTCAGCTGGGACAAACAGTAAATATTTCTGGCAGTATTCAACAACTGTGGACCCAAGAGGTGTCCTCAAGGAAGGTACAAAGGATAACTTCGCAAGATATAGCGTCACTCATACAGATAACCAACAGAAAGAACTGACAGCCTACATGGTCCAGGCAAATGGAAAGTCAAGCCAGATTCTCAGGGCATAAAATGAGACAAGCAAGAAAGCAATACTGGTCCCTGGGGGAGAAAGGATCAATAACCAATGGGTCTGGATTTGGAAAAGAAGGGATGTCAAATTTTATTTTCCTCTCTTGACTGGGCCTTATAGACAGGCAAGAGAGCTGAATCTGGCAAGAATCTTGGCTCTTAGCTGGCTTCTGCCAGTTTCCGAAGATCTCCTCTGCAGACTCCAGTATCGGTGCGAATTTGGCAAGATTTTTCATTAATTTTAATTTTAATTTCCCTTAGCTATTTAAGCGAGTAATGTAGCAATTTACCAGAAAATTCCCCAGAGTCTCGTCAAGCCTGGAAGGTTAGGAAAGTCTGTATAAAATATTCAACAACTCTCGTTTCTGAGTGTACAATTCAACCTTAGACCAATTCACTGTAGAGTGAAAAACTTTACTATTGCTTCCATGAGCCCCCTGAACATTGGCCCCAAGCTGATCTATTTCCTGATTATTTGCAGGAGGTTTGGGAATTGAATGAGAAGATGGGGTAGTTTTTAAGAAGGGGAGATAACATTGGGCATGGACCTTAATTTTTGTTATATGTCTAATTTCTGTTCTATCTTGTTAAGAGAGTCCCTAAGGCTAGCCGTTATAATCCTTTGTATCTTCTTTTTAATTTGGTCTTTTCATAGGTACCAATAAGACACTTACTTGGGATGAGCACTCTATAAAATTTTTCTTTCAAATATAGCCAATTCAAAGGATCCATCATGTGGCCATTGAGGAGTAGGATCTTATATTCTTAATAGGGACTCAAACCATAAGCCTTTTTCTGCAAGAGCCATCCCAAAGGAGAGTGTAAAAGGTGCAGCCCTCACAAAATCCAGAAAGTTCACTTCCAAGGTTAGCCTAAGAAAGCAAAAGACCCTCATTGTCATAGTTGGTAAGAATGGTGTAGTACAAATGGAGTCTATTTTCTCATGAGAATGTGAGTTGCTTCCAGTCATAGACCTGCTAATCTGTGACATTGGGTGGGTGCCCCTGGAGTAGGACTTTGCCAGCAGTAACAACACAATGAAGATTGAGATGACCACGATCCTGTATGGATGGGGATCCTTTATGACAAACTCCCCTGAGGGCTGCCGCAGTTGGACAAAGGGAATGCCACCACACCCTGGAACCCGTCCAGCTCAAGTTGGACCAAGTCTAGTTTTTCTTATCAGATCCACATCCTATATGGCTCTGCTGGATTCACACTGATACATGTATCTTTTGGTTGGTGGAGACTAGAGAGAGTATTCTCTATGGTTTTAAAGCCAAGCTCTCAGGACATAGAACAAGATGCAGAAGCAAAATAATGACTCTCTCTGGGGGAAAGGAATCAATAGTAAAATAAGAATACTCAAACCAAATCTTTGCCAGAGTTACTATACCCAAGAAACTAGTTCACCCAGTATTTTTTTCCTGGTAATCCAAATTTAAAAAAGGAAAAAAGACTCTTAACTACTCTTGTTTCCACTGGACCCTGCAGGCAGAGGTCTGGGAGACTGACATGATAAGAATTCTTACCTTCTGCTGGTGCTTGTCAGAGGTCCTAGGATCTCTCAGCTCCAAACGTCCCAGAGTGAACAGCATCCAGCTGCTGAAGATCCCTTCGTGGTCACTAATGGGAAGCACGGAAAAATTCTTCTTTTCCTAGGTTTTTTGGGGGGCATTGGTGAGGAGGGCCGGTCTGTTTATCAAATTGACCTAAGACAGATTAACAGGAGAAAAATGAATTTCAAAGACACAAGAGGCTCAATTAGGTTTATATTGTCATCCTGAGCCAAACAGAAAAGGGTAGGGGTCTGAAGTTTCAAAGGGAAGGAAGATAATTCACAGGAAGATGGGAAGAGCAGTAGGTTGGTAAACAAATGTGTGTCCTGACATGCAGAAGACAGTGGAACTTAGATGCTTAAACAAACAGGTCCTGCCAAACTCCCCTCAGCTTACCACACCTGGCTTATCTTCATCATTATCTTTATCTTCATTGTTATCTCTGGTGATAGCTCTCTTCCTGGGCTAGGCCCTCTATATGAATTCTTAGAGGCAGTTAATGGGGAGGTAAAAAGCTCTTTCTGAGTCTTTAAGAGCCTTGATTGTGTTCAGCTCAAAATAATCCACATGCTGTGTTTTGCTTGTTCTGAACCCCTTCTGATGGTAGGGAATGGTTTCTTTTTTCCACAAAAGACTCCTATTTATCATTAAAAACAAAATCAAGTTTACTTCTAAATAGAAGGTTTTTTTCCTGATGCCAGATATTTGAGCATTGGGAAAAGCCAGAGATTGGAGAGAAATAGAAGCCAGCTTTAGGGAGGTTAATGCCCTGCTCTCCCACCTGTCATCCTTCCCTGTGGTCATTTAAAGGTCCTCTAATCTTAATGTATGGAGATTCTCAAAACAAGGCTCCATGTTGGTTCCAGACTCAAAATCTAAGAATTGCATTGTAGTAGCCAATTATCTAAATACTGTAATGTACATATTTTCTTTAGTTTCAAATAATCACAGGTGACTTCTTACTCAAATCCACTGTAGATGATTCGGTCATTCAGGGACCTAGGCTTCTCCTTGTGGCCCTATTCCACACTAGGTTCTTCCCTTTAGCTGGTGGTTGGGGGGAAAAAGATCATGGGAAAGACATCTATTTCTTCCCGCCTCACTCTGAAAGGAACACACTTTGGCTTCACTCGGTTGTCCAGAACTGCCTTGAACGGCTATACCCAGGTGTGAGGGTGACAGTGGAGTGTGCACAGCAGTCTCCACCATTTGGACCTAAACCTTCTTGCCAAATCTGTAGGCAGGCTCTTTTTTTCTGGATTACAAGAGAATATAATCTAACTGGACACGTTCAGGAATAAATGACTGGGCAAATAGCGGGCTCAGTGTAGAGTATTTGGTTCCACAACAAAACTTTGTAATAGAAGGTCCCATTTAATTCTATTTAAATATCTCCCTGGCCTCTCTTCCTCCTCCTGCACAATGGGTTTTCCCTTAGGCTGATCATTTCATCAAGTGGTGGTGAGAAGTCACAACCTAAGAGGTGCCATTGCTAAAATGTGCCTTAGCATTGGTTCCTTTGCTAGGTGAAAGGTCTGGAAGTGTCTGCCTACCCAAAATTTATTTTGGGCTACCTCAGGGTGAGGATGGCACTTTGATAACCAAGACCATAGTCCTGACAGATGATGGACAGGGGCGGGAAAATTTCGATGAGATTTGAATGCTTAGATAGTTCTGAGGATGGTCGATCCATTGCAAGATAGAAAGAAAAAAAAAGTCAGGAAGCAGCTCTGGAGGAAGTAGTGTTGAAAACAAGTCTCCTTTTTCACATTGCCCAGGTCTGCCTATAGAAACATGGTCACGAGAAAAGGTTCGGTTTCTAGGGAGGTCCACATATTGGGATTCAAGGATTCTTGGAGTGATGGCTTTGCTTATATGTGGTTATTCTTGGTCATCTAGTCACATGGATAGACTGAAAATGATAGGCAGAGTCAGAGACAGGAATCTTATTGTCACTATGAAAACTCTGAATTCTGGAAGGGGTAGAAGGGATGTATAGTGAAATTTAAGTCTGTATTCCTTCAAAGTAAATTTATGTAGGGAATTTAAGTAAGATGATCATATAACTTATAGTCCAAACTTGGGTACCTTGAGTGTAAAAGAGGGTAATATTAATTACCCTAAGGTAACAGGTGTAAACTAGGACCACTTCAAACAAAAAGGGACGTATAGCTACCTCAGAGCGTATTAGTGTAGTCATCCATCAATAACCCTTCAAAGTTTTTAATAGCCATCATTTTCAGAAAATTTCATCCTTGTACTCTACCTGCTATTTCTATTAATTCCTGTGTTAAATAAAAATTGACAGAGGCTCTATTCTTTGTAGGGTTGTCCTTTACCTATTAAGTTATAAAATTGCCCACTAGTTCTCTATACTCCAGCCTAGTATTTCTAGTCCTTTTTACCTTTTCTCACCTTTG
Source organism: Potos flavus (assembly GCA_028534135.1). Classification (NCBI taxonomy): domain Eukaryota; kingdom Metazoa; phylum Chordata; class Mammalia; order Carnivora; family Procyonidae; genus Potos; species Potos flavus. Next base: position 86,483,501 of record CM052886.1, read on the forward strand.
CTGTGCCTGCTATTTTAATTCCTTTGCAGATCTTTTCGAATTTTTTTGTCTCTTTAAATGGGGCCTGAAACAGAACTGGGTTCTCCGCCTAGGTTCCAACTGAATTCTGGGAATGCAGGGGTGTTTTAAACTGACCCAATGGGTTGAACTTTTATCTAAGTATCCTGTTGCTCGCTTGTTCAGCTTGAGAATAGGAGGTGGTGGAATGACGTAGGCATAGTCTTAAGTACATGGAACACTTTTAAGTACAGTGTGCATACCAGCTGTACTCTATTTAGGCAACATAATTTATTGAGTATCCCCCTCCTTCCCGGTATATGGAGAACATTTAAGCAGGGCTAGATTTCAGCTTACGTGGAATGAACAAATACACACATGATGTGATTTAAGAAGGATCAGAAATTCAGCGGCCCCAGACCACCCCTTACCAGCCTGCTCACATTTCCAACATTAGAGACACCTCTGGGGTTTGCGATTCAGCGTCTCCAAAATGAAATCGGCCACCTGGAAAGGAAAGTGTAATAAAGCCAGTAGCAACCTCATCAGTTGGATTCAGAGCCCTAAGGAAACAAAACTTAAGTTTTAATTAGAATTAGGGCCAGGAGAGGTCAGTGTGTTAGAAAGCGGAGACAGGTGAGAAGTCAGAGAGAGAAACAGTCTAGAAATTACCGAAGGCAGACCTGGGGTTGCTGTGGGCAAGTGGCCTTAGGAAGCAGGAGGCGTGGCCAGGCAACCTAATCGGGTTCTTTTGTTCCAGGCCTGCCTGGGGTTCGAAGCTCCAGACAGGGAGACAGCAGTAGTGTTCGCAGTGAAGGTGGGAAGGAGTTTAATGAAGAGGCAGATTTTGAATAAACTTAACAATTTATTTTCCTTTTTTTTTTTTTTTTTTTTACACTTCCCCTCTCAAAAGTAGTCTGACTTTTTCTGCATTTTACATTGTCAGACTTGAAGGGAAAATCAGGGCGTAAGCTTTTCATCTGTCCTGCCTAGCCTGGGAGTCAGGAGACATTCTGTTAGAGTGAAAAGTTGTACCTTCATGATCTCCTTTTGCCTCCTCTGCTCCTCAACTGTCCTGACCCAAGCCACTATTATCCGTCACCTGGATTATTGCTGCAACCTTTTGTTGGTCTCTTAGTCTCCTGTTTCCCTGCTGGCTTCTATCAGTCTGTTCTTCCTACAGTAGCCAGAGTGAGCCCAGTAAAATACACCTCAGATCCTGTCATTCCTCTGTTCCAAAGTGCTCCAGTGGCTTTCCATCTGCCTGCGAATAAGTCTTTACTTAGGTGCTCTCTTCACTACCAAAATATTTCATTTTATTACTTTATTTTCCTTCTTGCTCACTCTTCTCCATTTAACAGTACCCTTCTGGCTCTTCCTACAACAGTTAACACACCAGATGCGTTTCCCCCCAGTTAACTTGGAGAACATGGCACTGGCTGTTAGAAGGCCCTTTCCCGAGACCTCAGTATAACTTGGCACGCAGTCCCATCACCTCCTTCTGTTCTTTTCTTGAAGTACACCTTCTTATGTAAACTTGCAGTGTGTCTCTCGTCCCACAAATTCTTCTTCCCTTTCCCTCATTTTTTTGCTTTGCAACACTTAGAACATATTTATTTTGTTTTATTTTTTGCTGTAAAGTCCATGAAGAAGGGGTCTTTTGTCTGTTTTGTTCACTGCGGCATGCCATGGCTTATCAAGTGAATGGATGAAAGAAAGTCCAGCTTACTAATAGTCGCAGAATTCCATGGAGCTCTTGGTAATTCATGCTGATAGCAGTGATCACAACTCTTCCTTCTCTAACATAGGGACCCTCCCCCCACCCCAAAGATTCTGCATTCCTGTATACTGGTAGGTGTTTGGACCCTCAAGGTCAAGACTCTGGATATATTTTGGTATACCATAGCCAGTAATACCAGTAGAAAATTTCAACTCTAACCCACCCTGCCCAGGAGAATCTGTACAACAGAAACATGTATATTCCCTTAGCCCACAGTACATTCTATTTCTTAGAAAAGCAGTGGCCCAGATGTTTGACCTAACTTCTTTTTGTTGAAGCGTCTTTACCACATGCAACTCCTGTTGGGTTTTTGAAAGCTTCCCTTGGACAATTCATGTGCAAATAATGCTTCCAATTGTCTTTCTCAGTGTGTAAGGGAACACTATGTATAGTGAATTCTTGTTAGTTTTCTAAGCCATAATGAGTGTGAACATTCTTTATTATATGATTAACTTCTATGAATCCTGATTGAATAAATCATATCCATTTATTTATTCCGGAAGTGTTTACCGAGCATGTTCCATATGTCAGACTGCGTTCAGAAAGCCAGGATACAGCCGTGAGCTTAAACAAGTCCATGCGCTCATGGGGCTCTTAGTCTAATGGGAAGAGCGACAATAGATAATATTTTTTTAAGATTTTATTTATCTATTTGACAGAGAGAGAGATCACAAGTAGGCAGAGAGGCAGGCAGAGAAAGAGGAGGAAGCAGGCTCCCTGCTGAGCAGAGAGCCCGATGCGGGGCTCAATCCCAGGACCCTGAGATCATGACCTGAGCCGAAGGCAGAGGCTTTAACCCACTGAGCCACCCAGGCACCCCCAGACAATAGATAATAAATAGACATAACATGTTAGGGGTGATGAGTACTAGAAGAATAATAAAGATTAAGAGTAGTAAGACGGTGAAGAGGATTTGTGTTGTTTTGTTTTGATTTTTTTTCATATTGGCAGTACCAAGAACAGAGATATGAAGAAAGTGAAGTGAGCCACAGAGATACATGAGGGAAGAGCAGTCCAGTGGGGAAAGTGTAGGTGCACAGGTGTTCAAGGGACTGCGGGGAGTTCAGTGTGGTTGGAACAGGGGTAAAGGAGAAGTGGGAGAGGAGCCCAGAAAAGTAATAAGGTACAACATCTTGGAGGCCTCAAAAGCCATGATAAAAACTTTGAATTTTTCTCTAAGGGAAATGGGAAGTCATGGAGGTAGTTGAACCAGAGGAATGATGTGATTGGTTTTATGTTCTGAAAGTGTTAGTAAGTAAGGTTGCTGCCTTGGAGAGGGGGTGGCAAGAGTAGATGCAGGGAGGCAGCTTACAATGCTCCTCCAGTAATCCAGGTGAAAGGTGACCATTTCAAAGCTGGAACATAGTTTACTGATGGACCTGATGGAGGGTGCATGAAGAAGAGAGGATTCAGGATGAGTCCATGTGTAGGCTTTAGCTGTTACCTTAGTCTACCGGGGCTACTATAATAGAATACTACAGACTGGATGGCATATAAACAACTAATTTATTTCTTAGTTCTTGATAATGGGGAGGTCCAACATCAGGGTGCTGGCTGATCTGGTGTCATGAGAATTTACTTCCTAGTTCCCAGCTGTCTTTCTGTCTTTTCTCTTTGTCCTCACATGGTGGAAGTATAGTGGGAGCTCTCCAGCACTAAGCCCATTTATGAGGTCTCCACCTCATGACCTAATCATCTCCCAAAGGCCCTACCTCCAAATATAATCACATTGAGGATTGGGTTTCAACATATGAATTTGTAGGGGACACATATATTCAGTCTGTAGCAGCAGTTTAAAAGAAAAAGATGCCATTTACTGAGATGTGGCAGCCATCAGGAGGACAGATTGTAAAGAGAAGTCTCAGTCTTAGACATAACCACCCTTAGGGCCCTGCCATGGACTCCATGCCTCAAGGGGCCATATGCATGGGCATAACTTTTTCAAAATGATCTAAACCACTGCTTTGAGGGTTTCAGTATATTTTATTCCCCATATATTTTGAATGTCCCAAATGATGAGAATTCTGAAAATTCTGATGGATTTTGAGGTCAGGAAGCTTTTGTATTCCATTTTGTGTAATGGCAATTAGAATAATCAGTGTGCTCCAAGAATGACGACAAAATGAGTAACTGGGTGGCTTTCGGGCATTGTGAAGTCTCTTCTGCTCAAGGGTGTGGGTCAGCTTAAACCTGACCCTATGGTGTCCTCCTCTGACTCTGTGATCCACAAAAAAGATCTACATTGTTCTTGTTGTTTTCTTCTTTTTTTTAATTGGATCTTCCATACCCAAAAACTATTCTTTGAGGTAGAAAGGAAGCTCCTTGGGGTGAAAGAAGAAATTAAAATCTAGCTTGTGGAGAGGATAGAGGCCTTTTTTGATACTCTTGCCTTGAGCATGTGAGGCCAATCAGAAGTATTAATGTATTTAATTTGCTTTTTAAATTCATATTTTTTTTTCCAGGAGAACATTTCCAACAAGTAAATAACTGTGACTCCTGTGTTCACTTACGGCATTATTCAGCCAGGTTTTGAATCCAAGCTCTTATTTACCCTCTTATTGAAGTGAGTGCCCCTCTGTTGCCTCTCAAAGGTTCAAACTGAGGTTGACATTGCCAAGTGGAACAGGATGGGTGGAGTTGATAGTGTCAGCACTGGAGGTGGATAAAATAGTTGGCAGGCTCCAGAATGGGATCATGTCTCCAAAGTGTTTTGAGCTCCTTGCTGAAAGACCTGGAATAATTTCCATGTACTATTTTGATTATGGCTAGAACTATATAAAGTAATGTGCTCTGCTATCGACAATGATTCCTTTCATTGTAAATCTTAAACAAGCCGGTACATTTTAAAGTGCTAATGGAATAGTGTTAAGCTATTCTTCTTCTAAGATATTCGTGTCTTCATGTTAACCTTAAGAAGGGCACATGATAAACATCGTTCAAGTACTAACTCTTCACCAAGCCACATACTTTATATTCATATTCAGTCTTCACAATACATGTACAAACCAAGGACCACTTGGCTCAGAGGAGAGTCACATTCCCACTTGAAAAAGAGGATAATGAGGAACAGTAATCAAATTATTTCCTCCAGTTTGTGCATCAAAGTGTGTGGTAGAGCCAGGTCTTCTGTCTCCAGAGTTTTTTACTACTACACAGGATGGCCCTTGCACCATGGCTTTTCAAAGACTTTCTAAGATTTACTTCAGTAGTCGTGTTAGAAAGAAAGCCACTAGAATAATTTATTTTAGAAAGTTTTAACTAGGGTAACTCCATGAAAATTGATCTCCATATCCAAATGGACTTTCTTTGGCCAATTTCTAGCCTAGGGTTTTGTCTGTTAGCTACACAGAGAGAATTAAGTGAACAAACAAGACACGGCTGCCTGTGCCTGTTCGTCTAATGGCCATTATATGTACACCACCACGTGTGCCTTTGCTACAACTCTTCACGGCTGTTATGATCTCCATTTTATTTCAAGTGGTTTTTCAATGCTTTGCCGATGTTTTATTTTTAATCGAACTATTGTTGACACATGTTCCATTAATTTTGGGTGTACAGCCTTGCGATTCAACAAGTCTATACGTTATGCTGTACTCACCATAAGTGTAGCTACCATCTGTCACCATAAAATGCTTTTCCGGTACCATTGACTATATTCCCTGTGCTGCACTTTTCCCCTTCACTTACTCATCCATAACTGGAAGCCTGTAACCTCCCACTTGACTTCACCCATTTTGCCCATCCTCCCACCTCTTTCCCCTCTGGCAGCCATCAGTTTGTTCTCTGTATTTAGGGGTCTGTTTCTGCTTTTCGTTTGTTTTTTAGATTCCACAGATAGGTGAAATTACATGATATTTGTCTTTCTTTGTCTGACTTATTTCACTTAGCATAATACCCTCTAGGTCCATCCATGTGGTTGTAAATGGTAGGATCTCATCCTTTTTTATGGCTGAGTGATATTTCTGTGTGTGTAAAGAACATCTTTATCCATTCGTCCATTGAGGGACACCTATATTGCTTCCATATCTTGGCTACTGTAAATAATGCTGCAGTAAACATGGGGATGCTTACATCTTTTTGAGTTGGCGTTTTCATTTTCTTTGGGTTAATACCCAGTAGTGGAATTACTGGATCATTTGTTATTTCTAACTTCATACTGTTCTCTGTGGTGGCTGTACCAATTTTCATTTCCACCGGCAGTGCGTAAGGATTCCTTCTTCTCCACATCCTTGCCATTGCATATTATTTCTTGACTTTTTTTGTTTCTAGTCATTCTGACAGGTGTAAGGTGATATCTCTTTGTGGTTTTCATTTGTGCTTCCCTGATGATAGTGACATTGAGTATTGCTTCATGTATCTGTTGGCCATTTATGTGTATATATATACACACACATACACACACACACACACACACACACACACACACACACACGCATACGCATATGTATATGTATATATATGGGATTTACTTATTTGAGAGAGGGAGAAAGAGAACGGGCTGGGGGAGAGGGGCTGGGGGAGAGAGAGAAGCAGACTTCCCGCTTAGCAGGGAGCCCATTGCAGGGCTCCATCCCAGGACCCTGGGATCATGATATGAGCCGAAGGCAGATGCTTAACTGACTGAGCCACCCAGGGGCCCCCATTTATATGTGTTCTTTGGAAAAATGTCTTTTCAGGTCCTCTGCCCATTTTTAATTGGATCATTACTATTTTTTGGTGTCGGGGGTGTATAAGTTCTATATTTATTTTGGATATCTATCCCTTATGATCTCCATTTCATAGAGGAGTAAATAAAATACATAATAATGTGATAATTAAAGGATATTTCACTAATAAGGAGTTGGGAGGCCAGAAGGGGCAGCCCTCATGTTCTAGCACTCCTTGTCAGTTGCAGACCCAATAGGATGAAACTTACCTTGCAGATTGATACTAGTTTACTAGCCCAGCAGGGGGAAGAAAGATTTTCCTTTTTTCTGCCTCTCCTGAAACAGTCCAGCTAGTGAGAGACTATTACAGATCAGCCAGGGAAAAGCCACTGTGCTCTGAACTCCTAGTTTTACAATGGACTCTTTGTTTAGAGTGTTCTTCACCTTTGTTCTCCAGACTTGCCTATAGTTTTGTCATAGCTTGCTTGTCCCAAATTGCTTTTCTCTGGTATTCCTGAATAACGCCCCCTTCCTTTTTTTTTTGCTAATAAAATAGCTAGGAGTTTTATTTAAGTTTAACAGTGATAATAACACTTCCACTACCCTGAGTATCACAAATAGGTTTTGGGTTTGTCTATTAGGTTCAATCATTGGTAATAAATAACTGGAACTAGTATCTACGTAGATAGCAGATACTGAAGTAGATAGCTATACTGAGAAGACCTGGGAGCCCATACCTGGGCTCATTGTGAAAGATTGCCATGTTTTATTACTGTTTTCTGCCTTCGGTCTGAAATAGAGGAGTGGTAGTATGCTTGGCTTTTGGGGGAAATCATGCCCTACAGAGATAGGGTTTCTATTGTATTGATCAGACTGTTTGACACTTTGAATTCTATACTGAATATTCAGCATTTTTTGTTTTATTTAGATGCCTGAGTTAAAAAACAAAACACTAAAGTCCCATGAATTACTTGCATAATTTTTTAATACATTTTGAGTATCCTTTCATACTGTTAGAACTTTATTCATTGATAGAGTGAATCAGCGTGATGTTCTAAAGAATGTCTCTGATAGTTCAGGTCACTTGAAATATATTATGAGAGATGGTAGGAGAGTTAGTATAGCCCTGGGATAATTCTATGAATGTTTACCCTTTTGTCCCAAACCAGTGGGAATTGTTCATGCTCTTCTGTCCGTCAGGTATACAAAAGAGCACATTTGCCCAATCAATGGCTACCTACGTTGACCTGAGACAGTGTTGGATCACAGAGAAGAGATCCAACTGTGGGTAAGGTGGCTTTCTTTAGTTGAGGGCAGTCCCTGAAAAAAGGCTAAATGAAATGTCATCAGCTGCCAAAACTCCAGCTTCTGGAAATGTCTCAGTCCTGAAAGGGATAGCTCAGCAGCACACCAAAACATGCATTAATAACAGGAAGCAAAATTTCCAAAGACATAGATTCTACCTAATTTCACTAGCCTGTAGTGTTATCTCTATTAGTCTCTTTTTCTGCCATCTTTAACACTCAACAGTTCATCACTCACAAATATCAAAAAACTGTTGACCTATCATGAGATAAGAGACACTATAAATTATTAATTAGCTAGTGTGTTATTTTCAAAGAACTTCCGGTATATGTCTAGAACCATGCAGATTCTCAGGCATTTTGATTTTTGCCCATCAGAAAACACCTATTACCTAATAGAGTATTTTGATAAAGGGGCTTCATTAAGATCTGAAGAATTTTATTTAAAGTTTGAATGGATTCTCTAGTATTACTGTGCTTTCTACAGAGTATTATAAAACCAAAGACATAGCACATCTCTGATGTGATTTCATAGTTTGCCATTGCTATACAACCAACAATGGCATAACAAAAAGTCATGTAAAGCAATGTTAATTGCTTTTTGTCAATGATAATGGCAACCCAAATTTAAATAACTATTTAGAACAGTGAATTGTGACTTCTTACCCAAATAATAAGCCAAGTTTCCCCAGCAAAAACACTGCTATACCAGTTTGGGTGTATGAACTTGAAAACTCTGACAAAATTATGTATTCCAGTAGTTTTCTTAAACTTTGTGGCTGTAAGGACATGTGTTTGTACAGCTAGCTTAACATGGTTATTTGCACGTTCTATTATAAGCTACTGTTTTCAGAAATTTATCATCCTAAAAAAGATTTCCATGAGAAACTTGGTGTATTACATGACATATCACATTTTTTTCCTGGAATTTGGAGTTTTTCTAAAACTCCATGTGGTGTATGTGTGTGTGTGCGTATTTTCAGTTAGTCTGGCTACTTTTTTATTTGTAGGAGCCAAAAACAATCTTAGTGGTTAAAAATATACATATATATATATATGAACAAAGACACCAAGGAAAAGGTAACTTTCCATACTTAAAATATCTCAAGTCAAACTTTTCTCTTGGCTTTCTAATTAACACTTTTATTACTATCTTAAACTTTAATACTATATTAATGATGATAGTAATGAAAAAGCTATAGATGGTGGCTAATTTTTCATAAAGCTTATTTTATTAAATTGCCATGAATGCAAGAATAAATCATTTTAATTCTTGATAATAATGTAAATAACAGCCACCATTTACGGAAGCAAGATCTCATGCTATATCAATGCATAGCAGTTTTTCTTTTTTGAATTCTATAATCTGTCCAGTAAAAACATTAAGATAAATTTAGAATTCTTGCATCAAAAAGCACTATTCTTGATTTCTTCAGTTTGTTTCTCCTTATAAGTTTCATTTCACTTTTGTTTCTATTGATTACCATCCATGTTTCATAAACTGTTCACTGTGTTAATATTCTGTATTTTCAGTCCTCATACAATAGTTATAATATAGTTATGCTTTTGTATTAAAACAGTGAATGACTATTAAATACATATCTATACATTTATTGCTCAAGACACTTTATTTAAAGATTTATTTGAGAAAGAGAGAGAAAGAGCATTAACAGGGGGAGAGGCAGAGGGAGAAGGAGAGAAAATATGGAAGCAGACTCCCTGCTGAGTGCAGAGCCTGACTCAGGGCTCAGTCCCAGGACCCTGAGATCATGACCTGAGCCGAAACCAAGAGTAGGCCACTTAACTGACTGAGCCACCCAGGTGACCCACTCAAGACCCTATTTTTTAAAAATTTTATTTTATTTAAATTCAATTAACGTATATTATTAGTTTCTGAGGTAGAGCTTAGTTGTTCATTAGTTGCATCTAACACCCAATGCTCATTACATCACATGTCCTTAATGCCCATCACCCAGTTACTCCATCCCCCACCCACCTCCCCTCCAGCAGCCCTCAGTTTGTTTCCTAGAGTTAAGAATCTCTTATGGTTTGTCTCTCTCTCTCTCTCTCTGATTTCATCTTATTTTATTTTTCCCTCCCTTCCCCTATGATCCTCTGTTTTGTTTCTTAAATTTTCCATATCAGTGAGATCATTTGATAATTGTCTTTCTCTGACTGACTTATTCACTTAGCATAATACCCTCTAGTTCCATCCACATCATTGCAAATGGTAAGATTTCATCTTTTTTGATGGCAAATATTCCATTATATAGATATGCCATATCTTCTTTATCCATTCATCTGTGGATAGACATCTGGGCTCTTTCCATAGTTTGGCTATTGTGGACATTGCTGCTATAAACATTGGGGTGCAGGTGCTCCTTTGGATCCCTATATTTGTATCTTTAGGGTAAATACCAGTAGTGCGATTGCTGGGTTGTAGGGTCAAGACACTTTTAAAAATGGAATTTATTCAACTGGGAAATGAACTTCAGTGATGCAGTTGTTAAAAAATTAATATTTATTTGAGGGCGCCTAAGTGGTTCAGTTGGTTAAGTGACTGCCTTTGGCTCAGGTCATAACCCCAGAGTCCTGGGATCAAGTCCTGCATCAGGCTCCCTGCTCAGCGGGTAGTCTGCTTCTCCCTCTGCCTCTCCCCTATCTTGTGCTCTTTCTCTCTCTCAAATAAATAAATAAAATCTTAAAAAAAAAAATTTTATTTCAAAGAGTGAGCACAAGGGGGTGTAGTATGGGAGAGGGAGAAGCAGGCCCCCTGCTGAGCAGAAGGCAGAAGCTTAACTAAGCTACCTGGGTGCCCCACCTCATTTTTTAAATTTTAATAAATTTAATTCTTAGAGTGTCCATTATTCTATATTTCAATCAGCCGTATATGGCCGATAATCTTATATAATATTTTTCTGCTTTTTTTGTAACCAGTCTTATTTAAATGTTCATAAAATTTATATATTCCCAGAAGGAATTCCTACTTAATTATGTTCCATATCTATACTGACACCCAGCATTAATTTTCCATTTAGTGCCTAGAACAAATATTAGTATGCATACGTATATACAGAAGAGTGTTGGCATTTTTAGAGCTTGTTTTTAATCTCTGTTAAACATTGACTGCATTTGGGAACAAAGTACTGTACATATTTCATTTTTCCTTTTGGCTGTCAAAAATTATTAAACAGTAAGTGGATACCTTTTACCTTTTGATTTTGTAAATTAAGATACTGTTCATAAAGTTTGAGGTGACTTAATAGTACATTACAAAATTATTTTTACCTTATTACAAGTAAATTCTTCTTAAACTGCCAGAGATTGTCTTTGAGTCAACAATGGGATGTGGATATTCTGAAACAAGGGTTTCAAATATCAGCTTTGTTGATTCAGCCCTTCATCCAGGAAAGGCACCGGAGAGAAAAATGTGTTTAGATTGCTCCAGAGGACCAAGGTTTCTGTGGTTATCTATTCAATCAATGATAACGCTTTACGTCTCTCTGTGTTAGGTTAAAAGGGAAATATCTAAGAAACAACAAATAGGAGAATGTGGATGGTTTAATATTACCATAAATGCACCATGTGCATATTTCAGATGAGATGAAAAAACTAGATTCTTTTGGAAAAGTGGACATCTAATGCTCCCTTAAAAAGCTCAATTTAATTTCAAAAGAAAACCCTACAACTTCCTGATTCAGACTTCTCATCTGTATAGTGGGAGCATTTGATTTGGCTGGTGTAGCAGTTCTCCATGGGAAGAATACCAGCTATGAAACAGGATATGTCAATATTATAAAGACTTTATTTACACATAAAATTACTCCTCAGGAAATGAAGTAAGTGGAACACATAAAATTATGTCGGGAAATTTCTACTGTGGATGGTGGTGTTGTCTTAGAGGGGAGAAAAAAAGCAGTATTTGTAGAGTGAATAGTAAGGAATCCTCTGTCACCATCAGGAGGGTCGATTATGTATATAGAAGCCACCCATATGTATTTTATGTATGCATATAAAAAATAAACACATGCACACCATGAAGATTTCAGAGAAATCGCCATCAAAATATGCCTTCCACTTAATTTTATGTAAGATTGAAAATGGGAGTAAAGCAGCCCATTTATGTCCTGCATAAAAGAATGGTTCATTATTTCTCAACCTTAAGCTCAATAGTTTGTGGTATATTTAATCTCATTCTAAAGGAAACTAGAAAAGGAGCCAGGGAACTTAGTTGGGTAACCTGAGAAAGTCACTTAATCTCTCTTATAGCTCTGCCCACCTCACAGGGTAGCTTCACAGATGAGATGTAGATAGAAAAGTGCTTTGGAATAACACAGCAACATGTAAAGGCAAGATAATGCTTTTGTTGTTGTTCTATGAAAGTGAACCATTAGAAATTTGATGCCAAATGTGGGCATACAGTCAGCCATAAAGCATGGCTTTTTGAAAACCTTGTTCTGGATAATAGAGCTTTTGTTTTTCACCAGTATCCTCCGCTAGTCCATGTTCAACAGGATACACTGAGCTCAGTAACATGGAGCTTTTAATGCTATAAAAATAAATTCAGACTATAGGCCTGTTTAAAGACTATGTTGCTAACTTCTGCAGACTTTTTTTTTAAACTCAATTTCTTGGAACATATAAGTCATTCATCAACTCTCATGTATTCAGTGTTAAAAAAAAAAAAAATTGCTATGCCCCCACTGCACCCACTCCCAGAAGGTAGCATGCAGGTCCCTGTGTCACTGAAGTATAAGCTTGTTAGGGGCAGGGGTTTTTGTTTGTTAGGTTCATTTCCATGTATCCAATAACTATGATAATGTTGCTGATATGTGTTGGATAAATGAAAGGTCAGTCTTACCTTTATATGTTTTAGATGTACGCTCATTTATTCACCCATTCATTCATTTAACAAACAGCATTCAAGTGTTTGTATACATCCACTCTGATGACTCTGAAGATTTTTTTTTGTTTTTGTTTTAAGTAGGCTCTACACCCAGTGTGGAGCCTAGTGTGGGGCTTGAACTCATGACTTTGAAATCAAGAGTTGGATGCTTAACTGACTGAGCCACCCAGGCACCCCTGATGTCCCTGAAGGTTTATAATTAAAAAAATGGGAAATAGGCATAGTGGTAATTACAGACCTATTTTAAGATAGTCTCTTTAGGATCATAGAAATGAAATTACTGAATTCTCTTTGGGGAGTTCAGAAGAGTCTTGAGACAAACTGAACCTTAGATAATGAATAAGAGTTTTTCTTGAGAACAATAACTGAGTATTAATTGAGGTAATAAGAATGTTGAGTAGCAATTCTTCATGGATCTCTTGCATTTCTGTATGACTTATTAGCAAGGCACTGATTAGCAAGTCACTCTTCATGTTCTTTGGAAATATTTTTTCTAAATGTTTGTCTAGCAAACAACCTTGGGAAATAGAGCAAAGGGCAGGCATGCTAACTGCCCATTATGAAATACTGACATTCCCAAGCTCTTATCATGCTCCGGGAACCAGTGCAAGGAAGTGTTGATGCTCTGATGCTCTGACTACTGCTATTAATGCGAATAATAAAGCCTTTGTCTCGGATTCAAGAGTTGCCTATCTTCTGCCAGCACCCATAAACTGTGGCAGGGTTGCTTATGAGCTAGCATGTAGGGTACAATCTTAGTCCTTCACAGATTGTGACACTTTGTTAATGAGGATGAGGTGTAGAGGAAGACATGACTTCCTGAATGAGGACTTTTCCGATGGATTAAAGGGATTTGAGGGAAATCAGTGGAAATTGGTAGCAAACATATTGACCAGATTTTGTAGTCAGTTGAGCAAAATATGGTCTTCGGTTTTATTGCATGTTAATGATGAGAAATGAGGAAGATGAAAAAAAAAGAAAAGAAAAAAGAAATGAGGAAGATGGCGGCTCTCTAGTTTCCAGGAAGCAGGTTCAAGGACTGAGTGATACCTTGGTTATGTTAACTTTCCTAGGGGCAGGGGAACTTCCTTGGCCAACTGGCTGTCAGTCTCAGGTCCATCCGTCGTAACAACTAGCACTAAGAGGAACACTATGTGGGCTGAAAGTTCTCTTCCCTCTTTCCATCAACAGTTACTAGGTATAGAAGGAATAAATTTGGCCAACATTATGAAAAGAAACCAGGTGAATCATAAAAACTTTGATTAGTTCAGTTGGGAGTTGAGGGGGTGGGGTAAGCAATGCTTGTGATAGAGAAATAGCAGTAACTAGACCTTCTCATAGCTTAGCCTGTCCTGCACAAGGTCTCTGAGTCTGTAGGTCCTGGCTGATATACAGAAACTTTGGCCCTCTTGGGGAGACTTGGCTAGGATAGACAAGCTCCTATGAGGAGCCATAGATGAGTCTGCCATTGACTAGTATGGGGGACCCTACTGACCCAGATTATGTTGATAGTGCTAAAAGGCAATATGTTGGAGAGTGACAAGGGAGCCAAATAATTCTAAATAAATTTTATAGTCAGCCTTGCCACTTTGTAGAACCCCCTTAGCCAATATATTGTGACTGTATGAGGACTTAAGAGATGATATCGTGATGATGGATCATGTGCAAGTCAAGCCTATGTCAGCCAGAGGGAACAAACCCTATTATCCTGCTGGACACCAACATAGCTATGGATGCTGAGTCCAGGGGTTCCCCTTGTTAAAATCAATGGTATTGGTAATGATGATTTTGATCTGTAATGTAGGGCTTTGTTTGCTTTCCAAACATTGCAAATTCATTTGATTGAGCTGGTGAGGAGCTACTGTGCTACCCAAAATTGAAAGTAAATGTGCCTTACTGATTCAGAACTCATCTCTCCTTCTGTGCCCCAGATTATTCCCAACATTGCTCCTTCATCTGCTTTAAGGAAAAAGATAATTAGTGCATAGAGATCATCCATCTGAGTATGCTGGGGAACTTGGGGGAGAGGGAGGATTCAAATGTTTATGGCTGTTCTATAAAGGCACCAAAGTCACCATCCTGCTCAGTCCCATGAGGGTGGGGAGTCCTGTTTCAACTGATGGGGTTTGGGTAGTGTTCACAGTGGGAAAAGAGAACCAAAGTAACCTTTTGGGTGAGGGTGTTGAGGCCAATACAGTGTACTGTCATTAATTCCGCATCTGAACATTTGGTGAAAATTTATGTGATGTGATTATACTTTTCGGTCCCATAAGTGCCAGAGGGGATCATCTCAGTTAGGAAGAGCTGCATGTCTCTCTGACTGGTGGTGTTGCAAATTGGAACTTCTGATGAAGTCAGGCGGCATCTATCTGGAGGTGCTGGTTAGAATTTTAGATCCCTCACTGCCCTGACACAGCTACCAGTTACCTTTTGAAAGTCAAGTATTACCTTGCTATTGAGCTCTTGTTGAAACTGGATACCTGAGTGATGGAGGCCTTGTGACTCCCTGGCCTATTTCCATTTGGGGAGATCAGCTTGGACTCAATGACTAACAAGGTAGGACAATCTCAACAGGCCTCACTAATCAAACAAAAATGGCATATTTGAAAAGTGGTCAGCCTGTCCCCTTCACAGTCTCAGCTTTACACAAAAAAGTGGCAGTTGCCTTCTGCTGCCCACTCCACCGCCTAAAGTAGACACAGTTTAGTGGTGCCCTTCCATTCACACTGCTTTTCCTGATGCCTGGGCCTGGTTTGGGGGGATGATGTGGCTAAGCTGAGACCCGATGATGTCCACAGGGCTGCTGCAGTTGTAAAACCCCTGCTGTAGTTGCATAGACCTAAAAATGGATGTGATCACTCTACCCACTCAGGAGAACTCAAGGCTATTACCATTTTTTTTTTTTGCCGACTTTGGGGTTGTGGTCTGTGTCCTATCTTACTTGTCTGCCATTTGGACATCTGGAGACTGACAAATCAAAGACACATGTTTGGGTGCTATGAACTGAGCTGATTGAACCACCTGAGGCCCATATTCTGCTGAGGCCCCTCCTGGAATCAAGCTGCTGATTGAGCCTCCATCACTGGAGTGCCATCATTGCTATCTAGATCCGTCCTAGTAGTGAGCGTGGCAACATGTCCGCCTTCAAAAGATGGGCACCAAGTAAACGACTCTTAGTTTCTGGTGCAGAGGCCTCTACCGCATAGGATTTATTCAGCTGATTGGGTCCAGGATGCTTCAGAGGAGGGCTGAGGTCAACACTGCTGGTTGGCTTTATCCTACTACTTGTAGTTCTGTTGAGAGTAGCCTTAATTAAATGTCTTATGAGATCAATTGAACAAATTTGGCCCCAGTCTTTGTTTGTAATTGGAGGAGCCAACATAGTAGCCTACTGACTGTGAAAATTTGCCATAAATCAAGAGGATGTAAAGATGAAGTGTGGATAGTATTGGGAAAAAATTATCCAGGTGTGTCTTGAATTTCTATATGTCTACAAGCAGAGTTACAAGTGCCTTGGTTCCAGACTATCTTTTCAAGAATTTTTGTGTTGGAAACAGCTTTAAATGATAGAGTTTCTCCTTCTGAAGCAAAGGCTAAGGGTGCTTAAAATCTTAGAAGATGGAGATACTGTCTTTCTCTAAAGCAACATGTAGGCATGCTCATAGTCAAGTATAATAAACATGATGTTTACCTCTATAGCCATGAAAAGTTATGCTTACCGCCCATTACCAGAGGTTCGAGTTCACTATGCTTGGGATTCCTTTCCTGTAATGCAACGCATTGCTTGTGCAAGTGTTACCTTGTCTTCTTTGCTTCTCCCTGTGGGAATTGGGGCTCAGGGACCCAGCACAAACCCTAATTCTTTAGCCACAGCTATTGCTGTAATAAGCTTTGTTTCTCTCACCTAGGAGTCTTGTGCCTTCCACTAGCATCCTTGGCAGGCTCACTAGTTAGCTTTCAGGTAGGCTAACATTTCAGACCCTTCCCCATTCTTCAGTTAGTAATCATAAAGATACACCTCTAATCTAAATGGTCTAAGAGAGCTGACATTTCTTTTTGTCCATATAAAACACAAAATAATTGCTTCTTATTGACACAGAATTCTTTTTTTTTTTTTTTTAAGGAATTTATTTATTTATTTGACAGAGAGAAAGAGATCACAAGTAGGCAGAGAGGCAGGCAGAGGGAGAGGGGGAAGCAGGCACCCTGCTGAGCAGAGAGCCAGATGTGGGGCTCAATCCCAGGACCCTGAGATCATGCCCTGAGCCGAAGGCAGAGGCTTTAACCCACTGAGCCACCTAGTTGCCCCTGACACAGAATTCTTACTCAAGCAGTGATTCAGAGATGTAGGCTCTTTCATTTTTGTTCGTTTCTTTGTTTTGTTTTTGTCAGCTTCAAGTTTGCCATACTCATCGGCATCAAGCTGGCTGAAGGGGAGGGCATGTGGGGGGATGTGCACGGGATGTTTCCATGGGCCAAGCCTAAAAGTAGTACATATCTTTCACCTTTACATCCCATTGATTGGAATTTGTTCAGAAGTAACTCTGACATGGGAGAAACGCAGGCCAGTCCTTTGTCCATGAAGAAGAGAAATGGGTTTGGTGAAAAGTCTTTCCCACAGACAGAAGGTATTTTCTACCAGTAGAAACTTCATGTGTACAGACATGAAAGTATGGAAGACATGATTTTGGCATGGCTAAAATCAGAGGATGCCTGAAGGAGAGTGTGGTAGAAGATGAGAGGCTTGTCGTGAATCATTTCACCTTAGTCTCTGAAGGTGACTCCTGGATGCTGTAAGATTTTAATGCTGGGAAAACAAGATTAGCAAGACTACTTAGGGAAGCTGTAGCAACAGACTGAGGGAAAAAAATGATGATTTTAATGAAGCCAGAAGAGATTCACTAATAAAATCAATGGGTAATTATTGAGCACAGTCTAAGCGTTAGGCATTGTGCTTGATGCTGAATGTATGCCAAATGCAAACCAGTAATAAATGGAGCACTTAGATATAAATGGTAAGAGAGAAGGTAAAGCATAGCATGTGGTGGAGAAGTATCTGAGAGTCAGGAGGTGGGGAAAGTCATGAGATCGGTTTTGAATCACTGACTTCTATGTACTGTACAGCATTTAGATGAATTTCTTCGATATATAGCTACGGCTCCTTAGAGAAATCAATACAGACATAGTAATGCCTGGAAAAGGACTAGAGATCACCAAGGAGAACTTGTTAACTCTTTGAGCTTACTGAACACGTTTTAACTTTCTTCTGATTTCTCAGATACACTGGTAGAGGGAATACAATACTCATGCTTAGAAAGACAAAAGAATAGCCTTATATTCATGAAGAAATCTAAAATAATATCAACTGAGCACATACACTGTTTTTGTTACGGGTGAGAGAGAGTCTACGTTGTGTGATGAAGGTCTCAGTCCTTGGATTCCCCACGGGAAGATTTACAAGGGGATCCATGCTGGAGTAAAGACCACCAGAAGGCAAGGAACAAGCACAAAGCAGTTTATTAAAGCAGAGGCATACTCTCAAGGTGGGAGAGTGGGCATGTTCCATGAGCTGGAAACAGCCCCTAGGTTGTTTATGGATTGGATATTATTGGGTCTCTCTGGTGGGGAGGAACAGTAAAGTGCTTTGGGGTGTTCTCTGGTGGAGGCTGCTTCCGGTCATTTGGGGAACTCTTCCCACGGATTGGGAGGGGGAATTTTGGATCCTACAAGGTCTGAACTGCAAACCATCGTGCCAGGCTTTCTCCATCCCGCAGGGCAGTATCCACAATGCAGATGTAGTATAAGGAGAATAGAGGTTACCCTGGGGCAAAGGTGGAAGAGGAGAGGGCATGTTCCGCAACCTCTTTGGTCTTTCAGCCTCAAGGGCTCAGAAACCACAAGGTCAGAATGTGGTGCTCCGAGGTTTTTAATGTGTAGCTTATTTGTCACCATGCCTGCCTCCAGTTCATGTCTCTATCAGTCCCCTTTAAGGACTTGGGACTGTGCCTCGTGGCGTTCCCTCCAGCGCTCATATCTAGCTTCTACCTAACACTTTGACTGAAATGGCTGTATTGGGTAGGGGTTCAGACTTTTTTTTTTCCCCCCCAGATTGTTACTTCTGCAAACTACAGCAATGTTACAGAAGAGGGTTTGAGTTCTTTAACTGCATTCAGCATATTGTTATCCCTTAGAAAACACTATGTTCCTTGTGGTGGTTACAACATTGCTGTTTAAGAAAGATGTCCTCTGTAGCCATGTATGCTCCAAGCTAATTGCTGTTGCCAGTGCAGCTTCAGGAAACAATCCGCGATAATGAAAAAACACGGTTTAGGATTGGCCAGTTTTGTTTTTTGTTTCTGCAATCCTAGAGCTAGAGGTGACAGCAAAGAAGAGTGGACTTCTCTTATTTAGTTCACCTCCCCCTGCCATCTGTCCTTCAGTGACTGCTTGCAGTTATGACCACTGTAAATGAGATGTGGTTTCTTGCTGGCCATCCCAAGCTGAGCGTAAAGCCGAGGAGCCCCCACAACCCCATGCTTCCTCTTTAAACCCTACACCCTTCCAGCTGCATGGATTCCAACCTGCTCAGAAGGTGTAGAAGTGAGAATTCTTTTCCTTTGTGGTTAATTTTTGCTTATTGAATTGCCCAATTTTATGGAAACGTGGAGCATTTGTAGCGGGGATCATCTGGGTTCTTCTCTTGAGTGAGTTAGCACAGAATGTCAATAAGACAACATATTGGCTGTGGAGCCTAACAGTGCCAGGGAGCATTTTTCTGTGTCATAGAAACAGATGGGGTCCTGCATCCAAACCAGCCACTTCACCAGTGTGTATTGATAATTGCCACAAGGAAAGAGTGGGATAATACACACTGGTTAGCCCACATTCATGATTCCTGTTGAAAGGCAGAGTGAAAGCCACTGTACAGATCTTGCTGATTTTGATTGATTCTGTCAGCCATCCCTTGAAGAAATTAATGGTAGTTAACCCTCACTTAACGTGGCTCAGACCTACCAGGAGATGATTCCAATTTTAACTTCAATATGATGTTTAGAAAGGTTGTTTGTATTTTTCCTGTTTTAAACTAATATCTTTCTAAATATGACGTGTCCATACTATTTGGTTTAGGGCCAGAGGTTCCAGAGTCCAGACCATCTGCCATTCCAGATTTGGGCAAAAGGTAGAGCAGAGTATTACACTGGGCTTACAGCTAGGGGTTCCCAGTGCAATATCGAGGGTTTTGGTCCCAGTGGAGGGGCTCTGTCCTTCTGGAAGCTGTGTTTAGGTGCTGGTTGTGCTTTGTGACACAGGAAATAAACAGCGGACCCTTTTCTCCTGCCTCAGCAATCTGGGCACAGGCAAGAAAACCAGAGCCACATTCCTCAAGTTCAGAATACGGAGTTTGGCATCTTGATGACTGTGCTCAGTAGAAGTCTGTTAATACAAAGATACAATTTTATTTCTATTCTTTAAGATATATTTATTTTAGAGATAGAATGCAAGAAAGCGAGTGAGTGAGCATGAGTGGGAGGGGCCGAGGGAGAGAGATTCCCAAGCAGATTCTGTGCTGAGCATGGAGCCGGAACGGGGCTTGATCTTACGACCCTGAGATCACCACTTGAGCTGAAACCAAGCTCAGGACGCTTAACTGACTGAGCCACCCAGGCGCCCCCAAAGATACAATTTTTAAATTAATTCTAAAAATGGTAACTTTATCATCATGTGTGCAGTTATTCAACAGTTTGGTCTTTAGATCCTGAATATGTTACCTTTCCCACAGTTATATTTTAAAAATTAATCTTTTCAATTGTAACCGTAATTAGACTGAATATCATTGAACTAGAAGAATAAAATGACTTCATGTTGTCCATATAAACTTGATATTTGGATTGTAGTGCTGTGTCAATTTCTTACCATTTTAGCTTTGTGGAGTGAGAACTTGATTTAACAAAGTGTTAATTGTTTGACTTTTCAAAAAAGCAAGTTTGATGTTCTAACAGTTAACCTGTTTTTCTTGCCTTGTATTTTTCATTTCAGGAAACATCCCAGTCATCTGGACTCCCTGAGTATGTTAAAATAGTGGAAGTTGGACCTAGGGATGGATTGCAGAATGAAAAGGTAGTTTGATATTAGTTTTACACAGTTTATTTCAAATGCTAAATCAAAGTATTTATTAAGATTCTAAAGACTTACATGCATTTCGTAGATTACATGATTATGTTTGTTCTCAATTGCTGTTAAATTTATGCATCTTAAATACAATTTGCTTTTGTTAGGAAGTAATTTTCTATTTATGCTTCAATAGACCATATACGAAGTACTTATAAAATAATTTTTAATGCTTTTATAGGTTATAGTTCCTACAGATATAAAAATTGAATTTATCAATCAACTTTCCCAAACTGGCTTGTCTGTAATAGAAGTGACCAGCTTTGTGTCCTCCAGATGGGTGCCACAGGTATGTAAATCTTTAATTCCTTAACTGAATCGTCAATTCAACCTTTCCAAGATTTAGCAAATAATGTGATATAAGTTGTGGTATTAACCTGATATAATTACTAATTTACTATGTTTTTACAAAACATTAGCCCATGCACTGAGGCATGATTCAAGAAAAACCCCTATCATGAAACATCTTCTAAAAAAATATTTGGAACTCTATCCTAAGCCTACCTGACTATATGTTCCAATATAATGGGTAGGTAAGGCACTTAAATAGCAATTTAGGAGCCTGCCATCCACGTACTGTTTTTGCTGACCTCGTGAATAGTCTGAATATCTTTAGGCACTTTAGCTTTTTTGTCTGTTAGAATGGAGTATTGATGAGTGGCCTGATGATACCGTCCCCATATAATCTCATATTAATCAGAAATGTAGATATGTGCTCTTTCCTTTTTGTTTTGTTTTGTGTTGGAGAGAGAGCAGGGGAGGGGTTGAGGGAGGGAGAATCTTAAGCAGGCTCCACACTCAGCATGGGGCCAACCTGGGGCTTGATCTCATGACCCTGAGATCATGACCTGAGCCAAAATCAAGAGTTGGTTACTTAGTCAACTGAGCCACCCAGGCACCCCTACACTTTGCTTTTTTTTTTTGCAATTATATTTGCTAGAGAAATCTGTCGATCATAAACAAGGCAAAGGGAGTTGTCTAGAATCTTCTCCTTTTTTTTTTTTAAGATCTATTTATTTATTTTGGAGAGAGGGACAGAGGCAGAGGGAGAGAGATTCCCAAGCAGACTCCACCCTGAATGTGGAGCCAGACGTGGAGCTTGATCTCAAAACGATGAGATCATGACCTGAGCTGAAACCAAGAGTCAGATGCTTAACTGACTGCACCATTCAGGCTCCCCTGGAATCTTCTCTTAAAAGAGGATAGAGCCTTACCCAGAGTTGACAGGCATGTGGCAGCAATCATTACTTCTGAGACTTGGCTCTGGTCTTTGAAATGTAATTAGTTTCCTTCACTATCTAATACATGTTCTCATTCCTTAGATCCTTCTATCTCTCCCTAGCACTTAACTTCACTGATTACTTTCTCATCCCATTCCCTTGGTTCTGTTATTCTCCATAATCCTCAGTCATTTACTTTCCCAATTTCTCTTTTTCTGTCATCATTTCATTATAAGTTTAAGGTTCCCCTAACATTCTGCCTTCAGTAATTTTCTCTGACTGTGCTCTCTTCTTTGCCTATCCTATACATCAACAGTCACCTTAAAAGGATGACAAATCTGTACTTCTGGTCCTGCCTTCTCTGATAAGCTTCAGCTAGATGTGCCACCAGTACCTCAAGCCCAGTTGGGTCAAAATCAAGCTCCTTTCTGACCACCCTGCTTTATGTAAATAGCTCATCAGTTCTCTTTGGAGTCCTGGACTTCAGTACTCAAAGGTCTCTCTTATATATCTAGCCAGTTACTGACACAAAAATTATTTTTCTTCAACAGAGCTTACATATGTCTCTTCTTTTCAGTCCTCTTGGTAACATTAGTAATCCACACCCTTATTAGCCGATTATTGTGGTAGTCACTTAAATGATATTCATAAGCATTATTTCTCTTTTCCTTTTCTATTTTGCCTATTGCTTCTAAAATCTCCCTGAAATAACAGCCTTCTAAGTTCTTTCTTTTTTTTTTTTTTTTTTTTAAGATTTTATTTATTGAGCGAGAGCAAGAGAGGGGGCAAGCGGGAGGAGGGGCAGAGGGAGAGGGATAAGCAGATTCCTTGCTGAACACAGAGCCTGACGTGAGTCTCGATCCCAGGACCTTGAGATCATGACCTGAGCCAAAGGCAGACACTTAGCCGACTGACCCACCCAGGTGCCCCCTCTAAGTTCTTCAGAGATTGCCTTCTCCCCATTAAAAAAGTCTGGAAACTAGTCTGGTATTCCAGGTTCTCTATACCTTAGCCCCTTCTTTCATTTCCAGCCTTAACTCTATCTCTCTAATTCATTTTCCTGAAGGTTCTGCCAAATCAAATTTCTTCTTATTGCCTGATTACAAATCCTGCCTCTGTATCTATATAGCACCTTATCTATACTTGCTTATGTAGCTCTCAATTTCTACATTGCTCTGCAGTTACAATAGGATGATGTAAAAAGGCTTAAAACAGTGAAGCCTTTTAATTGCAAGACCTGGGAAGCAACAGAAGCCACAATAGAATTACCAGTAATACATCACTTTTCACAGAGGCAGTTTTTCAAATATCAAGGTTACTTATACTTTTCCTGAAACAAAAATCTGACTTTTCTTCATCCCAGTTGTCACTGTTTATAATCATATATTATTTGGTGAATATTTTTAAAAATACCTGCTTCCTAGACTGAGAGTTACGGAGGTAGTGACCAAGTCTGTCTTGTTCATCACTGTACCCCCTTGCTTAGTGCCTAGTAAGTAGGTGCTTAATAAGTAATTGTGAAATGAATAACAAAGCAGTCAGCCTGAAACAATAATAATGCATACTTTAAACTTTTTGGTATGGACAACTCACTCTTACTTTTGTTCATGTATTTGGTCCTGTGTAATGAAGGCCACAAATCTTTTCCGTAGGAAGGCACAGATAGCTTTATGAGACTAGATGCATTTCCTTGACATTGCCGTTTCGTAAAATGGCTAGCCATTGTTATTTTATGAGCTGTCATTAATTTTAAGGGAATGTGAGACCCTTTTATCATATTTAAGTCTTCCTGAAATTGCCTCTGTTTGATTCAATTAGTGCTCATTTCACAAAATTGATTATTGTTGGAGAGAAATTGGAAAGGCAGGTATAACTTGAGGGTAATGTCAAGAAGAAGGAGAGGTCTTGATCATATTAATTAATGACCAATCAAATTTGTATTTCAGATAATATATTTTACTAGGTTCTTTTCAAGATATTATTTCCCAGTGGTTTTATAAAGCTGCCTACAAAATATTCTTATTTGCTAAAACGATGCCCATTGTCCTATTCTATTATTACACAACAGTGGAAAATCTTCGATAGATTATTCTTGAAACTAATCTAGGACACATCCAGTGACATTTAGAAGGATGAGCCTAGAGCCCTTCCTGGAAGGCCATACTTATTGTTTAGCTAGTTACAAGATCAGATGGTCAAAGCAAAAGGGAAGACAGTCCCTCTGGGACGCAGTAATAGGAAAATGCTTTCTGATCTCACATTAAGTAGATAGGTGATGGGACCGTAAAATAAGATGATTTATTCTGGGTTTGGTCTGGAGGTGACTTCAGGACTTAACCTATTGAGATTTAATGAACACTTCATAGTCTCAAAGTATTGTTGAATAAACGATGGACTTCCCCGTTAGCTCCGGGGGCCAGCTGTGGTGAGGCAGAAGTACCTCTGGTGCAGTGTTTCTGTCTACATTCTGTGCTGAGCTGGAGTCAGTGACTTAACCTCTTTGAACCTGGGAGATCCCAGCCGCGCTGCTGAGAGCACGGGAGTGCTGAGGGCAGGAAGGGCCATGAGTGGCTCCCTGCATGTGAATGCCCGGAGTCCAGAGCACCTGGGTCCTGACCAGCGCTCAGCAGTGTTATTGGAGGGAATGCCTGGCTAACCGATGGACTGACTAACTGGACGCCACGTAGGTTACCTTCGTTCTTTGTGATAAAAAGCCTTTTTCTTAAAGATTAAAATGTGTTTAGTTTAAATATTGGATCCGGAAGGCCTAATCTGAACAATTGAAGATACTCGTCCTTCAAATACGAAACATACGTTACATATTTCACTTTTAATTTTCATGCGGTTACATGCATTCCAAACCAAAAAAAAAAAAAGTTTTAAATAAATCACAAATAAATAAAATAATAAAAATGAAAAAATAAAAATTTTAATAAAAATAAATAAAATAAATAAATCACAAATGCAGGGGCGCCTGGGTGGCTCAGTTGGTTAAGCGTCTGCCTTTAGCTCAGGTCATGATCCCAGGGTCCTGGGATGGAGCCCCAAGTCAGGCCTCCTGGTCAGTGGGGAGCCTGCTCTCCCTCTCCCACTCCCCCTGCTTGTGCGCACATTTGCGCGCTCTCTGTGTCAAATAACTGAATAAAATCTTAGGAAAAAAATAAATCACAAATCTGTTAAAAAAAAAAAATGAGGGGGGCAGTGTGCCTAAATCCAAGATATTATCAAATTGATTCTTCCAAAGTTATACCAGTCAATTACTACATAATGTATCAAGGGCTTTTCAAAGGGCAATATTGAGAGTATCCCATTTTTGCACTTTGATTTTTTTCCATAGTTGTGTTTGGGATTTAGATTTCACTGAGCTTGCCTAAGCAGAGCAGTTTTTATTGTTGTGGGTGGAGGTCATCTCCTCATTTAATTCTGCTGATTTTGTTGTCTTTATGCTAACCAAAAAAGGCATTAAATTAGCAGAACTAATTCATAATGTTAATTTTTCTTTTGAAACTTTATTCCTAATCACTCACTGTTGAAGAAAATGTCATGACATCAGACTCCTTTAACTTAATGTCTGAGATGTGACAGAACAATTTTAGTCCAACAGCTTACGTGTAATGGTCTGAAGTAATTTCTATACGTCTTCTAAAGACAACGAGTGTGGCTCTAAATCGGTCTTCCATTAATTCTCTGCATTTTCTTCTATTTCTTTCCCCTAAACATAGGTCATGGGAATAGTCTCTAGTTTATGTTTAGATTGCTGCTTGTTCGCTTATTCTTTTTTTAGCATTTTAAAGCATTTTTACAGTTGCCTCCCACTGTTTTGTTTGGCAGCAGCTTTCTAAGGCAGCTAGAAGAAAAGTTCCACAGTAGCAGGGTGCCATATAAAACAGGATCCCACACCTATAATCTAAATGGCCAGAGATGATAAAATACCTGCCATTAAAAAAAAAAAAATGTTCTTTACAACTTAACTGGAAAAAAGTTTTCCTAAGAGTGACATATAACATAAGAACATTTGGAATGAATCCAGATAGCCCCTCACTTTCTATGGAATGAACAATAACAACAGAAAGAAAACATGTTTATAAAAATAGATAAGCTTTCTGCAGTTTTGGAATGTGGCTCTTAGTAGTAAGCTATTTAAATCATTATAAATACAATAATTTCCAAAAGTGAACAAGTCTTTTGCATTCATAGTATTTAGCAATTTGATTTTAAATATTTTCATTCACATGAGTGATTAAAGTGAACATCGTTTACTGAAAAATAAGACCACAGGGGAGCCTCAGTGGCTCAGTGGGTTAAGTGTCTGCGTTTGGCTCAGGTCATGATCCCAGGGTCCTGGGATGGAGCCCCAAGTCAGGCTCCCTGCTTAGAGGGGAGTTTCTGCTTCTCTCCCTACCTCTGCCCCTCCTCCTGCTCATGTTCTCTCTCTTTTGCTGATTCTCTCTCTCTCAAATAAATAAAATCTTAGAAAAAGAAAAAGAAAACTACATGAAATGTATACAACAGTCTATGTTTATATAGATCATATACAAAATCTCAGCAAATGCTCCCTCTTAAATTAATTTTTAACTCTTGAAAAGGGTGGTTCCCAAGTCTTGATGTAGAAACAGATTTTCTCTGTAAAAGTGGAAATACAGGGTGCCTGGGTGGCTCAGTTGGTTAAGCAACTGCCTTCGGCTCAGGTCATGATCCCGGAGTCCCAGGATAGAGTCCCACTTCGGGCTCCCAGCTCCGTGGGGAGTCTGCTTCTCCTTCTGACCTTCTCCCCTCTCATGCTCTCGCTCGCTGTCACACTCTCTCTCTCTCTCAAATAAATAAATTCTTAAAAAAATAAATAAAAATGGAAATGTTTAAAAAAAAAGTAGAAATACACTTAAAAGACTGTAACAATTACTGACAAATCAGTCGAACAATTAAAAATATGGCCGAAGTACAATGTGAGCAAGGAATGGGTAAATTTTCCCTGCCCTGCTCTTAGTGTCTAACAGAATTCTTTATTAGTAATGAAAACAGTTACTGGATTGAAGTTTCAGATTCAGATTTACATTGAGATGCAGAAGGTGGTAACTTCTGCTTCTGAGGGTCCCTGCTTTCTGGCTCTGCTCTTGTTGAAAGGATGGGGGTGTGGAGAAGAAGCAAGGAGGAGGGTAATTTAGCATAGCTGTTGAGTGTGTGAGTGTGTGCATGTGTGTGGGTATGAGAGAGAGAGAGAGGGATGTTGAGAGAGCATTGGCCCATACGCAGAGCCCCCACATTATTTTGCTTACGAGGCACAGTTAACTGACAGGGTAATCATCATCTGGGAAGTGTTCCAGTGCAGGTCTCATTCATTACACCCCAGATGAGCTAGCCTCTGCCTTCTCCCCAAAGAGGATGCAGGAGAGATTTACCAAGACCACAGTTCCCATGTCATGACCACAGGAGTCCTTTTACCCAGCTAGTTCAGGGGGGAGGAGCTGAAGGAGGAGCAGAATTTAACCCTGAATGTTTTCAAGGGAGGTGGCCTTAGTGTGCTTGATTCTCTATAGGACACTCTTTTCTGCTACACACTAAGATTGACTTTCAGTTAATTGCTGTCCCACTCCATAGCTTTGGGCCTTGCACATACCATGTCTGTAGCAGAGATGTGTCTGTGTAATTACCGAGTCAGCATTAGGTACCAGCCAGTCCAGATCACCAGACTGGTCCTTGGTGACTCTCCATTTCCTTTTTCTTATCTCCTGACTGGACAGATGCACACACCAGAGCTGCTTTCTTACAAAAAGGCTTACGTTAAAATTTGTTTTTGAGAGAGAGAGTGTACACACACGGGGGTGAGGGAGTTCAGAGGGGGAGAGAATCCTAAGCAGCCTCCATGCCTAGCCCGGAGCCTCTCGCAGGGCTTGATCCCACGACCCTGAGACCCCAACCTCAGCTGAAATCAAGAGTCTCACACCTAACTTACTGGGCCACCCAAGTGCCCCAAAGGAAGTTTACAGGTCTTTTTAAATTTTTTTAAAATATTTTATGTAATCATTTCTAACTGTAGTAGGCTTTTCTTTTCTCCAACTTATTTGAGCACATTGAATTTCTTACATGTCAAAAAATGATTGCTCAATATTTGTTCAATATTTGATCTCAGAGCAGAAATAGACAAAGTCCTTTAGTAAATGAGCTCCAATAGTTATTCAAAGTAAATGGGGATAAAATTGTGCTCTGAAAGCTATATCCACATAGATAAATTACATTAGCTCTTCAAGAAAATAAAAAACAAGCATATAATATTTTCTACCTCATTTTTCCCCAGCGTTTAATGACATAAAGCACAGCCTCTTCAGATTGCTTCAGTATGTCCAGTGTTCCACTGATTGTGTAACATGTGGCAAATATTCTGTATGTGTGTGCATGTGTGTATTCGCATATATGCAATTGCCGCATGCCCCTGAAAGCTAGTAAAATGAATGCTGGTCCTTTTTGATTATCTGCATGACAAATAATCCCCACATTCATTCTCCTGAGACAGTGATAGTATTGTTCTTGCTTATGGTTTCTATCAAGAATTTTGACATGGCCCTGTTGGGCACCTCTGGCTGGAGGTTTTCCACAGATGGTGGTCAGAACTTCAACAGCAGGGGCTGGGAGGCTGGGGCAGACGGGGGCTGGCTGGACACCTCTTTCTCCATGTGTTCTTAGAACCACTCTACATGGTCTCTCTGTGTAGGCTAGTTTGGATATCCTTACATCATGGCAGCCTAAGAGATCTAAAATGGTGGCTTAGAATTGCAAAGGTGAGTGCTCCAAGAGAAAGGCAAAAATGGCGTACCTTTTATAACCAAGTCTTATAAATTTTGTAGCATTACTTTTTTATAATCTATTGGCCGAGGCAACTATAAAGCCATCCAGTTTCAAAAGGAGGGGATATATGTCAGCTTTTGTTTGGAAAGTGTCCTTCTAGAGGAGTACCTGGTACAGGAAATACCACTGGAGCTGTTTTTATAATCTGTGACACTTAGGTTTTTAAAAAGGACTTAGTAATCTAGTTCCACATTTTTTCTTACTAGTAATTAAAGAATAAATACAGTTGATAGAAAAGCAGGTTCAACATTCTGAAATCCCTAAATTCCAAAAAAATAAATAAATATTTTAGCACTGTCAGGGCTGCTAATATTTGCCTCACTCCTACCCACTCCCCTTATAAAACTGTCGTGCTTCTAATGGGATTTGAGTTGGTATTTGAGGGAGAGGTTGTTGCCTAGACAACAGAAGAGATGAAGGGGAGAAAGCTGCCTCCACAGCCCCCACCATATCTTTTTCCCCCTCACCTCTGGTTAAGGCAGAAATGAGGTAGAAGCTGGAGAAATAGAGTCCTAGGCCTTTGTCTTTATAATCCCTTCTACCTCAGAGTGAAGCAAGTTTTTCTCTGTGTCCCAATTTCTAAAAATGCCCCTGAGTGAAAGAGGAGGCCAGGAGAGGGGAGAATCACCTCCTGCTGGAAGATGGGGATGGAAGGAAAAAGAAAAAGCCAGAAAGCAGAAGAGAAAAGTTAGAGCTTGTGGTTTGCCTCCATACCCTCAAATCCCCACCATCCATCTGAAGATGGTAAGCACACACAGAGCTGTAGGAAATCACTATTTCTGTATACCCAGAAGCTGTGCCTTCCCTGTCTAGACCAGCTCAGTAGAGTCCTAACTTCTGGACTGACACCTTTTCAGATGGTCTCTTGGAACGTAGTTGGCATCCCCGACCTACACACATGATTCAGTTCAGTGTGCTGAATTATTTAGGCAATGCCTGATTCCTTTTGAAAGAGTAAATTGTAGGAAGTCTTTTTTTTTTTTTTAAGAGCAAATGTCAATGTACTGTAGAAATGAAAAGTTGCAATTAGATTTTTGTTGCTCTTTGTGAGCAAACATCCTGGATTATTTTAAGTTACTGTATTAAAATGTTTCTCTAGATTTGCAGTCAAAGTTTTCTCCTTTTAAGAGTAATCAGATGTATTCTGAGTACTCTCCCAGGCTCTCTCTACAATATAGTGGTGAATTTGATTTCTGTCCTACACAAGTTTCATTCGTATAATAGTGGGTATTACTTACTATAGCTTTACAAATAGTGATGATGTAAATTCTTGCATTTCTCTGATCAAGGGTGGGGTGGCTTTGCTTAATCATTTCCTATGTTTTTAATCATTGGCTAAACTGAAATATTTTAAAGTATTTTTTTAAATACTGTACAGCTACTTCACTACTGTTCTCGCATGAGGCAAAGCAAGTAGCCTAAAGCATAGTCACAAATTTTTAAAACACCTTTTATCTCAGAAAATAACATGGACTATATGTTGGCTCATTGAACATAATAAAAAATAATAGTAAAATAAGAAAGTAAAAAAAATAACATGGAAATATGAAAATAGGGTTTTAGTTACAATAGTGTACTTTACTGTTTTTTTTCTTTTTGAACAGATTTAAGGTTCTAGTTTGCAATAAAATTGGAAAAAATATGAGTTGCTAACGTTATACATATTCCTCAGCATTCAATACCAACTTACTCTGTAGCTGGCATGACTGTCACTACTGTACCCAAAGCAAAAGCAAGACATATTTTAAGAGCAATAATGTCAACAATTCTACTGGTTATACTTTCCTATTTTTTTTTTCATGCTGAAGGTATAATTCAATATTTTGCGATATTTTTTCCTCAAGAAGCCAAAACCTATAATTATACTCAAAGATTTATTATGCTCATTGTGTACTGTTTTTAATGATTACTTAATTTGATCAATTGCATTTTGACCAAGAAATTGGGAGGGGGAGGGTTGTTCTTAGATTTATAAAAGGAACCATAACCAAATGTTAAAACTCTTTATCTCACCTTTTATTCACTTATATTTAATTTACTGTGTTTATCATATTTCTCTACGATTTCCCATGAAATAAAGAAACAGTTGTTCAAATCCAATTTCTGTATCTGATTAAACTAATCTTAAAATCTAGTCTTCTAGAACTATCGATATGCATTGATGGTTGGAAGGTCTGCATATAATATAATTGCATAAAAGCTGAATAGAAGGGCATTTTGGCACAGGAAAGACTTGAGTCTAACTTTTTAATGCTCTTTTCAGCACTACTTTGGTTAGTTTGTTGATAAACATTGTCAATCTTATTTTAGTGTAAACTTATTCCATTGGTATGTCTCCTGACTAAACCATTTAAATGCAATCCCCTGTAAGAAGCAGAGTATGCCAAGGGACTAAAGTTCTTTTCAAGTATTGATGATCCTTGTATATTGAGCATTGAAAGTGAAAATATTATACCAGTCATTTTTAAATAGATTTAAAGGATATATTTTGTTAATATGTTTGTAAAGAATTGTGATTTCTAGTTAATTTTTAAAAAGTGAAGTTGATTTTTTTTTATTTTTGTCCAATTTTTAGGTGCACATATGTGAGCACACCGACTTTGCTCTAAAATGTCTGGTTAAGTTTTTGGACCATTTTCTCAGAATATAGGTAGTAAACAGAGAATTAGATAAATAGGAATTTTAAAGTTTACATTCCAAAAATCACATTAAACTATAGATAAATTTCATATTCGAAGACTTTTTTATTATAAACGTTTTTACCCAAATTCACTTATCTTGAATATTGAATTTATAAAATTAAAGTCTGATTGTAATTATAATTTAGAAGAGAATGTTTTACAGCATCTATGAATTTTAGCTGTTTTCATTATTAATATATAGAACATTCTTTGAAGAATGCTGTTCATTTTATAAAGGTCTTGGACAGCTTCTGGTTTGTAATTGCAAAGATTCATAGGTTATAGTTTTAATTGTTTTAGGAATTCACGTTCATGATTGTCTTTTTAAACTGCATAGCTAAGTGCTTTTTGAAATACCAACATGTCAAAGCTGGTTCATGCCAATAACTTTAGAACACTAATACAGCTTACTCTCAACCTTCACGTACTGCTGTGATGAGACACATTAATAAATTGTAACACTACTCTTAGTTAAGACTGATGAATTTTGTATTGAATTCAGCTTACAATATGTAGTAAGAAATGCATTTCTTAGTAACCCCAAAACAGTTGTACTTTTCTCCAAGCCCTCAGGTTGCAGGTTTCCTGAGCAACAATTTAGTGATATTATTACATCTACTGTTGAGATATAATAATCTACTTTTTCTAATGGAATGGTAGAAAAATCTGGGACCTGACTCTTATGATGCGATTTGGCAGAGTATTTTTTTAAATCTTTCTATGGCTAGATCCTTTCTATTTATTCATTCGCCCATTCATTGCTTCTCTTGTATCTATTTAAAAACTGCATCAGGTTCTTCGTTGAGTTCAAAATTGAATAATGTGTATTTACTAACAGTAACTATAATATTGACACAACAAGGCAATTGTAAAATTAAAATGGGTAATGGGAATGAAATCACTAAAAATAATTAAAACTTGGAGGTTTTAAAATCAAATGAATATCTATAAATTAGTTATAATAAGACAGAACCTGGTAACCAGGACACATTAAGCAATTGGCCATTGGTCACTCTGTCCAACCTTTTAAAGTTCTGCATTCTGTACTGTTGACCCAAAAAAAAAAAAAAAAAAAAAATCTCCAGATCCATACAGTGGCCAGGTCATTGTATTTAATTATACAACTTTGACAGTGATGGCATTGCTTTTCACAGTGGCGAGACCATTTTACTCTAGCTCTTACTGCCAGAAGCTCATCTCCCTCAAATACCCCAGGCTTACCCTCTTCTCAATGTGACTCTCGCCTGTGCAGAGGTGGGCAGAGGTGGCTTATAGAAAGAAGTGTAAGTAGAGAAGGGAAACTCCATTTAGTCAGTATAGAATGAGTACGATTAGATACAGTATTTTAAAAATGACTTCTTCCATGCATGGAGAATAACAATGTTGACAGTGTTATTATCCAACACAAAGGCATGATATATGAGAGGCAACACAGTTGAATGGAAAGAAAATTATGTACTGGGAGCTTTGAGACTTCTTGCCCCTACTTCAGAGTGATGTTGGGAACATGATTGTTTTGACACAGGAAGACCAGGAGGGTGGTCACAAAGGCATTGACCTGAACAAAGAATAACTAATGTGTATTTGTTATGTTTATCTTAGGAAACTGGGAAATGTTATTGAATAAAATGACTCGTTTCTCTGTCTGAAACATTGGTCTTCCAGTCTAAAACCCACAAATCCATTGGGTAGATTAGGTTTATTTTGTAATCTAAAAATGAATATTTGTAGACATTAATGGATTATGATTAAAATGTCCTGTCTGCATTTGCATAAGAGTAGGGGTCCTATGTTGCTTGATTTGGTCACTCTTGAAAAGCATGTGTGTTCCATCTAGTACTAGGAAGTACAGAAGTCCTTAGAACATAAAGGTAATGTTGAATAAAGAAGTACAGGAAAATATACACCAGACCAAATTAGTTTTAAGGCTTCTGAACTTAAGAAGTTTTTTAAGTGTGGTGTCAGACCATTTTAGTAGTGTAGCCAAAACAGGGTATTGGGTAGGGAAGGGGGGGGAAAACTAGATGTTCAATTTTCCAGAGATTTCCTGTGTTTATTATTATAAGACTGTGATTTATTAAAACTGTCTTACTTCTTCAGGCAGACCAAAATTTCCTGTGTGCTACTGAGGCTAAGATATATGGGGTTTGTGCAAAGAGTCCGTGAATGAGACAGGGTTATAGTACCCAGGCTACAATGCTGTTCATAGCTGGATAGAGCATTTTCACCCAGAATTGTCAGGAAGAGCTCGAGTCTCATTTTTTCTCATTACTGAAATTACGAATGTATTACGTTTAAGAGGAGTTACTGCTCAAATTGAGTTTTGAGTTATAGTGTCTGAAACCACATTATTTACAGTTTTATAGTAATCGATGGCATGTGTTGAAGAAATTGTACATTCTGTACCCGTCTTCCCTGCTACACTCCTGCATATGGAAAGTAATACCATCAGTTACATCTCATCTAGCTAGTAGAGTTGGTAGGCAAATGCCTTGTGACATTGCTTGCTTATTTCAAACATATGTGAATGTTGTCCTGGGTAATGGTGGTGGTGTTGGGGCAAACAAAAACAAAAAAATCCTCCAAAAATATTTTTAAAAATGATTCAGCAGACTGTATTAGCAAGCAGGGTAAAATGAGGGTTATAAGTCTGTGAGTTTAACTCTATTTCCTGGCAGAATTTACAATGGTTTATTAAGCAGAAAATTTATAAACATAGATAGACTCAGAGATATTATGGCTATACCAAGAATAAAGCATTCCAGACTGATCTCATTACTTTCTTGATAATTTTTTTTCCCCTGAAGTGGTAAGGAAAAGGAATATTATAAGACACCATGAATATGTATTTCAGGAAGCTTCTTAACTATCTTGACGTTATTAAGAGCATAGTAAGACATTTCACCAAAGTTGGTTATTTTCCAAACTTTTGTTTTTTAACCCATGGAATTTTTTTCACCCTAGTTAAAACATTATTAGTACCTCAATATGTGCTACGGACAGGAAAACTACCTTAAAATATTTGTATAGCTCCTTCCCAAGGCCCTGGGAGGGGCCCTAGCCATGTACTCACCTGGTCATATATTTCAAGATATTTTTGTGTTTTTCTTAAAGAAGCTTCCTCTCTATAATGCAGTCAGTTTAGATCCACATAACCTGAATTTGCCTGCGAGTAAAAATAAGATGAATCTTCTTTATTGAAGCAGGAGTGGGAGCCTCAAATGCACCGATTGGTCTTCCTTTGACCAAAGGCGTTGCGTCCCCAGCAACACCTTTGTTTTTTGGTCTTTGGTTTTTTTGTTTTGTTTTTTATTTATTATATTAGTCACCATGCAGTACATCATTAGTTTTTGATGTAGTGTTCCAAGAGTCATTGTTTACATATAATACCCAGTGCTCCGTGCAATATGTGCCCTCCTTAATACCCACCACCAGGCTCACCCATCCCCCTACCCCCTCCCCTCTAATGCTGGCTTCATAGAGTCTGGAAGTTTTCCTACTGTTTCTATTTTTTTGAAACGGCTTCAGGAGAATAGGTATTATTTCTTCTTTGAATGTTTGGTAGAATTCTCCAGGGAATCCATCAGGTCCTGGATCCTTGTTGTTTGGGAGGTTTTTGATCACTGCTTCAATCTCGTTACTAGTTACTGGTCTATTCAGGTTGTCAGTTTCTTCCTTTTTCAGTCTTGGAAGTTTATAGGTT
This sequence comes from Potos flavus, assembly GCA_028534135.1. Classification (NCBI taxonomy): domain Eukaryota; kingdom Metazoa; phylum Chordata; class Mammalia; order Carnivora; family Procyonidae; genus Potos; species Potos flavus. The sequence continues at coordinate 86,518,747 of CM052886.1, forward strand.
TCCAGGAATGCATCCATTTCTTCTAGGTTGCTTAACTTACTGGCATATAGTTGTTGATAATAATTTCTGATGATTGTTTCTATTTCCTTGGGCTTAGTTGTGATCTCTCCCCTTTCATTCATAATTTTATTAATTTGGGTCCTCTCTCTTTTCTTTTGGATTAGTTTGGCTAGTGGTTTATCGATCTTATTGAAACTTCTAGTTTCGTTGATGTGTTCTACTGTATCTCTAGTTTCTAACTCATTGAGCTCTGCTCTAATATTAATTATTTCCCTTCTTGTGCGTGGGGTAGGCTAATTTGTTGTTGATTCTCCAGTTCTTCAAGCTTTAAAGCGAGTTTGTATATTCCCGATTTTTCTGTTTTTTTGAGTGAGGCTTGGATGGCTGCATATTTCCCCTTTAGGTCCGCCTTTGCCGTATCATAGGTTTTGGACCGGTGTGTCTTCATTCTCATTGTTTACGTTCTTCTCTGATTTCCTGGTTGATCCAAACATTCTTGAGCAGGATGGTCTTTAGTTTCCAAGTGTTTGAATTTCTTCCAAACTTTTTCTTGTGATTGAGTTCCAGTTTCAAAGCATTGTGGTCTGAGAATATGCAGGGAATAATCTCAGTCTTTTGGTATCAGTTGAGCCCTGATTTGTGACCCAGTATGTGGTCTATTCTGGAGAAAGTTCCATATGAGCTCAAGAAAAATGAATATTCTGTTGTTTTAGGGTGGAATGTTCTGTATATATCTATGAGGTCCATCTGGTCCTAAATGTCATTCACAGCAATGGCCTTTGTGATTGAATCTGCTGTGATTCTGTCTTGTTGATGGCTAGCATCTCCTGAGAAGTTTTGGGACTAGAGATTCCTGGGTCTTATAGCAGAACAGAATCAGAATATGTACAAATGGGTCAAAGAAATCTGTATTTATTTAAAAAGTACCTGAGATAGTTCTGATTATAAATCTAGTTTGGGAGGCACTGGTTTAGATAATTAAACCATGTGTCCCCACTCAAATTGTTTAGCTTGAGGGTAGGATCTTTCTAGGAGTTTTCCCTTGATCTTGTGACACATGAAATCTTTAGCAATGACTCAGATAAAAGATATAGACAATAGACGATAAAGGGGGTATATTTATCAAAGAGGCATTAGAGAATGTGCTTTATAGTCAGGTAGACTTGGGTCCCATCCCAGCTCTGCCAGTCACCAGCTGGGTAATCTTCCTCATCCTTAATATTTCTAGTTATGGTCTACAAAAATTGTTCCTCTCACTGGGTTGTTAAAAACATTTAAGTAGATAATGCAACTAAGGAATTCAACACACGTAAACCTAACATACAGACTGGCATAAAGTAAATATTTGTGTTTATCATTATCACCATCATTGCTAACAGTAAAATCTTAGAAGAATTAGTAGAGGAAAAGAATCATGGTTCAAGATGGGTTGAATTCAAAATAGAATAAATGAGAAGGAAGAGAAATTTCAGTTCATTTAAACAACCATTAATTAAATGCCTTTTATACAAAGTCTTCAAGGAGCTAATAATTTAGTCAGGGGAGAGAATCACATAAAACAATAAATCATACAAAATGTAATGGGAGCAATGTTATACAGGCACATAGCTATGGAGATAATAGAACACTGTATTCAAGCTGATTGTTGAGAATGTCTTAGGAGTTTTTGAGCTGAATATTGGATGAAATAAATGAACTTGATGAAAAAAGAAATTATTATCAGGCAGATGTAATGGTACATGCAAAGGATCAGAGAGGCAAAGCAGCTTGACATGGTATTGCAAATATTTTGCTATGGCTAGAGGAAATTTGGGAGCACTTAAAGGACTAGATGAACTATTAAGGAAAAATAGGATTCTGGAGATCTCAAAACTTTCAAGGGCTTAGTTTCAAACTATTCTGAAATCTCAGCAGTGGGGAGAGGAGAACAGGGTGCCCCAGCCAAGGAATGTTTAACTGTGACATAATGCTGTCCTCAGCTATTGTGGTCATGGGTGTCTGATCTAACGTGACACCGGTTTTCCAGAGTCGAATAAGTTGGGGTGGTGTGACCTAACCACAGCACTCTGACAATGGTGATGCTTGTAGAAAGCAAAAGAAAAATCTTATTCCATTGGGTCTGTGTGAGTTGAAGAAGAAACTTACTCTACAATTTTGATTTTTCACTCCAGGATGGAGTTTCAAACTCCTCTAGACTGTTCATATAAATCAACCAAGGAACTTCTCCAACATGCATATTTACAGTTCATACTCTCAGAAATTTTGATTCATTGGGGCTGCCATGCAATAAAGAAATAGGCATTTTATAAACCATCCCAGATAATTCTGACCCAGGCAGTCTTCAGACGTTGGTGTTTGAGAAGCACTTCTCGAAGTACACTGGATCTTGCAGTAAGTGCTACAGACCATGCCCATATTCCTGTTGGTGGGAATGGGTTTTCTAGGAGATTTCTAGGCATAGTTCTCAGTAAGTATGTCTACATAGAGTATAGCTAACAAGAGGGAGGGTCTTGATTCTTTCAGTTGGATGTAATTAAAACTGAGGGTCCCACAGGATCATGGGTTGGCAACAACTTGTGTATATATATTCAGAATGTCAAAATAATTAAGTCCTTCCAGTCTTCATTTGTGCATCATATGGACGATTAAAAGGGACCTAATTTGTATCCTATTATGGGAGTTTGAAAATTCACTTTCCTTACCTCTCCAAATGTCCTATACCCCACATATGTTTTAGAGTCTCTTCGCTCAATGAGTCTTTTTCTTCTTGCTTCTTAGTTCTGTATATCTCTGTTTAGTCCCCTGATTGGATATCCCAGTGGGTGCCTGGCTTGCACCAGCAAAGATAAAGTGTATGGGTCACGTAAGGGAGGCATCCATGCTGACAGTGACAAAGCTTTCTTTGAAAGATGGTAGGGTCAGTGTTCTGACCCAACTTTTACTCTCTTTAGGATCTTTTTTCATTTTCATGAAACTTATCAATGTTAATCATGCTACCCAAAGAACCCATCCTGTTATAGTCTATTCTTCTTCTCCTCTTGGTAACTTTACTTCCTATTTGATGCTTCTGAGATGCTGTCAAGTTTTAACCTTGTCGCCTCTGTCAAAGTTGCTTATCACAAACATTTGAATTAGGGAATATGCAGTTTTCCAGTGAACAAACGGGTGTGTATGGCTCAGTTGCCTTCCTCTTGAAGGATTGTGTTTTTGGTAAGGTGCCAAGTATGATCTGGAATCTGAGGTCATTCAGTTTTGAGAGTAGTTGGTCAGCACGTAGGTCTCATAACTCTAAATGAAGTAATTGTTGTGCTGTTGCTAACTGATAATATTTGGACCGTTCTGGGCTTTCTCAGTCTGAGATCCGGGAATCACTAGGGGACACAGGCTAAGCACTTGTAGGGAATTTCTGAATTTGAAGGTATCAGTTGGAGGACCCTCATTAAGAAAAAAGAGTGTAATGTCAAGTATAAAATTAGGTAGTAAAATTAACTATTAATTTTGAATGAGCAGAAAATCTCATGAAATTGTAGAGTTTTAAAAGTTAAAACTTCATGAAATTGTAAAGTTTTAAAAGTTATCAAGTATCAAAATTACCTTGAAATTAAGGAAAAGTATTTTAAAAATTAAGTTTGGGTTACATCATAATTTTTTTTAAATGGGAAGGAAACTTAACATGAGATATACTCTCTTAAATTTTTCAGGGTACCATACAGTATTGCTAAATATAGGCAGAATGTTGTAGGACACATTCCGAAGTTAACCATCTTAAATAACTACAGCTGTACCTATTGAATAATAACTCCCCATTTCTCCTTTCCTCTCAGCCCCTCACAATCACCATTGTATTTTCTGCTCCTATGTGTTTGACTATATTATAGATACCTCATATAAGTGGAATTATGCAGTAGTTATCATTTTACAATTGCCTTGTTTCATTTAGCATAATGTACTCAAGTTTCATCTGTGTTGTTGCATTTGGCAGAATTTACTTTTTTTTTTTGGTATTTTGTTGTCAGTTTATGCCACATTTCCTTATCCATTCATTCATCTATGGAGACAGATTATTTCTGCATCTTGGATACTGTGAGTAATGCTGCTTGGACTTGGGGATGCAAATACCTGTTCGAGATTTTGATTTTAATTCTCATGGATAAATACCTAGAGGTAGGATTGCTAGAACACATACAGTATGCCTATTTTTAATTTTTTTGTGGCACTTTCACACTGTTTTCCGTAGTGGCTGTGCAATTTTACATTTTCACCAACAGTGTACGAGAGTTCCATTTTCTCCACATCCTTCCTTGCCAACACTTACTATCTTCTGTGTTTTTCATACTAGCCATGCTAACAGGTATAAAGTAATTATCTTATTGTGGTTTTGCTTTGTGTTTCCTGATCACTAGTGATATTGAGCATGTTTTCATATGTCTGTTGGCCATTTGTATGTCTTCTTTGGAAATGTGTCTATTCAAATTCTTTGCCCATTTTTACATTAGGTTGTTATTTTTACTGTAAGAGTGGCAGCATGCCATCTGTATTTTGGTTATTAACCACTTATCTGGAATGTGGTTTGCAAATATTTTCTCTCAATTTGTAGGTTGCCTTTCCACTCTCCTGTTTTCTTTGCTGTGCAGAAGCTTTTTAGTTTTGTGTAGCCCCACTTGTCTGTTTTTGCTTTTGTCGACTATCTTTTTGGTGTAATATATGATTAGTCATTGCCAAGATTAGTGCTATAAAGCTTTTTTCTTTGTTTTTTTTTCCGAGGAGTTTTATGGTTCCAGGTCTTAAATTTTAGTCCCATTTAGGGTTCATTTTTGTATAAGGTATAAGATCAGGATCCAATTTCATTCTTTTACATGTTGGTATCTAGTTTTTCCAGCACCATTTATTGAAGAGATTGTCTTTTCCCCTATTGTGTATTTTTGGCATCCTTGTCAAAGATCAGTTGAATGTATATGCATCAGTTTATTTCTGGGCTCTCTGCTCCATTCCATTGGTTTATATGTCTGTCTTCCATGCTGTTTTAGTTACTGCAGCTTTGAAATATATTTTGAAATCAGGAAGTATAATATATCCAGCTTTATTCTTCTTTATCAAGATTAATTTGTCTATTTGGGTCTCTTTGTGGTTTCATATAAATGTTAGGATTGTTTTTTTATTTCAGTAAAAAAATGGAATTAAGATTTTGATAGGGATTGCATCTTTCATTTATAGATCACTTTGTGTGGTGTGGATATTTTCATAGCACTAAACCTTGGAATCCATGAACATGGATGTTTTCCTGTTTGTTTCTAGCTTCTTTAATTTCTTTCATCAATGTTTTATAGTTTTCATGTATAGTTCTTCCACATCATTGGTTAACTTAGTTCCTAAGTATTTTATTCTTTTTGATATTATTGTAAATGAGATTGTCTTCTTAATTTCCTCTTTGGATGATTTGTTTTTAGTGTATACAAATGCAACTGATTTTTAAACAATTTTTTATTTAAATTCAACTTAGTCGAAATATAGTGTATTATTAGTTTCTAGAGTAGAATTTAGTGATTCATCAGTTGCATATAACACCCAGTACTCATGACATCAAGTACTTAATGCCCATCCTTAATGCCCATCACCCAATTGCCCCATCCCCGAACTAACCTCCCTTCCGGGAACCCTCAGTTTGTTTCCTGTAGTTAAGAGTCTCTTATGGTTTGCCTCCCTCTCTGTTTTTATCTTGTTTTATTTTTCCTTCCCTTTCTCTATGTTCGTTTGTTTTTTTTTTTCCTTAAATTCCACATAGGAGTGAAAGCATATGGTATTTGTCTTTCTCTCACTTATTTTGCTTAGCATAATTACCTCTAGTTCCACATTTTGGCAAAGGGCAAGATTTCATTCTTTTTGATGGCTGAGTAATATTCCGTGTGTGTGTGTGCACGCGCACGTGTATGCATGAGTATGTGTGTATACACACACTACATCTTTTTTATCCATTCATCTGTCAGTGGACATCTGGGTTCTTTCTATATTTTGGCTATTGTAGACATTGCTGCTACAAACATTGGGGTGCATGTGACCCTTCGAATCACTATGTTCATATCCTTTGGATAAATACCTAGTAGTGCAATTGCTGGGTTGTAGGGTATTTCTATTTTTAATGTCTTGAGGAACTTCCATATTGTTTTCCAGAGTGGCTGCACCAGCTTTCATTCCTACCAACAGTGTAAGAGTGTTCTCCTTTCTCGCCATCCTCACCAACATCTGCTGTTTCCTGACCTGTTAATTTTAGCCATTCTGACTGGTGTGAGGTGGTATCTCATTGTAGTTTTGATTTGTATTTCCCTGATGCCGAGTGATGCTGAGCATTTTTTCATGTCTTTTGGCCATTTGTATGTCTTCTTTTGGAGAAATGACTGTTCATGTCTTCTCCCCATTTCTTGACCCAATTATTTGTTTCTGTGGGTGTTGAGTTTGGTAAGTTCTGTGTAGATTTTGGATACTAGCCCTTTATCTGATAAGTCATTTGCAAATATCTTCTTCTATTCTGCAGGTTGCCCTTTATTTTTGTTGACTGTTTCCTTTGCCATGCAAAACCCTTTTTATCCTGATGAAGTCCCAATAGTTAATTTTTGCTTTTGTTTCTCTTGCCTTTGGAGATGTATCTGGCAAGAAGTTGCTGCAGCCAAGGTCAAAGACGTTGCTGCCTGTATTCTCCTGTACGGTTTTGATGGATTCATGTCTCACATTTAGGTCTTTCATCCATTTTAAGTTTACTTTTGTGTATGGTGTGAGATAAAGTGGTCCAGTTTCATTCTTCTGCATGTGGCTGTCTAATTTTCCCAACACCATTTGTTGAAGAGACTCTCATTTTTCCATTGGATATTCTTTCCTGCTTCATTGAAGATTAATTGACCATAGAGTTGTGGATCCATTTCTGGGTTGTCTCTTCTGTTTTGTTGATCTGTGTGTCTGCTTTTGTGCTACTGATTTTCGTATGCTGATTTTGTATCCTGTAGATTTACTAAATTTGTAAATTAATTCTAAGAAGTTTTTTGTTTTTGTTTATGTGGAATCTTAGAGTTTTCTATATTTCAGGTCATATTATCTGTGGAGTCCCTAGGTGGTTCAGTCAGTTAAGCATCTGACTTGATACCGACTCAGGTCATGATCTCAGGGTCATGAGATCAAGCCCAGTGTCAGTCTCTGCACTCGGCTCAGAGTCTGCTTGAGATTTTCTCTCTCCCTCTCTCTCTGTCTTCCACCTGCTCACTCGCATGCTCTCTCTCTCTCTCTCTTTCTCTCTCTCTCAAATATATAAAGAAATAAAATCTTAAAAAAAAAAAGGTCATGTCAGCTATGAACAGAGAAGATTTTACTTCTTCCTTTCCTTTGCATGCCTTTATTTTTCTTGCCTAATTGCTTTGGCTAGGATTTCTAATTCTGCATTGAATAGAAATGGAAAGTGTGGGTATCCTGTTTTATTCTTGATCTCAGAGGAAAAGTTTTTCACTGTTCAGTACAATGATAGCTGTGGGCTCATATATGGTACTTCTTATGTTGAGGTAATTTTATTCTATTTTCTAAAGTTTTATTTGAGAGTTTTTATTAAACTGTTGAATTTTGTCAAATGCTTTTTGATGAAGCATTTTTTTTTGTCAGATTTTGACATATATTGAGATGATCATGTGGCTTTTATCCTTGATTCTGTCATTGTAGTGTATCACATTTCTTTGTGCATGTTGAATCTTTTTTGCATCCCAGGGAAAAATCCCACTTAGTCATGGTATATGATCCTTTACACATCCTATTTGGTTTGCTGGTATTTTGTGGAGGATTATTTCCTCTGTATTCATTAGAAATATTGCCCTGTAGTTTTCTTCTCTTGTAATGTCTTGTCTGGTTCTGGTATCAAGTTCTTGTAAGACCAGCTTCTACTGCATGTTTATAAAAGGAAGTATTCCCTCCTCTTGAATTTTTTTGGAAGAATTGGAAGAAGCATTGGCATTAAGATTTCTTTAAATGATAGAACTCATCTAGTCCTGTGCTTTTCTTTGTTCAGTTTTACTGATTCGGTCTCATTGCTAGTTGTAGTCCCATTGTGATTTTCCATTTCTTCGTGTTTCTCTATACTTTTGTCTGCATAGTCTTAGTTTGCCTCTTTCTCATAATAGCACTTTATAATATTTTCTAGGAGAAACTAGAAAGATGATTCAGTCTTTTCTCTTGTGTTAAGGTTTTGTTTTTTGTTTTTGTTTTTGTTTTTGGTAGGTTAGCAGAGTGTATTTCAGTTTAATACATTTTTGGTAATTTTTTTTTTACATTGTATGTAACACTTTCTGATGTGTAACCTTATAAACAGATACACTATTTCAGAAGAATTACTATAGTTTTATGCGCTTCACAGTGAAGAATCTTGATATATATTCTATACTGTGATTTTTATACAAGATAAAAATATGAATGATGTACTTGTAATTTTATATACTGTGTATTGCGTTTATGATAAGAAAGAACTTCCATTTAATTTGACATTGATGAAAATTGACTCATCCACTTATAATTTTACACATAGAATGTTTAGCAGAATTTTCTATAGACTAGCTTCTGATTCTATACATTTTGAAACTTGTTTCTCCTCAAATATTTATGTATTTCTGGTGCCAGATGTTGTAGGACATGGTGAATATGGAATTTTTGCTTAACTCCAGAGTAACAATTTTAATAGGTGTTACTGAGTATGATATGTTATATAATATATTTTATGTATTTTAAATACATGAGAATATTTATGCCAATATTTTTGAAGAGCACAAGAATCATGAGCGCTCTCTAGTGGCAAAGTTTGTGCCTGAATTCATACATGCAGAAATATAATATAGCAATGTAAAGGAACCAAATGGTGTTCCAATCTTTATGTGTATAACTTGAAGACCATTACAGGAGACTCACTGTATATTAAAGCAACATTTTGTATAATCGCCCTTTTGTCTTCTCTTTTCATATTTTTTCACTGCTCCAGAGCAATAAAAGCATCTTGCCACCAAGACATATCTCTCCCACCCCATCATATTTTCCTCCAACTTTATTGCTATTTTGATTAGATTTTCTGTCTATCTTTTCCTCTTTTTCCTAGCATTTCTCAGTTTCCCTCTTAATATACCATGAGAAGAAATCAGGTGTAGCCATCTTGTTAAAATGAAAGGGAGAAAACAACTTGAGTTCTTTGGTAGGTGATTGGAGTGAAGGATGAGACAATGGGTAATGCTCACCCATTGATGATGCTTGACTTGGTCATGTTGGCTGTACCAGGGCAGAGAAAAAAGGAGTAAAAGTAGAGTTCCATATTTAGGTTATAAGATCCAGTTGTAAGACACGGTGAAGTAATATAATTTGGCAGATACCTCTTTGCAGATAGCACCGTAAAGATGGAGTCTCTAAATATTTTTCCTTCACATTAATTTTAGATTCTACTCTAAACACTCTTGCCATTTAAGAACACAATGCTAAATTGAATTCTTAATACTTCTACCCCATAACACAATACAATCTCCTCGCTTTCAGCAGAACCACAGAGATGCATTGAATAATTTCCATGGCGATATAAAACAACTAAACTCCTCTTATGTATTTGCCGTCTTGTTAGTGACTAAACTTATTGAGTTAAAATAATAATGTAGTGATTTTATACATCATCAGTGTATGTGAGACTTCCATAACATTTTTATAATGCAGCTCTGGAACTTAAAGCCATGTACCATGTGCTATCTTTGTAATTGCATTTGTTCTGGGAAACGGAAAAAAATGTTAATCTATTAACATTTTATTAAAAAACCTATTTAAAAAAATAGAATAAACCTCAGTTTTTTCCTGCATTTTTATCTAAAATTAATTGTAAATAATTTCACTTTATTGAACATCTCAGACAACATATATTCAGTTGGAACTGAACAAAATTTACTTAGTGACTATTCTGTTTTCTCTGTCAGCTGTTATTTGGAAGAGAGATCAAGAGTAGTAGATATTTTTACTTTCATTTGATTGGACTTGAAAATGAAAAAAAATGTGTGATTTAAAAAAAAATTCTATAAAATCTTTCTCCCCCCAATTATCTGAAGAATTTTAATATAAAATTATGTATTAAGTTTAGGCATATTAAATGCTTCCTTTTCAGTACATAGGAAGTTCAATTTATCATGGAAAATAAATATGTACATATATGTGAATAGTCTCGTTCTATGAATATTTTTGAATAGTTTCAAGTTCTGTGAATAGTTTTGCTTCATTAAACCCTTATGAGTAATTTGCTCTGTTAAAAAACAGGCCCCTCAGTTATTTACATTTAGCCTAGACAAAGTGTAGCTTAAATATTTGTCTCATTATTCTCGTTTAGTTTACCAAGAAAAATACTTTCTTATCTGTGCTACATAAAACTCCAGATCACATGACATTTATATTTTGTGGTTTGGTATTTACACATATACACACATATCTTTTTCTGCTGGTCTCTGTATTCTGTGTGTATGACTGTGTCTGCTTATTTTTCTATGCCATGTTAAATATGTAGTAAGTGTATAAAATATTGAATCAATATTCAAATATTGAAATGAATTTTAAAAATTATTTTTTAAGGTCTTAAGACATTCTTAAATTAACTTTGGTATCTCATGAATGCAAATTTAATAGTTTGTGTATAAAATATAATTGAAACTTCTAATGTTTTTTTCTCTCAGTTTATGAGAAACCCTTTGTCATTGTTTATGACTTGCACATTATCATGAAATCCCAATGAACTCAGAAAATTTGGATGAGAACCCTATGTTTTTAGGAGAGATTGTAGTATTCAGATAATGACAAAATATTAGTAAGATGTCTAAATATGTATAATGTAGAGTGTCTAAATTTACCTCAGGAGAGTAGCAAATAAAATCTCTAAACTATATGACTATTATACTCTAATCTTTATGACCTTTGTCATATCTTTAATACCCTTGCAAAGTGTTGCACAAATATTATTATTTGAATCGATATATAAATGTGGATTCCTAAGAAATTAATTAACCAAGGTATAGCCAGTTTTGTTGGCCAGATAGACATAGGTATTGTTGCCATTTCCAAACTGTGACCAGATGATAGCAAAGTATGTTATCAACCAAATTATGGGGATTTTTATGATTTTAAGTGAAAAGTCACAGCAAAATCTTTAAAATATGTTAAACCAGATGTAGAAAGGTTTCATTAAAATGTCAAAATAGTGCTGTAAAGGAATAGTTCCAATATTGTTTGAATAATAGTTTAAACTTTAGACATTAAAATAGCATCAAGATTGAAGTATAGCATAAGCTTCCTAAGAGTAAAAAAAAAAATAGTAATAGGACAAGAATTTTATACCTTTAATTGAAACCTGTTTTATTTTATTCATTGTAATAAAATTATATCCTATCAGGATTATCTAAAGCTCTTTACATAACTGTCTTTATTGACCAAATTTAGACCGAATGCTACTACTTATTAAATGACCTCATTATACTGTGACTGTCTTAAAAAAGGAAAAAGTATCGATTTCTTGGAATCAAATTCATGTATTATAATTTTACTATGGTATCTTCAATGATTATCAAAGTTTAGCTTTCATGACCTGGGAATTCGGTTAGTATCATCTCTATTCATTTTTCACTTTTACTGACTGAAATTTTTGTTAATTTACATGTGGAATGAAATAATAGCATACAGGTCAATATGACCTATATTTCTTAAAGATTAAAATGTGTTTTGTGCCCTTTATGCTGTTTTTTGATGCACGCTTTAACCAAATCTGTCTATTGGTTAGAGAAGCACTTTATTCATTTCTGTTACCATGATTATATAAATGTTTCTATTAAGTATTTAAACATGCTGGGTTTAGTTAGATGTAAGTATTAGTAATATCAATTAACATTACTGTCCAGTAAGAGTGTTATTTTAGATTTCATTACAGTGCCCTAAAACTAGTAGTAACTTTGCTTGAAATTAGGAGTGGTATTCTAATTTTTTTACTACAATTTGTGTGTACATGATTGCATGTGCATTTTGTGTGTATGAAAAAGAGACAGGCACAGAAAGGCAGACCTCACAATCTAATATCTGACAGAAAGGCTGAATTCATAGATATGTAATGAAAGACTGTGTTGAAGTATGCAGAAATGCTAAATAATTTTAAAAGAATATCAACTAATGGGTATTACATTTTTGAATCAAGTCCTCTCCCTTACACGACTAGCCAGTGTGTCCTATTAATTTTTCCTGGGAACTTCTGTTCCCAGTACTGTTCCTCTGGAACTTGTTGCATGATGAATTCTCAAAATTGCCTCACTTGCCTCTAGACTGCCCTTTGCATCTCTCCCAGGTTGATCTTTCCAAAATACTGCATGTTTCCCAGTCTTCAGCTAATTCAACACCCATTGCCCATGGCTTTCTCTTGCCTTTATGATAAATTCTGTATTTTTAGAATAATGTGAACCTAACTCAAGGACACATCACAGTGTATGGTCCCCTATCTTCATTTATAATCTATTCCTGCATTATTTACCCATAATCTTCTCTAGCCAGATAATGCTTTCCTACTGTTGCACCTATCACTCCCTCTTTTTCCAACTCTATTGATTTTTCTGTGTTTCAGCTTTTATGGTTATGTAATGAATTACCTGAGAACTCAGTGGTGTAATAAATACTTGCTATGCTCATGAGATCTGAGGGTTGGAATTAGAAGAGGACACCTTGTCTCTGGTCCACAGTGCCTGGGGCTTCATCTGGGTGACTTGAATGCTGGAGGCTAAAGTCATCTGAGTGCTCTTTCAGTCACAAATTTAGGGGGTGATGCTGGCTATTGCCTGGGGGACCTTACTTTCTTCGTATGTGGGTCTTTCCACATGGGCTGCTGCACATGGCCTCTCTACAGAAGCTAATTTTTCTCACTGCATGTTAGCTGATTTCCCCGCAGTGGCTCCCCGCCAAAAGAGAAAGCCATATGGAAGCTGTATCCTTTTCTATAACCTGGGCCCTCGAGTCACATGTTATTATTTCTGCTTTACTCTGTCGCTTGGAGCGATCACAAGTCTGCCTAGGTTTCAGTGGGAGGTAAACACAGATCACCTCTTGATAGGGACTGCTGAGCTTCTGGAAGAGCATGTAGGATTAGAAATATTGCTGTGGCCACTTTTTAAATTTTATTTATTTTATTTCTTTTTAAAAATTTATTTATTTGTTAGAGAGTAAGAGGGGAGAAGGGCAGAGGAAGAGAGAATCTCAAGCAGACTCCCTGCTGAGCACAGAACATGATCCAGGGCTTAATCTCAAGACCCTAAGATCATGATCTGAGCGGAAACCAAGAGCTGGCCACTTAACCGACTGAGCCACCCAGGCGCCCTTATCTTTTTAAGTTTTAATATGCCATGGTCATGTTCTACAGTTTGTATCCCATACCTCTTGTAACTTTCCTAGACTATTTTAGGCCCTACCAACCTTCCCCCTTTCTGAACTCATTTAACCTGTGCTCTCGTTTATAACCAGTATATTCCTTTGAATTGTTAAGTGTTTTCCGTGTGCATCTGTTTTATCTCCCCAACTATACTGCAAATTATTTAGTGCAAGGACTTGACTTTCTTGTATTTATATTTACCACAGGTCTAGTATAGGGTTTTGGACACAGTAGGTGCTTAATAAACATCTGGCTTAAAGTTAAATAAGCTCAAAATGAAATTAGAGACTCAGGTTCTATGCATTGTAGATGAACACAGTGATTAGTCTCTGCACAGAATGCAGGTATCGGGGGCAGGCAGTGAATGCGATCCCTAAGAAGTAAGCAAGAATCATATTTTAAACAGAAGTAAATGTGTTTGGATTGGATGAAACTTGGAAGCTTAAATGTCAGTAAGTTATGATGGCAGTCAACTTTTTTTTGCCTCTTAAATATTTAATTTTAAATTTAAAATGTATTAAAAACTTATTTAATCCATATTCATTGAAAGTTTTAAATATAATTGCACTGGCATTTCACTGAAAGTAAGACTGATCAGCTAATAGCAGTAAATATTGTAATATTTCATATTTTTTAGAAGTGTGTAGTTACATTAAGAAGCATTTGTACTTTGATTAAATTTTTACTTCATTTTAAAATTAAAAATAATACTTCCTTATTGTATCAAGTCACGATGTATAGAGAAAAAGCAAGTCTTTTCTCATCTATTGCCATATTGAAGATACAGAGTTTGGTTTGGTGCATGTTTTTACAGCTTTCTCCTTGCTCGTTTTGTATACTTTCATTGTTTATATATTATTCCATTTATTTATTGTTCCTGCCATAATTTCTTATTCCTAAATTTGTAAAGCTCATGGTTATGTCAATGTTAATTTGTCTATGTGATGATTATGAGATTTGATCATCAGTTATTTGCTCTAAGAAGCTAAATTAAAGACTTTGTGGCAAACTAGTAGAGTTGATACTTTAAAGTTGATTTTTTTTTTTAAAGATTTCATTTATTTATTTGACAGAGAGAGAGATCACAAGTAGGCAGAGGGCAAGCAGAGAGAGAGGGGGAAGCAGGCTCCCTGCTGAGCAGAGAGCCCGATGCGGGGCTCGATCCCAGGACCCTGAGATCATGACCTGAGCCAAAGGCAGAGTCTTTAACCCACTGAGCCACCCAGGCGCCCCTTAAAGTTGACTTTTAAAGATTCGTAGAAAATATATAAAAATAAAGGCTTGGAAGAATGGGTTAAATTTTCTTACTGTGTACTCCATTGTATGCATTTGTTTGCATTATGAGAATAGTAATCCGATGATAATGCACAGAACACTATGACTATTACTAAAATATTTATGCTAACCAAATAATATACTAACATCTCAGCTTTAATTATTCAGAAAAATGTGTAATTTTTTGCTAAATAATGTAAAATTTCATACATTGAAAGTTATTTAAAATAACTTTTATAAAATTTTCATATGGAAGGCAAATGCATGGCATATTTCCTTTAAAACTCTCCCCAATGGAGGAAATGGAGGGGTGCCTGGGTGGCTCAGTTAAACACTGGGCTCTTGGTTTCCACTCAGGTCATGATCTCAGGGTCATGGGATAGAGCCACTTGGGCTCCAAGCTCAGCAGGAAGTCTTCCTGGGACACTCTCTCTCCCTCTCCCCACGTCCCTCCCCCTGCTCTTCTGCTCTCTCTCCTCCTTTCAAATAAATAAATAAACAAATAAACAAATAATAAAATCTTAAAAACAAAACAAAAAAACCCCTCTCCCTCATCTCAAGGGTATTTTACTTGCAACTTGGGCTGTGAAATGAAGAGACTGAAAAACAGTCAAATGAAAGTCGGAAAGTTAAGAATTGCTGACTATTTGTAATCAGTCATTTAGCCAGGTCCTATTATGTGAAAAAGTTAAACCCAGATCTAGTTTTTATGTATTTATGACTTTAGGAACTACTTATCTTTAGCTATGTTGGCATAGTTTATGATTTCTAACATTTATTTATAGAATATAATTGCATGTGTAATTATAACCTTCCTATAAAACTAAACACATGCTTGATAAAATATATAAAGTTGAATACATATAACTATTTTGTATTTCAGATGGCTGATCACTCTGAAGTGATGAAAGGCATTCATCAATACCCAGGAGTTCGATATCCTGTCCTTACTCCTAATCTTCAGGGTTTTCACCGTGCTGTAAGTGTGCTGCTAATTATTTTTAAATCAATATGTTTCTTACTGTTTTAAGGTCTTTACATAGTTAAAACAGTATCAGATGTAGCCTCCTCATTACCCTGTATAAATGCTATTCTAATGTAGGCACAGGGATACAGTGCGATCTGTAACCTCAGGGTAGTCTGAGGGACTGAAGTGTTCACATTAATAACCTTTCCAGTTTAACCATTCGGGAATCAAAACACAAAAATACAGTAATCCTTTTTTTTTTTTTTTAAGATTTTATTTATTTATTTGACAGAGAGAGAGAGATCGCAAGTAGGCAGAGAGGCAGGCAGAGGGAGAGGGGGAAGCAGGCTCCCCGCTGAGCAAAGAGCCCGATGCGGGGCTCGATCTCAGGACCCCGAGATCATAACCTGAGCCGAAGGCAGAGGCTTTAACCCACTGAGCCACCCAGGCACCCCAGTAATCCATTTTGATTTAATTCTTTTGAAAGTATGTTTTGTGCTTCCCTGTTAAATAAGGAATGCAGAATTTAACTTAAACATTACTCAATATAATAATTATTAATATTATTGTAGTAGATCATTTTTGTCAATTTTTTTGGATCAGCTTTCCAATGCTGTTGTTCCCTCCCTCTAGGTGAAGCTAATCACTGTCGTTTGCAGCTGCCTCTAACAACCTTCCCTGTTCCTCTTCTGGTTGGTTTCTTCCAGTCCTACGTGAATTAAGAATTTATATGCAAAAACTTTTAATAATGACACGTACAAGAAGAATCAGGGCAATTTTAAATAAAGGCTTGAGGTGTTATGCTCTTAGGCTTTACTGTAAAAGTTTGGTAGCAGCTATTTCTGGTGTTAATGTTTTTCACTTTTGTCTTTGGGACTGTGTTGCATAAATTTGAGGTTGTGGGTCCTAGTTGATATATCACCTGTTGTGTAACTTGTTAAAACCGCTCTTTTTGTTCTTGTTGTTGTTTATTTTGATATTTTTTTAACTACTGTAAAGAAAGCAAGAGGCATTTTAAGAAATTGCAAAAATTGCTGTCACTGGTCTTAACAGAATAAGGCATGTCTCCACCTTGAGAAAGATACCAACTGAGTACACACCTCTCATAGCTTGGAGCGGCAGGTAATTGAGTGAAACCAGTGGCTTGGGAGTCAGGCACACCTGTGCTCAAAGCAGGACTTCAGAACTTTTAGTAGCTTTAGTGATTTAGCCTCTTTGGGCCACAGTTTTGTCATCTGTAAAATGGGCAAAATGATACTTCCTTTATAAGATTATGTGTTAGAAAGAGGGTGCACAAAGGACTAACAACGATACTGGTACATACTAAGTGTTCAAATAAATAGAATTTTAACTTTAAAAGTTAAAAATTTATTTCGGGTGGAGGACTAGAAGCCAATGTATTTTTTTAATGGAGAAAAAAATGACAGGTTTTCTTTCTTAATGTATCAATAGAGTATAAGAAAAGAGAGGAGAGCTTGCACAGTGCTAGAGATACATTAATAGAAGTATTTAAAAATCCAGCTGGAAAATGAGGCAACTTGGTATTTGAAAAGTTACTGGAGAAGCCTGGGGCGAGGATAAAGATGGCAAAGGGGAAATATGTGGAGGATAATATTTTGGATTTAAAGACTAGCAAGAGGACTAAGACATTAAACACACAAGAGTATGGTTGTAGCAGTCAAGGTATGAAACAACAGAAGCTAGGTTAAGAGACAGGAAGAAAATCTTGGGCAAAGTCTAAACGATGAATTAGAAAAACATTTTTCTCTTTGGTTATAGGAAGATGAGAACAAAAAACATTTACTATTCTCTAGTTTAATAATTGGTCTAAAAAGAATGTTTCTCATAGATATGAAGCGTTTTATTGGGGTGCTAGTATTTTCCATAATTACAGTGAAGATATTTCTGAAGCCTACACATAATTTAGGAAAGGTAAAATTAAATTGGAACGTCATCACCGTGTTTTCTGTGCCTCAGATTTATGGGTGTTACAGTTTGGAGAGTTCTTGTGTTATCACCAAACAATTTTAAATTTGAAAAGAGCATATGTGGCAGGATGAGCAAACTCTAATTTTAAATTCCAAGGCAAATGTTAAAGAACACAAGTATGCCTTTATTGAGTAGTTAATATTTCTTCTATTGCTGTCATTTTCATGTTTGAGATTACTAGCTTTTGCCTTTAAATTCTCTTTTTCAGGTTGCTGCTGGAGCCACCGAGATATCAGTTTTTGGTGCTGCATCTGAATCCTTTAGCAAGAAGAATATCAACTGTTCTATTGAAGAAAGTATGGAGAAGTTTGAGGAGGTTGTTAAGTCTGCAAGGCACATGAATATTCCAGCACGAGGGTATTTATGAAATCCCGCAAATGCTATTTAGTTAATATCTATTGTGTAAGCTCATTTATGAACCATGAAGACATCATTTTACTATTCATAATATATGCTATGCAGGGTATCTTTTGTACCTTGTATGATTGGGGCTATCACTGTATAGTGATACATCTTGTGTATATCACTTAATTATTAGTGTATCCAGCTTTGAAGTGTATAATGCAGCTAAGATCAGAGGCAAACTCGATACTGCAAACCTGACGTTGCATGCCAACCTGACATTGTTACTCATTTTATTAATACCCAAATGCACCCATCTATTCATTTCAGCCTACTGTGGGTTGATAAATTTGTGTAAACTCATAGTAACATTTGGAAAGGAATCATCTAATGTGGTTTCCATAGCTTTAACATTTTTTTTAAGAAGTAGGACTTTTTCTTCAAATATTATTTTATGTAGAACTTCAATAGAGTATATAAAACATAAAATTGAGCCTTTGAGCTGCCCTGGGAAATTCAGCCCATCGTTTTACCCATTCAGCATCCCCCTCAACAGCTGACTTCCCTATTTTCTCTCTGTGACCCAAAAGCAAAGGCAAATGGAGAAGGAGGAGAGAGACCTGTTTTGGTTCTTGCCTGTTTCCAGAACCAGCAGTTGCAGCATGGACACCAAATAGCCTCAACCCCGAGGCCTATCCTCTGTGAAATGTCTAATAAGTTATTGGTTACTTAGGAAAGCATTTGTTTCTAAGACATGAGCTAATTTTCTACTGGTTATTATAATTGTCAAGATACGATAATCTTACCATATTAACAAATTAAAATGCAGAGCATTCATAAGAGAAGCCCGAGGGCTGTAATTGGATTTAGATGCAGGTTTACTTCCTTTGGTTGAGGTGAGTAATACTCAGAGTGGCAAGGGAAGGTTCAGCGGTTAATGAAAAGGCGAGTGGACCCAATTTTGAGTGACAGTATTAGAAGAGGGTTAGAAGTCACTCAAGGTCATTTGGTGAGCAAATAGAGTTAGAATACACCACAGGGAACCATCTTGTTGGTTGGCTTACTTTTGTTACCTTCTTTTTCTTCTCTCCATAGTAATAGTTTCCAGGATGAGTTTTTAAAGATAAAAAAATTATTTTTGTAGTTGAAATATATACATATCATGGAAGGCATATATAAGAAAAATTGAAAAACCAAGATAATGTGTTTCCATAGGCAGAAAATAAAGGATGTGTAATTTTAAGGGAAAAGTGAATAACCACAATCAAAAAGAAGAAATGTACTATCATTTTCTAAATTCAAACATCCAGAAGTTGTTTTCTCTCTCTTTCCTTTGAAAGAAAGAGAAAAAGAAGACGCCATTCTATTTTAATATGTGTTTAAATGTGGAGTGTACGTTTTACAATAAAGTCATTCTTACTGGAAAGTTGAAAACAACGCATAACCATGCAAAGTAAAGTGTGTGTGCAGCTTGCACTTCAAAGAGGAAGCTTTTTTTTTTCAAATGGCAAATTTTTTTTTAAATGTTAAAAGATGGATGTAAACAAACAAAAAGATGGATGTAAACATAAATTGTATATTTTGTTATCTTAGTTTTTCTCTTATAAGGTAGAATAGGTAATGTATTAAAGCTAATAGAAACCCTAAATCCTCTTGAATACCGATTGCTGAGCAATTAATATTGCCCCATCAGCAAAGAAACTTCTAACCATGTTACAACTTACAAAGTTTGCCAGGCCTCGATAAGAAGGGCACAGAGTGCAAGGTGGATACGAAGTGACCCACAGTCCAGTGCAATCAGCAGAGTACATTGGAGACGTGCTGGAGAGCTACACAATAGACCGATGTATTTTATTCTTTGGGAGCACAACTCGTAAATTTTCTGAAACACTATTCATTTGCAGAAAGACGCCTTTCAGTATGTGAGTTCACTGTTTGTGCAGTTGAGAATTATCTTCCTGCTCCCCCAAACTTTTATAGAGTTTAAATTAGATTTTATTTTTACTGGCAACCGAGATTTTAGAGTTTAGATTATTAAAAGTCATAGGTCATTAGTAATCATTTAAGAAAGAGTCATGCTCAGCCAGTTGAAACTGAAGTAGATGCTTCAGCGTGTCCTATACAGCGACATGGCAACAGCTGCATCAACATGTGCTTGATCGCCATCCAGAAAATTTATGTCATCAGCTGTCAGATTTAAAGGCCATAAGGTAGTACACATTTTATAAATGCTCACTAAAACCATTTAAATTTTTATAAAAATAGTTAACTTTCATAAGGTCTAAATAGCAGCTTTTATTAAAGTTACAAGGGCTATTGTTGGATTCCCCATCCCCCCTCCCCCGAACACACACGTATACACATGCATGTGTACACATATTTTATATGTGCTCAGCACTTTACATAACATCTGGGAAACATTGGGAAAACATACCATGCCAAATCATTGACATAAAATGCAAAGTCAGCTAACTGCTGCTGAATATACATTGTATATGAATCAACACTGAAATGTCTACATTTTAGACTTCATTTTGCAATGTGTAATTCATAGGACATATGTTTAAAATATGTAGGTTATTTTTCTATTATCTAAATTTTTAAAAGGTAAAAAAGGCAAAGAAAAATAGAAGTCTATGATAAATGTAATCATTTTCTCTATTTTTATCAATGCATTTGTTGAAATAATTATCTCTTGACTTGTCAAGATCCTTTCAAAATTGAAATGCCTCAAGATATGAAGGTAGTTTTCTAATATATCACACATTTAGTTTTATTCCTTTTTGTCTAAGTATCGACTTAAATGAAGTCACAAGAATCACATGCTTTCTCTCTTTGTGAGAATATTAATTTAAAAAAGGAAACTATCACTAAGGAGCCATTATTAATTTTACTATTAAAATGCTTATGTATTATAAATTCACAAGGTCAGCAGTTGTACATAACAAAGGAAAGCTTTTTACAAAATTACGTCTTAGGTCTCTCCTATAAAATCACTTAAAATGAGTTGATCCATGATTACTCAGAGTCTGAACCTATTGAAAGTGGAAAGAAGTATATTTGTTAACAATTTCCTAGAGGTCAAACAAAATTATCCATCCATTGTTAAAAAAAAATTACACAATGCAAAAAATATTTTTTTAATATATAATGTATTATTTCAGGGGTACAGGTCTGTGGTTCATAGTCTTACACAGTTCACAGCACTCAGCATAGCACATACCCGCCCAATGTCCATCACCGAGCCACCCCATCCCTCCCACCCCCCCTCCCCTCCATCAACCCTCAGTTTGTTTTCTGAGATTAAGAGTGTCTTATGGTTTGTCTCCCTCTCTGGTTTCATCTCGTTTCATTTTTCCCTCCCTTCCCCTATGATCCTCTTGTTTTGTTTCTCGAATTCTTCATAGCAGTGAGATCATATGGTAATTATCTTTCTCTGATTGACTTATTTTGCTTAGCATAATACCCTCTAGTTCCATCCACGTTGTTGCAAATGGCAAGATTTCTATTTTTGATGGCTGTATAATGCATTGTATATATATACCACTCTTCTTTCTCTATTCATCTGTTGATGGACATCTGGGCTCTTTCCATGTTTTGGCTATTGTGGACATTGGTGCTATAAACATTGGGGTGCACGTGCCCCTTTGAATCACTACATTTGTATCTTTAGGGTGAATACCCAGTAGTGCAATTGCTGGGTCATAGGGTAGCTCTGTTTTCAACTTTTTGAGGAACCTCCATACTGTTTTCCAGAGTGGCTGCACCAGCTTGCATTCCCACCAACAGTGTA